>CM076581.1:1495310510-1495941152 GCA_034641835.2 Pinus albicaulis
CATTGTCAACGGTGCGGCCTGGTAACCGACCGCACTGCACTTTTTTAATTTTTTTAAAATAACATGGTGTGCCGCGTGGTACTGCGCCGGAACCGGTGCGAATACCGTCAACAACAGTTATGGTACGGCCTGTAAATTTACAGGCAACACTCCAAATCGGTGCGGATACCGTCAGCACTGGTTGCAGTGCGGCCTGTAAATTTATAGGCAGCACAACAAACCTGTGCGAGTCGAATGGCTTGAGCACACTGCGCAACAATTATATATATATCTATATATATATATATATATATATATATATATATATATATATATATTTTAATGGTTAATTTCAAGGTTTTTTCATATTGTAATCCGCTAAAATGTTTAATTATTGAAAAACAAGAAAAATACCTGTACATTTACCCGTCGAGGAGGCATATTGGTGTACAATTTGGAAAAGAAAATTTGTCCATTGTTTTATAAAATTCACGCTGGAGGATTGGTGGCAATGCACAATAGTAGTGTGTGCAATAAGCGCAATGGGAGAACAGATGTCAGTGAGGCTCAAACAAGGATAACTTGCACAGGTGCTTGAGAGCACTATAGCACTGAAAAAAGTGAAAAATGCGGTTTTTTGGCTGTAATTTTTTTTTTATTTAACCTTGTCCTAGTGTGCGGGGTTTTTACTGGCGTATCGGTGCATTTGAATTATGCCACCTCAGGCAGTTTCTATTTTCGCGTACATTTAGGAGGCACTGGGGCGGCCTTGCGGTAATGCATCAGTGCTCTACAGTAATAAGACGCACCAGACACCCTGTCCAGTAAACCAATTATTTGTGTTGTTTTTTGGCTATAATTTTGTTTTTTTAACCCTTTTCCAGTGTGTGGCATTTGGGGCCCCAATGTGTTTTGGTTAGTTCGCACTGAGCAGTTTCTATTCTGCATGCTTTTTATGAGACACTGTGGTGGCTTAGAGTAACGCACTCGTGCTCTACAGTAATAAGACACGCCGGGAATGTTGTCCAGTGAATCAATGATTTTTGCGGTATTTTGGCCGTAATTTTTTTTTTAACCTTTTTCGGATGCGTGGTATTACTGGAGCCCCGGTGCGTTACAATAAATTTTCACCAGGCGGTTTCTATTACACGCGCTTTTTACGAGACACCGAGGCGACTTAGAAGTAACGCACTGGTGCTCTATAGTAATAAGACACACCGGGAATGCTATCTGGTGAACTAATGATTTCTGCTAGTTTTTTGCCATAATTTTGTTTTTTTTCTTACCCTTTTCTGATGCACATTATTACTGGAGCCCCAATGCATTTCATTAATTCTGCACTAGTTGGTTTATGTTCCGTGCACTTTTTATGAGACACTAGGGTGGCTTAGAAGTAACGCACCAGTGCTCTGTAGTAAGAAGATGCATCGGGAATGCTGTCCAGTGAACTAATGATTTTATGCGGTTTTTTATGCGTAATTTTTTTTTAAAACCCTTTTCTGGTGCGTGGCATTTATGGGGCCCTATTGCGTTTCACTCATTCTGCCCCAGGAAGTTTTTGTTCTGCGCACTTTTTATGAGACATTGGTGCTGACGGGTTGACACACATCGATGTTGTTACTCAATAAAAGGCACCGAACGGGTCTGTACAGAGCGCACAGTTTCTGGTGTGCTAATGTTTTATGTTGTTTTTTTTCCTTTATTTTTGTTATTTAACCATCTACAGGTGCATGAGTTTTATGGATTCCACGGTGTGTTTTCTTGATTCCACACCATTGCGGAAGTTATGTAAAGTACTGGTACTCTATAGAATTACAATGCACCAAGCGTGTGTGTATGGAGCGCACGGTGTCCAGTGTGCCAAATTTTTAACCGCACCGGTTCTATGTCTTCTTGAACGCATCGATGCATTTTTAGGTGATAAGAGCACCGGATGAAATACATCCATGAATACCTCTGCTCACCAACCTCCTCTAGGAACCTCCGCTAGAAATAGATGTCTGGGGTATTTTTATAAGGGTTTCCTCAAAGACATCTACTAGAGGGTGTTTTCCTTGTAGTGAGTTACCCGTGAGCATCTAACTATATACATTTTATGGGTTATTGAAGAGTAAGGTTGATTGTGGTCATATGCAAGAGGTATGAGTTGTTTTGACACATATTATTGTTTGTTTTATGATTTTCGTGAAGTGTAACATTATAAAATTAGTTGGATAAAATAGAATTTTAATTATTTTCTACCATATTAATGTTTCCTATATTCACCTCCACACTTGGATTGTTTTCTTGATTGCCATTATCTTATGAAAATGTGTGTGCAATGCCAATTTTTTCCTCACTGTTGTTGTTGTCTAAAAGTGTAAGCGAAATATCCTTGTTTTCTTCTCCGTCTACATAATGTTTCATGTCCTTGTAATTCTCACTCTACATCTATCAGTTCTCCCAACTCAGTTTTGTCCTCCTCTGCAGGTATGTTTTCTTGTAATTCTCTCTCTGCATCTATCAGTTCTCCAATATCTCTTCTTTCAACAAAATCCTTGATTGCAAATCCAGATTTTCCCTCTCATGGGTTTCCATAATAATAAGCCTCTCACGTATAGATGCTTCAGTTTTCAATGTTCAAAATCTTGAATCAGATTACGCTTATGGAAAGCTAAAAAATTGAAGATTATGACCCAAAAATAGGGATGTACCTTAGCATCTAACGATCAAGCCCACTTAGTTGATTATTTCAACTGTCCAATTAAGTGAAGGATAATAGGAATTCTCTTATATAAGAATTTTTGGCATTTCTAGGCACAGTTAAGAATTAAATTTCCTTTAAAATCAAACAAAAGAGAGAAAAAAAGGAAGATTACAATGGTATCAAAACATTTCACATCATTTTGAAATTACAATGTAAAGTTTACACACAATAAACTAAGGATACTTGGAAGGAAAAACTATATTTGAATCAAGTGAACCCTTCAAATCTACATACCGATCATTAGGGACTTGCCCCATCTTAAAAAAGTGATATTCCACACTGTTTCAATGGGAGAATTTACATTTCAATTTTACACTAGCACCTTGTAGAAAATAATGATTTTAACCCCCTACTCTATTGAACTGAAAATATCCTTGAAATCAAATTTTCAGCTACACAATAATAGAAGCTTTGAAAAAGGTTGACCAAAAATAGTAAAATGTCCCACAAACCAGTAGCTGGGAACCAACATCTAGAAACCAGATTTTCTAGGGGTGATAGCAGGAGAAACATCAACTATGATTGAAAAAATGGTCTATACCAAAGACAAGATCCAGAGATCATACAACCCACATCAAAATTCCACCCCAAATAGTAAAATGTCCCATAAAATCCATACACCTAACAGGTTTACAACGACGCTGAAAGATGGAGTAGGAAAATCTAACTATATGCCTGATTATTTTACCATACTATGCTACAACAAAGACGAATGGAAAAAAACACATTAACAAAAACAGATCAATTACAGAGTAGACACTCCATTGTATAATTTTTTTTTTTTTTTTTATTAACAGGTGTTTACAGATATTACAATTCATCTTGTGCCCTGGTATTGGCATCAAGGATTTGATGCTCCACTCTTATTCATGTTTTTTTTCATCTGGAGAAATGAAAGGAACAGAGCTTCAAAGCCTCCTTCCATTAGGCTTTGGAACCCAAACTCAACTTCCCCATGCCACATCCATCATATTGTTTCTAATTTTCACTACATTTAAATAGAATCCATTCAATCAAAATTCATGCAAGAAGCCAAAAACAATACAATAAAGATGAACTTATACTTACAGTTGGTCCAGACTTCCTTCCTCTTAGGTGTATCTCTAATCGCTTGTGTTGTGTCCTCCTGATTGCAGCCTCCTCATCTCCCACTATCCATCTGTCATTTAATGTACTCAACAAACCCCATTGATAAAAAATTCCCCAAAATTGTCTTCCTCCAACTATTTGTGGGTGACTTTGCTACTAACCTGGCATGAAGCTCACATGATGTCATTGTAACACTTATATACACTCTTATTTCCTATTTTCTACACCTTTCTATCTTGTTCATTTTATTTGAAGGCAACAACTTTCTCTAAACTTAATGTTTTAAAATAGAATATACAATGGCCTTAGCTCAATCTGATGCCAAATATCCTTAACCTCCTACAAAAAATCCTGGAGTGGAATATAAGAACTAAATCAAGAAAGGACTCAACACGATACACCAAATCGAAACCCTAATCAAAGATATAGATGAATAATATAATGATTTTCATGTGGAATAATTTAAAGTACCTATGTTTGAGACTGTATCATAGATTCATTTGATTTTATATTTGTCGATTTGTTTAAAGAGAATTTAGGACAATTTAGGTGCAACAGTCTACAACATTCTATAGATTAAAGTAAATAATACAATACAGAAGAATAAAATTAACATGACAAAAAACATTTGCACATGAAAATGGTAACTGATTCAGGAGGGTTAAGGATTAGTCATTAAAAAAATCTTTGAAGTGGATGAGGAATATTTCATTCTCAAAAAATTTATGTTAAGGTAAAGAAAAGGCTTACTGATTAAGGTTATTTTTTTATTTTGTAAGAGTTAGAGGTTATGAAATAATATGTATGCAATAGTAGTATGTATTCTATTATCAAAGAATATGTATGCAATTTTATTGTAATTTTGCTGGAATAAAGCAATTACATTTTTGCGCAAAATAATAAATACAAGCTAAGGTAAAGTATAACTGCATTTTTCAACAAATTAGATTTTTGTAGTTATCAACCCCAAAAAATATGTTAAATTCCCCCAAAAGGCATCAATGTTTTCTATATTAATTCAGCTATATGATGTTTGCATCTGCGTGTGTGCTAGCGTACATATAGATAATGGAGTGCCTTATGGGGACCAAAAAAAAAGCTTACAAATAAGGCCAACTGATTCTACCTCGAGTTATCTTATAGGAATCATCACCAATATTATAAAAAATATAAAATGGTGGAGGATTGAGGTGCAACATCTAACTATCTAAGATAAATTTTCCATGCTACCTTTCATATCCCCTATATAGAGTTTCAGTCTCTATGATGTACTCATTAATACTTATGTATTTGATTTTACACTTGGCTTACAAAATCCTTGGCCATTTGCATGATGGCAAAATGAAAATTGGGGTTCCATGAAACATTGATGCCTCAACAATGCAAACAAGGTTGATAACTTGTTGCATGTTTATGCAAAATGAAAATTGGGGTTCCATGAAACATTGATGCCTCAACAATGCAAACAAGGTTGATAACTTGTTGCATGTTTGAGCAGAGGCAAGGTGTAGGGGAGGACGACCATATAATAATTCCATTTAGTTGAATTATGGGTTAGAATTTATGAATTATAGTATATAATATTATAGGGCTATTTGAGGGACCGCTATAAAAAGAAGTGCCCTATAGTTTATTTTCAGGCCAGAGTGATCATTGTGGATTGAGTGAAGGAGAAAATAAAAGACAAAGTGGTCCAAGTAATAGAGAATGGAGAAAGAAAACCAATTTTCAGTGAAGGCACTTCACCCAGCTTCCTATGCTCCCTAAGAAACTACCTTGTGATCCTAGATAGAAGCATAGAACATTGGAAATAGATAGAAAATTTCAATGACATAGGTGATACACCTGCATGTTATAAAAACTATTTAATTCTAGTCAAGGTTTGCATTAGATGAGATCTCCACGTTGGCCATTCTGGATTGAGTAGAAGAAAAAATACAAGAGAAAGTGACCCAAATAATACATAATGGAGAAACAAAACGAATTTTAAATGGAAGCACTACTCCGATCTTCCTAGGAAACTACTTTCCAACTCTATATAGAAGCATACAACATTTGAAATAGATAAAAATTTCAATGAAATAGGTAATAAAATTGCATGCCATAAAAACTTTTAATTCTAGTCAAGGTTTACATTATACGACATCTCCACATTATTTATTGCAGAGAAATTCCTAACTTTTGAACTGAATCAAGGAGTAAATTTTAAAACCCGTAGATAAGCAACTCACAGCCTTGATATTTGGAGGGGTACTGACTCGCTGGTGAGATCCACCCGCATAACAGGTTGAAAAATCTTCAAATCTCTATATCTTTCCACAAGATTCCTCCTACAACCATCAACAACCATTACTCCTGTAGAAAATGCCCCATGCACTGTACTAGGATAACTCATACTAGTAGCCTCTCCTACAAAAAAGAGTTTGTTGACAGGGATACACAAGCACTCGTATAGATCATGAGGCTTTCCCATAGTATCATAACTATAAGAACCAAGAGAGCTTTGATCTATACCCTAACGTCACACCGGAGTGTATAAGCATATCAAGAATCATAAACAGAAATATCCAGAGACCTGGAGGTAGAAAATAAGAGTTGGTAAGCAAGAGTGAAATGAAAATATTCACTAAATCCATTGGTATAAGAAAAATATAACATGAAAACAACTTACTGGTTCTAATGCATGCGATAATATTATTTTAAGCTGCAACATTGCAAAGCTTGTTGTTGCTTCATGAGACATCCTTTTTATGTCATAAGAAATTTTCCCAGCAGGCATGTATACAAGAACAAGATGTCTTGTTGCTTTGTGAAAATTCAAAAAATAGCTAAATCCATAAGGAGTAGGTGCAGCCACACCTAAAAAGTTCACTTTTGGTCAACATACTTTGTAAAAATATAAAGCAATCTTGTTCTCATTTCCAAATCCCAAGTTTGTTATTTCCATTTCTTTCCACTTTGGCTATCGTGGCTCAAATTTAATTGTAGTCTATTTTAGAACACCTAGGGGAACTGCAATAATAGTTGCATCAACTACAAAACTTCTCCCATCCTCAACATCAACTCTTACTCCACCATGTCGCTAGTAACTTTTGTAACCCTGGCCAGAAAAAATGAATTCACGACAAGCCTTCAACCTATCACTTTATAAGCAAATTAACTTGAACCTTGGCAGTTAAACAAAAAGAAAATATTGCAATGGACACTAAACGCCTCTTTACCTATTATTGAGGTGTATGTGAAGCCCTTCTGCAAGAGCTTCTATGACATGATAATAACCTTGTACCGTCAAGCCATGCCCTCCTTCAGTACGTTCTTCTGGTAACAACATTTTTTGCAATGTTGTAACTACAGATTATATAATATACTAAAAAATAAAATGCGGCATAAAAGAGCCATATCTCACCTGATCCCAAATTTTAGGGATATGCTATATACATCTACAACAAACCAGCCTTCCATTCTACACAAATACCACTGGAAGACTTTGTGTACAAGTTCATGTTGTCTGATATAAAAACATAGAAATCAGTATAATAATTTATCTACAATATGTGATGTTTTCCTATTGCGTGATCTTTTATACAATAAAAAAAAATGAAATTCAACATAACCAACCTTAGATATGAATGCCTTTCCAAAAAAATTTAAAACGCCTTCGGCACTGACATCTCGTCCTTAAATTTTTCACGCACCTTTCTGGTCTAGAAGAAAGAGACAATAGATTCAATGAAATTTCCCTGTAACATAAATAAGTATACAATGTTATTGGAGAAAATGGATCTCTCATAAAACTCTTCTAAAACTCTTTCAAATGCCTCTCCAACTTCAATTAGCAACTTTTGTGGAACTTCATGCCCCTCCATGTCAAAAAATGCATAACTGGATCACGAAAACCAAAACTTACAGTAACCTGAATATAATTTTATAGGTTGTGAAAATAACCCTAGTACATCACGCAGTAAAGACACTTGCTAAGATGAATATTAGCCCTGAAAATAAATACCATCACATTTGCAGATTTTCAGTGATAAATTAGGAAGAGCTAAAAATTCAGAGTTGTCTATATGGTTCATATGAATAAGAACATGGCTAAAAAATTGTTGGGGTGGGTAGCAGACACGAAAAGTTACTAATTTCCAAGGTGCTCATCATATTTCCAGTTTTGGTTGGAAAAGTTCTGAACACACCATCTAATCTAACAAGGGCGATACACCATCTAAGATAGTTTCACAGATGCAAGTCATCTTGCACCCTGTCATTGCCAGCAAATATTTTATACTATGTTCTTATTCTTTTTGGCCGTGTACTACAAATTGCAATGGTAGCAACCCTCATTCATGTTTGGTCAAATTCTATCAGAAAAGGAAACATATACTCATAAGTTAAAGTGGTTGTCCCATGATTTTGTTAACTTTTAACATAACTAGGGACTTGTAGGCAGCACCATACATTGGAGACATTTCTTTAGGGCAGAGCAGACCACAGCGAGAATGGCACTCTGTAACTTCTCATCTGGAGAAACGGAAGGAACAAACCTTCAAAGCATCCTTTCGTTAGGGCTTTGGCACCCAATCTCCACTTCCCCACACAAAATCCATCATATTGTTCCTAGTTTTCACTGCATTTAAGTAGAATCCATTAATTCAAAATGCAAGAAGGAAGCCAAAAACAATAGGCCAAATTCTTAGATTTCTTTCACACTAGCGAGCGAAGAAACACAGTTACATTTTAACATAACCGGGGATTTGCAGGAAACAACATACCTTTTGATACATTTCATTACAATGGAGCAGACCATAGCGAGAATCAGAATCTATAACTTTTCATCTGAAGAAACAGAAGGAAAAAAGCTTCAAAGGCTCCTTTTGTCAGGGCTTTGGCACCCAAGCTCAGCTTCCCCATGCTACATCCGCCATATTTGTAAACTAAATATTCGTAACTACCATTGCCTTTTCATCCAACGTTTGAATATTTTTTAATCATCTAACATATAATGTAGTAGTTTCAGGTTGTCACACGTAGTTTCAGGTTGTCACACGATGCACAGAAGAGATCTGTTCTCAAATAGTGTTGCCCTACAGCGTAATGCCCTACAGCGTAATTAAAGAGAAACTCTTTAGAAATAAAAACAATTATTATATATCTACTTTTAAATGAAAATCTAATAAATTATAGAGAATGCTAATGTTATCTCTACATTATTTTTCCTCATGAATTATAGAGAATGCTAAATATTATCTCTTTTCCTCATATCTTAATGACGAAATGGAAAATTCATCCTTAAAATTCTCCTACTTTTATTGTGATGTTAAATAAATACCATCATTTTTAACATAAATATGAAAACTCATCATAAATGAACGAAAGTCTCATTTGTACATTCTTATTTATCTTTACAAAATTCCCAAGTCTATTACAACTACATGGAAATAGTGCTTTAGAAAAATATGATATTTAAACCATGATCAAAACTAAAAAAAATTGATTTCACTCAAAAGATTCTTATGAAATGACATACTAAGAATAAATCATAAATCAAAACTAAAAACTCTTAGAATGTAGTAATAACATTTTGATTTAGCTCAAAAGAGATTTATAAAGGACCTACTAAAATCAATACCTTAAATTATTGAACACTCTTTAAAAAATCATAAATACCTTAAATTATTGAATACTCTTAAATAATAATAATAAATTCTAAAAATGTAAATCAATACCTTACCTTAAATTATAGAATCCACTAGAAAAATAAAAAAATCGAAAAGGAACCTTTTATATGCAACATAATACAAACTTTTGCACACCAAAATTGAACCATGGCAGTATAGGACATTAGTGTAGATACCGTATGGCAACCTCAACATTTAGGTAGGCTTTCATCTTGCTATGAACACATGCCTCAAAATGCATGTAACTTTTCCTTTTAATAGCATGCCTAAAAAAAAGTTCTACAAACTTTCAAATAGAAAAAAATCAAAAAGGAACCTTTTAGATGTCTCATAATACAAAATTTTACATAGCAAAAATGAACCATGGCAGTATAGGGTGTAGATACCTTATGGAAACCTTAACATACAAGTGGGTTTTCATCTTGCACGTACACATGCCTCAAAATGCAAGTAAGTTTTCCTTTTAACAGCATGCCTCAAAAAAGTTCTACAAAATTTCAAACAGGATGGGGTTTTCTATAAAAATATAATTTATTAGGATACATGAGTGAAATAATTATAACATTAATTGAAAACTACCAATAATGAAGGGTTAGTGCGAGCTAAGATTTCGCTTTTTGGAATGAAAGTTTAGAGAAAGAACAATGTATTGACTAAGGGAATTTAATAGTGGTATTTGTGCCACCTATTAAAATATGTTGTAAAAATATGAGACAAAGAAAAGCATACTACGATGCTTGATTAATATGCTATGAAATTTTGGTGAAATAGGAATATGGAAGTGAAAATTTTCAAAACTCCATGCATATTCTTAGAAATATAAGTGCATTCATTTATTTCTAGCTTCATACTTTTCCAAACCTCCACATAGGGTTTTGGACATGGCCTAGGAACATGCACACATTATCTAAAAAATAATGCATACACATTAAATAATATGTGTGTATTTCTCAATGCATAAAAGAGGTTTTTAGATCTAATAAGAACTCATTTAGAAGTAGTTTGTTGGATAAATATTTTTTCTTTTTGAGAAAAATACAACTCTACTATCTTGTGTTTGGAACACGAGGGTCAAAGGGATTATGAAACACATTGTCAATGTACTCTCTTTTTATCAATGAAAAAGAAAGTTTTTGTTTGTCTTAAAATAAAATAAGTGGTATATGGTTTTCCTTATTTCTTTGACTAATCCATTTTAGTCTTCGATTTACCAACATAATCAGAACACACACTCACTCTTGCGCAAGTTTATCGACTTTAGAGTTTCCATAGGTTCCCTAGTCATATATCCTCATAGTCTTCAAATTTCATCTATCTTCAAAGGATTCTCAGGTCATCTAACATCACATGTAATTCAAATTTCCCATTATTGCTTTTATTTATGAAAGAAGTTCAATATTTTGAAGGATTTTTTTTCTTTTAAATGCTAATTGATTATATTCCCTTATGATGGATGTAAACAAAAACAAGTAAAGACACCAACCCCAAAAGTATCCACAAAAAAAATTAACCCTAAGGAAATTGCTAGCATATAAACACAAGTTAAAAAAGATTTAAATTAATAAAAAATATAAATTCAAGAAATTATGAGCATAAGTGAACCATCACTAGTTTTGTTAGCCATGTTCCTTAACTTATTACATTTGTTGATAATTTCCATCGTCAGTTGACAAGTATAAATGAATATAGGGGTAGTATCAGAGAATTCAACTCCATTAATATCATTAAAGAGTAGGTTAAAGATTTTAATATCACCAAACAAATTATTTTGGGGTTATTTATTGACCTTAGATCCAACCACACCCTCTACCAAAGAAAGATAGATCTTTTCATGGATTGGTGCACACTTGATTTGCGGAAAGGATTAGGGAACTCTACTCCACTAGTATTAGTAAAGAGCACACTAAAAATTTTAATATCACCAAGAAAATGATTTTAGTGTTCTTTATTAACCCTAGATGAAACCACTCCATTGACGTAAGGAAGAGACATATTTTCATGTATTGGTGCACATTTGATCCATGGAAAGAGAATTTGATGAGTCATTGGTTTATAGATTTTAATAAACCTTCTTGTAAGTATAGAGAGGCCCGATTATATTTTCTTTAGAAATTTCGGGCTAATTTCATGATTGGTATCCTCATGAACTATTTTAAAATTGGTAAGTTCAAGAGGGTTGTTCCTTCTTTTACTTAGGATCAACTAAATTCTATGAATAATCCATTGAGAGGGCCACATATTCCTAGGTATATGAACAAGCCCCTTCCCCCCACAATAACTTCAAATTTTTGATCACCCTAATGAAATTTACATAGTGATAGTATGTCTCACAAAAACTATATTGCATCAAAGTTCATTTGTGGTGGTCTCTATATAATATATGTCATTGTATCTTATACCTTTAGGTGCAGGGCCTTTAGGCTGCACTAATTACAGGTCATCAACTCCACATTGATGGTCAATGCTTTCAGTTAAAATTGAGTAGTACCATATATATGTTCCTGATGTGCACATATTCTCCATCCTTCAATTGGTGATCCTATCCACGAGAGCTTATGGCTAAATTTAATATAATTTTTGGTTGATGCCAAATAATTTGTTATATACTTTATTTTTAAATGACAAGTATTCAACAAATGTAGCATTAAAATACTCTCTTTTTACGTCTTTCTTTTTGGCATGTGCATATGCTATGAGAGGATACACTTCCATCAATGTGGGAAGATTTCATTTCTCCAATATTGAAGAAACAATGGTAGTAACATTTGGAATTATGGAACCCCAAACATAAGTATTTATTTCAACTATGTGTGTCTACTTAGAAACTTAGAAAAATTTAAAATTTAATTGTTTTACAAATGCCTAAGTTATTTAAGACAATTCAATCTTAATTTTATTCTACGTCCATATGCATCTAATGAATAATTTGAGTAGATATATCCACGTGGAACTAGTAGATGAGATTGTACCCAAGTAGCATATTTTATATTAAGTGTTCTTTTAATGTGAGATTCATTATTTTATTCTAGTTCAATTTCATATTTTTGTACTAATAAAATATATTAAAATTTTTATTAATGTTCCATATTTATTGATCTCTTCATGTTATATATTGACCCAGTTCCATCTTCCATCCAACCAATTTATTCCACATTATATGTCACGTCCAACCATTGGTAACCCCCTAATATCCCTTTGCACCCCAATTCCTCCCTATTGTGCTTCACCTTGTCATATGTTTAGTGAAAATTCATCCCCTCTAATATATGATACCTTTTCCTTTAGACCTCTCCACCAACCCCACATCCATTCACACTACACCACTCTATTGGTATGAGACTCCTATTAGTGCATCGGTTATTACAACTATTATTATTGCATATAATATAGCTACATATATAGTTGTCACAAATACATGCTCCAAAGCTCCCATCATTCCCTCAAAGTAGGTCTTCTAGACAAATACTAAACCCCCTATGAGGGCATATATTGTAGATACATCCTCAATCATTGCATCTATAGTAGAAAAAAGCTACATCCTCCCCAACCTTCACCATTTCCTTGAAGTAAGTTTTCTATCCAAGTGATTTATGTCCTGTCAATTCATCTATTGTAGCCACAACTATAGTGGTTGCATCTATAGTTTCTATAAAAACATCCTCCCAAACCTTCATCATTACCTCAAAGAATGTTTTCTAAGGAAGTGCTCCACCTTCAAGCTAAAGAGAAATATTTTCAGATTTCAGACTTCTGTGATTAACGATTTGTAGAGTGTCTTCCGGATCCATCACATCAATTTATTCGTTTTTATCGACGTTTTGAACCTACTATTGAGGTTAATTATCAAGGTAGAGAAGAACCTCAATAATAGGTTAAAAACTTCAGTAAAAATGAATAAATTGATGCAATGGATCCAGAAGGGAAATAGTTCCCATTGCCTCAAATATTCATAGTGATACTAATTATTTGATTAAATTTTTATCAATCATTAGAAAAACTATTTTAAACCTATATATTTATGTTTTCAATTAATTTATTTTTGTAGTTTTTTCAAAGACACATTGTAGAGAGGCTTGGATCATAGAGGAGGATAACCCCGCAATAATTTTTGTCATTTTTAGGTGTACTTTTCAAAAATTGAATTGTAATTGTATTTAGTAAATGTTTTAACTGATAAAACCATTGTAAAGCATTGATATGCTGTTGTTTCCCTTTCAAAGTTCAAATAGACATGGTACTTGAAGATGAAATAAGGCTTGCAATTCCTCCATGCCAAAGAGGTAGAAGATTGATTTTTGAGATGGACCCTATAGAGCCAAGGGTGGCAATGATGACCAAAAGAGCCATTATGTACATTAGCCATGATGTGGATTTTTAGCACAAGATGACAACTTCTGTTTAGGGATTGAGATATCACTCTCCCATATTTTGGAATTAAATACAATTATGTATGTGGGGAATGAGATTTCATTTTCTATGAAAATGTTGAGTTGAACTAATTTTAATATAAATATTTGACTTTGGGAACATGTATATGACAATTTATTTAACAATTTTTATGCTCATCATGTGGATTTCATATGATATATTATAAATGCTAATTTTATTTATAATGCTTGTGATTGTCACAAATGATAATGTAATGATTCATGCTTAATTTTATTTTTATACTTAATCATAGTTTATCACAAAACATTATTCTTATCATAATATGGGAAGATATGTATATAATGCAAAAAAAAAATCGTTAGGAAAATTCGTAGTTTTTTCTAAATTAATGTAGCTAAATGAAAACAATGGAAATAAATCAATAAAGAAAAGAAGACAATGACAAAAATTGTTATATTTCTCAAACAATGAAACCATATACATTAAGAATGAATTCTAAGAAGGTTAAAATCTTGAGGTAATGTTCATGGATTTAGATGACAAGAATATTCCTTGTGCTAGGTAAGCTTGACTCAGTGAAAGAGTAAAAGTTACTTAGTTAAAAATTGGTGGTTTTGGGAACATGGTTTTTCTTTCCAATGGTTTCACGCTCATTGATTCTATGTAATGAAAGTCATTGAAATTCCGAGAAGACTTCATTATAATTGGCTAGAGAGGTGATAGGTGAAGGCACACTTGGCCATATTAGCTTGGCTTTGGCCAAACAATAATGAAATTCTAGTAGCTACATTTTCCCTAGATTGAGTTCTTCTAGGATAAAAATGAGGTTTATGTTTTATGAAATGTTGATATTTGTTTTATTTATTAGATTTTCTTCTCAGTAATCTAAAATTGTACCAAGGCGAAGGTTTATTTATGGCTTGGATACTAAGAGTCTAATGGATATATCATATATAAGTTTTAGTGTCATAGGTACCCCTTTGATGTTAATGGTTTACTTGGCTTGGTGAGTTCCAGAGAGCCACATGAGTATGGAAAATGGAGTTTTGAATTCAGTGGTATGACTCAAATCAGATGGAGAAACTTAGGACTAAGACATAATAAAAGTGTTGTTGATGTGTAGGTCTAGGAGGAGAAACAAGGATATATTGCATTGATGAAGATCTAGAACCAAAATATTTGATGGAAACAATGGATAAAAAAAATAAAATGTGTAAAATTTTAATGGAGCAAGAAAAAAATTTATTGCATGTCAATGGGCATATGACTGTAATACTTATTAAGGAATGTGTAATGAAGGAAAATTATCGATAAAGTCTAGAGTTATACATAAATGGTATGAGGGTTTCCAAATTAACTAATATCATGGATATAAAATTTGAGGTGGGCATTAGGGTAATTTTGAGGTCTAAAATGGGCCTCCTCAGGAAATAGTAAAATAATAGCTAAACTAATAAAATAATATTTATGAATTTTCAATTCACTTTTTGCACCACAATCCATATAACCATAGTTAATTTCAATTCAAAAGTTGTACCAAAATAAAATTACTAAAAAAATTGTATTGATGTGACTATAAATAAGAATGAGCTTTTCAAGAAAAAGTCATTATCATTGTACAACTAATGCATTTTTCCTTGTACTTAAATAAATTAAAATAAAATATAAATATAAGTTTATAAATTCGTAATTATATTATATGTTATTAACTAAAAGCTATATTATTTAAATTGTATAATAATATGTAATTAATATACTATATAAAAATAATATAATATAATATAATATAATAAACATATAGGGATATACATTGTTTCTTTCAAGAAATATGAAATGACAATAATATATTTTTATTAAAAAAGTGTGAAATGAAATTTATTATGAGTACTTTATTTTGACTTTAAAAGTACTTGGAGAACTATAATGAGTTTTTATCAACCATTGAGAATGTCACAAGTAAGTACCTTTAACTCAAGTAATGCCACATCAAACATTAGGGATGATGTCATCCCCTAAAATGTGATTGGTTCTCATAAAGTGATTTTTGATTGTACATTTTCCTTGTACATTTAGTTCAAATCCATATCGATGTCACTTCACACATAGAAGCCAACTTTAGGAAAAAAGGGTTGTGTCCCACATCCATACACCTTATCTCTGAAATGAAATCATGGAGGATGGAAGTGGCTAATTCCATTTCTCAAAATACCATTTTTCTACTGATATCCATAATTTAAGTTAAATGATAGCCTCATCAGGTCACATGTGGTGATATAAATTAATGTTCTTGGAGTGTTACCCAGATTAATCCCTCTTCAGATAAGAGCGATCTCCCTAGTACTTCAACAAGTAACTTGAAACCAAGATCTATAGAATATATCTTTCTCCAGATTATTTATATTTAATATTATTACAACCTTGAAATAAGGAGGTTATGCTCCTACCTTTAAATTGAGATGTTTGATGTAGCCTTTTGCATTTCCCTCCAAAGAAATTTTTCAATGGTGAGAAGAGTTTGCAATCACAAAAAATACAAAAGATCAAAACACCTGCAATATATAATAATCGTAAATACTAATCCAACTTAGTGATCAAGGAATCTAAGTATTGACATCATTTACATGAATTCAAAAACAAGACAATGAGAAAAAGAGATCCATAGCTATTATCAGAAATTTGAAAGAGAAATCTTACAACATCTACCTTGTTGTTGTATATATTTCTCCCATGTATCTTTGCAATCATTTCCTTCAGTCTAATAAGACTTCCTCTCTAGAATGAACAACATGAAGTCATATGCATAAGGGTGTAATCTTCAATCTTCCAACAAAAAATTACTAGTTCATAAACTATGGACTCTATGAACTCTCTCGAGCTAAGAATCTATACAAATCAGTATCTACTCATATTAGTGTCTAATCTTCAACCTAAAACTTTAGCTCAATTTATAAATGGATTCAAGTAGTTCCAAATCCATTAATAGAGGGATGAGTTCCTTCGATGAAGGGATTTGGGTTCCTTTAGCAAAGGGATAAGCTCCATGAGTAGAGGGATAAAACGTGAATTGGCATGACTCTAGAGACTTCTAGTTGGGAGAATATTTGATCAACTAGGATTCTAGAAGTTAATTTTTATACTTACGTTATTTTTACTCGGGTGTGCAGGTTTTAGTGGCAAAAAGAGCGGTGATCACCGCGACTAATGGAAGAAGCATTAGTGCATGTAGAGGAAAATTCTATAATAAGCACGTAGGTAATATTTTAAAGGTTTTAAAGATATTTTCTCCAATTTCCAAGACTTGTTTAAGCAAGATGATTTTTTTTTACCTCTAGGGGAACATGATATGGATGATGATAGATCCATATATACAGTCAAATGTCATGGTGACAAAATGATGTGTAACAAATTACCCCCTAAAGTGCGAAGTCCAAGAAAGTTTTTCTAAACAGTGAAGCACTTTATTATTCCAAGGATTGGATTGGAGAAACTGGTCAAAAAACTGTAAAAACATTCAATGAAAATATATATGTCATCACTGAGGTAGGCATTCCCATACTTAGAGCAAAACTAACTAAATGTTCTGGTAAAGATATGATTTTAGCATTACATCAAAAGTAGACACAGTATGGATGCAACCATATGTCATAAAATGTCTATTGTGTCATGAATACATAATTCCTCACAGCTTGGATGGTGGAAACTATATCCAAGGTCTTGATTTCCACTTCTTGAACTAGTACAAATCTATCCATGTGATAGATTGTGTCGAAGTCGTGTAGGAATTTACAAGGTAAGTTCGTTAGATGAAACACCAAATGTCATTGCTCACAAATATATCATAGATCAATACACCTGTATTTTACGTGGTTAAAACCCTCGAAGAGGGAAATAGTCCACGGCCTGAGCCAACATGGCCACTTCAAGAAATTTATTAATACAAAAAAGAAAATTTACATAATCTTCTCTCATAAATGGTTATCGGACAAATGACCCTCCATTCTCTTTAAATAGACATCATGGACCAATCAGGTGTCAACCCATGGATCAAGTTTCGGTAATACCGAGGATAGAGTGAACTGTCAGATCACTACATATCGTGACTATCAGATTATAAGTTAGAAATGTACATAGTAAAGAAACAAACTTTACCTAATTCTACACTAGACAAACTTATACTTAACTATTTCCTATGTTTCATAATATCCCAACATCCCCCCTTAAGAACAACTTGGGATAGGATTGAAGGATTTACAAATGTGACACAAAAGAATACTATTTCCTATGTGTTTAAATTTCCTAACATCCCCCCCTTAAGAACAGCTTGGGAAAGGATTGAAGGATTCAAAAAGGTGACACAATAGGAGAAGTAAGGAGGCATTAGAGCCTATCCCCCATTAATGATAACTTTCATGAACTCAAAGCATAGATCAAAGTTTGGTAAACTTCGCTTCTATGAGAGGATTTGTAAAGATATCGAAAACTTGATCATTGGTTGAACAATAATCCACTTCAAGAACACTGTCATGAATGAGGCTTATGATGAAGTGTATATGAAGATCAATGTGTTTCATACGCTGATTCTCAACTGGATATTTTCATATCTGAAAGGCACTATGATTATCACATGAAACTGTAGTTGGATGCTATAAATGAAGACCAAATTCAGAAAGGATCTAACGAAGCCACGTGTCTTCCTTGCTGACTTCAACTGCATCACGCTAATCTGCTTCTGCCAAAGAAAGAGAGATGGCACTTTTTTTCATAGAAGACAATGTAATGGGTCCTAAAACAAGAGTGAATACATATCCTACAGTAGACTTTCAATCATTAGGGTTTCTAGCCCAATCGTAATTAGTGAAACCAATCAACAATGGAGATGCTCCTGCACTGTAATGAATCTTGAGCTGAATTGTACCTTGAATATATAGAATTATTCTTTTATCTGCTTTCTAGTGACTTTCATGAGATTGGTGCATAAACTTAGCAACAAGACCAATGACAAAGGAAAGGTCAGGATGGGTATGAGTTAGAAATAGAAGTTTACCAACAAATTGACGATATAAGGTAGCTTCAACTTCAAGGGTAGTATAAGTGGCTGAAATTTTGACTCCAGAATGAATGGGAGAAGGTGTTGGATTAAATTCTTCAATGTGAAGGTGGCGTAGAATATCACAAGCATGTTTGGATTGAGAAAGGGTAATACCTTCTTTGGATTGCAAGACATGAAGACAAAGGAAATAATGCAAGTGTCCTAAGTATGTCATTTCAAAATTATTTTTGAGGCTAAATTTGACATGGCTTATATGGTTAGGATCACTACCAATAAGGATAAGATCATCAACATAAAGAACAAGGATGATTAAGGACTTACCCACTTTCGTGGTGTAGACAATGTTGTCAGAATGACACCTAGAAAAGACTTTATCTAAGAGAAATCTATCCATTTTGGCATACCAAGCTCGACGAGATTGTTTAAGACCATAGAGAGACCTCCTAAGGTGACAAACAAGGCTAGAGTTGTTTTGGATAAAGCCATGGGGTTGTTCCATGTAGATTTATTCATGCAAATATCTAGGTAAGACAACAGTTTTAACTTCCATCTGATGGACTTCCCATTTAGAGGAGGCAACAAGGGAAAGAACAAGGCGGATATAAATCATTTTGGAAATAGGGGAGAAGGTTTCATTATAGTAAGTTCCTTCAACTTGTGAAAATCCTTTAGCAACAACACGAGATTTATTTCTATTGACTTTTCCATCTGGTCCAAACTTTGTTTTGTAAACCCATTTGCATCTAACAAGTTTGTTGCCCTTTGGAAGAGGAACAAGATCCCAAGTGTCATTTACCATAAGGAAAGATATTATTCATTCATACATTCATCCCAATCTGAATGACCTGAAGCTTCTTCAAAGGTGTCTGGATCAGGATTTTCTAGAACTTGAGCCAATAAGGAGGAGGCTCTTTCGAACTGAGAATGTGTATGAGGTCGACCTGCAAGGTCACCTACAAGAGAACCTACTACATCTCGAGTAGAGAAGACCCATATTAGAAGCTATGGAGCTGAAGGAATATATTCAAGAGGTGGAGGAGGATTGTCATCCTCATTTTCATCATCTAAACTAGATGGAATGCTATAAAAAAGAGAAGATATAGAGAGAGGTGGCACATATGTTGAATCAGGCTCGCAGGCCAAAGGTTGCACACCCGCCGAATTAGGCTCGTAGGCCGATATATTTTCATAAAATTTTACATCCCTTCAAATGATTATATTTTTGTATTTTTGTTGGAAAAATCTATATCCTTTCACATCTTCATAATATCCAAAAAAAAATCATTTTTCAATCTTAGGTTCTAAGGCTTCATGTTTCACATCTAGAATATGGGCTGAAGCATCACTTCCAAAAATCATGAAACTGACTTACATCTGGTTTCATTGAGCTCCAGGCTTCTTCTGGAGTATATTCCTTAAAGCCTTAGTAGGAGTGTGATTTACTATGTAATTTTCATAGTTAATTTCTTCTGCAGAAAAATTTAGACTAAGTCCTTTATATTGAAGCATACAATTAGCCATTTAATTTAAGGTGTGATTCTTCCTTTCAGCTACACCATTTTTTTTTGGAGTATATGGAACAGTATGTTGCAATTTAATGTCATGCTCAGTGAAAAATTTGATAAATTGTTTTTTAACATATTCTTCTCCATTGTATGATCTTAACTTAAGAATATGATGTATAGATAGTTTCTCAACAAAGCCCTTAAAGGCCAAGAACATGTTAAAAAATTCACTCTTGAGTTTTAAGAAGTATACACAAGTGCATCAGGAAAAATCATCAATGAATGTTAATAATTACTTGCAACTAGAGAAAAAAACAACAAGAATTGGACCACATGAATCACTGTGCACAAGCTACAAAGGGGCTGAAGCGTGCCAAGAGGCATATTTCTCAAAACTATCCTGATGATGTTTTCTGAGTACACATCCAGAGAAAACACCGTCTCAGCAAGATACCATAGGAAGACCTATCACCATATTTTCTTTACATAGAGTTTGAAGAGAGCGATAGTTTAAGTGACGAAATCGCCCATGCAATTTTTTTCTCACTTCATCATAATGAGAAACAAAAACAAAGGGTAAACATGTGGCTTCACTGAAGTTAAATTTAGTTCAAATCCATATCTATGTCACTTCACACATATAAGGTGACTTTAGGACAAAAGGGTTGTGTCCCACATCCATACAACTTATATCTAAAATGAAATCATGGTGGATGGAAATAAGGCTCATTCCATTTCTCAAAATACCATTTTTCTACTGATATCCATAATTGAAGGTAAATGATAGCCTCATAAGGTCACATGTGGTGATCTAAATCAATGTTCTTGGAGTGCTACCCAGATTAATCACTCTTCATAAAAGAGCGATCTCCCTAGTACTTCAACAAGTAACTAGAAACCAAGATCTATTGAATATATCATTCTCTAGATTATTTATATTTAATATTATTACAACCTTGAAATAAGGAGGTTGCGCTCCTACCTTTAAACTAATATGTTCGATGTAGCCTTTTTCCTTTCCCTCCAAAGCAATTTTTCAATGGTAAGAAGAGTCTGCAATCACAAAAAATATAAAAGATCAAAACACATGCAGTATATAATAATCATAAATACTAATCCAACTTAGTGATCAAGGAATCTAAGTATTGACATCATTTACATGAATTCAAAAACAAGAAAATGAGAAAAAGAGATCCATATCTATTACCAGAAATTTAAAAGAGAAATCTTACAACATGTGCCTTGTTGTTGTATATATTTCTCCCATGTATCTTTGCAATCATTTCCTTCAGTCTAATAATACTTCCTCTCTAGAATGAACAACATGAATTCATATGCACAAGGGTGTAACCTTCAATCTGCCAACAACAAATTACTAGTTCAGAAACTATGGAATCTATGAACTCTCTCGAGCTTAGAATCTATACAAATCAGTATCTACTCATATTAGTATCTACCCTTCAACTTGAAACTTCAGCTCAATATATAAATGGATTCAAGTAGCTTCAAATCCATTAAGAGATGGATGAGTTCCTCCCATCAAGGGATTTGGGTTCCTTTAGCCAAGGGATAAGCTCCATGAGTAGAGGGATAAAACGCGAATTGGCGTGACTCTAGAGACTTCCAGTTGGGAGAATATTCAACCAAATAGGATTATAGAAGTTAATTTTTATACTTACATTCTTTTTCCTGGGGTGTGTAGGCTTTAGTGGAAAAAAGAGTGGCAAGCACCATGACTAATGGAAGAAGCATTAGCACATGCACAGGAAAATGCTATAATAAGCACGCAGGTAATATTTTAAAGGTTTTAAAGAGATTTTCTTCAATTTACAAGACTTGGTTCAACAACATGAGTGTTTTTTTACCTCTAAGGGAGCATGATATGGATGTTGATAGACCCATATAGATAGTCAAATGTCATGGTGACAAAATGACGTGTAACAGATTACCCCCTAAAGTGCGAAGTCTGAGAATTTTTTTCTAAATAGTGAAGCACTTTATTATTCCAAGGATTGGATTGGAGAAATTGGTCAAAAAATTGTAAAAACATTCAGTGAATATATATATATATATATATATATCATCACTGAGGTAGGCATTCCAATACTTAGAGCAAAACTAGCTAAATGTTCTGGTAAAGATATGATTTTAGCATTACATCAAAAGTAGACACAGTATGGATGCAACCATCTATCATAAAACATATATTGTATCATGAATACATAAATCCTCACAGCTTGGATGGTGGAAACTATATCCAGGGTCTTTATTTCCACTTCTCGAACTAGTACAAATCTATCCATGCAATTGATTGTGTCAAATTCGTGTAGGAATTTACAAGGTAAGTTCATTATATCAAACACCAAAGGTCATTGCTCAAAAACATATCACAGATCAATACACCTGTATTTGACGTGGTTAAAACCCTCGAAGAGGGAAATAGTCCATGGCCTGAGCCAACATGGCCACTTCAGGGAATTTATTAATATAAAAAATAAAATTTACATAAGCTTCTCTCATAAACGGTTATCAGAAAAATGACCCTCCATTCTCTTTAAATAGACATCATGGACCAATCGGGTGTTAAGCCATGGATCAAGTGTCGATAATATCGAGTATAGAGTGAACCATCAGATCACTACATATCGTGACTGTCAGATTATAAGTTACAAATGTACATAGTAAAGAAACACACTTTACCTAACTCTACAGTAATAAAAGTTATACTTGACTATTTCCTATGTTTCAGAATATCCTAACATCTCCCCTTATGAACAACTTGGGATAGGATTGAAGGATTTACAAATGTGACACAAAATAATACTATTTCCTATGTGTCGAAATGTCCTAACATCCCCCCCGCCCCCCAAGAACCACTTGGGATAGGATTGAAGGATTTAAAAAGGTAACACAATAGGAGAAGGAAGGAGGAATTAGAGCCTATCCCCCATTACTGAAAACTTTCGTGAACTCCAAGCATAGTTCAAATTTTTGTAAACTTCGCTTCTGTGAGAGCCTTTGTAAAGATATCGAAAACTTGATCATTGGTTGAACAATCATTGGTTGAACAATACTCCACTTCAAGAACACGGTCATGAATGAGCTTTATGATGAAGTGTATATGAAGCTCAATGTGTTTCATACGCTGATGCTCAACTGGATCTTTTCATATTTGAATGGCACTATGATTATGACACGAAATTGTAATTGGATGTTGTAGATGAAGGCCAAATTCAGACAGGATCTAACGAAGGCACATGTCTTCCTTTCTGGATTCAACTACATCACAATACTCTACTTCTACTGAAGAAAGAGAGATGGCATTTTGTTTCTTAGAAGACAATGTAATGGGTCCCAAATCAAGAGTGAATACATAGCCTGCAGTAGACTTTCAATCAACAGGGTCACCAACCCCATCATAATTAGTTAAACCAATAAGAAATGGAGATGTTCCTCCACTATAATGAATCCTGAACTCAACTGTACCTCGAATATATAGATTTATTCTTTTAGCTGCTCTCCAGTGACTTTCATGAGGTTGGTGCATAAAATTAGCAACAAGACCAATGACAAAGGAAAGGTCAGGACATGTACGAGTTAGAAACAAAAGTTTACCAACAAGTTGACGGTAAAAGGTAGCATCAACTTCAGGGGTAGTATAAGTGGCTGAAATCTTGACTCCAGAATGAAATGGAGAAAGGGTTGGATTACAATTTTCCATGTGAAAGTTGTGTAGAACATCACAGGCATGCTTGGATTGAGAAAGGGTAATACCTTCTTTGGATTGCAAGACTTGAAGACAAAGGAAATAATGTAAGTGTCCTAAATCTGTTCTTTCAAACTTATTTTTGAGGCTAGACTTGACATGGTTTATATGGTTGGGATCACTACCAATAAGGCTAAGATCATCAAAATAAAGAAAACGGATGATTAAGGACTTACCCACTTTCATGGTGTAGACAATGTTGTCAGAATGACACCTAGAAAAGCCTTTATCTAAGAGATATCTATCCATTTTGGAATACCAAGCCCGAGAAGATTTTTTGAGACCATAGAGAGACCTCCTAAGGTGAAAAAAAAGGCTAGAGTTTTTTTGGATAAAGCCATGGGGTTGTTCCATTTCGATTTATTCTTGCAAATCTCTAGGTAAGAAGGAAGATTTAACATCCATCCGATGGACTTACCATTTAGAGGAGGCAACAAGGGAAAGAACAAGGCAAATATAATTCATTTTGGCAATAGGGGATAAGGTTTCAGTATAGTAAATTCCTTCAACTTGTGAAAATCCTTTAGCAACAAGACGAGATTTATTTCTATCCACTTTTCCATTTGGTCCAAACTTTGTTTCGTAAACCCATTTGCATCTGACAAGTTTTCTTCCCTTTGGAATAGGAACAAGATCCCAAGTTCCATTTTCCAATAAGGAACGATATTATTCATTCATAGATTCATCCCAATATGGATGACTTGAAGCTTCTTCAAAGGTGCCTGGATCAAGATTTTCTGGAACTTGAGCCAATAAGGAGGAGGCTCTTTCGAAATAAGAACGTGTATGACGTTGATCTGCAAGGTCACCTACAAGAGAAATTGCTACATATCGAGTAGATCAGACCCATATTAGAAGATATGGAGTTGAAGGAATATATTCAAGAGGTGGAGGAGGATTTTCATCCTCGTTTTCATCATCTGAACTAGATGGAATGCTATAAAAAATCGAAGAGATAGATATAGGTCGCACATATGCTGAATCAAGCTCGCAAGCCAAAGGTGGCACACCCGACGAACTAGGCTTGCAGGCCAAAGGTGGCACACCTGCCGAACTAGGCTCACAGGCCGATATATTTTTATCAAATTTTACATCTCTTCAAATGATTATATTTTTGGATTTTCGTTGGAAAATTCTATATCCTTTTACATCTTCATAATATCCAACAAAAAATTATTTTTCACTCTTAGGTTCTAAGGCTTTATGTTTCACATGTAGAATATAGGCCGAAGCATCACTTGCAGAAATCATGAAAGTGACTTACATCTAGTTTCATTGAGCTCCAGGCTTCTTCTTGAGTATATTCCTTAAAACCTTAGTAGGAGTGTGATGTACTATGTAATTTTCACAGTTAATTTCTTCTGCACAAAATTTAGAGTAAGTCC
The DNA here is from genome assembly GCA_034641835.2 of Pinus albicaulis. Classification (NCBI taxonomy): domain Eukaryota; kingdom Viridiplantae; phylum Streptophyta; class Pinopsida; order Pinales; family Pinaceae; genus Pinus; species Pinus albicaulis. The sequence continues at coordinate 1,495,336,092 of CM076581.1, forward strand.
TTTATATTGAAGCATACAATCAGCTATTTATTTTAAGGTGTGATTCTTCCTTTCAGCTACACCATGTTTTTGTGGAGTATATGGAATAGTATGTTGCAATTGAATGTCATGCTCAGTGAAAAATTTGATAAATTTGTTGTTAACATATTCTCTTCCATTTCCTAATCTTAACTTAAGAATTTGATGTCCAGATAGTTTTTTAGCAAAGGCCTTAAAGGCCAAGAACATGTTAAAAAAATCACTCTTGAGTTTTAAGAAGCATACACAAGTGTGTCTGGAAAAATCATCAATAAAAGTTAAGAAGTACTTGCAACCTGAGAAAAAAACCAACAAGAAGTGGACCAAATAAATCACTGTGCACAAGCTACAAAGGAGCTGAAGCATGCCAAGAGGCACATTTGTCAAAACTATCCTGATGATGTTTTTCGAGTACACATCTGTAGAAAACACCATCTCAGCAAGATACCTTAGGAAGACCTGTCACCATATTTTCTTTACATAGAGTTTTAAGAGAGCGATAGTTTAAGTGACCAAATCAACCATGCAAAAGTTTTCGCATTTCATCATTATGAGCAACAAAAACAAAGGGAAGACATGACGACCGAAATTTGTCAAAATTATACAACCTTGTGGAATCATCAACAATTCCTGTAGATAAAATATGTCTAGGATCTTTGAGGACCTTGATTACAACATCATGAGGTGAGGATTCTACTTTTTTCCCTTCACCCGAATGAGTTATCTCATAAAGAAATAGAAGATTGCAGGACAAGGTAGGAACACATAATACATCATTAAAATGACCATTATCTAGATGAATTGTTCTAGATCCTACAACACTAAGAGATCTATCATCACCGACATACATATGTTTGGTGTTACAATCATTTAAAGAAGAAAACATGGCTTTATTTTTGGCCATGTGGGAGGAAGCTCCAAAATCAATGAGCCACTCATGAGAATGAGAAGAAGAAGATACACGTAATTCATAACCAAATCTTGATGCCTGACAACAACAAGCAGAAAGTGCCAATCCTGAAGATGAAGTTGAAGAGTTCGCCAAATTTATGTGGTGCTTCTTCATTGTTGCTTTCAAGCCTTCCATATCCTTAAGACATTTGGACTCTACATGGCCATCACGATTACAAAATTAGCAATGTATATCTATTTTCTTCCCTTTTTTTTATTTTCCTTATCAGTTTGGTGAGTTTCCTTTTCAGTTTGTGACTGAATTTTCTTAAGACCCTTGTTTGGTTTAAGACCATTCTTTTTAGGATACTGCTTCTTGGGATTCTTTTGATATGGTTTCTATTGGGTTGTGAAGGCTTTCTTAGAAGAGTTTCTAGTATTGGTAAGAGAAAGGTGTAAGAATTTTTCTTGTTCTCTTATCAAATAATAGCAAAAGGCATCAAAGAGGGGGACTTGTAGGTTGTTCCTTGAGAAATGAGAGCTTCTCTAGTGGAATGGAAAGTGGAAACAAATTTAGAGTATGTAGGTCCAAGCTTAGAAAGAATGGAATAGATAAGGCTACCATCATCCTTTTTGACCTTAAAAACTTCTAAAATAAGTCTAAGGGTATTTAATTTGAACAAAAAATATTCAATAGAGGAGAAATTAATGGAGTCAAAGTAAGAAACTCATTTTCATGCTGATGGGCCCTAATTCCATTTTGAATGCCAAAACCAGTATTTAGATTTTTCATAGCTACATTAAGGGTTTCAATTTCTTGGATGTGAAATCGAAGATCTTGAGCAATGGACATTCCTATCAACCCTTGTGCTTGATCTTGTTTATTTTCCCATTTAGCACCATTATCTTCATCGGTAGGTTTAGTTTCTTGTCCTGAGGCTATTCGATAAAGCCTTTTACTTCTAAGTAAGTTTATCATGTAGGATAGACATTTGAAATAATCAGGGTTGTTAAGCATAACTGGGCATGCACTTTTCATTTTTTAAAAATATTGAAGCTAAGAAGGATGAAACTATCTGCTCCAATGGAAAGATCTTGAAAAGTTAGGCTAGTTAAAAAAAAATGGTTCAGAAAACGGCTTCTGGACAAGGAAGTTATGCCTTTTTGAAAAAAAATGTGTTCTAGATGTCGAATAGTTACGTGAAAGGTTGAAAGTTGATGATGAAGTTCCAATTTTAAAAAAATTCCCCCCCTACCCCTTTTCAAACTTAATCCAATAAGCTCACTTTTAAAAAAAACTACTTTATGTGACCCACTTTTATAAATAATGAGAGTAGCTTTTACAATGTTACTATTATATGTGCTTTTGAAATAAACCCTCTTTTTAAAAGTGGCAACTTGCCAAAAGGATTTATAAGAAAATGTAACTTAACAATTTTTTTTTTTACAAAAAGCAACTTGAGAGAGAGACTTGAACCCAAGACCTCTATTCTCATAAACTAACTTTACACCAAGTGAGCTAGTAAAAGGATTATGTAATTGTTTGAAAGGAGGAAGGGGTTTTTATTTTTTTATTTTTTGGTTCTTTGATGTGCGTGCTTTTTCTTCCAAAAAAGCACAAAACTCCGTGCAAAAAATAAAATGAAATGCAAGTCTTATGCGAGAACTTCAGATTTTCGGTTAGTCTTATTAGAAACTATCCTTTTTTTTCACTATTTATGATTTCCCAAGATCATACAAAGACGCGACGAAAGAGCATACATAGCAAAAAAAACCCATCTTATTATTTCTGATTTGCCGAGATCGCACACAACGCAAAGCAAAGAGAATACACACAGAAGAGGATATAGATCTAGAAAATAAAAAACTATAAATTGAAATAAACAGAGGGAACCAAAATAAATAGAACAATTAATAAATATAACTGCAAGAAAGATACTTTATACCTATAGATCTAAAATGATGTAACTCGGGCAACCAGAAACCTTTTGGCATGAAACAAAATGGTTTCGTCACTGCAACAGAAGCTCTAGACACAACAGAGGAGCTCTCCAAGCTTGAAAGTGGTCATAAATAGTAGATCTAGAAAATGGCAGTTGCATGTAGTCAAACCGATTTTTGATTTGGATCAACAATAGATGCGGCCCTCAAAATGCCTCTGATACCATCTAGGAATTTACAGGGTAAGTTCCTTAGATCAAACACAAAATGTCACCACTCACAAATAGATCAAAAATCAGTACACCAGTATTTGATGTGGTTAAAACACTCAAAGAGGGAAACAATCCATGGCCTGAGCCAACACGACCACTTCAGGAAATTTATTAATATAGAAAAGAAAATTCACATAAGCTTCTCTCATAGAAGGTTACCAGACAAATGACCCTCCATGCTCTTTTAAAGAGATCATGGACCAATCGGGTGCTAAGCCACAGATCAAGTGTTTGTAATACCGAGGATAGAGTGACTGTCAGATCATTACATATCATGACCGTCGGATTATAAGTTAAAAATGTACATAGTAAAGAAACACACTTTACCTAACTCTATACTAGACCAAGTTATACTTAACTATTTCCTATGTGTCAGAATATCCTAACAAGTCAAACATGGTAGAAACCACTTGATTACAGGTCAATGATGAGAACTGTTAACAAGCGTGAGAGAAACCACCAATAATGAAAATGACTCTGAAAGTACTTCAGCATAATATATGAAGTGTGAATGAAATATTTGCAGTCAAATACTCATAGAATAATTCGATCTAAGGTCAATGATGAGAACCTATCATTGAAGGTGAGAAATCTGCCATTAGGGAATCAAATTCCAAGGTATTGATAGGATTATAAATCAACTTTCTAGATAATGAGTTGGTGTCGATAGAAAGTGATCGGTCATAGGAAAGCCTACGACACGAAACCATTAGATCAAGTTTTGAAGAAATGCTTTTCATGGAATGACTCAGGGATGGTCAACGTGATTGGAAATAAATGTTTGCAATGAATGGTAAATTCAACTTTCTCTTGAACAGACAACGTCACTGTAAATGGTTTGGAAACATTTGACTTAAAGATAATACCCAAAACCGGCTGAAGACTTTCAATGTGGTTTGACTAACTATAAGACAAAGGATTACCCAACCCACGTACAAGTGTGACAAAGTGTCATTTTCAAGAGCGATATGCTACTTTCTAAAACAAAGAAAATGAATGGATTCTTTTTCTCACTTTTTCCCCCACCATTACTAGAAAGTACCTGTTTATTTTGGTCAAACTTGAAGAGGATAACATTTTTTTGTCTTGTAACCTCATCCTTCAGATGAGTCCATTTTAGTATTTTTAAACGAACACTAAGAAGGAGTGGTTTGGCTCTATTGTAATCAAAAAATTGTGTATTGTTTAATTTTAATGAGTCCAACATAGAATTAAATCAGTGCTTTTCAGTTTTAAGTAGTCAAAAGAAAAACATAAGAAGACTCTGTAGTGTTCTTTTTTGTAAATTTAGTCTCTCAAACCTGAAAAAGGATAAAAAATTGTAGGAGAGAACTCTATTGACTTTTATTATTCAATGTATACATTTTTCGTAAATAGTATAATTCAGTCCAGAAAGGGGGTAAACTTATACTGAATAGACGATTGTTCATTCACTTTAATGAGTTTGAATAGTCAAGTAATAGACAAAATTTTCATGTTTAGAGAGTCTGAAAAGGGCTTAAAAGAGGACTCCAGAGTTTCTATTTTTCATATTTTTATAGAGCCCGAAAAAGTGATAAAATTCTACTTAATTTCAAAATGATTATTTCCGAATATAATTTGTTTCCTGCATAAAAAACTCAAAAATATTACAAATATCTGCTCTCAAAATATGAAAATCATTTTTATTTTGACTTCTAAAGGGAAAATAAACAAAATAATATTATTTTATTCATTTAAAATTATAAAAATAAGTTAAAACAAATCATTTTCACCTTTTAGTTTTCAGATAAGATTAGAAAGAGGTTTTTCACTAAGCCTTCTGGAGCAGATATCAGGAGAACCAACCAACCATTTCGAGAACCGTCTGTGCCAGGTATTCCACATCATCATTATATTTACTCTCATCCATTTAGTTTTTTAAGGGAATTTTTAGGGGGAATTAAGGTTTTAAAATTCACCCTCGGTGGTACGATGGTTTTCATGGCGAAACCTGTGCACCCTAATGATTTTTTAATAGAAAAATCATCAGGCCGCCACAGGTTTTATGTGTAGGTCATGCAGAAAAAGGAATTGTGTAGACTTAAAACCTATGTAAGCACCGTGGGGTTTTGAAAAAGATGTTTACATTCATAAAAATGGCTCAAATTATCCCAATTGATTTCTAATGATCTTAATTGATGGTTTATAGGTTATCAATCATGCTGGAATGGCAAGAAAGAGAGCATGAAGTTGAAGATAACGTAGCCATAGATGATTCGGAAACAATTCAAACATTGAAAATTTGTGGCTTGTATAAATTTTGGGTGATTCAAGGTAAGAAAGCACATGTTGAGTTGATGACCTAGCTAGTGAATGCTTGGGATGTTCGAGATCAATGTTTCATCATTGGAGACCATAGACTTGTGATCTAGCTGGAGGATATCTATTTCCTCATTATATTACCTTGCAGAGGGAGAGACATTTCGATGTTTTGGACAAGACTAGGTTGTCTTCCAACTGCATCTTACATGGTTCAATATTGTAGCCAAGATTTAGAGTTGAAGGATGGTCACATTGATATCAAAAGTATTGTGTGACTAGACATGAAGATAATTGCATTCACAGTTACTAGGTTCTGTTGGAATGTAGCTCTACATTTGGTTACAAAAGAAAAAATATAGACTGTACTTGAATGTTCTGGGGGAATAGTTTTCAACTAGTGTGAAGGAGTGCTAGTTAACATGAAGGGCCAACCTGTGAGAGCTAAGAATGGGAAGTTGAAAAACTTCAGCTATGGAGCCATTCTTGTGTCTTTCTCTTTGGAGAGTGTCCCATTCCTCCCACCTCAGCAGTCATCAATGGATCCCACAGGACCTAGGGAACCACGTATGTTGAGATGGGTAGCATTGATGGCTCGCCATGGCGGCGATGGTGGTGTAGTGTTTTGCTATACTACTAAGTTATTTATATGGATTAGGAACTAGATATTCATGATTAGATATTTTCCTTACGCGGGGATGGATTTCAGAGGTGACCTTGACACAACACTTCCACCAGGGGTACAATGGGATGCATCAAGTAAATAAAATCATGTTGAAGTTGTTATGTTATCTAATTTTTATTTGGTTTTCTATCATCCAATACTGATAAAATTTTAAACATAAATTTCGGCCCATCAAGACCAGAAGTGCTTCGTCACTTTGATAGGTGAGATGCATAGTCTAGAGCAAGCCCACCACTGACTAATGTGGCAGATATCCTTAGAGAGTTGGAGCATAAACTAGAGAGTTTAAATATTGATTTTCCAGAGACATGGACAGATGATATATCTCTTAGGCTCCATAGAGATGTGACTGGTGTTCCAGGCACATTCAGAAGATATCTGTGCAAGGTGGCCCGGGCCATAGTCTGCTATCATGACCATCATCAAGGATATCCAATGGTTGATTTAGTTTGAATTTTTTTTTTTTTTGTATCAGTATATTTATATCATAAGGTATTTGAAACCTATGATCAAAGACAATGTAATATTTTTTGACACACAACTATTTTAACCCTAATGATATTTACTACTTCGATCTCTGAGTAACTTGTTCAATATGGATTAAATATTTCTTTCTTTTAATTTTAATGCTGAAGATGTCTATTTATAATTTTATTATCTAATACATCAGCCAATGTGTCTAAATTTATTGAAATGTGTTCATATTCTATATAATCAAATTGTCTTTCCAGGAGATGAACCCTAAAAGATATTCTTAACAAAGTTGAATTTCTGATAGCGTAAAAACCATTTAAATGTAATACAATGAGTTGTGAATCTAACCTAACAATAAAATCTCAAATACCAAATGCAAAGGCATTAGATAATATCTCAATGATTGTGCTATATTCGTAAATATTGTTCATCATAATAGCATTCATTCAGGTATCTATTTTTGAATTTGACTTAGAAATCCTCCCAAGTAGCAGTTTTCTCATCTATGACATGAACCATCTTGGTTTCTTCCCACCACAAGGTAGCCTTATATTGCAACTGATAGATAGCTAGCCTGGCTCTCAAGTTACTTTCATATTCATAAACCTGAAATTACTTTATCATGTTTAGAAGCCATGCTTCAAAATATTCCTGTTTCTCTCCATCATAGGAGGGAGGCCTGATTTTCCAGAATTCACCCTGTAATTCCTTATTCCTCCTAGATTGTTGTCTAGAGACATCATCTTCCTTAGAACCTTATGAGTGATTTACTTTTATCTCTTCACCTTCTTGAATATTCTGGGAGGTCAATTATCTTATTAATATATCTTGCTCTTCACTGGCTAAAGGTAGCCTTTCATTGTGGCTTTTTAGTTGCATCATTTATCTTTTCATTCGATGAAACATAGCCATCAATGGAGCATTTGGATATGTTGGGTTTTCTCCACCACCTAGATCCACATACAGCTTGTCCCGTTCACTCATGGTTCGCAGCTGTATACTTCAACACTGTTTCACTGTACATGAAATTAAAAATTAGTGAAATTTAAATTTAATAAAAATTTACAGCAACATAATTTTTCTGGTGTGAGCACAAATTTTTTCCCAATGTTTTAACTTGTGCTCTGATACCATTTGTAACACCTCTCATCCATAATTTTTTTTTCTAATTATAGTAATGTCCATAATTACATTTTATAGTTAACACATCATTGGTCACATTTTGACGAACTTTTGTTACTTAAAATTCATTGTGCCGCTATTTGTTTATTGATAATCTATAACAATGTCTCACTTTGTTAGTATGTAGATTTATGACTTTCTCTTACTACAAAATTGGCTTTCCTTGCTAATAAGTTTTTCGTTTCTTCATATGACCATTCAACTCTTCTTTCAAATATCCACTATAATTTATTTTTTAACACTTAACCACCTAGTCCATATTTATCAATCGAAATTACTAAATATAAGGTTATCTCTTACCTTCCCACCATCATACATATATTATAATAATTTGGGAATATAGTTTATGACACCCTGATAATCATGTTGACCCACTCTACATTCATGGATACTCACCTTCTTAGTTGTATTACTATCTATACGATTCTTACAACTATATTCACTAACCCCACCTTAATATTTTCACATTACTTAAGGTACCAGAATAATTTGAACTCTTCAAACCATCTATATACATGTCAACACTTCTGACTTTAAAATTATTATAATGATACCCAGCCTTCTCATACTCATATTTATATGAACTCTTTGCACTAATAAACTAATGCAATTTATTTTAAAACTTATGTACTTTATATGTGTGAAAGGAGTTGTCTATGTGGCATAATGTTGACACATCCCTCACTAGGTAATTACGTCTTATACTTAGAAGATATTTATTCAACTTTCATGAAATACTGTCAAGTTACTTTATTAATTGTTTAATAGAATTGGTACTTATATCATATCTCTGGAATTGACAGTCAATCCAATTGAATACGTTGAGTTATGGTTACATTGATGGAAATGTACTGATTCACATGGGTCCTGGGCGTAACCTTCGAGACATGGGAAATATTCTACACTCCTAGATCTTAGACACCTTGACGATGCAGATGCATTCTCATTTAGGGTTTGATGAACAACAAAGGTCTTCGTTCTTAAGACGAAGGGTTATTACTCAAATCATTTAGATTGAAATCATTTTTATCCTATGGGTGAACTGTTTTTCCATTTCCCGTAAAGGTCTCTGTAATTAGCATGAGGATATTCAGAACTCAGTTCCTTCATCCGGAAGGAAACAGCTACAATATTATGAATACATTACTGACACGTTAATTTTAGGTAGATCATTTATGTTTATCATTTCCTTTTCAATGTCAACATTTTATTTCTGAAATATTGCTTATTGCTGTGACTATATACTCATCTACCATTTAAGTTTTCTCTTAAATTATTTTTACAGAGGAGCACTGAAATTTATTTTCCCATTTCATGCTTGATTTCCTCTTAATAAGAATTTTATGAAAAATCTTTACAGATTCTAGTGTTTGGTCATGTTGATAATGTAAACCTTGTTTTGTTTCATTTTCCATATTTTTAGTCCAAATGCATTTCACTTTGCACCCATCAACTTCCGACAGTATGCATTCCATTGCGCGGCTACTCTGTGTACACAAAGGTCAGTAGAGTATAGATATTGGCACTTAGCTGCATTTTTGTATGATGAATTATCTCGACTATAGTTTTTATGGGTGCGTTCCCTTCTTCCTTTTCCAGTATTTCCATTTAGTCATCCGTATAGTCTGGTTTTGAAATCTACGTTTTCCATTTATCTGAATGTGCCCTTGTTTAGTTTTTGTAACTATATCAAACAAAATGTGGATACCCACTCATATCAAAGGATTTATTTATCTAGGATTAGAGTTCCCTATAATTTTACGCATGGCTAGCAGTCGAATTCGCATTTCGTTTTGACATTGAATCGTGTACATTTTTGGGAATTTTTCTCCGTTGCATTCTTAGCTTTATTTATTTCAGAACCACATTTGTTAATTTTCATAGTTATCCTTGCTGGCTATATAATAATTACTTTTTTCCTTAAAACGCAGAGGCATCCTAGTTATAATGCGTAGTGTACTCAATGCATATGGGTGTTGAACCACCTCTCGCCATTTATGGAAGTCCTGAGCTGCGACGTCCTAACCTCACGGGAATCATCAACAATATTACAGTTTAATTTAATCCATGATTTGGTTTCATTTATATCTCTTATAATTTCCACATTTATTTAATTATTAGAATTCATTTAACGATTTCTTATTCAAATCCCAGAAGATTCATCCTATAGAGAGAAATTTCATTTACTATTTATGTTTATTCCTCATTAATTTTAGATTTATTTTCTGTCCCCACATTTTTTGTGGATTATATGAATTTTCATATATAAATTATGTTTTTACCGAATTCATATTTATTTCATTTCAGTTATGATATGAAGATATAGTTATATAAGGTAACTATACCACCATTTTTTCCTTTATATCATAAATGTCTTATATATACATCTACTTATTCATTATGGGTTCTGATTCTGACCTTGGTTTATGCAGGTATGATTTGAATTCACATTCATGCTAAGCGTCTCATGCTCTTATATAGTTAATATTAATACAATATTCATTCTCTTTTTTAGGTTGGTCGACTGCCTCTCGACTCTATGCAATAATGAATAGTATTTATTTTGTTTCCATTTACCTTTACAGTTATAAATATGAACCCAGAATTATCTGTACAAATTTATGTTTATGAACCGTTCTGGTTTAATCAGATAATAATCCAGATTTATGTAATTGTAAAGCGGAATGATAGTCATGTCCTTACAATATAAATACCTCTGGTTAACCAGGGTAATATTAAAGGTTCTATGTATAGATTTTCCTTTGTTCGGTTGAATACCCTTTTTTTTCTTTGTTAGATTTGCAGTGTGTAAACCATGAATAGTCTTATTTCTATTAAAAAGAACAATTTTGATGAACAGTTCTCATTAAGATGGTTTAACATATTTTATTTATTACTCAATATAAAATTGGTGAGTTGGGGTCTATAGCCTCTTTTAATCTTAAAGAAAAATATTATTGTAACTCTTAGTAGAATATATTCTGTTCACTTATAGTTTAGATTCAGCTACAATGCGAGAACAATTTATTTTTCAATTTTACTTTCAATTTCTTCTTTTTAGCATAAGAATAGAATTATGTTTTATGCATGCAAATATATTTTATGTCTACTTAGTCCAGTTTTGTTTTATAATTATCTAAATAGTACATAATTAATTAACTATATAGTACATCATAACTTTGACAATACAATATCTACCTATTCCATTTTTTTCTATAAATTCCTGTTTTGAATTTATTTTTCAATGAACTGTACAGTTTGATAAATGCATACTAAAATAACTAAGTTAAGGAATTGCCAGTTTTCTGTGAGTTATCTAACCTTAGATCTAGACCCAATACTGGGTTTTAGACATTCTAAGAGTTTTTCCTCTACATTTTATTTCTATAAAACCATACAGAATAAAATATTATGCTTATATTTATTTTTGTTCAATGTACAAACCTTAATTTTTTTTATAGATATAATATATCTAAATTTAACAGTATAAATCGAAAGCATTTACAAGAGTTCATGCTGACTTCACTACTCGATATTTTAATAACTCATAACAAGATTAAAATATAATTCAAAAACACATCACTTTAATTGTGCATACCACTTAGGATAGACTAGTTGCCTCCCAACCTTAGAGCTCTTTATCCACAACTCACCCCTGAGCAGAGATCGTTTCTTCCAGTGATAGACAAACCTCTGTCTATCCTGAATCAACTGATTTAAGCTTTCTTTTCCTGTTTCCCTTAACCACATCCAGTTAATTCAGGATGTTGTATTCATGTTTTCCTAGGCTTTCCTTTTCTTTCTTCCACAAAGATACTTTTAAAGCTAGCTTTTATGCTTTTCTAGCTTTATTCCACCCGATCTCAGTAATTTAATCTTTAATGAGGTACTTTTTAGATTTTTATCTCCAATATAATTTTAGTATATACTTTATTCCTTCCAAGGATTTCTGGAAGTCTGGGAAAGTCTTCCAACCTTATCCATCCTCGTGGATTGGGTTTCCAGATATATAATAATTATCTAGTCATTGCACATAATTTCCATTTTATTTGATTAATTTAAAATGATAAAATAAATCCACAAAAAAATTTTCCATTGGGGTCCATTGTACCATTTTCGACTTGTTCAAATGTCTAATAAAAGCATAAAAAATTGGGGGTATTACATATTCCCCCTCAAAAAAAAACATCTTCATCATTGTTGTAAAGACAAAATAAAAAAAAAATCACTATTTAAGCAGTGATGGATATTTTTCCATCATATCTTCCTCTCGCTCCCACGTAGCCTCTTCGGGTGAAAAGTGCCTCTACTACACTTTCACCCAGCCACTGTCCTGTTCCGAAGCTCAATTTCTTCTTGTGCCAAGATTTGAAGTGGATCTAGAAGGAATTCCGCTTTCGGTTCCACTTGTATCACATTCCAATCAATAACATCAGTATGGTCATGCACATATTTCTTTAATAACGAAACATAAAATACATTGTGAACCTTAATGTGACTAGGCAAAGCCAGTTTATATGCAATTGGTCCAACCCTTTCTGGCACTTCAAACGGTCCACGGTAACGTGGGGCTAGTTTTGCACAACTTCGAGTGTGAAAAGTGCTTTTTCTAGGCTTAATCCTTAGGTAAAAATGATCACCCATAATGAATTCTCTGTGAATTCTCTTTTTGTTTACATCTGTCCTGTGCTGTTTTGATATTTTGTTGAATTCTCTTCACAACTCTTTCCGTTTCCTACAAGGATTCCGGTCCAAGTATTATTTTATCTTCAGTTTCACTCCAACTTAGAGGGGTATGGAACTTTCTGCCATAAAGTGCTTCAAAAGGGCTCATCTTTATTGAATCTTGGTAGCTATTGTTATAGGAAAATTTTGCTAAATGTAGATAATCCTCCCATTTTGTTGGCCTATCCATGACATACATCCTTAACATGCCCTCTAAAATCTGGTTTGTTCTTTCTATTTGGCCATCAGTCTGGGGATGGAAACTAGTACTAAAATTTAATTTGGCACCCATGCCCCCAAAAAAACTTCTCCAAAAAGCTACGGTGAACTTTGCATCCCTATCTGATATGATCTTTTAAGGAATGCCATGCAGTTTTACAATCTCCTTCATAAATGAATTCACTACTTGAGTTATACCAAAGGTAGACTTTACAGGTATAAAGTGAGCAGGTTTAGTCAAAGTATCCACTACAACTATGATAGAGTCATGTTGATATTTATTCCTTGGTAAACCAGTAATAAAATCCATGGAAACAGTCTCCCATTTCCATTCTGGGATAGGTAAAGGATTTAGTAATCTAGCTAGATGCTAATGTTCAACCTTTACTTGTTGACATTCTATACATCTAGCCAAGTAATTTTCCACATCCTTTTTCATACAAGGCCAGAACAGGTTCTTTCTTAAGGCTGAAATTAATTTCTGGTATCCAGGATGTCCAACATAGGGTGTTTTATGGTACTCATCCAAAATATATTTCTTTAAAGAGTCTACATCAGGAATGTATAATATATCTTTATAAAAAATCAATCCCCTCTGCTTCTGTGTATATCCTTTCATCTCCTTTTCCAACATTTGTGACTGAAGTTGTTCATAGTTTTGTTCTTTTCTCACTACTTCTTGTATTAGTCCTTCTATGTCAAAGTTGGCACTACTTCCAACACTATTCACACTTTTCCAAGCATTTCTGCTTAATGCATATGTAATATTATTTTATTTACCCTTAATTTGTTTGATCTCCATGTCAAAATCACTAAGGAAGGACAACCACCTAGCTTGCCTAGCATTTAACTCAGTTTGGGTGAAGAAATAATTTAAGCTAATGTGATTCGTCATCAGCACAAACTTTTTCCTTAAAAGGTAATGTCTCCACATCTTTAAAGCATGTATTACAACAGCTAGTTCTTAATCTTAAAGACTATAATTATGTTCATGTTTCTTTAGTTTCTTTTATTAATAGGCTATAATAGAGTTTTCTTGTAATAGCACTCCTCCTAATCCTTCTCCACAAGCATCTGTACATACTTCAAATTCCCGATCTAGATTAGAAATATTTAAAATAGGTGTTGTGGTAAGTTTCACTTTTAGCTGATCCAAACTACATTGAAAATTTTCAGTCCCTTCAAACATAAGTCCTCGTCTCTTTAGATATGTAATGGGGTAAGCTAAGGTTGAAAATCTCTCTACAAAACTTCTTTAATATCCTGCAATTCCCAAGAAGGATCTCACAAAAGACACATCAGTAGGTACATGCCACTCCCTTATTGCTATTATCTTTTCTAGGTCTACTGCTAACCCTTTCTCTGAAATTATATGACCCAAGTATGATTTTTATCCTTGAAAAATTCACATTTGCTAAACTTAGCATACAAATTTTTTTCTCAAAGTGTTTGTAAAACAATTCTAAGGTGTTCCTTATGCTCAGTTTTTTTCTTAGAATAAATCATAATGTAATCAATAAATACTAGTACAAATTTTTCCAAGTACTTATTTAAGACACTATTCATTAAGAACATAAAAGTAGCAGGTTCATTAGTCAATCCAAATGGTAGGCCCACAAACTCATAGTGTCCATACCTGGTTCTAAATGCATTTTTACTTATATCTCTATCTTTAATTCTTAGTTCATGGTAACTTGTCCTTAGATCAATTTTTGAAAAGGTCGTTGCTCCTCTAACTTGGTCAAAGAGATCATCTATCCTAGGTAAAGGATATCTATTCTTGATTGTCGGTTTATTCAATTGATGATAGTCTATACACATTATGAAAGTACTGTATTAGTTTTTCACAAACAACACTGGTGCTTCCCATGGGGATATACTTGGTCTGATGTAACCTCTATCTAGAAATTCATGTAGCTACATTTTCAAATCCATCAGTTCTAGAGTACTCATTCTGTATGGGGCTCTAGAAATTGGTGTTGCTCGCAGCACTAAGTCAATTGAGAAATCAATTTATCTCTTGGGGGGAAAATAAGGAATCTCATCTGGAAACACATCCTTGAACTCTCTGATAACAGGAAATGTTTCTAAAGGATTCTCTTCTGCTTGTTATCCCAATTCTTCTACATGCACACAATACACTTGGGAATCCTTATAGAAATTATTTTCAATTGAAGTGCTAAAATTTGTCTCACAGATATGGGTTTGGGTTTGCCTTTTACTATGACAAGTTATCCCTCCTCATTTATGCAATGTATTGTCTTATCTAAGTAATTTAATATGGCTTTATGTTTCTCTAACAAGACCATTCCTACCAGTACATCATAGGACCCTAGAGGTAGAATATTTAGATTCAGTTTAGTTTGGTATCCATTTAGATTTATGGTTGTTTGGGGTAACTTATGATGCACTTTCCTCTTTCTACCAGTGGCCAACTAAACTAACCATGTCTGCTGGAATTTTTCTGACTTTAAGTTACATTTTTATACCATTTGAGGACTGATATAACTTAAAGATGCACTTGGATCTATTAAAATAGAAACAGGTTGGTTAACCATCATACCTTCTACTTCAACCATAGTGGACTAGTGTTTTGCTTGACGATATTCCAGAGCAAAACTGATTTTGGGGATGTTTCTTGCCACATCATTTATAGTCATTTCTTCTTTTATTATTTGTATGGTTCGAATGTTTCTATGTGGATAGTCCCTCAGTAAATGAGGTTCCCCACAACCCCTAAACTTTAGAGGTTCCCTAATTTTGACAGTCCCTTCTCTTTTATTATTTCAGTTCATCTACTTGGACCCCATTTGTGCTTGAGTTGGTTGATTTTCTCCATTTTTGGTGAACTTATTTCTTTGGTGACTTCTCCCAAATTTATTCAAATATGCTGGTTTTTCTCTCTTTCCATTGGAGTCATCCTTCTCTTTTGTTTTTCCAATTCTTCAATTGTTCATTTTTTCCCGTAAATTGTTGGTAACACAGTCTTCCCTTATGCACCACTTTATCCATAGTGTTGGGATTATCAAACTCTTCCTTTTCCTTGTATATGGTAGGTAGACAATTTAGGAAACACTATACCTTTTCCTTCTCCTCTCTTATATAAGGTACATAGCGAAGCAAATTGGTGAATTTGGTTACAAATTCATCTATAGTAAGTTGGCCCAATCTAAGTTCATCAATTTTTTTTTCTTTATCATCATAATAGTGTTCATTCAGGTATCTATTTTTGAATTTTACTTGGAAATCATCCCAAGTAACAATTTTATCATCTATGACATGAACCATCTTGGTTTCTTCCCACCACAAGGTAGCCTTACCTTGCAACTAATAGATAGCCAGCCTGGCTCTCAAGTTACTTTCATATTTGTAAACCTGAAAGTACTTTATCATGTTCAGAAGCCATGCTTCAACATCCTCCTCTTTCTCTCCATCATAGGAGGGAAGCTTGATTTCTGGAATTCACCTTGTAATTCCTTATTTCTCCTAGAATGTTGTCTAGAGGCATCATCTTCCTCTGAATCTTCTGAGTGATTTACTTTTCCCTTCCTCTTCCTTCCAGAATATTCACCTTCTTGACTATTCTGGGAGGTCAATTCTCTTATTAATCTATCTTTCTCTTCACTAGGTAAAGATAGCCTTTCATTGTGACTTTTGAGTTGCATCATTTCTCTTTGCATTCGATGCAACATAGCCATCAATAGAGAATTTGGATCTGCTGGATTTTCTCCACCACCCAGATACACATACATCTCATCCCCTTCACTCATGGTTCGTAGCTGTATACTTCAACACTATTTCACTATACATGAAATTAAACATTATAGAAATTTAGATTTAATAAAAATTTACAACAACATAATTTTTTTGGTGTTAGCACACATTTTTGCCCAGTGTTTTAACTTGGGATCTGTACCATTTGTAACACCTCTCATCTCTCATTTTTTTTTCTAATTATAGTAACTTCCATAATTACATTTTATATTTAACACATCATTGGTTGCATTTTGACAAAATTTTGTTACTTAAAATTCTTTGTGCCATTGTTTGTTTATTGATAATCTATAACAGTGTCTCACTTTGTTAATATGTCAATTTATGACTTTCTCTTACTACAAAATTGGATTTCGTTGCTAATAAGTTATTCATTTCTTCATATGACCATTATAATATTCTTTCAAATATCCACTATAATTTCTTTTTTAACACTTAACCACTTGGTGCATATTTATCAATTGACATTACTCAATAAGGTTATCTCTTACCTTCCCACCATCATCCATATATTATAATAATTTCGGAATATAATTTATGAAACCCCTATAATCATGTTGACAACACTCTACATTCATGGCTACTCACCTTATTAGTTGTATTACTATTTATACGATTCTTACAACTATATTCACCAACCCTACCTTATATATACACATTACTTAAAGTACCATAATAACTTGAACTATACTCAAACGTGTTCATTACCCTTTTAGTTTTACTATATCTTGATTCTTCAAACCATGTATATACATGTCAACATTTCTGACTTTAAAATCATTATAATTATACCCAGCATTCTCATACCCATATTTACATGAAGTCTTTCCACTAATAAAATAATGCAATTTATTTTAAAACTTATGTACTTTATATGTATGAAAGGAGATGTCTACATGGCATAATGTTGACTCATCCCTCACTAGGAAATTATGTCCTATACTCAGAAGATATTGATTCAAATTTCAAGAAATATTGTCAAGGTACTTTATTAATTGTTTAATAGAATTGGTACTTCTATCGTATCTCCAGAATTGATAGTCAATCCGGTTGAATACGTTGAGTTACGGTCACATTGATGGAAATGTACCGATTCACATGGATCCTGGGTGTAACCTTTGAGACGCAAGAAATATTCTACACTCCCAGATCTTAGACACCTAGATGACACATATGAATTCTCATTTAAGGTTTGATGATCAAAAAAGGTGTTCGTTTTTTACATGAAGGGTTATTATACTAAATTCATTTAGATTGAAATAATTTTTCTCCTGTGGGAGAAATATTTTTCCATTTCCCATGAAGGTCTCTGTAATTAGCGTGAGGATATTCATAACTCAGTTCCTTCATCCCGACGGAAATTACTACAATATTATGAAGACATTACCGACACATTAATTTCAGGTAGATCATTTTCTGTTTATCATTGGATTTTCAATGTCAACATTTTATTTCTGAGATATTGGTTGTTGCTGTGACTATATACTCATTTATCAATTAAGTTTTCTCTTAAATTATTTTTACAGAGGATCACCGAAATACCTTTTCCCATTATGTGCTTGATTTCCTCTTAATAAGAATTTTATGGCAAATTTTTACGAATTCTAGAGTTTGCTCATGTTTCTAATGAAAACACTTTTTTGTTTCATTTGCCATATTTTTAGTCGAAATTCGTTTCACTCTACACCCATCCACTTGCGACGATGTGAATTCCATTGTGGCTACTCTGTGTAGACCCAGGTGAGTAGAGTAGAGATTTTGGCACTTCGCTGCGTTTTTTTTTATGAATTGTCCCGGCTACAGTTTTCAGATGTACCGAGAAGGTATGGGTTCATTCCCTTATTCCTTTTCCAATATTTCCATTTAGTCATCCTTATTGTCTGGTTCTAAAATCTACATTTTCCATTTTTATGAATGCACCCTTAATTATTTCTGGTAACTATATCCAACAAAATGGGGATAACCATTCATACCAGAGGATTTTTTGTCTAGGGTTAGAGTTCCCTATAATTTTACACATGGGTAGCAGTGAAATTCATATTTCGTTTTAAAATTGAATCGTGTACATTTTTGGGAATTTGTCTCCGCTGCATTCTTAGCTTTATTTATTTCAGAACCTCGTTAGTTAATTTTGATAGTTCTCATTGTTGGTTATAATAATGGCGTGTTTTTATTTAAAATGCAGAGGCATCCGGGTTAGCATGTATAGTGTACTCAATGAAAATGGGTGTTGAACCACCTCTCGTCATTTATGGCAGTCCCCAGCTACGATGTCCTAACCTCAGTGTAATCACAAAAAATCTTATGGTTTAATTTCACACAAATTTTGGTTTCATTTATATCTCTAATAATTTCCACATTTATTTAAGTATTATAATTCATTTAATGATTTCTTATTCACATCCCAAAAGCTTCATCATGTAGAAAGAAATTTCAGTTACTATGTATGTTTATTTTTCCTTAATTTTAGATTTCTTTTTTGTACCCACATTTTATTGTGGATTATATGAATTTTGATATACAAATTATGTTTTTACTGAATTCATATTTATTTCATTTCAGTTATAATATGAAGATATAGTTCTATAAGGTAAATATACCACCATTTTGTCCTTCATATCATAGACGTATTATATATACATCTACTTATTCCTTCGACTTGTTCATTGTGGGTTCTAATTATGGACTTGGTTTACGTAGGTATGATTTGAATTCACATTCATGCTAAGTGTCCCATGCTCATATTCAGTTAATATTGATACAATATTCATTCTCCTGTCTAGTTTGGTCTAACGCCTATTTAATCTATGCAATAGTTGCATAGTTTTTATTTTGATTCCATTTACCTTTACAGTTCTATATATGAACCAAGAATTCTCTGTATAAATTTATGTTTCTGAATCATTCTGGTTTAATCGGATAATAATCCAGATTTATGTAATTGTAAAGAGGAATGATAGTCATGTCCTTTCAGTATAAATACCTCTCGTTAACCAGAGTAATATTAAAGGTTCTATGTATAGATTTTCCTTTGTTCCATTGAATACCTTTTTTTTTCTGTGTTAGATTTGGAGTGTGTAAACCATGAATACTCTTATTTCTATTAAAAATAACAATTTCGATGGATAGTTCTCAGTAAGATGGATTAACCTATTTTCTTTATTACTCAATATAAAATTAATGAGTTGGGGTCTATAGCCTCCTATACTATTAAAGAAGAATATTACTGTAACTCTTAGAAGAATATATTCTGTTCACTTAAAGTTTAGATTCATCTGCAATTCCATAACAGTTCCTTTTTCAAAGTTAATTTCAATTTCTACTTGTTAGCATAAGAATAGAATTAAGTTTTATGCATGTAAATATATTCTATGTCTACTCAGTCCAGTTTTGTTTTATAATTCTCTAAATAGTACAGAATTAATTAACTATACAGTACATCATATATTTCACGGTACATTAGCTACCTATTCCATTTATGTCTATAAATTCCTGTTTCGAATTTATTTTTCAATGAACTGTAGAGTTTGATAAATGCATACTAAAATAACTAATTTAAGGAATTGTCACTTTTATGTGAGGTACCTAACCTCAGATCTATACCCAATACTAGGTTTTAGACATTTTGAGAGTTGGTCCTCTACAGTTTATGTCTGTACAACCATACGGAATAAATTATTCTCCTTATAATTATTTATGTTCAATGTACATACCTTAATTTATTTTATAATTCTAACTCATCTAAATTTAACAGTATAACTCGAAATAATTTACAAGAGTTCATTCTGACATCAGTACTTGATCTTTTAATAAGTCATAACAGAATTAAATTATAATTCAAAAACACATCACTTTAATTGTGCATACCACTTAGGATAGACTAGTTGCATCCCAACCTTACAACTCTTTCTCCACATCTCACCCCCGAGCAAAGATCTTTTCTTCCATTGATAGAAAACCCTATGTCTATCCTAAAATAGCTTATTTAAGATTTTTTTCCCTAACATGTTTCCCTTAATTGCATCTAGTTAATTCAAGATGTTGTATTCCTGATTTTCTAGGCTTTCCCTTTGTTTCTTCCACAAAGTTACTTTTAAAGCTAGCTTTTCTACTTTTCCAGCTTTATTCCACCTCATCCCAATAATTTAATCTTTATTGAAGTACTTCTTATATTTTTATTTCAAATCTAATTATTATATCCAACCTTACAAGCTTATCCATCCTCATGGATTGGGTTTCTAAATCTCTAATCATTATCTAGTTTTTGCACATAATTTCCATTTTATTTTATTAATTTAAAATATTAAAATAAATCCACACAATTTTTTTCCATTGGTGTCCACTATACCCTTTTCGACTTGTTCAAATTTCTAATAAAAAAATAACAAACTGGGGGTATTACATCTCTTGAGATAAAGGCCATTTCTGGGTTTATCTAAAGAAATGTCGTCATAATTGATTAGCTCATAGCCTCTTTTTCAAGCACATTCTTAACAATATAAGGACCATGCTACATTTGTTCGAATTTACCAGTGCCTATTTTGTGGTGAGCTTGATCGTATACTAGAACTAGGTCACCTTATGAATATATCTGAGGGTTAAAACTTTGACCATATTGAGCTTTAACATGTTTTTTATGAGACTATGCAACTAATGCAGTAGTGTGAAAAGTTTCATCTAAATGTGCTCAGTATAGGAATCTTTTCTCCTCTTCAAAGGTAGCTAGTAAAAATTAAATGGCTAATTTGAATGATTTAATTTCACATTCAATGGGTAACACAGCTTCCAAACCATAAACAAGCTGAAAATGAATGAACCATATGGATGTTTTTGTAGAGGTACGGTCATGGAAAATTTTAAGGATGGAAGTTTATCTTAAAGTTTAGAATCCTTGGCGAATATTACTAGTCCCCAATATGTAAATTGTAAAACATTTTATCATATTTTTGTAAAAATATTTAGGTTTATAATTATTTTATTATAGTATATAAAAAATTTGGCGATTTTTAGAGTGAAAAGAAAAATATACTATAAAATTTGGGCGAATTAATTTTCAAAAAAATGGAAATTGACGAAATTATTTTTTGGAAAAAACATGGAAAATTAGCTCTCTTGCGAATACTAGCCCCTAAAATTTTCCCTGGGTATGGTATGCCCATAATGCCAAAAAAATCATGGTATGCCAATTTTTTTATGAGTTTTGATAATCCATTTAATCATGTTGGTTAGAACCTTGTTGACGGCCTCAACTTGATCATTAGCTTGTGGATAATATGGTGTAGAATTATCATGTTCTAGGCTAAGTTGATCAGAAAATTCAATCATCATAGTGTTTCAAAAGTGATTTCCATGGTCCGTAACAATAGCTTGATGGAAACCGACCCAAGCAATCATGTGATTGAATATGAAAATTGTTGCACTTTTTCCATCAGCTGCGACTGTAGGCATCTCCTCGGCTCATTTGGTAAAGTAATCTATGGCAAGAATAATATATCCATGAACCCCAGCTAAGTGAGTGTTACATGTGATGAATTCGACAACCTATTTGGCAAAAGGACTGACAATAATGATTGGTTGAAGAGGACCCAAAGATGCACGCATATTTCGATAAAAAAATGGGCAATTTTGGCATTTTCTAACCGCAAAAATATAGTCTTTAAATAGTGACATCCAGCAATAGACAGCGCACAATATCTTTAGGGTTGTGGAAAACCAAGACATATAACCACCACATGCTCCAAAGTGGCAGTCATTCAAAACCCTTTCAGCTTCGTCATTAGTTATACAACGTTTAAAAATAGAATCAGCATGATGATGATAAAGAGTATCGCCAACAATATATATTGTTTAGATTGGTATCGAATTCTCCATCGATATGATTATGAAATATCTGTTCAAAAGGTTTTGGTCTAGAGATATATAATGATATCCCCAAACCAAGGATCTAATGTTCTTATTAGAAACAAAGGTTCATCAACGAGATTATTTTTTTCCATTGTTTCAAATTCAATATTGGGAAAATCATACATAAGTTCAACAAATACCAGTGATTTCTTAGACTTGGATTTATCGAACTCCAGATTAAACTCTTGCAAGATAACGATCCATTTAGAGTATTTTCTCGTGAGCATTTTTTTCGTCAAATATACATCAGCGGGTTGCAATTAGATAGCACTTTGATTTTGCATAAAAATATGTAATGAAATAAATGTTGGACAGCTTGAACAGGTGCCAAGGCGAATTTCTCCACATGTGAATACTTGATTTCCGTCGGGATGAGATTTTGACTTATGTAATAAATCACATGTTTCATGTTAGAATCATTCTCTTGAACTAGAACCATTCCAATCATGGAATCAAACATAGATAAATACAAAAATTAATCTCGATGATAATCAAGTGGATGCAACAATGGTGCATGGGTCAACACATGTTTAAGCTCATCAAAAGATTTATCGGCAAGGCATTCCCAAATCAATTGAACATCTTGTTTTAACAACTGGGTAAAAGTAGTATTTAACTCTACATAGTTCAGGACAAAATGACACAGAAATTTTTCTTTCCCATACAAACTTTGGAGTTGGCGAAGAGTGGAAGGAGGAGGTAGATTAACAATAGCCTCAACCTTCGATGGATCGGCATGAATACCTTCTTTCAACAATGAATCCATGTAAATGTCCTGATTGTACACAAAATACACATTTTTGCGGATTCAAACAAATGTTGTAATGCCTACATCTCATAAATTTTTATACATTATAAATTTAATTAAGTTGTGCATGATTGACATGGATGAAAAACATAAATTCAATTAGATAATGAAGATATAAATAAAATATGAAGTAAATATGACGTCTCGAGTTGGATAGGGAGAACTCCATGATGGAATTTGAGAATTATTATGGAATGAGCTAGATTTTGAAGAATTTTCCATTCAATATAATTATGATATTTTCTCCCTGCATTTGAGCAAAATCAACAATAAATTTTGGTGCACACACCTAAAACTATTTTCGGTTCCTTAAAATTGGACTTCTTGTTATCGGTGCTAATGTACATATCACTGCACTAGTGCATTTTTGTTACTGCGCACCGGTGCATAAGTGTGTAGGATGATCTTGTTTGCATAAATGATGAGAAGGTAAGTCATCCAAGTAGGGTTGTAAAATATGTTTGATATTGTGAAATTCTTAAGACATAGCTCGTTGAAAAGTCGCACCAATATTTTTTAGTCCAAAAGGTAATTTACGGTATGCAAACATGCCCCATGGACATATAAATGTTGTTTTAGGTTGATCACCATGGAGTATGTTGATTTTATTGTAACAATAAAAATCTTCCATGAACAAGAATATTTCGTTTCTGGCACAATCATCAATATTTTTGCCAATATAAGGGGTAGGATAATTGTATTTAGGAGAGGCCTTCTTAATATCCCGATAATTGACACATACTCTAATATCCCCTTATTTCTTGGTTACAGGAACTATGTTAGATACCCAATCCATTAAAGGAATAAGTTAAATAAATCCTACACGTAGTAATTTTTCAACTTCATCTTTAACTGCGGCAAATTTCTACGAATGTATCAAACGTAATCTCTGTTTAATATTCTTAGCATCAGGGTATGTCTTAATTTCATGAATAACAATATTAGGATCAATACCTATCATTTTTTCATAAGACTAGACAAAAATGTCTCGAAATTATTGAAATAGGGCTTTTTATATTTTTATCTCTTCAATCGAGCAAGAAGAACCTACATGAATGTTCTCAATTATTCTAGGTTTAATTGATATGCCGATAGGAATTGTGGTGGAAATATTTCCCAATTTTTTTTCATAATCCAAAGGAAGAATGGACATAGAATTTTGAGTTTCCTTGACATAATCAACTAAAAAGATGGAAAAAAAAATCATTCTTGAGTTTATCAAGGCCAGGAAAAAAATAAGATTGATGATGGAGATCGTCCCATGGTATTCATCTGATGACCAGATTTCTAGAATATTTTCATCCGTTCAAAACACTTGCTGAAAAAGATCCGAAAATGATGTCAAAGTTGAGGTTGATAAATAAGAAGAATCTTCACTGACCACTTTCATTTTATCAGTATAATTTGATGGAGATTCATAACATGATTGTACTGCTACATATGTCGATTCAAAAGGACTTAAAGGCATCTCATCACCATAGGATTTCAATTCTAATTCTAAAGAAAAATTCCATGTGTCATCAAATGGCATTATGCTTGATGTAATCATACTGATATTGGAAATAGTTCACTGTATGTTGGGAGAAGGTATAGAAAAATTTTCCATGAGAGCGGAATCCTTGACTAGTTCTACCCCGACATCTTCGTAAGGGATAACCATTTTTTCGACATGCTAGATACTATATGTAGAAGTAGGGTCTGATGAAAAGTAAGACAACTGATTGAATTTAACAATACTTCCTTTATGAGGAAACATTATCATTCGAAAGACTGATGAAACAAAAACATTCATTGCATAAGACCAACTTCAATCCAGAAGCAGGTTGTAATCAAGAGGGGCACTAACAACTTCCACCTCAAGTGATACAGTTTTTCCTTATACTTCTATAGAAAGATCCTAGAGTACTTCAAATGGGTGAAAAAATCTTCCATCAATGGCTTTAATAATGGTGGTTGATTGGTTGATTATCAGAGAACCAAGAGTTTTCGAACAAGCTAAGGACATAATGCACATAGATGCTCCCTCATCAATTACTGTGTAAAACAATTGCCTTGATTTGACTAATACCAGAATTTGGATATCCATTTGATATGGGGATCTAGGTACAAATTTTTTTAAATCAAAGACAATAATATTTTAGTCTTAAGGATCAATCACTCCTATAGATGATAATAGTAATTTCCTCTGATATGGACAAGATTTCAGCACTTCGAGGGCCGACATTACTAAAGGGGATATGCCCAAATCTTCAACAATATTTTAATTCTGAGCGGCTCTCGGATGTGGATCAAAAGATGATTTTCTAAGTACACCTTTTGTAGGCAGTTTAATCAATAAATCAGGATTAGGTTTCTCGATTTTTAATGGTTCAAATCCGTTGGAGTTAATACTGGTGATTGACTGGTTGATTCAGTTTCTTTACGAGTTGCAGGAACCTTAGATCCATACTCTTGATATCATGTTGCAACCATGAATTGGGACATCATCAGGATATCCTCCAATGAATTAGAAGAAGATCCGATCATTTTTCTATCTTGAGATGGAAAAGGATCTTTCAAGACAATAGGCGCGGGTGAACCTTTTACAAATTTAGATACCTCGGCCCAATGTGGGCCCTCTGTGGTGTAGTGATCCTCATCACAGAGAATACACGGATAAAGAGGATTCCATTTTTCATCTAACAGTTTGGTTTTTTCAGTTTTCTCTTTGGGAGAAGTGTTTTTCTTATTTTTACCCTTCCCTTGCTTCTTATTGCCAGATGATTTAGCTCTGGTTGTAGGTGAGTCTACAATGTGAATCTCGACAGAAGTTTCTAGGGAAGGGTATCCTTTAGATGAATATGGTAGAGTTATGATTGGAGAAGTATATTTAGATGATTTCTTATTACTTTTTTCCATATTAACTATACCAATTACAACGTCTGTAGAATGAGAATTGGAAGGAGTTTCAGTAAGTTGGCCTGAGCATGGTAAATTAGGAATTTTTTCATACAAAGTACCAAACTATGTCTAAACAAGGTGTAGGCACTGTGCTTGTGTTATGACCTAATATTATGTTACAATGCCTCCCTTAGCTACATATTCAATAATATTACGAAGCAATGATTTAATTAACCATTCTACCAAAAAATATTTGAAATGAAAACTTTCACTAAACGTCGTCTATGTCG
Source organism: Pinus albicaulis (assembly GCA_034641835.2). Taxonomy (NCBI): domain Eukaryota; kingdom Viridiplantae; phylum Streptophyta; class Pinopsida; order Pinales; family Pinaceae; genus Pinus; species Pinus albicaulis. The sequence goes on from CM076581.1 coordinate 1,495,362,435, forward strand.
CCATTCTTATATGTGATCTAAAATGTAAGTAGACGTACTTTGTTTTAATGTAGTCAAAAGTTCCGTGCCATTGTCATAATGGACTAGAGACTGAAAATGAGTTAGGAATGTTGTTGCTAAGCTGTTGAAATTATTGAAAGAGCCACATGGTAACTCAATGTACCACTTTGTAGCTAAACCGATCAAAGTTCTCTGAAAAAGTCTCAAACAAATGGAATCATTGATTAAGGAGTCTGATGCACACCACAGATGATAATTCATTAAGTGATTTGAGGGGTCTTCTCTTGATTTTCCTTCTAACTTTGGAATATCACTGGGAAACTTAGTGGGCATTGCCGACCAAAACGGAAGATAATAAATCGGATCATTCATTAGCCGAGAGAAGTCTGGTAAATCTAATTATGTAATGAATGGTAACCACGGGTTAGGGTCTTGATGTGAAAACTGATAACCTTGATGAATAATACCAGTACCTGAAGGAGGATATCCATAAGAACATGGAATAGCTCGAGAAGTTGGGATTGGAATACCTCCAGGGTATACAGGGTTATCCATAGCGAACTAAGGTTGAGCTAGTATTTGATATGCATAACTAGGTTATGGTTGGCTCTGGTAGACTAGATATTGTCCCATTTTTCCATATTGAAATTTACCTTGAAATGGTTGACTCTGAACAAATTAACCTTGAAATTTTTGACACATAAAAGTTAGACTTGTTTGAACCGTAGTTGCACCAGGTTTTCCTACAAAGGTTTGAGGAATAGAATGAACTATAGGTCCAGTTTGATGCGCAGTAATCTTAGGGATTTCTTGTGTAATAGTTGGTGGTTTCATTTGAAGGGTGGGAACAAAAGGGGTTTGAGAAACTCCTGGGATAAGTGTATTCAGCTGTTGACTATAAATTTGCACAACATATTAGATAGGAGTACTTGGAGTACTCGAACCAGCCTGCTGACTACTCGTCACAGATACATGTGGGGTAATTTGAATTTCACTCTGAACAAGATGTTGGACTTAGGAAAAACCAAATTTTCTAGCTGACTAATTAGGTTGATTATAAGGTACTTGAAAAGTAGTCTTCAAATATTGTTGATTCAATAAGGGATTCAACACAGTATTAATTCCTGGGTAAGGAGCTCCTATCAAAGGTTGCAATGCATAAGGTTCAACATAACCAGTTTGAGGTATTGGAGCATAAGATCGACAATTACCAGGAATATTTGGTCCTAAAACCAATGGATAAGTTCCAGCAAAATGTTTTCCTCCTTGAAAGGATTGCTACTCTTAATAAGGTTGTTGCCCTTGCAAATGTAGCTTCCCTTGGAGAGGTTGCTTCCCTTGGAAAGGTTGCTTCCCTTGGAGAATTTTCTACCCCTGGAGAGTTTTCTCCCCTTGGAAAGGTTTTTGCCCTTAGAGAGACTATTTCCCTTGGAAGGATTGTTTCCCTTGAAAAGGTTACAGCCCCCTAGGTGCTATATAGTCACCTTGAGAGCTAGCTTGAGGAATATTTCCAGAAAACATATAGTAATGTTCCATTATCAAAGGTTCGGTGGTAACTTCATAGAGACCAATTGATTTTGTGAAATTTTTAGAAGGTGGATATGCTCCTGAGAAAGTGCCAGAGAGCGACTGGTATCCAGCAGGAACAAATGGACCGCCATACAAAAATGTTTCCTGTAACTACCTCTAGTTATAGAGTAAAAAGTTATGTGGTATGGTGAATGATTATAACAATATTTCTGAAGAAATTTGGTAATTTGATGATACCAAGGATCCGGTCTAAACGGAAAAAAAGAGTAAATTTGCTCACTAAACCTTAGATCTAAAGATTTTTGACATGAAGGAATTGTAATATCTTCTTCCACGTCAGAAATCTCTTCAATACTAATTAGGCCAGGAGTAATATTCTCAATAATAATAATTTTCCCTCGAGGTGAATGCGAATGACTAGGAGTTGGGGCTATAAAATACGAAGGTGACCCAAACGAAGTAGATTTAGATTCAGACTCAGATATTTCAGGTTCAGTGAATTGGGTATTTAACAATTCACCAGTAACAGATTCAACTATAATTATTTTGGAAATTTATAGTTGTTCTTGATCTTTTTCAATTATCAATGGTTGATTAACTTTGAAATCAGGATGTATTACAATGGATGTTTCTCCTTGTTCAGTAGACTAGGTTGCTGATTGTTGGACTCTTTCTATTTTAATTTTTTCCAATTGCTTAGGTTTATACTTCGAGGGTTTCTCCTAGATTCTACGTGAAAGTCTCAGTAATTTAGCCATGATTAATATTTTAACACACGAAATCAAAAAATTGCAAAAGAATACACCTAAGGTCCCTAAAAAAATCAAGAAAATGAACACGCACCTACAAAATCTAAGAGACAAATCACACACAAACAATATGTTTCCACAATAAAAGAATTATTTGGTGATGAAATCCAACATCACAGAAATTAAAGTGGAAAACTGGCGGTTGTAACAGTTACCCTGACAACCTGGATAATGAAATAGTCTGGTGCATGTGACTCCACTATGCCATCTCGAAGTCAAGTAACTCCACTATGCCATCTCGAAGCAAAGATTACCCTCCAGAAAGTCTAAGTGAGTTTACTCAATGTCTGCTCCAGGTACAATGGGACCTTCCCTCCACTGTCATCTTGGAAAAAATCCTAAATATTATGGCCACTAAGGTCACCAACTGAGACAATTTAACCTAGGGGAACAGTCTACGATCTGATATACAGGCAAGGGCAGAGTATCAAGATCAATACCCTTGAAAGCTCCTCAACATGGTAAATCTGAGGTTTGCTAACAAGTGACACGAGGCTCCTCAACAATGGTTAATCCTTGGTTTACTGTTTGTATTACATGCACGTCTTCTATATTCATGAATGAAGTAGGTATGATTACCTTAATCGGTCGGACATGAACTTGTGCTTGACTCTTTTAAGAAGAGCTTCCCACAGTACAGATGCAACAATTGGACTTCCCTACCACAAGATGCTAGTTTATTTTAACTTCTTTGGAATGTTTATTAGAACCTATTTCAAAGCACTAGCCTAAGCTAAATTGGTGGAATGAGCCCCAGAAAATGTAAAAAATATCTAGATTGTTTTTATTAAGTGTTGTATAGATTTGGCTATTATTAGCTCAAAGGGGTATGGAGATGAAACTTGATGATATTATGTTCTGACTCAATAATACTCTAAATGCATTGATATGAAAAATGCAACTATTTTATTTCGATGAATTCTATTTAGGAGAAATTTGGAGAATTAAATCAAAAGTACAAGTTTCCTAAAACTTCAAATAAAATTACTTTTCTACAAGAAAAAAATTTCACTATGAACACAATTTCCAAGCATGATCAATGTCTCTTTTGCAAAGAAAATTTTGTTGATTACAAAGACAAAAACTACAATTTTGATAAATAAAGAAATATCAAGAGAAGGAAACTTCTAAAACCTTAAATTTATAAAAACTTAAAAGAAAATAAAATTTCTAATTATCAATCCTAACTAAGATACCTATGAGTGTCTCCCTAATGATTTCTCTTAGTTGTAATTAGACTAAAATTGTTTCCAATTGACCTAGCAGAAATTAAATCATGAAAGACCAGCTTGAGATAAACCAAACTTCACTGATCTAGAAGCTTTTCTATTTTGCAATCGAATAAGAAACAAATATTCAAAACAGGTAAGGTTGGAAATAATCCAGGTGGCTCAAGGAGACAATAACATAAAACCAGTGATTGTAGGCAAATGAATGTATCTTCCAAAAGAAGCAACAACAAAAGATGATTTGTCAAACAATACTCGAAGGTGTTAAAAAAGAGTTCAAACAGAGACTCTAAAAAATGGTATACATCAGGTTAAACCTCAAGAATTTGGTTATCTGACTCTGGAAAAGAAATTTTCAATTTTTCCAAAATTTCCCTGCGAGTGCGTAGCTTCTCAATTCACACCAGTGCGCATGCGCACTGAACTATGCTGACAAGTTACGCAGGTTTCCGCTCTATTTTCCACCGAAAAATGCATAGGGCAGAGAAAAGCTTGAAAAAATAATTTTTAGGTTTTCTATCTTAGATAATATAAAAGGTCATCTACCCAACCACACTCATAGAAGTCATAATAAGAAAGCTACAATGTCAAACTGAACAGAACCAAAGAAAAATAAACTTCTCTTCCCCAATATCATCGCCAATTTATTACCCGAATTAATCCCTCTTGTCGACAAGATCGATCTCCCTAGTACTCCAAAAAGCAACTAGAAACAAAGATCCATTTAATATCTCTTTATCTAGATTATTTATATTTAATATTATTACAACCTTTAAATAAGGAGGTTATGCTCCTACATTTCAATCGAGACGTTTGATGTAGCCTTTTTCCTTTCACTCCAAAGCAATTCTTCGATGGTGAGAAGATACTGCAATCAAAAACAATACAAAATATCAAAGCACCTGCAACATATAATATTCATAAATACTAATCCAACTTAGCGATCAAGTAGTCTGAGTATTGACATCATTTCCATGAACTTAGAAACAAGACAATGAGAAAAATAGATTGATATGTATTATCAGAAATTTAAAACAACAATCTTATAACCTATGCCTTGATTTTTTACAAATTACTCACGTGTGTCTGCACAATAAGTCTGATAAGCCTTCCTCTCTAGAATTACCAGCATGAATTCATATGCATAAAGGTGTAATCTTCAATGTGCCAATAATAACTTACTAATTAAGAAACTATGAACTCTATGAACTCTCTCCAACTTAGAATCTATATAAATCTATATATATTCATTTTAGTATCTACCCTTCAACCTGAAACTACAACTCAACTTATAGCGGGATTGAGGTAGTTTCAGATCCATTAAGAGAAGGATGAGTTCCTCCCATGAAGGGATTTGGGTTCCTTTAGCCAAGTAATAATCTCCATGAGTAGAGGGACAAAGCTTGAACTTGCGCAACTCTAGAGGCTTCTAGTTGGGAGAATATTTGATGAACTAAGCTTTTAGAAATTAATTTTTATATTTACTTGCTTTTTAGGGGGTGCACAGGTTTTAGTGGTAAACAGAGTGGCGATCGTCATGGCTAATGGAAGAAGCATCGACGCATGCAAAGGAAAAGGCTATAAAAAGCACACAGGTAATCTTTTAAAGGTGTTAAAGAGATTTTCTCCAATTCCCAAGACTTGGTTCAGGAACATGAGTTTTTTTGACCTCTAAGGGAACATGATATGGATGGTGGTAGACCCATATGGATAGTCAAATGTCATGGTGACAAAACGACGTGTAATATGGAGCCATACACCCAAAATTTCATTTTAAATCACAAGGCCTATTTTTCCTCCCTTAAATATGTTTAGATCCCATAAATTATCCTTGGTACTTAGAACCTACTAATCGTTCCCATATCACCACTCAAGAGTAAAATACACCATAAAGACAAAGTATATCAGTAGTTCCTTGGTATATTATTGTTATTTCATGCATTCTTTCTAAGAATGATTAATTAAAACATAAGTTTTCATTCTCGATGAATGAAATGGATGACTATTATAATGGATATTTGACTAAATTCATATTAATGGGGTAAATTATTTAAGTTTTGATGCTCAAGGAATGAAATAAGCCATTGCTATGGTCTATAGTTGACTAAATGCATGTTTCTTAGTGTAACTTGGTCAAATTTTTATGTTTCTTAGTGTGACGTGGTCAAATTTTTATGTTTCTATGTAAGTGAGTGAATTGTGTAACTTGGTTAAGTAGTTAATTATTTATGTTTCCAATTGGTGATGTGAATACCAATTACTAAACAACCAATTTATAAAGCAGATTCATTAAAGGTAACTACTATACCATAAATTTTGATCAAAATACTAATTGTTATTCCTTTGTATATCATGTTTATGACATATTAATAATCTCCATATTAAATTAGGCTTCTCAACAAGACCATGTTTGTAAAAAAAGTAAATTAAATTTAACCTTAAACTAAATTTAAAATTAATTTAAGATTGAAAAACATTCTTGGGTATGAGTTTCTTAATCATTTTGGGGTTACAATTTTTAGTTAGGACCAACTATTTTCCTTTCTTATCATCCATGGATCATGAGGAAGTACTTGGAACATTTTATATGATATGTTTGACTAGAAAAAAAAAAACTTTTATTATTCATCAATGAGTCAAAAACTAGTTCTAGAAATCTTAAAATAAATGGGTATCTATTCCAATCAAAATCACTAGTGACAAATTCTCATGGGTAAAACTTGGTTTCCTCAATCCAACTAAATTTGTAGTTCATCAATATAAGACCCAATAGTTGTAACTTGTTTGTTCATTACATCTAGGGACAATATCTGAATTTGGATTGATGACAAAAAAATCCAAAGCATGCAAAAAAAATGGCTTACTCCGACTCCTGTAAGTGTGTTCAGATGGGTCCCATGCAATTATATCACTAATAGTAGTCCAAGCAATTTTTTTTTAAATATTGACCCCATTGTAGAAAAAATGAATTATTCTTCATTGAGAAAAACCATAGTTCTGTATTTTATTGAATAAAGTAGTATGAGAGAAATGAAATCATGGGTTAGGGATTCCCCTAGATACAAATAGTTTTTTTGAGACCAATGTAACTTAAAGCTCATTTATTGAAGTCCCGATTAATATTTTATCTAGTTGCAACCCAGTTTCTAAGGCCATTAAGGTAAAAATTGTGGAATTGGTCTGGGGAATGAAAAAAACATGTAGTGTAGTTGGGTCATGTCCTATTTGATAGGTGTGTTTAGTTGGGGCCCACATGATGAATCCACCATGGCCTGAGAAATTTTCTTACAAGAATAAAACCATTGTGAAAAAATTAAACTATCACTCACTAAGAAAAAATACATGTTTTCAGATCATCAAATAAAATGGTGTTCAAAAAATAGAATGAAAGGTGATAGGTTCACGTTGTTCGGACCTCCTTTCCAAATTTTACCATAATCAACAATTCATTAACAAGAAGCATGTTCAAATTTTCATAGCCGGTTGCAGCTCTCTTATTAGAACCATTCAATAATAGTTTTACGATTTGGTGTTGAGGCATAAAATCCTAACCATATAACATCATTTGGTTATCTGATCCAAAATATGTGTTGGTTGGGGCCCACATGATCACTCCACCCATAGTGGCTTGAGCCATTATTTTGTAAGATAGACCGCCATTTGCAAAAATCGCGCTATGCATATGTAAGAAATACTTGAAAATTTCCTCCACCACCAACAAGGGAGAATATCCCATGAGAATGCCCCAATTAGACATGCGCTTTTTTGGTGTACTGATTCCCATTAATGTGTAGGATTGATTGCCACTAAATAGATTTCTCATCAAAGTGAAACTTTTTTATTGAATTTTTTCTAATTCCTAAATATAGTACTAATTTATTATGAAATATAGTATTATTCTAGTCCCAATGTAATAGTGATAAGGTTGATTAAAATTATAAAATAACTACTCAAAGCAATAAATAATTCATCAACATCAACATAAATTAAACTAACATACTAAATTCTCATACGTAAACTAACATACTAAATTCTCATACATAAGAAATAATTCACATAGAAATTATATTAATTGTGTGCCTATAACAAAAATCCATAATATATTGATAATATGTCTTACAAAAATAACCAAGACATGAAAAATTAGAGGAATCCATAGTAAATAAACAATTGAAAATAATGGATAACTGATTGAATATACTATGAATTATATCTTCTCTATATTCATCCTTCAAAATAGATTACACAATATGTGTGGTAAAAAAAAAAATCCCTATCCTTCAATTGTATTATTAAACTTGATAACAATATACAAGTTATAATTACATATCTTCTACCTCTTAGGTCATCAATCTTTGATTTCACCAAATAAGAATATATGGAAAAATTATTAGATTTTACAACACTCGCTCTCCTAAAATTTGAGTATCCCTTTATATTCCTTCCTTTTCCCTCTTCATGTTTTTCATTTATTCCTTTGTTACACCTACTTCCATTTTTTCATAATTTTTATTTCCAATTTTTTTTTAAAAACCATATAATATCCTCTCAAGACATTGCATTGTTACATGTTTCATTATTTTCCAATTTCACATATCTCATTACATGTCAAATTTTAATTTGTTGTACATGTCACTTCATCTCATTCTATATGTTGGACATGTTCTATTCGTTTTCTTATATCCTACATAAATCAATTCTAATTAACAACATTCTATGATTTTTATTGGTTATTATTATGAAAATATATTAAGTAAAGAAAAATAAATTAGTATAGGGAATTTTGATAAACATGTGTTGGTATCCTTTTGTTGGCATTAATTTCAAGCGACTTGTGCATGATGGTTTGATGTGTTCTAGTGTGAAGTATCATTGGCTTGGTGTTTGCAAGTGGCTAGAAGTATTGCAGATCTAAGTGAAGCATTTAATGTTGACAACATCTTCTTTGACTTGTTTCTTCATCCCTGTGAGTGCATAAACTTTGTAGGATCGCCTTTGTATCCCTATGGTAGTTTTCTTTGGCATTCCTTTATACCCTGACAACACTACCTATGGGTGAAAATTTCGTTAGTTGTGTGCGCAAAAAAATACCGTGGGATTTTCCTAGAGTATTTTCCATATGTTTCTAGTGGCAATGGAGCTTAATTGAATTGGACATGACTAATTATTTTATTTAGTCCAAGATTATGAATGTAATGGATGGTAATTATTGTATACTACTTCATCAATTATAAAATTCCATAATGTCCAATGGCAGGGGTTCCATTGAGTGAAAATGTGAGATAAAATAACGTAGAGTGTGAATATGTTTGATCGGAGATCAAATATGAAAGAATAGTGTAGAAATTATGAGTGTGAAAGAGATTAATTTATTATAGTTTGTATCCTACTACTAGTATTGTGCAATTGTTAATATTGGAAAAAATTACTTTTGTAGCTATTTCTATAGGGACATTGGATCAGAGATCATATCACTGTCAAGTTTCTATTGTAGGTTGTAGAGAAGTTGAGAGTGAATACAAAAAGATTTCCAAACCTGGTATTATTTTCATATACTCATATATCATGTGCCATCGATATATTTTATTACATAATCCATAGTTTCCACGTATCGTGTGAGCATAGAACGATTAGTATTGTTGTTATTATCATGGTTGTGTGTATTTTTCTCTTAGGATATGGCTGGTTTTATATGTTGCAATGATTTCATTGAATTTTTATTGTTGTTGGTGATATGCATAGTTGAGGGTGAGTACATTGTTGGTCAGATTATTTTTATGTATGTTGTTGTTGGGTTTAATAATGAGATTGTATTTCTTCTATTGATTTGAAATGACAAGGAAAGAGAGCGGTTTGATATGTTGTAGTGATTTTGTAATATCAAGGGTTTTTTTATTCATCTTGGGCAGCGACATATTTTGGATCCAATTTTAAAATAGATGAAACATTTCCCACATTATTTTGAGTAGAATTTCACCAGCCCGATTTGAAAATATGTGAAAGGTGGTAAAAAAGGTTTGAAGGTTGGGACCTTCAGTGGTAAGTGGTGGCTTGCTAAGGGAGTGGTGGCTTCCTTTAGGTGGTGGCCTAAGAATCTATTGAATGTCATGGCCTCTAATAAGTTAGGGCCTACCATAGGTTAGGGCTTGCATAATTGAGGAAGTGATGTCTTCCATCAGGTAGTGGCCTAGAGCGAGTGGTTTCTGACATGAACCACAACACCAGGCTTGCAAATCCATGGTGCCTAGTGAATTATATAAGAATAATATTTTGATAATAACAAGAATACAAACAAAGTATGGTGGTTTTTCTCTAGCAGGGTTTCCACCAAAAATCTTGTGATTTCATGTGTTTATGTATTGATGTCCTTATTTATGTTATTTGATTTGTATTTATATTCATATGGTCTAGGTACATTACATGTGTTATTTATTTATAACATCTTTTGGTGTTGGTTAATTAATTAAATCTTCATTTAATCGTAAGAAAAGAAAAAAAATTAAAATTGGTTATCCATAGTACATAATATTTATCCCCCCACCCCCCTATGAGTATTATGAAGCTCCCAATAATAGGTATTGGAGTGAGTGTCTTCATGTGCATCTTGATTGTTGGTAGGAAAATCAAGTGAAATTTCTAAATTTTTTCTAATGAATCATCAAGCAGTGTCTCTGCTCAATACTTTCAGATATCAAGTATGGAAAGAAATGGTTAAGTCTGAGTTGATAGATTATGGATATGATGTTTGGAATTGGTATGTGATGGATGTGGTAAAGTTTGACTCATCGCTAAAATTTAGTATCTGAATGCTCAAGCGAAATGTGTAATATAAAAAAACTTTTGCAATGTTGATCTGGAAAATATAGTGGATCTCACATATACTAAAGTAATATGGGACAAATTATAGATATTGTACAGAGCATACATAATTATAAATAATGTAGATATTGATAGGAAGGGAAAAAAGAAGAAAAATGAGGGATATCAAAATTCTCAACCAAAGGAGATCCAACCCACTATTACTAGAATACCATTCATTCCAATAGAAGACTAGGCAGATCTAGTAGATTTCAAAGGAGAACCAACAACCCATTTTGTTACATTGATGGATTATGTAGAGTCTTACATCTATCATAATTATAGACATATTGTAGCCACCTGTAGAAGCAAAATATTTAGATCTAACCAATAGAGTATGCAATAATATCGGTAGCCAAGAAAAAAATAACCTTCATGTACACTAATGCATTTCATGGTGATTGTTTTTCCTATAACATGCTTGGCCATAACATGGTTGACTGCAGATCGAACATATGCAGTAGAGGTGTAACCAATGTAAGGCAAAGAATTGGTTTGAAAAACAGAGGTTTTTATCCTTTAGAATCATATCGTGGTTATGTGATATGCTACACATATCATGATTTCGGTCACATGGCTAGAGACCATGTTATCCAGCTCTTCAAGGCAATAGAGGAAAAAGTGAGAGTTTATCGAGAGTAAGCCTATCTAAAAATTAGAGCAGAAAATTCATACTAGAAAGAAGCTCACTAAAGTGTGAAAGAAGAAGGAGAAACAACAAGTGAAGTAGGAAAAGTTGATCCCCATTGTAGTCCATTGTTACCTAGTGTATATTTAAAAATGATTCTAGAATAGCAATGTGAGGCTTGCATGGTCTAATGGGAATGTATAGAAGTATCATATGAAGAATGAAGAAGACATAAAGGCAAGTTGTAGTAGAATAGTGTGATTAAGAACCTAAATACACAATTACGATGATGGGATCAACAAGAGAGTTTGAAAGGTACATGAGCTTAGGGTGAGTTATTCATGCAATTAGGGTCTCAAGGGTTGCATGTCATTTATGTTCATTCTTTCACTCACTTTTGTATTTTATGCATATATTTTAATTATGAGTGAAAAAAAATTATGTTAGGCATGCATTGAAGAAATTATTTATTTTATTTATATATGCACCCTTGAGTACAAGATATAGCATGATACTGTTGTTGCTTTCATCATTTGGTACTTTTGTTGAGTAATACTTGTCTTAAGAATGCATAGAAGAGAATCATATCTAAACCATGTATGGGAAATTAGTTTTCAAATACTAGCCCTATCTTTAATGATTAATCCATGGGCCTATGCATGAAGCTAGGTTACACTTTTTAGTAGGAAAGGGAACATTCTGGGTGAAAAAAAACAACATTTTTAATACATTGTATGTGCTCGATCAAGAAATATTTGAGCCCTTGATCGAGTAGTTTGAGGGCTTAATGATAGCTTGATCATGTGCTAAAAAAAATCCTTGATCAGGCTCCTGTGTAACCTGAGGTTATCTAGGAGCCCGATCGAGTTAGTTGCTCATACGAGATATGTTTTTTAAATTTTCAACCAAGAAATTAAAAAAGAATGTCTTTATCAAGCCTCAAATCTAGATCAATCCTTAAAGCTATATCGAGCTATATGCTAGATCGAGCCTCAATTCTTCATCGAGCCTTTGTTTAACAATGTTAAGGGCTCTATCGAGGGATTCTTAAGACCTCGATCGAGCTATTTAAAATTTTATTTCAAGCGCTCGATTGAGCATTTTGAGCACTTAATCAAGCTCTTGAGGGCCTAAAAAATAGAGTTTTAGCTCCCCTTCTGCATATTTCTCTGCAACACCATTTTTTACCATGGTGGAATTAAGGTAGAATTTTTCGTTAGGTGGTGAAGTCGATCATGTTGGTTTCGTGAAGAAATCATCTATCTAATGGCATGTGAGCTTGACATTTTTTAATTTATATGATATTTTTCATCAAATTTCTTTTAAACATAATGCGTGAATTTTTTTTGGACAACTTAAAAGGGGTTGAATAAAATATTAATAAGATAAAATATACACACTGAATTTTCTTCAAAAAACACTAGCCTCTTTTTTACGAGTCCTCTTAAAAATGGTACTCTAGGTTTCTGAATTTAATTAAGTAGTTGAAAAAAATATTACGTGAACACATGTCTGTAAAATTTAATTGAAATATTACTTCACCAAGTTTGAAAAATAATAAAAAATAATGTTTTAGTATGCATACCCTATTTCTATGTGTACAGATCATGCTCATACACACACACACACACACACACACATTTTATACTAAGTTTTTCGACGTGAACACATGCATACCTATTAATATGTGTGAAAAATTTCAAGGACAAGCATTTTATTTAATGTAACATTGACATATTATATGACACTAATTTTTTTCTTTTAAAAATATCATTAGCAAAACAACATAATTCTCCACAATATTTTTTTCTTACTCCAAATCAAAATTCACAATGCTTATATGAATTTTGAGGACATTAATTCGATAAACGAGTAAAAATTTGAAATTTCATCACCACAAATGACACAAAAGTGTAAACCATATTCGTGCATTCACCCATCATAATTTCATTGAATTAATTTTTATTGTTGGTATGTATCGTTGTGTACCATTGGTCATGGGTTGTGTGGATTTCTTATCTAGATTATGTAACCTCTTGCATGTGGAAAGGAGGTATTTGTTCGAGGAACACAATGAAAAGAAGAAAAAAGTTATTGAATAGAAGCTTTGATTTAATTGTAGATAACCATAGCACATTTTCATGGGGAGAATATTCAACAATAGGAAGGCCATGGTGTTGGCCTTGTTGTCATTGATATCATTTTCTTGCAGGAGTTTCAAATGTGAACAACCAACTTTATTGTTTCCTAATGTTTATTTGGAGAATGTGCTATAACTAATTAATTCAAGAAAAAAAAATGGTATCAACATAGTTCAATTGGTGTCAGCATAATGTTCCAAGCGATTTTGGTCACCTTTTTCCATTGATGTCAAAGGGGAAGAATCATACTAGACACCAATGGAAAATCAAATAGCTAGTCAATGAATGGAATCTAGTAAAGAGAGTTAGTTGGTTATGTGACTTTGGTGTTTCCATCAATGCCAAAGGGGGATATTGTTGGTAGCTTGGTGTTTGTGTTGATGTCAAATAAGAGAGAGCATGCATGTGAATTCAGGTCAAATATCTTGTGCATTATGACTTGATGTGTTATGGTGTTAAGGATATTTGGCTTGGTGTTTGCAAGTGGCTTGAAGCAATAATTGCAAATCCTAGGGAAGAATTTAATGTTGAAAACATTTTTTTTATCGTTTTCTTCTTCGTCCCAACAAAAATTGCATAAAATTTGCAAGATTTCCTTTTTATCCCCATGAAGATATGCTTTGGATTTCCTTTATATACCCACAACACTACCTGTAGGTGAAAATTCGGTGACCTATGCACACATGTAAAATACCTTGGGATTTTCCAAGAGTATTTTCCCAGGTTTTTTGGCGGTGATGCAGTGAAATCGAATTGATCATGATTAATTTTTTTATTTATCCTAAGATGATGAGCGTAATGGATGGTAATTATTTCATAACCCTTCATCAATTATAAAATTTCAAAATTTGTAAAGGTAGGGGTTCCATTGAGAGAAAATGTGATGTACATTAATGTACAATGTAGAGATGTTTGATCACACATTAGATATGAAGAAATAATGTAGAGATTCTAGGAGTGATTGATGATGGTAGATGATTAGAGTTTGAATTCAGATGCTAGAATTATCTTGTTGTTGATATGGATAATAAAGTAATTTTGTAGATATCTCTATAGCAACATTGGATGAGAGATCATATCGTTGACAATTGTATGTTGCATGTTCTAGAGAAACTGAGAGTGAAGAGAAAATTAATTCCATATAGAGTATAGTTTCATAAACTCATATATCATGTGTTGCTAATATATTTTCTTACAAATGTTGTAGCTACCATGTATTATGTGACATGAGAATGATTTGTATTGTTGAAATTGTCATGGCTGTGTGTATGTTAATATTAGGATATGGTTGGGTTTATATGTTGAAGTGAGTCCATGTATTTTATATTTTTGTTGATGATATGAATAACTGAGTGTGAGTATGTTGTTGGTAAGATTACTTGTGTTTATTTTGTTTCTAATGTTTAATATTGAGATTGTATTGTTGTTGTTGAATTGAGCTAATGAGTACATAGAGTGTTTTGATATATTGTAGTGATTTTGTATTGTAGATAGTTTGTATTCAATTTGAGTAGAGAAAATTTTTGGATCTAGTATGAAAATAGATGAAACATGGCCCACAATGTTTTTAGCAGATATTCATGGGCCTATTTTGAAAATATATGAAATTTTTTCCATAAGGGTTTGAAGGTTGGGGCCTACATTGGCACATGGTGGTTCACTGCCAAGTAGTGGCTTGCTTAGGGAGTGGTGGATTCCTTCAGGTGGTGGCCTGAGAAACTATTGGAAGTTGGGGCCTGTATAGTCGAGGAAATGGTGCCTTCCATCAGGCAATGGCCTTGAGCGAGTGGTTTCTTCCATGAATTACAGGTCATGGCTTACATACTAGTGGTGGCCAGTGAAAGATGTAAGAAGAATAGTTTGATAGCATAAAGAAGAATACAAACTAAGAATGATGGTTTTTCTCTCAAGAGGATTTCCACCTAACATTTGGTGTCTTCATTTGTTTATGTAATGTTCACATAATTAATGTGCTTTGATGTGTATTGTTGCTCATAGAATCTAGTTACAATTCATGTGTTATTTGTTTCTAATATATTGTGGTGTTGCTAATATAATTTGTTGCTGGTTATCAATTGAATATTCTATTAATTGTATGAAAAGGAAGAATATCAAATTGGTGGTCCATACTACACAATATTGATTCACTGATCGTCAAATCTCCCTCGTGCCACATCAAGTATTCTCAAGTTCTCAAAAAGATATTCATTACTTCATTTATTACCTTATTCATTATAATTTTTTTGTCATTTTCCTTAAATAATTGAGAAACCATCCAAATAAAAAAGAATTATTAGAAAAATACTCAATTTTATAATTTTAAATGATTAACAATATCCAAGTATCTAAATAATTATTTATTATGTTATTCTTTCCATAGTTTTTAACTTATAAACATATTCTAAATAATTGCATAATTTTCAAAATATGAAATTATTAAAAATCTAATGAAATTATCATAAATCCAATCAAATTAAAAGTTTAGTATCAAATAAATTTATATATATCCAATTTTAAGGTCACTACACAAAATTGGTGTATTGGATCCCTGGTTTATGGGAAAAAGAACCAACACATCCTCTTAACCATTAGGCTCAATCACACTTTAACAGAAGATGACACAAGATAAATTTAAATGATAAATCTAAACTATTAAATGTATCTTTTCCCTTTTTTATTTCCATAATCTCTTAACTTTTTATATTTTAACAAATTAACAAATTTATGAGAATTTTTTAAAAATAATTTTCTAAGAAAATTTATTATACATCTTGCAAAAAATAGTTTCCAAAACTATTCATCACATTGATATCTTACCAATGAATCATTTCCTTCTTAAATTGAAAAATTAAAACTCAAAATATAGCTCATAGAAGCAAGCCCACAATGGTGGTTGATTTTATACTTTAATTAATTTTGGATCATATATATGCAGGATTATTCATTATCCTACTTGCATTTCGTGAAGGAAATAGATAGTGCTTTGTACCTAGTAACATGAATTCAAATTTTCTAGCTTTGATACCGAAGTCTTCCGATCCCATATCTTTTGAAGAATTTAGGCCTATATCTTTATGTAATGTTATACACAAGATTTCATCAAAAATCATTGCAAACCATATGAGAGGGGTTTTATCTAAGTCTATTTCAGCTAAGCAATACGATTTTCTCAAAGGGAGATCGATTCATGATGTTGTGGCTATTGCACAAGAGGTAATGCCCACGATTCATGAACACAAATTAGAGGCCATTATTATGAAGATTGATCTACACAAAGCATATGACTCTGTTGATTGGCCCTTTATCCGGCTTTCACTATTAAAGGTAGGTTTATCTATGACGTCAATCAGATGGATTTTGGCTTGCATTTTATTGGTTTGGTATGTTGTTCTTATAAATGGTCTTCCAACAGATTTTTTCATGGCTGGTCGGGGACTGAGACAGGGATGTGCCTTGTCTCCGCTTATTTTTATATACGTTATGGATGGTTTCAACAACATATTGAAGATGGAAAAAAATGCAGGTTTATTTGAAGGGATATTTCTCTCTGTTGGTATGCATCACTCACTCACTCTTTGTTGATGATTTACTGGTTTTTGGGAAACTTATTAGGAATCAGTGGTTTTATATGCACTTCATCATCACGTGTTTTGGTGCGACTACGGGACTGTGCATTAATAAAAAGAAATCGATCATTTACTATGACTCCCGAGATGTGGATGAGATTAATTTTATAGCTAGCTTTATGGGGGTTGGAACAAATCACATATTGTCAGGCCTTACATATTTCGGCTTTACTCTAAATCCATGTGCATATAATAACCATGATTGGTTTTGGTTGATCGAGAGATTCAGGAAAGATATCATGAAGTGGACAAACGGATACCTCTCCCTTGGAGGTCGTTTCATATTGGTTCAAGTTGTTTTATCACAACTTATGGTATATTGGACTCATCTCTTTTCTTTTCCCGCTCTTATAATAAATAAACTTAATTCAATTATCTCCCAATTTATCTAGGTAGACAGATTGGAACGCAAGAAAATACATTTATGTAAACTCTCTCATATTTCCAAACCTAAGATTATTGGGGTTTGGGGCATATTAGACCTTCGTTGCTTCCCCAATGCACTTCTTACTAAATAAATATGGAGAGTATTAAATGGAAATGGGGCATGGTCCATGATTGTCTACTTCAAATACATTAAAGATGATCCCTTTGAATTTTTGTATTATAGAAATCTATGGCCAACAAATAGATCTTCACAGATCTGGAGAAGCCTTTCAAAAGTCACAGGAATCATGGGAAGTCAACTCAAATGACACTTTGGAAATGGGCAACGGATTCTTCTTGGTATTGACCGATTATCTAGGTTATTTGGGTAGGCAAGATGGATCCATTCCTTCTTCACCGTTTACACAAAAGAGGCATCTTTTATGTTTCTAATTTCATCTCACAATGGGAACTGAACGTACTGATTTGGAAATCGGGACTGATGATGGGATTAAATGAGGAGGATGCATTTTTATGGGACATCTACAGGCAATATCTATAAAAATTGGGTTTTTCTTTCAAATGTGAGGGTGACAAAATTGTACGGAGCGGCATTGAGAAGGAAGGAAGCATATAGGTCAACGAATTATACAAGCATCTTGTATTGGATTGGAAATCGATCTTACTGTATCTCCATTTTATAAGGTATGGAAATGGCACATTCCAACCATGATATGACTTCTCATTTGGTTATTATGGAAAGGAAAATGTTAGGTCCCTATATTAATAGTGTAGTCTCTTATTATGTTAATGTATCCCCCCTTATTGTTATTGTTGTACCCCTGTAACTCACATATTGTTATTATTGTGCCCTTACATTATTATTGTTAGGTCGACTAGGATTACATTGTGGCCCCATGGACTCCTATATATAGAAAGGAGGTTTTGTCATTTGTATCATCCAAGAATTTTTCATTCATGTAATGTATTAGAGGTTGCCCCCTCAAAGTGGCTTATTTATAAGGAATTGATATCTCTTTTCTTCTCTTTTTGGAGCTAGTTTCACACCATTTGGTATTAGACCCATAAATTCTAGGGTTTCGCTACTCCAAATAGGTCATCGTGGAATTCTCGCTATAACGTTTTTTCTACAAAGGTTAAGAAGTGGAAATATTTATAGGGAAAAGCCGAAATCCTGAGGAACATCATCACAAAATTTCAGATCTTGGATCACAATATTTTCGAAGATATGATCGATGCAAGTTAGGGAGTTTTGCAGGCTCCTGAATTTAACCTAAACAAGTCATCATGGCATTTTCACTATAAACGTTTTTATAAGAAGTTTCAAAAGACAAAGTTTTTATAGTACCAAGCCGGAATACTGAGGAACATCATCGAAACATTTGAGAGCCTGGTTCACAATATTTTCAGAGATATTATCTGTGGAAGTTAGGTCTTTTTCAGGCTCCTGAATTTCATCTCGAAGAGGTGATCATGGGAAAAAAGTCATAACTCTCTCTTTGAGCGTCAGATTGAGATTCTGTAAAAATTGGCCACAATCACATGGAATGTAGTTTCTTATATATCAATTTCAGAGTCAAAGGAGGAAACAAGGACATGTGGCAAGTCATACAAGTTTTCTCTACTGAACTAGTCCATAATTAGGTCATCGTAGGATATTGGGCATAAATTTGTCTTCAAGGATCCAAATTAGGTCAGACCTATGGCATTCGAAAGAATATTCAGAGGGCTAATTCAGGGCGAAATTTTAGTTATTGTGGATCTAAAATCACATAGATAATTCAGTTTCAATATCTAGCTTCTCAAAATCAAGAAAAAAGTGTGTATTTGGTCTTTAAAATTGCATAACGTTTGTTTGAAAAAGAAGTTTGAAATGATTCCAAGGGCATATTTTAGAATTTTTACCAGTATTGGGTTCTATAATGCCTCAAAAAAATAATTCGATACCCATTAAGCCCTCAAAAATCTATACTAGGACGCATGAAGAGGAAGAATTGCAGTATGAGATATCAAAATTACGGTACCAAGTGCAACAAATTTTGATCTTACGAAGAGCAACCAAAGCTGAAATAGATGGTTTAAAAGTAGAAATGGAGGCTAAGTTGGATGGTTTGAAGGATCAAATAATAGCTAATATGGATGATAAATTAGTGGAAGATCACATCGAGTATCAACAACAAGTTCTCCAACTCTCAAAGGATAACTAGCTTTGGTGCAGAATCTAATGAAATATCAGGAAGATCAATGTCACATTGAAAGAAGTTCTGAAGCAGTCACAAAAACAAGAACTCGGAAAGTACAATACATTTTAGAGTATTTCGGCAAGTGGAAGAACCTTCCTGTAGAATATTCCACATGGGATGATGACAATTTTATACAAAAGCATCAAGAAATAATCAAGTGTTGAGGACAACAATTGTTTGAAGAAGAGGGGCATGTTAAGTCCCTGTATTAATAGTGTACTCCCTTATTATGTTAGTGTAGCTCCCCCTATTGTTATTTTTCTATCCCTGTAACCCCATATTGTTATTAGTGTGCCCTTACATTACTATTGTTAGGTCAGCTAGGATTACATTATGGCCCCATGGGCTCCTATATATAGAAAGGAGGTTTTCTCATTTGTATCATCCAAGAATTGTTCATTGATGTAATGTATTGGAGGTTGCCCCCTCAAAGTGGCTTATTTATAAGGCGTTGATATCTCTTTTCTTCTCTTTTTGGAGCTAGTTTCACCACAGAAAAATCCTTACATGGGACTGCCTTATAAAACGTGGGTATCATGACCTTGGGGGATGTCCCTTTTGTTGTGAATAGGATGAAACTGATGTCTATATTGTTTTCCTTTGTAAAATAAGTATTTCGATTTGGGGGTTATTTAATGATCTTCTGGACAATCAACTTTGGAGTCCTAATGATGTTATGTAGGCCATACAAAAATGGGGTGCATCTAAAGGCACACATAAATCTCTCCATTTCTACGTTTTCTGGGAAATATGGGGAGCAAGGAATCATATCATTTCTCATGATATTCCCATTGAAATACATAGGATTCACAGTAGCATTATGAGTTAGCTGGGAGAGTGTCCTCAACTTGTTTCTTCTGTGGTTGACATGTCTGTAAGAGGACAACCCCATCACATTAATCTCCGGGCAATTTATTTTGATGGGGCTCATAAGCTAGTTACATGTGGTTGTGGGGCATGGATCAAGTTATCAGATGAGGAGCGATATCACATATATTGGAATGCGGGTCCTGGTAATATCCAACATATTCACATTTATGGTGACTCTAATACCATCATTGATGGGATTACAAGAAAGATTCGATTTCAGGATTTGCTACTTTGTGGATGGTCTGATCGCATTTAATATATCCTCTCAAAATTCCTTTCATTCTCCATTCAGCAAATCTATTGGGAGAATAATACTCGAGCCGATTTACTCTCAAAAAAGGCCCTTCATGCACAATTCAGCTCTATTCATATATCACACTACAGGGATAACACTTTGGTTGACTCTTTTATTATGCCTCTGCCATAGGCAGTATATTATTAACCCTCTCCTCCATGCATGTAACATTTTAATTATCCGCTTGCTGTTATCTCATCTTCTGCAAGAGAACCAGTCCTCAACTTATCAAGCGAGTTAGTGCACAACATAATCAAGCAAGCCAGATTATCACTCTTATATTATGCAAGCGAGCTTGTCATGGTAAAACAAGCGAGCCTGGGAATTTACCTTTTTGTTTTTCTTCCATTTGAATATGTATATGTAGGACTTTTAAATGGAGGTGGGTATTAATATATATCAAGCGAGCCTGCGTATTGACCCTCTGTGCCGACTGCATGATCTCTCGGATCCATGGATGTTTCTGTTTTTAATGAGATGTTCCTCTGTAGGGATGTGTATGGTTTTTTCATCTTTTAATGCTATGTAATAGTGTGTTTTTGATGCTATGTGTTGAACAATATGGATGGTGTGTATATCATGATGTCTACATATGACAAACTGTTTTTTTGATGGAAGACATGTGAGTTATTACATGATCTCTCCATTATGAATACCTTTCATATATCTATATGAAGTAATATGTAAAGAGATATGTACTATTTTATAATAAAGGAGCGTTTTTTCTTTCCCTGAAAGGAAGGAAATAGACCGTGCTTAGCCGTAGGAAGTATTGCCATCATTTTCACTAATCAAAACGTTCATGAGACGTCAATCCATCACTCGTTTATTGGCTTTCTTACTAGATTTCTCCATGAGTATCCTGGAACAAGCTAAAGTAGTTAATTGTTGTTACTTAAAGTAGCAAAATTTGGAAGATATAAATGGTCCTTTGAAGGGTATCCTTCTGGTTGCGGGCATTCCCAAACTGCATCCTAAATCTTCCAAATGGTCCGTCCACGAGTATCTTTCTGGTTGCGGCCATTCCCAAACAACTGCGTCCTAAACAATGCAAACATCTACTTTATATTGAACTGAATAAAAACTTTTCTCAAATTGTTTTAGACTAGAAGGATCAAATGTAATTTTATATTGAACTTTTATCCGACCAATATCTATTTAAACAAATTTATTGAGCCAATATTTTTTAAGTTTTTCAATGATTCATACTCGAATCATGGGGTAATTAGTTGTCATTCACCCTCTCTCTATTTGGTATATGAGGCTCTTGTATTATTTATGTTGTGATGGAATAGATGTAGATCTTTCACAGAGTAGATTGGAGAAAGGATGCTGCCAACTCTTTGTAGCTCAAAATATGATTATCGGGAAAATGCTGAGAGCAGCTATGTCTGGTAAAATACAGATATTTTCGTGTTTTTATTTTTCCTCTCCATGGTACACCGTAGTTTACCTACCGATGCCGAAGGATTTGCACAATTTCTTCAAATGCAAGCGTAATCAGCTGAATATTCTAGAAATCAAAATTAAAAATAATTAATTATAGGAGCGATGGAATCAAATGTCGTTGAAAGACAGTTTTCTTCTTTTTCCCAGAGTTGGAATCAAATGAGGATTCAATGAGTGGAATGTTAATGAACACAAAATAAAAGGAATCATATAGATGTAGGCAGGTAAAGTGAATTTTTTTATCAAATAATTTATAATGTGTTTGTTATTGAGCTATTTTATATTAATTCATGTTAAAATATATTATTTATAATTAACATTATAATTTAGGTGGTATGTTTTATCTTTTAAAAATTATGTTATTTAAGATAAACATTTAATATTGTATTTATTACTGGAAATGTGAAAGATAAATATCAACAATTTAATAGATTTGTAATTGTTTATTTATATGGTTATTTATTTCTTTTTGTTTTGTCTACATCAACTAAAATTAAAATATTTTAGTATTTTTTTTAGGATATGACATACTTGCATATGTTTCTCCTACTCCATTGTAGAATGAACCTCTAGTATCAAATTTTGTTACCTTTCGAACTAAATTAAATTATTTTTAGTATTTCTTTGAGGACATCACATACTTACCTATGTCCCCCCTACTAAATTGTATCAGATCCAAAAGTATATTTATTTTTATTTTTATTTGACTAATCAAAATGTTTACATAACACTTCCATATTGGCTTATATAGTTTGACTAGCTACTCTAGATCCATCTTAATTATACCAAGTGCCAAGAGGAATGAAATCTACCTCAAGTGATTTGATTTCTCTTAAATCTTATTTGATCTCTCTAAGTTCTTGGTAGATTGGATCTCTCTCTCTGTGTATATATATATATATATATATATTCAACAAGGATGACCTTCGCAATGTTACTCATTCAACAGTGTTGGATAATAATATTATTTCGAAAAGTGCAACAACAACTAGGTTTAAAAAACCCTAGGTCATTAAGAAGATGGAATATAGTGAAATCCATCAAATTGAGTCACAAAGCATCGAAGTTGTTGATGAAGTGATTATTGCATTAGGAGAAACAATTTTTTTTTAATTTTTTTTTGGAGAAGTTGTGTAACACTTTTTAAAACAAAGAAAACAAATAAGACATGAATACTGCATATTAAACACTACACTAAAGTTTGTTGAAGAAATTGTATAAGAAAAGTGTGACCCTTATAGAGCATGAACATGGCGAAGAAAATGATGTCCATTTTGCTTCATTATGATTTTCAATTATTTTTTATTGTGAAGAGGTTTGCAGACGACATTATGATATGGATGATTCAAAGGATGGAAAGGTGTCAATACTACAAAAGAAAAAAAGGGAAACTACCAAAGTTTTTGAAGCTATTGAAATAGTAGAAAGAGAGATAAAAGAGAACAAATACATTATTTTTTAATCTATAGAGATTCACAAAATTCAATCAATTGTGTGTACTAAAAAGAATATATAATGAAACTCATGAAATCTTGAATAAAAATCTAAAATAAAGTTGAAGCTAAAGAGGAAGAAAAATTTTATAAAAAAAAGTTTTATGTGTTGATGTGAGGCATTTTCAGCCTAGATAGAAGTAGTGATCATGGAGAGTATTGCACTGTGTTAATTACTCCCAAGTTTCATGTTCTTTGCATATGTTCCACTAAGAGTTTAGATTTAGTAAAACATTTAGCCTCCATGTAAAACTTAAAATTAGTGTAGCTATTATTAACATATTAAAATACTTATAAAGGATATCTTCATAAGATGTACTTATTTTTTTTTTTCCTCATGTGATTTCTTCCTTTGCTAGTTGGCATATCTAAATGGTTTCTCGGGAGAAGTTCATTAAGGCTCTCACTTCTAAGTGAAAACTTGAATTAAGGCTTTCATCCTACTATAATTTTTTAATGAATTTTTTTGAAGTCACAATCATTTTCTCCACCAAACCCTAGCCGTTGTGATTTCCCACCCACGAATAGAGGGTTTCAAAGTAGCAAAGCCATGATTTGATATTTTCAAATAGTTCATACCAGGTTAAACGTGAGTGAGTGTTATGGCATACTCAAATGCTATGAATAGGTCATCAAGGAAAGTTATTATTTTTTTTCAAAAATCCTTTGTGCTAGAGTCATCAAATAAAGGAATAGGTTTTTAATATGGAAACAAAGAAAATTGGAGTTGAAGAAGCTATCTCTCACAGGAATTAATCCATTGCTAGTTTGCAAAGCCACCCACATTTTGGAGTGTAACCAAAACCACCCTATTTATAGCTATAAAACCCTAACCATTATGATTTATTGAGAAGAGTTTCATATCGAGGATTTTTAACAAATACATTGTTGGATATTTTCAAAGATTTGAGGCCTAGATCGAACCTCAAATGATCCCCATGGGATAGAAAAGAGGTAGAACTAGTTTCTGAAGGAATTATATAATTTATTCATACCTAAGAAAACTACATTTTACACTAATATTTCTTGTAACTTCTGATTGGCATTTAAATTATAAAATTAATTATATATATATATATATATATATATATATATATATATATATATAATAATTTTATTATATAAAATTAATAAAATATTTTAATATAAAAATATATATTAAAAAAATATATTTTAATATAAAAAAATATATTTGATTATATTTTAATATTAAAATATATTTTTAATATATTTTATTAAATTCTTTTTTTTTTTTTAATGATAAATTTATGTTTCCAGTAATAACTTAATGAGAAGGAGAAAAAAATATGGTTTTCAAGAAATATGTAGATATATTAGATTATTCAATCAAACCCTGGAAGGGATTGTGATTTTGGATTTTCCAAAGGTTTGCAGTGCATGTAAGGTGACCTCTTTCGAAATGGATATTGGTGAAAGGAAGGAAAGAAAGGATAGAAATTATAGATCTTCAGGTTTGGGAGGTTATTCCAAGTGAATTTAGCTCCAAGGCACAATTTTGGGTTTAGATGGCTGGCTAATACCTTTTCTTTAGAAGTACTTAATAGATTAGATATGTTTATTGGAAAAAAATATTTCTTTTCCAAATATCAATAGTTTTACACCATTTCGTAGGGGTTTTCGCATTCAATAGGGGAGGTCATAGGTGAGGCCTCTAATTACCATTTAAATTGATCAAGAAAGTGTATGAAATAAGGGATGTGCATACAAATTAAATGAAGTCTTTTCAAAACAAAGTTTCATAGGTAAAGTTGGTTAGAGGGGATGATATTTAGATGCATTAATTAGTGTCAATGGTACAAGTGGATTTCGTATGCTAGGAATCTAGTTCGGAGATAAAATTTTAAAGGGTAGGATGATTAACAATTTTGTTATGATTTCAGGTTATATTTAATGGAATTTTGTTTTTAATACAAGACCACTTTGATTTTAGTGATTCTAAAAAACGTTAAAGGAATCCATAAATTAGTGAAGGGGGTCTAGTGCTAGGATTCAATGCTCATAGTACTAAAACCTTGGGATCCTTTCTTTAATACATGAAAGGAGAGGTGAAATAGATTGTATTTAGGTTCAACCTCTTATCCTTCCAATTAATTCGTGGTCACTTGAAATATTTAATGTTATTAGAAATAAATTAAGCAATTTTATTATTATAGTAAACATTATTAGTACAGCATGAAAATGGAGACTAAGAAATATAATTTATAAGTTCAGGCATTATTTACAATACCACAACACTAAATACAATATTCACATAAAAATGAAAAAACCACATTTGCAACTAGAAAAACTTTAATGGGGAACAAAAATTATACAATCTAATTAAAATCAATATCTATACAAATAACTAGCCCAATGGAGATGATACACAAGTAACCTAAATTTAAAATGATGCACAAGTAACCTAAATTTAAAGTTGTAACTCTTGTGAAATATAACATTTCAGTAGAGTAAAGTTAGTGATGAAGAGTAGTAATGTACCATAGAATCTAACAACTAAATTCACTCATAAAATTATGGAATGTTAATCAAGCTAAAAGAATTGGAATGTGACCATTTGTAGTCTTATATATTTTTAAATATTGGTCTTCACAAATATTAAATTACAAAATTTCAACTCCTTTAATAATTGTGTTGATAGAGATTGTTGAACTTATATCAATTGAACATTCCATAAATAAGGTGATGACGGGGGTTAATTTATTTGACCTCTCTTGTGATAGTCATATTCTAGAATATTCCAACAATCTAAAATCCATATAAAAATGTCAATATATACATACTTATATTGTTATATTTGAAATTCTTAGCTAACAGTAAGAGAGTTGTTATTGCTGTCCTCATTATTGAAGTAGATGTTTCCAAACACTAAGAGAGTTTAACTACCTACAAATGGATCGTTGTTGTATCTTTAAATGCCTTTGAGTGGGTAAAATAATTGAATTATTATGACTTGTACACCGTATCCTTTGTTTTCATTGCTATGGTCTTGAGACTAATAGCCCATCACTTGGTTATCTCCTTTCAGTTGATGATACCTTAAAAAGGTCCCTCCATGGAGTGGATGTTGCCTCTTTTCAATGGTGATACCTAATGATGTTTCAATTTACAATTTTTATTTGATTCTATTCAATCCCATCAGAGTTTACATATCATATGACCAGTTTTAGTATAGGGATTTTGATAATGTAAACGGCACCAATCGGCTACCTACTTTGTTTACGGGATTTTTGCACATTCTTTGGCACGCATGCCAATAGACTACAATTTTATATTTTCAAATATGTGAAATCCAGCGTATCATGATTTACATTTCCTCAAATTGAGGATTTGCATCGTGTTGGTAATGTATTGGCCAAACTATTTCAGTCTGCGCCGATTCTGAACTCTTATTGTTAAGCACGTTTCAAAATCGAAAATAGAATTACAATGCATATTTTGTTGTTTCAAAATCGAAAATAGAATTACAATGCATATTTTGTTGAGATATTAATCTTATTGTGGTTAGGTGTCATCATATATCATATTTTGTTGAGATATTAATCTTATTGTGCGTTAGGTTTCATCATATATTATATTTTTTTAGATATTAATTTTATGGTGTGTTAGGTGTTATCATATATCATATTTGATTTTGTTGTTTGGTTAGTGTCATAGATAGTCTATTTTTACTCTCTTCGGTTTTATTATTTGTCATAATATCAAAGCTTCAGGCTGCATAAAACTCAGAGACAACAACAAAGACCAAGAAATCGAGGAAAAAACTAAGCCTCCCTAACTAGTTGTGTGAAAGTTGTTCTAAGAAGAAGAAATTCATTCCCTTAATTGAAAGAGATGACGAAGATAACTTTTATGTTAAAAAAAAATGAATGATCAACACACGTTCATACACTTACAAAAATCACGACATTTTCAATAAAACACTTGCATAAAATTTAGGTAACTAATAAATGGTAAGCTATACAATATTAAATACAATGGAGCAGTATATGCTCACTATTAAATTTAATTTCAATTAAATCTAACGGTATGCCTATACTACTCTACCACATTTAATATCATGATATATGGCTTTCCTAAAATGTCGTGGAAAATTCATTGACACCTCTAGTCATTTCAAGGCTCGAACTACACGAGCACGACGTTCACTCTCACATCAAAGTTTAAAAAAATCAAGGTTCACGTTATTCCATACCCGTGAACGAACCTACAAGGAGTCAAAGAAAGTACATTTTTTGAAGCTCGAGGAGTCAACATATTTCCAAAGGTTCACGTTTTACTTTAAAAGGTTATTATTTTACCGAAAAAGATGGTCACTTCATTTTAAAGATGATCATTTGAGTTATTACAAAAGGATTTAAAAGGTTTTATTAAACTTTTTTTTAAAGGGTTATTTTAACACCTTGCTTAAGAGAAGGTTGTCATTTTAAAAGGAGTTTTATTTATTAATTTAAAGGTTTCGTAATTTTTTTTTTATACTTGAATTATAAAAAAAAAAGAGGTGTTTCATTTTTTTCAAAATAGATATTTTTTTGAAAACGATATTGTAAAATAGTATGTACATCCACATTAAAAAAAATGGTTTTTTTAGTTCTTTGCCAAAAATTCTCATTTTCTTTGGCAAAAATTATGAGTTTTGGTCTTTAAGAATGAAGGAATTTCTACAAGCCCAAGAATGTTGGGATACTTGGCTAAACAGTTATGTAGAGTCGAGCAAATAAAATTTAGCAACCATGAAAAATAATTAGAGGAATGTCGCCACAGAACTAAGAAAGAAGGAGCACAAATCCATATGTTGGATACAAAACTCAGTCGATGACTCTTATTCGACATATAACTACCACATCAACAAAAAAATAAGCTTGGGATATTTTGAAAGTTGTGTATCAAGGTAATGATACAATAAGGACTGTCAAATTGTAGACTTTGAGAGTTCAGTTTGAAACCCTAATGATGACTCACACAAAGAATGTAAATCATTTCACGACTAGAGTCATGGGAATAGTCAATCAAATAAAACTGATTGGTGAAACCATTACAAATCAGAATATTGTTGAAAAATTGTGTCGAAGTCTGGCCAAGAAACATGATAGGATTGTAATGGCCATTTTTGAATCCAAATATTTTATAACTTTCTAAGTAGAATAGTCGACTATATCACTTTTGGCACACGAAACAAGACTCAACGTAGAAAAATACTCTGTAGAATAATCCTTCAAATCACAACTCTCTCTTGGCATAAGTAGAGGAAAAGAATATATAGGTGGCATCCAGCGAGGAAGAGGTCGAGGCAAAGGAAGATCAAAATATGATCATGTAGTATAGCAATGGATACCTCCACAAAACGAAACAAAAATAAGAAAAACATGGAACAAATATAATGTTCAATGTCATTACTACAAGAGATTTGGGCATTATGAAAATAAATACATAAATAAACAGTGACATCAGGAAAGAGGTAGTGTAAATCTCTCCAGCAATGAAGGAGAATCCTTTGATACAATGTTTCCTTCTTGACATCTTTCTGAAGACACTCACAACGAGGATTTTTGGTTGTTGTATAGTGGCTACAACAATCATATGAAATGTAACAAAAATACGCTTTCTTATCTTCATGGTTCGATAACATCAAATTACCCTTGGAGATCATTCCTCTATTAAATATGAAGGGAAATGTAATGTCTCTATTCTTACCAAACATAATCAGATGAAATGCATACATGATATTTATTATGTTTCACATTTGAAGCATAACCTCCTTAGTGTAGGTCAATTGATGGAACATGGTTATCATGTGATATTCTAGGGAACACATGTAATATCTATGACAAACCGTCCAATGGAAGACTCATGTAAAACGTTGAAAAAAACCAAAATATGATGTTTCCTTTGACTCTTAGAAGTCGAAATTTCTCACATTATTTTTCCAAAAATGTGTCAGGAATATATCTGTCTCAACAATGGCATTATAGGTATGTTCATATCCCATTCAAGAGTCTTAGACAACTTCAAAAACATTCAATGGAAATTGGTATCCATGTTATGAATGAAAAAAATTGTAATTATGAAATTTGTGTTCTAAGAAAGAATAAAAGAGATAGCTTGCCTACGTATTCCTCTAGAGAAAAAGAGCCTTTAGAGTTATTCCATATAGATATATGTGGCCCAATGAAGACACTTTCTATTGTTGGTAGTCTTTATTTTTTGACCTCCACTGATGATTTTACCAGGGAGACATGGGTTTATTTTCTCAAAAATAAATAAGATACATTGTCAAGGTTCAAAAAATTCAAAGTAGAAGTAGAAGTAGAAAAATAGAGTGGAAAGCCTTTAAAAGTCCTCAGTTCAAAGAGAGGATGAGAGTAAAGCTCCAATGAATTCAATTTTTTTATCAATATGAAGGAATCATCATGCAGAACACAACAGGATATACTCCACAGCGGAATGGAGTAGTAGAAAGGAAAAATTAGTTGATGATGAAAATGGTGAGATGTATGCTTCATGAGAACAAGTTGTCAAATGACTATTGGCCTAAAGAAATTTTGACAATAGTATATGTTCTCAATAGATATCCAATAACCAGTCTCCAAGATACATTACCTCAATCAACATGGGACGTTAAAAATTTAACTGTATCTCACTTGAGAATTTTTGGATCAATAGCTTTTACACATGTTCCTGAGCAGCTAAGAAAGAAGCTTGATGATAGAAGTGAAATATGTATTTTTCGTAGGCTATAGTGAGTAGTCTAAGGCCTAGAGAATTTACAATCGAGTTACCAAGAAATTTATTTTAAGTAGATATGTTAATTTTTTTGAAAATAAATCATGGTCTGATCATGTTTATGAAGCTTCAAATGAACCAGTTTAAATCCACGAGCATGGAAAATTTTTGGGGCTAATATTCGCATTTGGGCTAATTTTCAATGTTTTTTCCAAAAAAAAGATTCAGAAATTCCCATTTTTTTCAAATTTATTCGCCCAAATTTTATAGTATAAAAATATTTTACCCTAAAATTCGCCAAAAACTATATATACTAATATAAATTTACTACAAAAATAACATCAAAAATTTTACAATTCACATATTGGGACTAATGAGATTCGCCAAGTTTTCAAACATTCAGATAAATGTCCATCCTTAAAATTTTCCCTGTCCATGAGTGATTCAACATCTTCACAAGACAGTCATAAAATAAGAAGCATCAGAGAAATATATGAGCAAGAGCATGAGTTTGACCAACATAATATGTTTTCATTTCTTTCATCTCAAGTAACCCAATTTTGAAGAAGCATTTAAAGAAAAACATTGGGATGATAGATTGAACCAAGAAATTACAGCCATAGAGAAGAATCAGACTTGGGAATTAACTGATATCCTAAGAGACAAAAGACAAATTGGTGTAAAATGGGTATGGAACTACAAGGAAAATTTTAAGGATGGAAATTTATCTGAAAGTTTAGAAACCTTGGCGAATCCCACTAGTCCATAATATGCAATCTATAAAACGTTTGGAGATATTTTTGAAAAAATATTCAAATTTCTGATAATTTTATATAGTCTCTATATAATTTTTTGGCGATTTTTAAGGTAAAATAATTTCATAATATAAAATTTGGGCGAATCATTTTTAGAAAAAAATGGAAATTAACGAACCTTATTTTTGGAAAAATTATAGAAAATTAGCCCACCTATGAATATTAGCCCCTAAAACTTTCCCTGTATGTAAGACCAAGATGAATGAAAAAGGAGATATTGAAAAACTTAAGGCAAGGTTAGTTGCCAAAGGATTCTCACAAAAATTTGGTGTTGACTATGGTGAAACCTTTGATTGAGTAGCAAGGTTAGACATTGTGAGAACCATTTTATTCACATCATCTGAACAAAAACATAAATTCTATCAGCCTGATGTAAAATTTTCCAAATAATTTTATGTAGAGAATCCTCATAGTTTTGAGGATGCGGGATAGGAGCATAAGGTATACATATTGAAGTAAACTTTGTATGTTTTGAAACAAGCTCCAAGAGTTTGGTACAGTCACATCGACACCTATCTCATCAAAAGTGGTTTTTTCAAAAACAGCCATTAGCCAATTTTGTATACCAAACCTCATGAAGGTAAAATCCTTATTGTATGCCTTTACGTTTATGATCTTATTTATACAATAAATATGATGTTAAAAGACTTCAAAGCAACAATGCAAACATAGTTTGATATGACTGATCTAGGGGTCATTAAATACTTGATAGGCATTGAAATTCAACAATATGCTGATGGAATTTTCATTAGTCAATAAAAATATGCCACTGACATCATCCAAAATTTCAGAATGACCAGTTGCAAACTAGTTGATACACCAATTTCTCAAGGCACCAAGTTGAGAAAAGACAATGTAGCTCCACCAATTGATCCCACATTCTATAAATGTCTAGCTGGTAGTTTGTTGTAGCTCACTGCAACTAGACTTGATATCATGTTTGCAGAAAGTTTTGTCTCCAGGTTTATGCAGTCATCTAAGATTTCTAATTAGAAGGTTGCAAAAAGGATCTTAAGTTATATTATAGGGACCCTAGACTATGGTTTGTTCTACACTCATTCTGAAGATCACTTGATTTCAGGTTATACAGCCAACGATTATGTACGCAATTTATATTGTCATAAAAGCACCTCAGGATATGTTTTCCATCTTGGAACCAGTCTGATCTCATGGGCGTCTAAGAAACACTTAATCATTCCAATATCTTCTACATAAGCGAAATATGTAGCAGCAAATTCAACACCTTGTCAAGTAGTGAGGTTGAGAAAATTTGAAAGATATTTCAAATTTTTAGAAGAACCTAGCTCCTATTTACTATGATAACAGTTCAATAGTTTATTTATCAAAAAATCATGTTTTCCACAAAAAGAGCAAACACATTGACACACGTTTTCATTTCATCTGTGATCTTGTCAATGATGGGGATATAGTACTTTCTTTTTGTGGTTCCAAAGATCAGCTTGCAGATATTTTCACAAATCCATTGGGAAAAAATGTATTTGAGTTTCAAAGAGGGAAGTTAGGCATTGTAAGTGTCTTTACTTGTAAAAAATGATATTAGGAGGGGATGGAGATATTAATCTCACTGTCCGCTAGGTGTCATCACATTTGATTTTGTTGTCTACTAGGTTTCATGGAGAGTTCAGTTTTGCTTCAGTTTAATCGCGTTCTACTCCAATGAGACAGTTGAGTTTCGCTTGAGCTTAGTCGAGTTCTACTACAGTAATTTATTTTTCATCTTTTCACTATAATTTATTTAACTATTTTGAATATTGAATAGAGCAATATATGCTCCACTTTTCATTTTCATTCTTTGTCATATTTGTTAAATACCCTTCAAAATCAGAATTAGCAGATGGGAAAAATGCATATGGTTTCATGGCTTTGTTTTTATTCTCCATGGTACGGTGAAGTTTAGCCATGGAACCCAGAGTATTTGCATCGTTGATTCATATGCACGCATAACCAGCTTGATACTCTAGAAATCAGAATTAAAAACAACTATCTACAATAGCTACGAAATCAAATGTGGTGGAAACACAATTTTTTTGCCATTACCATATTTGTAATCAATTGAAAAGCTAGTGGAACGTTTTAAAAATAGAATGCACAAAATAAAGTGATTATTTTGATCGAATAACTTAGAATCGACCAGATCTAAAGCATTAATCTTTTCATTTTCATTCTTTGTCATATTTGTCGACATCCCTTAAAAATCGAAAAATATCCTGCATGATGTTGGGAAAAATACAGATGGTTTCATGATTTTGTTTTTCTTCTCTGTGGTACGCTGAAGTTTGGCCACGGAAGTAGGAGTATTTTCATGGTTGCTTCATATGCACACGTAAAAAGATGGATATTCTAGAAATCAGAATTAAAAATAACTATCTAACAAAGAAGGCGTTAGTGGGTGACCTTTCAATCGGCTTTTGTACTTCGGGTTCGATCAACCTTTAAGGATTTTTTCTAGGAATATTTGTTTTTATCACCTTGTACTCTTTTGGGAGTTTTTATGTCGTGTATGATGGTGATCACTAATATATCCTTTCTGGCACAAAGAAGAGTTAGTTTTCATTAAATAAAAGATATTAATGACTACTGACGATGGCAGGTGCTTTGGACAAGGTTTTCGTCATATTCTGGGGTTTTTCAATTACACATATCATTGGTGGCTCTCCACCTTGGCGGGTTTTTGTCCTTGTAGCACGTTATGGTTTTTGATGATGACATCGGTGGGTGTTTGATTGACATGAGAATTTAATGTATTTCCATTGTATGGGATGGCTGAACTTAATTAATAGATCATTAAATGTAATGAGGCACTTCTAGAAGCATCTTTATTGCATTTCATTAAGGTGGCGGAAGATGATTTTTCTCCACGGACCTTTTGAATGGAAATCTCCTACTCTTTGCAGGGTTTTTGCTACATAGCACCTTGAAAATATTTGATCGCTTCCTTTGGCTCCTCTTACAATTTCCTCCTCTAGATCGAATCACAAGGGGACAAAGCCTTTTAAGCCGATTGCAGAGTGCAGACTTCTTAGTTTAGGAAGTGATGTTCTATGAGAGTATGTTGAGAGTTTATCTAACTGGGCGGTGGTGGGCAAGTGGAAGTTTGAAAACCACAGTAATATAAACATGCTGGATTGGCTTCTAAAAGCTTGGGAGAAGCTCCTGGGCTATATACCATGGGTTATCAAATTAGAAAATGGATGGTATTGCTTCCGTCTAATGAAATATGGAAATGTAGGGGAGGTTCTGTGTAGGACCTGGGTACATGGAAGATGCTTCCTGGCCCTTCACTGGTGGGACGTGAGTTTCCATATGTGGAAAAATTCTCCCATAAATCACCTCATATGGGCTAAAATGTATGGTCTTCCACTGCAATTTTGGAACAATCGGGTTCCGAATCAAATTGGAAACAGTATTGGTAGGTGTCGTTTAGTTGATCTGAAATGCAATGGATTTTTTGAAAAGCATGTAGCATGGGTCTTAGCTGAGGCCCTGTTTGCAACGGTACTACCTACAGAAATTGATTTATAGGGGGTTGAAGTGGTCTATAGACAGACTATCAATTACTGGAAGGTAACCTTTAAATGCCATCTCTGTCACGAGACTGAACATATGATGAGAAAGTGTATCCGGTGGCGCGAAGATGGATCAAGAAGAAGGATAAAGGTTGTGGTCTCGGGGATGGTGACTCATGGTGTTGTTTTGGCTCAACCTCGGGAGTAGTCCAATGGTAAGAACACTTTTGGGTAAGAACATCATTAACAGTCTATCCTCTTCTGTTGTAGGTGAGACTGACTTACTATATAATTTTATATCTGAAATACATTTGGTGTTACCTCCCTACATTAACCCTTTATCTCCTATGGGGGGTTTAGATCGCGTCGACCCTATCGAGGATTCACCCGTGGGGAAGGGTTCCCTTTGTAACATGGTGGGGGCTCGCTCTCTTCTACCTTTCCCAATTATCAACTTGGAGGATCCCGATATGTATTATTCTCCTGATAGACATGGCTAGGTGGATGATCTTGTTATTGATCCTTTGCCTAGTCAGCTTTCTCCTCCTTCCCCACCACTTCTGAACTATTATACTTCTTCCCTGTGAAACTCAATCGGGAGTGAGATTGAGATGCTTCTGCTAAATCCTGATGCTAATCTGGAACCTCTCTCGGTGGAAACTGGTCCTCCCTCGCCGACCATTCTCATCGTCCCATATTATAGGTCAAACGTCATTATACAGAGGGGTAAAGACAGAAAAAAAGAAAAAAAAACAGGTTCCTCTATCGAGTTTAATCGATGAGATTCCAGAAGGAAACTTCAGTGATGTTCCTGTATCTCTCGCCATAGGCTAGGTCCTTAGAGCTCTTACCCCATCCTCTGAGTCTCCATCATGAAGGTTTTGTCCTTAAATCTATGGGGTTTGGGGGGTCATGATAAATTTTTGTCTTTAAATAATTTTGTTTTTATTTCCAAGCCTTCTGTCATTCTGATTCAAGAAACGATGAGATCTACTGACTGTACCATTGCATTATTTTGTACTATGCTACCAGAGTGGCATACTGTCGTGAAAGATGTTGCTGGTTTATCAGGTGGATTCACTGCCTTATGGGATCCAAGAGGGGTTTCAATGAAAGAGTTCAGTTTTTCAGGTGGAATCCTGCTCACGCGTTTCTGCCGTGACTTCAGTTAGAGAATTCACATTGTGAATATTTACACTCCATACCATGACATATTGCCCTTCTAGAAAAGGATGGAGAGTTGTGGTTTTTTATTATTACAGAATTCCATTTTTGCATGTGACTTTAATTGTACTTTTCATGCAAATGAAATTTAGGGTGAAAGGGGCAGGGTCGACCCCCTCACTAATGAAATTAGGGATATATTATCGGATGCCAACCTTGTTGACATCTCACTGGCAGAGAACTGTCTGACCTGGTTTAATGGCAGGAAAGGCAAAGAGTTCATCGGCAAGTGTATTGACCGTTTTGTCATCGATAATAGTCTTAGAACTTTGATGAATGGTGTTACGACTTATGTGGAGGATATTACAATATTGGATCATAGACCGATATCCTTGAGTTGGGAATTTGAGGCAAAACAAGGAGGATATCCATTTAAAATCAATAGAATTTGGTTGGAATATGAGGATTTCAATGCCCTGATAAGGAAGTTCATAAAAAGTTATAAAAGAGGAGTTGGGAATACAACAATGGCACACCTATATAACACTTTGAGGGGATTGAAGAAGGTGGTGTGACAGTGGGAAAGGGAGAAGAAAGTGAAAATTAAGGAAAGGATCAGACATATCCATGTTGAAAGCTCTATGATCCTTAGGGAGGTGGAGGAAGGTAGATAGAATGATGATTTCTGGGATAGAATAAAAACTCTGGAAGCATAACACCACTCTCATTAATTAGGGAATAAAAGTCGTGGTGGTTAAAGAGTAGAGCCACTTGGTTGGACGTAGGAGACAAAAATATGAAATTTTTCCATAATTTTGCATCTGGCAGAAGAAGTGTTAATGCCATATGGGAAATAGAGGAAGGGGGTTCATCAGTATGATCTATTGAAGATATTAAGAAGGATGCAGTGGAATTTTTTGGAGAGATATATGAGAAAAGGGAGGACCTGGTGACTGCTGTCAAGCTGGACCTACTACAGGGTTATCCAAAAATGTTTGAGAGTGCAGATTTGAACAAATTTAAAGAAAATATTTACCCGGATCAGATTAAGAGGGTGTTAAAATAATTTGTTGCTAACAAGAGGCCAGGTATGGATGGTTGGACCCCAGATTTATTCCTACATTTCTATGAGGAATTTATTTTGAATCTGACAGATATGGTGGAGGAAGCAAAGTTGAATGGCAAGATACATGAGGCCATTAACTAAATCTTTTTAGCTTTAATCCCCAAGAAAAAAGGGAAGCTATCTTTCAATGACTAAAAACCTGTTTATTTGTGTAATACGCTATATAAAATCATATCCAAAGTCATTACGAAAAGATTGAAGGGGGTCCCATCAAATTTTATCACACCTGAACAATTTGGTTTCTTAAAAAACACAAGAATTCATGATGTGGTGGCATCGACACAAGAAATTTTATGCACCATTCAGTCAAAGAAGATGGAAGTTGTGGTGATGAAAATTGATTTAAATAAATCATATGATAGAGTTGACTCGGTTTTCATGAGACTTGTTCTCTTCAAATTTGGTCTAGACATAGAAGCTGTAGCGTGGTTAATGGGTTGTATTACCAACACTTTAATGGCTATTATCATTAATGGATCAACATTAAAGTTTTTCCACCCAAGTAGAGGTTTACAACAGGGATGCACCCTTTCTCCTCTCCTTTTTATCTTGATGATGGACGCTTTGCGTATAAATATTAAGAGGGCAACATATATGGGCATTTTTAGAGGCATTAATATTATTCCTATGAAAGTGGCATCACACAGCTTATTCATAGATGACATTCTCATCTTTGGTATGATGCTAAGAAAAAGCTGGGAAGCTTTGCAAGATATTCTAAATTGTTTTTTTACTGCCACAGGAATGATTTCGAGTGAAGATAAATCATGTTTATACTATGCAAAAAGGGAGGAATGGATCTACAACGAATTGACAACTATGTTTAATTTCAAAACGACCCCTTTAAAGGATGGTTTGACTTATCTAGGTTTTGGGATGAAAGATATGAACTATACTGCAGAGGAATCGAGATGGCTTATAAGAAAATATCAGAAAAAGTTAAATGTATGGTTAAAAAATGGTTATCAAGGGAAGGAAAACTGATTTTGACCCAGGCTTTTTTCCAAAAATACACTGTTTAATGGGCTCACCTTTATATTATTCCAAACAAGATCTTGAATGAGATAAAAAATATTATGGCTAGATTCATTTGGAATAGGGGAAGAGGTAAAAGATCAATACACTTAACAAGGTGTGAATGTATTGCAATTCCAAAAGAAAAATGGGGATGGGGAGTACTTGACCTTGATGTATTTGGAAAATATCTCATCATCAAATCCCTTTGGAGATGTTTACACATGAAAGGCATATGGAATGAGATAATAAAGGATAAATACCTTGGGTAGGAGGACATGGAGGATCTTTTCATCTCAGGCTGGGAGGATGGTAAGAACAAGTCAAACATATGGAAGGGTTTTGGTAAAACATGGTCTTTATTATATGGAAATCTGAAGTGGTTATTCAGGAATGGTAACAAAATCCTCATTGGCAGCAACCAATTACTAGGGATAGACCACCTCCATAATTTATGCGATGAGATTGTTATTGTTTTAAATCAATGGGTATATTTCAATATGTACCAGATTATTGAAACATGGGAAAATGATGCCCCAAGATGGAAGTCATATACAACGATGGGTTTAAGCAGGAGGAGAGAAGTGGAATGGAATAGGTTCACAAATTATTTAATATCTCTAGGACTATGAAAGGGAAACATGGGAGACAGAATATCATGGGGAGGTTTATCAACTAATGAAGGCTTGAAATCAAAGGATATATACACTGATCTGATAAAAAAAAAGTTGAATCATGAACCAGATTGCTAGTTTAAGGTCATGTGCATGGTCAAAGTTCAAGTGAATATGGTCATCTTCATCTGGTTAGTGTGGATAGATAAGAATTTAACATGGAAAAATTTGGAAAGAAGAGCTTGGAAGGGATCAGGGCTCTGTATATTATGTGGAAAAGAGACTGGAGATAATATCCACCTTTTCTATCTGTGTAATTTTGCAAGGGAGACTCTTGTACTTTTATGTACCCATTTACAAATACAAATACCTGAATATATGACAACGGAGGAAGGCATACGATGGTGGTTCCAAAGAAGTAAAAATTTCAAAGTTATCCCCATTATTTTCCATTGGTATATTTGGTGTAATCAAAACATGAAGCTATTTGAGGGGCAACCTTGTTCATTTGTAAAAACATGTATGCAGATATACAGTTCCTGGGAAAATCTAAAAATCAGATGGAAGCCACCTAATGACTTATCAAAAAGACTATGCCCTTATGAGGTACATTATCCCGCTGGTTATTTTGATGGGGAATCACAAAATTCAATTTGCGGCTGTGGTGCTTGGCTAATGATATCACCCACTTGTCATCATAAAATATACTGGAGTCAGGGTAAGTGCACAAATATGAGGGCAGAGTGTTTGGATTTGTGGGGACTACTGTGGTTTTCTTGTCAATTATACATGGAAAAGTTATGGGTTTTTTGGGACTCTAAAGTCCTTATAGACCACATGAATATGAAAACTTCACTAAAATCAGGTTTTCTATCACACTGGCTCGAGAGAATTTATGCTTTAAAAATGAATTTCACTTCCATATATTTTTGTCATATCTACAGAGAAGAAAACAATGAAGTAGATCACATATCAAAAAGAGGACTGAACGGAAATTTTAGTGAAATGCATTACGAGTTATTCAACTCAAATGGCCCAGGAGAAACGAAGAAGGTTAATTTCATATAACATCGGTACAGAGCCACACATTTTTTGGATGGAATCGATAGGTCATATCCGTTACATAGGGAAGCGATATTGGAGGACTGCTGTTTTATTTTTTCTTATCTTATGGCATTATTTCTCTGTTTTTTTATTATAATCATCTACATAGATTAAAACTTTTGAGAGGATGGAATAGTAAATGATGATAACAAGTATGGGATGGATCATTTTTTGTAATGGTTTACATGGAGGTATGGCTCACAATTTCAGAAAAAAATGAATGTATGTTTATAAAGAATTGGAACATCTTTATATTTGTCCTGATACATTATATAAACTAGAGTATTTTTCATGTTGAAAAAAAAAAG
The DNA here is from genome assembly GCA_034641835.2 of Pinus albicaulis. NCBI lineage: Eukaryota > Viridiplantae > Streptophyta > Pinopsida > Pinales > Pinaceae > Pinus > Pinus albicaulis. The sequence continues at coordinate 1,495,402,406 of CM076581.1, forward strand.
ACATCGACTGTATTTGATGTGGTGGAAACACAATTTTTTTGTCATTACCATATTTGTAATCAATTGAAAAGCAAGCTGAATGTTTTAAAAATAGAATGCACAGAATTGATTATTTTGATCGAATAACTTGGAACTAACCAGATCCAAAGCATTAATGTGGAGGCTCTTGGAAGATCACCTTTCCAAATAATCACCATAAAAAAAATTTCATCAAGTGTAGAAATTCCACAGAAGCAATGTTTTCATACGTTAAGTTTTGAAAGGCTATGGTTGTGATAGAGATGAATGGTGTTATTATACAGATATCAGCCAGATTTTTTAATATAAAACAACTATGTGAGAACTATAACTCTTTTAGGGTATCTTTCGAAGCCAGGTGTTCATACCTTCAAGGATGTATACTCGTTAAAATTCCTACATTACACTTTGAAAGATTTTGGTTGTCTTTCATGGAGTTCAATGATGTTATCATACGGATACCCACATTTTTTTTAGAGTTAAATGATGTTGTTATACGGATACCCAAATTTGTTTTAATATAAGGAGATATTTCAGAACTCTGGTAGATTATTTTATAATATTCTGAAGAACCACATATCACACGTGCATTCCATCGTTAATAAACCCTTTAGAGATAGGTTTCTACTACAAAGAATTATTATCCTTCATCCAAATCAAACTTTGGAAAGTAGCTACCGGAATTTCTTATAATTTATCCATAATTGGATAGAAACAAAAATAATGAGAGAAGGGCCTATCTGGAGCCTACTCAATGGACACGATAAACATCCCGGTCTCTAGTATTTTCCCTCCATCACGGGGCTATATTGATATTTTGTATGTTATTTTGGCACAAATCTCTTGGATAATGCCAACAATAGATTTTGTTGCAAAATTGATGGCATCAAATCAGCAAGAAGATATATTATATCCTATTTTGTTGTGATAGGATGGAATAGAATTTATTATTCAGTATCTTCTCTACATCTATAAATTGTAAGCCTGTAGAGGCAAAATAGATGAGAATGAGGTGTGAGGAAGATGAAATGCAGATGTGAGAAATCTACTGTTGTAATCTCTTATTGAAGAATAAGAATGTCGATACCTATGTTTGGTGGATGTAGCCCATATTGGTTGGGTGAACCACATTAAATATTGTCTTCATTTTTATGCTGTGTAATTTGATTTTAGTTTTCCGTTGTGCTTAATTCTGAATAATTGGTATCAAAGGGTGTTGTTAAATGTAGAGGCCGAGTTGGAGATCGTGAGAATGCTATCTTCTTGCTAGTGCAAATCAACTTGGCAAGGAGCACTATGAGGCTATGGTTCTGAACAATTTCAAACGTTCTGTGCTTTACGCAGTTGGCAGGCTAGAATCCGATCAGAGCAGGTCTAATACATTGTAGTTTCTAGTTTTCAAGACACAATCTAAATGGCAGACATCAGTTTATTTTGCGTGGACTGAGGAGAATGACGTTGAAAGGGCATAACGGTAAACCATACGCTGGTCTAGTCTACAGGAGCATTGTGTAAGCAAATACATCTCGAGTAGACTCCTTTGATGTCTGGAGTACCTTCTCCTGTGAGTATAAAATGATACCATCGTTGCAATCAGACGCTACATCAATGCTTCTAGGCGGTGGGTGGGAATCAAACATGATCTCTCGGGGTTTTCCGTTGCGATGGCTGGAAGCCTTGCCAGCGTGCCCATGACATGGATGATTCTGACTGATGCCAGTGTTAAGATGAGGAGTTTAGAAGAGACAACTCTTATGTGTTCAGTTCGTGAGGTTTTTCATGGATAACTCAAGGCAGAATATTCATTTGCTAAAACAATTTTCGATTTGCTAAAACAATTTTTGATTTGTTGGTGAAAATGGTGCTCAGGCTGCGTAAGTGAGTAAATTCATTTTTTTTTTTTTTTTCTCTATGTTCTATGATGAGAAGTTGAGCATAAGAGATTTGGGGCATAAATCGGATGGAGAAATGTTCGAATGGAAGCCTAAAACTGACAGAGTGAGCATTGAATGAAAGAAAGGTAGTGTTTTTTGATTCGTTGCTCGTTGCATTGAAATGACATTCAATTTTTTGCTAGCTGCTGGTATTTACAATATAAAATTTGTGAGATTTTATCAAATTGTTAATTTGACTAAAAAGGAAATTTAAGAATCCATAGAAAATAAGTTAAATTTTAAAATGTCAAAAACTCAAAGTGCTCGATTTGAGATCGAGAAGTTTAAAGGGAGAAATAACTTAGAAATTTGGAAATTCAAGATGCACGATTTACTCGTACAACAAGGTGTGGAGAAGACACTTTTGGGAAAATCCAAACAACCTCTCACCATGACAGATGACGAACGGAGTGAAATCGATGACAAAGCACTAAGCAGCATATGATTGTGTTTGGCGGATGATGTTTTATTTAACATCATCTCAGAAAAAATAGCTGCTGGTTTATGGAAAAAGTTAGAAAAACTGTATATGACTAAATCCTTAACCAACAGGATTCTTCTGAAAAGAAAGTTGTACAGCTTGCACATGAAGGAAAGTATGACAATAACTGATCATTTGGGTACCTTCAATACTATTTTGGTGTAGTTAGATAGCATAGAAGTACAATTTTATTTAGAAGATAAAGATGTAACTTTATTATGTTCTCTGCCTGAGTCATGGGATCATTTTGTTACTTCAATAAGTCTTAGTTCATCAGAAACCCTTGAATTTGATGATGTTGTTGGAGCTATGCTGTTTGAAGAAACTAGGAAAAGGTCAAATTTAGAAACCTCTACATAAGAAGAAATGATGGTTAGAGGTCGATCTAAAGAAAAATGTTTCAGTCAAAAAAATAACTCTCGGTCAAAATCGAAAGGGAAGAAGAGCACGCTAAAATTCTAGTCTTGTAGAAAATTGGGACATTTGAAGAAGGACTATGGGAAGAGACAACAAACATCCAAAGGAGACTCTTCAACAGAAAATAAAGAAGAAAACACAACAAATAAAGGTTCAGGTTCGGCATTCGGTTCAGGTATAAGTGATGAAGTTTTATCAATTAATTTTTCAAATCATGATCAACATTGGCTATTAGATTCTGGTGCATCCAATCACATGTGCATCCATAAACAGTGGTTTAAATCTTATATATTAATCAATGATGGAGTATTTTACATGGGAAATGATGTCTCATGTAATGTTGTGGGAATTGGAAGCATCGAGATTAAAATGTTTGATGGGAAAAATAAAATCTTAACTAATGTGAGACATGTGCCTGAACTCAGAGAAAATATTATTTCTCTAGGAGTGTTAGACACAAATGGATATAAAACTTTTATTCAAGGTGGAGTAATGAAAATTTACAAAGGAATCCTATTAGTAATGAAAGAAAAGAAGGTTGGAAATATTATTCAGTTAGAAGGAAGAACAGAGTCAGATCATGCTTCTAATGTATCTGAAAATGACAGTGATTCTATTCGACTATGGAATCAATGGTTGGGCCATATGAGCGAAAGAGGATTACAAATATTATCTGATCATAATTTACTTCCTAGTTTAAAGTCTTTTAAGTTAGATTTCTACAAAAATTGTATTTATGGGAAACAAAGCAAGCGGAAATTTAAAACTAGAAAACATACTAGCAAAGGAATGCTTGATTATATCCATTCTGATGTTTGGGGTCCATCTCCTACAACCTCATATGGAGGATCATCATATTTGGTCTCTTTTATAGATGATTTCTCTAGGAAATTATGGGTCTAAATGTTGAAAAGAAAGTCTGATGTATTCACAGTTTTCAAGCAGTTTAGAGCATTGCTAGAAAATATCACTACAAGAACCATTAAATGTTTAAGAACTAACAATGGTGGTGAGTTTACTTCATAGGCATTTGATAATTATTGCAAGGAATTTGGGATCGAAAGACATAGAACTACTACTTATACTCCTCAACAAAATGGAGTTGTTTGACGCACGAACATGACTCTCTTAGAAAGAGCAAGAAGTATGTTGAGTAATGCCAATTTGCAGAAGGAATTATGGAAGAGAGAAGTATCTACAACTTGTTATTTGATAAATCGATCACCATCAACTGCGATAGGATGCAAAATTCCTCAAGTGGTATGGAAAGGTCATCCTTGTGATTATTCTAAATTGAAAGTTTTTTGTTGTAATGTATATGCTCTAATTCCAAAACATTAGTGTTCTAAATTAAATCCTAAATCAAAAAGATATATATTTGTTGGATATGATGATGGGATTAATGGATATAGCTTGTGGGATCCTACTACTCAGAAGATCATCATTAACAAATATATTAAATTCAATGAATCTTCACTTGATAATCCAGATGTAGATATTAAATTGAAATAGGATAATGTACCTTAGTTTCAACATATTCAGTTTGAAACTAGTTCAAATACTGATGATAGTAGAGATGAACAAGTTTTAGATGAAGATCATGAAGAATTTCCTACAGATAATAATCAGCAAATGGTGGTAGAACCAGAAACATCTTTAAGAAGGTCCATGAGAATCATACATCCTCCTAAAAGGTATGATGATTATGTTACTACAGTTGCTTTAACCGCTAATGATGATGAACCTTTATGCTATCAGAAAGTTGTAGAAGGTTCTAACAGTGATAAGTGGAAAGAAGCTATTAAGAATGAGATGAAGGCATTATAAAAGAATGCCACATGGGACCTGGTAGAAATTCCTAAAGAAAGAAAAACTGTAGGATGTAAATGGGTTTACAAATTGAAAAGGGGTGTTGATGATAAAGAAAATAGGTACAAAGTGAGGCTGGTCACGAAAGGTTTTTCTCAGAAAGCAGGAATTGACTTTCATGAGATATTTTCACCAGTTGTTAAAATTGTTTCAATTCAGATTGTCTTAGCATTAGTTGTTTTACTTGATTTAGAATTACAACAACTAGATGCTAAGACTGCATTCTTACATGGAGATTTAGATGAAGATATTTATATGGAACAACTTGAAGGGTTTGTTCAAAATCACAAAATTTGTCTGCAGGCTCAAGAAATCATTATATGGTCTAAAGCAGTTACTGAGACAGTGGTACAAGAAATTTGATTATTTCATGATGAGTCAAAATTATATAAGAAGTGAATATGATCATTGTGTTCGCTTTAAGAAATTAAGTAATGGCATATTCATTATCTTAGTATTATATGTTGATGATATGCTTTTAGCAAACAAAAGAATAACTGAGATCAACAGGTTAAAGGCTCAGATGGCTAGGACATTTGATATGAAAGATCTAGGAGCAGCAAGACATATTTTGGGCATGGATATTTTCAGAGACAAGAGCAATGGTAAGCTGTGGTTATCAAAACAAAATTATATTGAGAAAATACTCTTAAGGTTTGGTATAAACAATGTGAAGCGATTTTTAGTCCCTTTAGCTTTCCATTTTAAGCTTTCTTCAAGTTTATGTCCTAATACAAATGAACAAAATGAATATATGTCTCGAATACCATATGCCAATGCAGTAGGAAGTTTGATGTATGCGATGGTTTGTACACGACTAAATATTTCACATGCATTTGGGGTTGTCAGTAGGTATATGGCAAATCCAGGAAAAGAACACTGGACAACAGTGAAATGGGTGCTTTGGTATTTGAGAGGCATAAGTGATTATTGTATCACTTATATCAGAAGTAGTGAATTTGTTTGCGGATATGTTGATTCTGATTTTGCAGGTGATTTGGATAAGAGAAGGTCAAATTCAGGATATGTCTTTACTCTTGCAGGTGGAGCTATTAACTAGATGTCAAAGCTACAAAACATTGTTGCTTTATCCACTACAGAAGAAGAATACATAGCTGCTTCACATGCTTGCAAAGAGGTGGTTTGGTTGAAAGGTTTGTTTGGTGAGTTTAGTAGGCTGCAAGACAACATCAAGTTATTTTGTGATAGTCAAAGTGCAATTCACTTGGCTAAAATTTCATGCTATCATAGTAAATCAAAGCATATACCTATAAAGTACCATTTTGTAAGATAGGTTATCTCTGGACGGGGAGTCTCTTTTGAAAAAGTGCATACAAAGGAAAACTGTGCAGACATGTTCAAGAAACCCGTTTTATTAGAGAAGCTACGATGGTGTCTGGCTTCTCTTGGCTTGCAGAGTAAATGAAAATAATAAACAAGAACGAGGTATCAGTCTAATTTTTGTCAAGGTGGAGATTGTTGAGATTTTGTATGTTATTTTGGCACAAATCCTTTGGATAATGCTAACAATAGGTTTTGTTGCAAAACTGATGGCATCAAATCAGAGAGAGGAGATATTATATCATATTTTGTTGTGATAGGATGGAATAGAATTTATTATTTAGTTTATTCTCTACATCTATAAATTGTAAACCTGAAGAGGCAAAACAGATGAGAATGAGGTGTGAGGAAGATGAAGTGCAGATGTGAGACATCACCTGTTGTAATCTCCTGTTGAAGAATAAGAATGTCGATAGCTCTATTTGGTGGATGTAGCCCAGATTAGTTGGGTGAACCACGTTAAATATTGTCTTCATTTTTATGTTGTGTGTAATTTGATTTTAGTTTTCCACTGTGATTAATTCTTAAGATGCTAGAGATCCAGCGACAATAACTTCACATTAATTGTAAACTTCAATGATGAGGGTATTCTATGTTGGAATGTTGGAATTTTTAATAACATTAATGTAGTTTGTATTTGTTATATGTAGAGTTTAACCTTTGAAAAGAATTTAACATGAATGGAAAAGCTAATATTTGACGTGGTATTATTAGCATATTAAAATATTTTTAGAAGTTTCTTCATAACATATTAGTTTTTTTTCATTTTTAAGTTAATTTTAATTCTTGAGCTGTAGTTTTATCCTGTGGTATGGTATGAGTTCTTTGTCTCAACTGATTTTCTCTTATATGGAGTGAAGAAAACAACGGAAGAACATCATTAAAAAAGTAAAAACATAAAATTGAACTTAAGAAGAAAAAAAATAGTAAGCAACCATATCTCCAAACGCTAATGGAACAGTTCCCTCCTATGTCAATTAAAGTGGTATCAGAAAGAACAGTAAAATAAGAAAACAACAAATCAAAGGTTTCAAGAAAAGTTGTTCGCTGAGGAGAACAACCATCCCTCCAAACCTTAACTGATCCGTACGATCATGCCCCCTATCCGAACCCGCGGAGGCAGCACCATACAGCCCAGCTTAGAAGTATTGGAGTTTGTTCTTACTCCGGGTACGCCGAAGAATGGGTGGAAGCTGATTTTATTTTATTTTATTTTTTATGGACTAACAAGGACTGGAATTAATTTTTAAAAATTAATATTTTAAATTGGGGTGGTTAATTATGTGGTTAAAGTTATTGTATTGGGAGAGGCTTCCAATACAGTAATTCTTTATCTAAAAAAAAAAATTAATAAATGTAAAAGTAAAAGTAATTTTATGTCAAAATACAAATGTCATCAAATGAAATAATAAAAATAAAAATTATAAGTTATTGTTATTTTATTAATTTTTTTTGGTAATTAGGGTAAATTTGACTTAATCAAATTGTTAATGGTTTTTTATCTCCAGATTTATGACATTCACTGTATCTAACGAATAAATCGATCTACACTAGTTAGAAGAAGTCGATCTAGGTTAGTTAGAACAAGTATTGATGTTATAAACTATGTTGATGTTATAAAAATTAATATCTATATTGGTTAATGTTAAATTAATAATGGTTAATAGACAAATCAAATTAGATAGTCTTGATCTGTTAGGAATTAAAGAAGCATAAGAACTTGCATAAATTTTGGTGGGTAGTAACCACTAGTAAGTATATACATTTATAGTTTTACTGCTACCTAACTAAGGAAAACATAATTAATAAATTAACCAGTAAGTATGTTTATTTATGTCTAATTCCTATCCATCTTTTATGAAAATATTTATGTCTAATTCCTATCCATCTTTTATGCAAATACTTGCTTAAATTATGGTGGGAAGTAAGTGATGGTTAATATGTTTTTCTACAATGCTTAAGAATAAATAATCAATTCTAATATATTTACAAATTATACATGAATATTGCAACCATATCTATAAAATTATGGCATAGATTTGTGATGAAAATATCTTATGATATTAAATTGTGCATAGGCTTCAAGTTATAGTCTAATTAGATGTTTAAGAAATAATTTTTAATAATATTAAAAAATAAATATTCTTTTAAATAAATATTTATTTTTAAAAGTTAAACATTATAAGTCTTTTATTTCGAGAGGGAATGGTGAATAGAAATGTGAAAAAAATAAAAAAATAACAATGAGATGGGATATTGAGTTGAAGGGTTTCGAAATCCTTAATTCCAACAACCTATAATGATATGATTCAATATACAAAATATATCAAAAAGATCAACTTAAGATGAACAAAAGGAACGACGTAATGATGCATGAGCACCAAAACAGCTCTCCCTTTTACCAATGTGGGAAATTCCTTGCATATTTTCTTTATCAAATATTTTTTTTGCTTACGTGTCCCTTTTCGAGACATTGTAATTAATCAGTTTGGAACTGAACGATGTGAAGGTGTAGTTACATGAGAGGAATTGCTGGAAAGTGACTTCCCCTATCGTTACTAAATATTTCGTTCTTTCTTCATTGTATATCTTAGATATTTATTTTTTCACATTATATATAAAACCATGAAGCTTGTATCCTTGCACACGAACTTTTAAACTCATAAGAAATTGATAGACAAAATTAGATAAACATGAGATACAATCTATTCACAAATATTACATATGAATAAGTGATTTATGACTTTTAGTTTTTATATTCCAAGTGGCTTTTTGGACGTATCTAATTGTCACACTACACACGATAACTTTTAGGAGATTAGGCATCCAACATTCCCCTCCCTTAATCCGAAACAATATATATGAGTCCAAGAAGAGAGATGAAATACAATAATGCAGAAATGCATGGAAACAATTGGTTGGCTCTCCTCTCTTAAATGATAGTATAATGTGGGAAAACTTGAGGTGCCAATTGGTTGTTGTTTGAGGCTAAACACCAACACTAGAATTCTTAGTGTAGTTCCTCGAATAACTCCAAATATAGCTAGGAGTTGAAGTCTTCTACCATAGAAAGTGTTCTAAAAAGGGAGACCATTGAGGTCTCAACCTTTGATGGTTTAAGGAAGGACACCAACCCAAATGCATGGTTATTGGGCATGATTATGTCTCTATCTAAAACTATGAATTTGGGTATGGGTGACTCTAGCTCTAGTATAAGGAAACAGGCTCAGGATGTATCTTAGGCTCATATGATGTATCTTTGAAGCTTGTAGCTGACCATGAAGCCCACCCTGTCAAATATAAGGTGAGAATATGAAAAAATCTCAACTACACGTCTTTTCAATACTTGAGGAAAAGCTTTGATGTGTGGCCAAATTACCTTCTTGTATATTGAAGCCCATTACCAAGAAGTGATCCATCTAACGTGAATCTTCTTTCTTCCAGGAGTCTTGATTTGAAGCATCTATTTGAATGATGAGATTTTTTGTGACCATTCTTACATGGGTGAAGATCGAAGCAGTGATATTTCACATAGCTAACTCTATCAGAATGTTCACATTTGAAAATATGTGGTTGTTGTGGAAAAATAAGAGTACCTAAGTATGAACCATTTTAAATAAATAAAACACTAAGAAACTAAATGGACTTAGAGTAGTCTAGGATATTAGTCTCAACCGGCTTAGAGTAGTCTAAAATTTACAGTGCATTGACCGCAATAAATATAAATATTATTACACCCAAGTAAACAAAGCTTTGATATAAACATAAGGGAGTTCAGACAATAAAATATACTTCACAACCTCAATATCTAATTAGAGAAATGGGTTTTGATCGTGTCTACTCTATGATACCTTGTGACTAATTCATTCAACTTACATAAATTATAGTGCTAAGAGCTTTCCAATTTAAATCGACAGGTTTCCATTGAGATAAATTGAAGAGAGAGTACTATATGTTGGAGATAATTACTCTTGAATTTTAAAAAAATTATTATCTCACCTCCTTCAAAGGCATGCATAGAATCCATTGCATCCACCACCTCAACAGTGCACATCGCCTTAACCTATTCAACTTCGAAGGGGTGTCACCGCCATAAATCTTTAAACCTGAAAGGGAAATAATCGACTTAATTTTTGTATAAATGTAGTTGATATGGGATAGAAGATGTATGCACAGTAAATGTTGTAATGCACTTGTAGATTATTTTATGTTTCTATACATTCATGTCGAGTTTTTGTTTAATATAGCAGCAGTGGTTGTGCTTTTGTTGTCTACTTTGTCCTTGAATTAGAATCGTAGCTTTGTTAAGATGTATAGAGTTTGAGAGCCATGAGTGAGCTATGTGTAACTTCTGGAGTATCAGGTTGTTGGACTAAAACCATGTGCAGCTATGTGTAACTTGTGGAGTATGAGGTTGTTGGACTAAAACCATGTGCATCGAGGAAGCAACAAATATTAGTTTTTTTTGTGTGATGTGTTGACCTATAGCACACAAGTTTGAATACTAGTTGTTTCTCTTGGTCTATTATGGTTTGAAATCACTGACATCATTGCTATGGATCTTTGTTCTCCCTTTTCTCCATGAACGATGGAGTTTTTGTTTCCGACTTTGGTTGTCATTATTATTTAGGTCTTATGAGCTATGTCATTTTTTGCTGCTAAAATTTATTCCTAGATATTCATAATAAAATATTTGTTGGAGGTACATCGATTATCATATGTGGAGGTACTCGGGACTCTTATTTTATGACATGTTTCAGAGATAACGACTCTATTAGATTGTATATATTATAATTTATGGTGTGTGAGATATATATGCAAAATGGTTGAGAAAATTTACAAATCAGTGGTAAATCCTTTCTCAGATAGATGACTTACATTTCTGCTATTGCTTCGTGGTTGACCCTCTCCAGATTCCTTTGTTCGGTAATCAAACATATTGTTTGACATTAGCGTTTTTATAGTGGTCTTGTGAAATTCAATGTTTTTTTTTTCATAAACTCTTCCTTTTATATATCAATTATATATCAGTTATGACTCCTCTAAGGAGCCACATTCACGACCTATGTTATTGTGTTTTAATTTCCACTCCTCGTTATTGGGGACAAGGAAGTTCGATAGGCGTGTGAGTGGATTTTCTCTAGTGTTAATAGTGTGACCGTCCCTACAGTTTGTCGTATTTGGAAGGTGATATTTAGGGAAAGACTTATAGCCCCACAACAATTGTCATTATTTATTCGAGTCATGTTTGGCCACTTATCCTCTACCACCGTGAATCAAGATAGAAAATTGGAAACAAAGTATTCATTTCCTATTATTTGGTTGTGAGCATCGCTAATGTATACCGCAATAAGTGTATACATCGTTGTGTATTTCTATAATACTGTAAATATATGCCCATATCGAGGATAATTATTTTTGGGGCATATTCTTTACCCCTCTAGATTCATCCTGCTACTCGAATATGAAGTCATAGCGTAGTCTTGAACTAACCGTAGTGAGTTGTGAGTTTGTGCCCTGGAATTGTGGCACATATTAAGGTGTGGAACATTATCACTTTATTTATAAAGAGTATAGAAAAATTATATGTCATTGAATCTGCCACTTAAACTATGTTACTACAATTGTAATGTTGATTTCAAATTGTCGACTTCCTAAATATTTTTTTTGGTGAGTACTCAGTTATGATTTTTTTTTGGGATATTTGAGTTTGTTCGTAAGTAGAAGTGATGGTGCGATAAAGTGTTTTGAACCTGCCATGTTTTGTTAATTACGTTGGAAAATACAATAGGCTAAGAAGGTCAAAGAAACAACTAGAGTTGTTTGAGGTTTATTTGAAAGAGTTGAAAGCCAAAAGGAAAAATAATTTCTTGGCATTAAAATGTATAACAGAATGTGTAGATGACAAAATTTTTCCTTTCATTGTAGATGAAAAGACAACAAAGGAGGCTTGGGATATCCTTGAGAGGATTTTTAGTGTAAGGGGCATTATTCAAGTTAAATATAACAATGTTGTACAACCTGTAGTAGTAGTGCTTGAAGATTAAAAGGAAGGTGGATCTAAAGTAGCGATTATTCAAGTTAAATATAACAATGTTGTACAACCTGCAGTAGTAGTGCTTGAAAATGAAAAGGAAGGTGGATCTAAAGTAGCGAATTTAAAGAAATATGAGGAGTTTGGTGAATCCCACTTGAAAGTGGATGACAATGACGATGGTATGTTACCAGCAGAAGTTTAGTTTTGCATAGATAAAACTACCATTCGAGCAACAAGTGGTTTGTTATTGAGTAATTTAAATTGTTATTGTTTACTTTGATGAGGAACAATTAACCAATTATAAGTGGTTACAAAATATGCAACAAAAAAATCTTATTGATATGTTGTTATTTGTTGAGAGAATCACACTTCTCTCTTAAAGAAAAGTGGATGAAAACATGTTTTCAGTAGCAGAGGTTGGTAAGGAAGTGGAAAATTGATATTATGATGCAACGACGGATGTAGTGAAAGAAATGACAAAGGCAGAGAAGGAAATGCAAGAGGAGAAAGCTCTCATTAAATAGAACAATGAATAGAAACAATATGGTTTTGAAGATGTTTTTCCATGTAAACTTAATATTGATTTTGAGTGTGTAGGTAAATATGATATTTTCTCCCACTTGTAGAAAAAGGATATCATGAAGAAAATTATATGGAATAAGATGAAGAAATTGAAGAAGAAAATTTTGAACACATTTTTCAGCAATGGAGCCAACAAGAGATAAAATTTTACTATGGATTTATGTTGTAGCAAATACATAATGAAAATATTAATGATGAAGAGAAAATTATAGAATATTACATGTGGCAGTAGTCCACATACAAACATATTTTTCAAAATGTAGAGGACATGCATGGACAACATAAAATTCTTTTCTATGTTTTTATGATTAAAAAAAGAAAGATAAAACAATGTAAAAATTGCAAAAAAAAATGAAGAAATCAGTCCACGGGTGGTGGCATTGTTGGAAAAATTATTGTTAGCAAGCCCTTTTGTATCCAAGTGATTGGAATTTTAATCCCCGCACATGTCTCATTGCTCAAGCCTTAAAAAAGAAGAAGTGAAATTTGGACTCTAGAACAAAAAGACAAAGATGAAGAAATATAGAGGATACAATATCCAGAAGGCAAGGAAAAATAAATATATCCCAAGATTTGATGTCAAAGTTTTTGAGTCATTTTAAGCTTAGTTGACAATTAGACCTGTAAGAACATTTAAGTTATGATGATTGAAAGCTAATATTGTCGGTTGTAATTCTGGGATAGTGTTGGAGATAATTATTCCCACATTTTTTAAATTTTATTATCTCACTACCTTTAAATGGTGCACCGAATCCGTTGCATCCACCACCTCACCATTGCACATTTCTTTAATCTATTATCTTTGAAACGAGCATCACTGCCATAAATATTTCAACCTAAAGGCGCAATAGCTTACTTAATTTTTCAATAAATCTAGTTTATCTAGGATAGAAGATATATGGAGAGTCAATGTTGTAACACAAATGTAGTTTCTTTAACGTTTATGTAAATTTATATCTACATTTCAGTTAATTTAATAGGTGTAGTTGTGTATTTCTATATACTATGTCTTTACATATAATATTTGATGTAAAATTTTATCCATGTACATATTTCGTTAGAAGGAACTCCCAAAATTTTCTATAGAGCTCAAGAAATTTCCATAAATGGTATGGATATTCATTTAGATGAAGAGATTTATTTATTTTCAATAAAACAACTCATCTTTACAAAAATTTCTATTTCTAGGTTTATGATTAGGAAATAAAAAAAGTAGTGGAGAGATCATATGAAATAAGCATAACATCTGCGTACACAAGCTGTGATTACAAGAAAAAAATGGTATCGCCTCCAAATATGCTACCATCCAATATTTTCCAAATAAGAATGATTCTTCGTCCAACAGAAATCCATCCAATGGCTATCACATAAACAATGGAACCTACTACAAAGGTACTGCCATTATAACTCCAGAACGTAGAAACTAAAGACGAAACCTAAACATCGTTTCCTGATATCCCCAAGCTCTATATGAAAGAGAGAAAAAATGAAACTTTAGAAGAGCCAAAATGTATAACTTTTGTATATTACCACATCCATCTCAAAATCAAACGTTATAATCAACACAATAATTATAAAAGAACATTAAATCTACTCCAAAAACCAAATTAAGTAATATGCAACTCAATCTCAAGTGTGATCCTTAAATAATTGTCAATTTCATATTTATATAGTAGAGCACATAAGTTGTATTTCCCAAAATAAGGTTTAAGACATTTTTTGGACTAAATTTCGAAAGGACTCTTTTTAGGCTTAATATTCAAAGGACATTTTTTAGAGGTATTTTTTAAAGTGATATTATTTTAGAGGCTTTTTGGAGGTATTTTTTAAAGTGCCATTTTTTAAGAAGTTGGGCTTAATTTTCAGTGGACATTTTTTCACTACAAGGAAAAGACCCTCTAGCCGATGTTTTTGAGGAACCCCTTATAAAAATCCTCTAGACATCCATTTCTAGCAAAGGTTACTAGAGGAAGTTGGCAAGCGAAGGTGTCTGCAGATGTATTTCGTCCAGTGTGCTTAACACCGTAAAATCCACTGGTGTGTTCAACATGCGAAAGCACCAAGGCGCACAAAACATTGGCAAACCGGACACCGTGCGCTGCGTACACACCCGCCCAATGCATTTTATTTTTGTAGTGCACCGATTGTTTACAACACTTTCGGACCGGTGCCTCATAAAAAGCATGCAAAAACAGAAACCGCCCGGTGTGGAATGACGAAAATGCACCGGTGCTCCCTTAAAGTTGCACGCATCGGAACAGGGTTAAATAAACAAAATATTACGGCCAAAAAACCACACAAAAAATTGGCACACCAAACACCAGTGCCACATACACACTTTCCCGGTGCGTTGTATTTCTCTAGCGCACTTGTCCTTTACAACACTTCCGTACCGGTGCCTCATAAAAAGCGCGTGAAAATAGAAATTGATCGATGCAAAATGAAGAAAATGCATAAGTACTCATATATTACAGCATGTGCACCAGAACGAAGTTAAATTAATAAAAAATTATGGCCAAAAATCTGCATAAAACATTGGCACACCAGATAGTGTGTGCTCCATACACACCCGCCCAATGCATTTTAGTACTGTAGTGCACCGGTACTTTACAGAGAATCCTCACCCGTGCCTCATAAATAGCACACAAAAATAGAAACCACCCAGCACAGAATAACGAAAAATGCACTGGTGTGTCCATAAAACCCCGCACACCGTATCGCGATTAAATAATGAAAAATTATGGCAAAAAAACTGCACAAAGAATTGGTACAGCAGACATCGTGTTCTCCATACGCACCCTCCCAGTGCATTGTATTACTGTAGCACACTAGGTGCCTCATAAAAAGTGCACGGAAATGGAAACGACCTGGTGATGAATGAAGAAAATGCACCAGTGTGCCTATAAAACCTCGTGCAATGGAACAATGTTAAATAATAAAAAAATTACAACCAAAAAACTGCATTTTCCTCTTTTTTCAATGCTACAGAGCTCTTAAGCACCGGTGCATTTTATCCTTGTCTGAGCCGCCCTGACATCAGTGCTCCCATTGCACTCATTTCAAGCACTACTTCTGTGCATTTCCCACCAATCTCCAACTTGAATTTTGCAAAACGGGGGACAAAATTTATTTTGCAAACTCTACAACCAATATGCCTCATCGATGAGAAAATGTACAGGTATTTTTATTGTTTTTCCATAATTAATTCTTTTAGCATATTATGATTTCAAATATCCTTAAAATTAACCATTTAAAAAGAAAAATAAAAAATGTGTCGTGCAGTGCGCTCGAGCTGTTCGGCTTGCATCGGTTTGTGTTGTTGCCTGTAAATTTACAGGCTGCACCACAGCCAGTGCTAATAGTATCTAGACCGGCTCCAGGGCAATATTGATAGGCACACCGTGTTATTTTAAAAAAATTTAAAAATTTTGGTGCAGTCGTTTACTAGGCCACACCGTTGACAATGTGGAAAAGTGGCAACGCGGTGCGTTGAATGAATTATCTACCTCGGGGCAGGTAATTTTGTCAGCGCACTACATACCGCATTTTGACATCCTCAACGGTTTGTCCTGGTAAATTGGTTCTAATGGTATCCGCACTACTTATGGGGCGGTACCGAAGGCACACTGTGTTATTTTAATTTTTTTTTAAAAGTGCGGTGCAGTCGGTTAATCGGTCACATCGTTGACCTAGTGGAATAGCTGCGACGCGCTGCATTGACGAAAATAGCATAGTAGCTCCAGGACGGCTATTTTTGTTAGCACAGGACTTTCCATATTTCGCCTATGTCAACAGTGCGAAATTCTAAAAAGTCACACCGTTCACTATGTCACAATGGCAGGGGGTCAGTCCACTGACTTAACTATACACCCTGGGGCATAGAGTTTCGTCAGTGCACTTCCCTCTTGACATAGTACATAGTCAACAGTGCGCTAAAATTTTTCTGGAGCACTGCCCCTGGTGCGCTGTAATATTATTAGGTGCACCAACGCTAGTCTGCTCTATAGAAAGATGCACCAAGATCGGTGCATGACTGTGTTTCGGGCACACTGATTGTTTTTTAATTTTTTTTCAAAACAATTATATATTTATATTTCTAAATACATGTGTCATTTAATAAAAAAGTTGTGTTTAATATGTCAATCATTTAGAGATGTGAAACTAGAGAAGAGGGCCAACAACAACAACAACAACCAGAGTAGTATAACATGGTTTTCCTATGAGAGGCACGACAGAGGTAGAGAGATGCATACCCTCACCCTATTACAGCAGCTACCAAGGGGGTCCTAAGGCAGGTAGAGCTCCTCAAGTTCTAGGAGAAGACTACTTCCCTAAACGGTGATAATTTGTTTTTGAGACATGTTATTCGAAGGTGGAATGTACAACAACAGGCTTTTCGAGTTGTTATCAACCAGTGCTACATGCCCATTGAGGAGGATATATATTTCATTATAGGGCTATCAAGGAGAGGGGTGGATTTTCCTTCATTCCCAGAGGTTCTAGCTAGTTGTGTAGCAGGGAGCCAGTCAGTTTACTCCTAGAGATACATTTGAAAAAATGTACTGTCTCCTGCAGAGTTTCGGGTCACTGGAGGTCAGTTACGTATCGGTGTGTTTGGTAGGGAGGAGGTGCAGTGTCTCTCACTTATCATTTCGAGCATTTCACACAACACCAATGACAGACAATGCATTAGTTTCTTGCTTCTATATTATGTTTATTCTATAGTACAGGAGCCACGATGTGTCAGGTGGTCTGCCATTTTTTTGGAGCAGTTTTGTACAATCTTAGATAGATGTCATGCTCATGCACAAGGGAGGGTGAACTTCCCTTCTACTTCAAAGTTTTTTATTTTTATTTTTTGAGAGGTTTCTAGAGACAAGGCCTACTTTTCTTTAGCATCCTCGTAGGACGATGTTTGAGGTAGGTATGCACATGTGCGGTAGATGATGCCCAAGAGGGACGAGACTCTGCTTCCACCGAGGATATCACAAGATGCACTGGAGTTGCTAGCCACTGTTGATTAGCATCCCTTTGTTATGGTCCCCTGTCGTTACGCGGGTTTGGATTGGCGGGGGTGTGTCGACATCCTCTTCACAGTTGATGAGCCACCAAATGATAGAGGTAATATTACTATTTTATATATTTAAATTTATTCTAGCATGTTCTTTAACTTGTGTTTATTAAATTGTTTAATGATATTGTCTAATTATTGTTCTGTACTTGTATATATTTTACAGAAATTAGCTCTTTTGATGGCGACGAGATGCCAACATCACCACATGATCCAGGTGTGGATCTTGATGATGATCAGGGCATGCCAGATGCCAAGGATCATCAGGAGGCCAGTGCTAGGCACGGTCGACTTGATGTTAGATACCAGATGGATTTGGGCGACCAACTCAGTGCATTGATTGTTAAGGAAGGCATCAGGCCCACTCATTACAGAGACATAGAGGCCGATGATAGGCTATTACTTATGTGGAGAGGTATGTCACATGACATGTGCAACCTAATGCGGAATCTCGTAGGACATACGACATGTATTACGTGACTGACGAGGACTGTTGAACGTTATAGGCATGGTCAAGCTGCAGCATGTGATGGACAGTCCATGAGCAGCGACTCATCATCTCATGATCATTCACCTTGTGCCGCGCCAGATGAGCATGAGCCTCCACTAACATCCAACAACAGTCATCATGAAGATGAGGCTAGAAAATCGACCACGTCTAGTCACCAGCCTGTAGCATCGATTAATACTCATGATCATGAGAAGTCTGGAACATCGACTGTCGAGGTTGCACCATTGACTGAGTAGGCCTCCACTAGTACTGATATTGATGTTGTACTACCACCAACTTATCCATGACATTTATATTACAGTTGTATATTTTTAACATTATTCAGTTATATATATATATATATATATATATATATATATATATGGTCCATGTATTTTATGTCCATGTTGTAGTTGTAATTAATTTACATGTTGGTGATTTTCATGATGTGTATATTGTTAGGTCATGTTAGATATGTTCATTTAATGTGCATCTTGCAGATAGATGTGTATGTGATAGCATAAGTTATTTGATATGAGATGTATATTTGATGTTTGTGTTGTGAGATGTTAAGATATAATGTTAATTGTGGTTTGTTAGATGATCATGATCACGATGATCTTAGAAATTTTGAATGTGTTTTTTAGTCAAATATGATGTTTGTATGATGGCTATCATGAACGTGATGTTTATTAATTAATTTAATACTAAATTATCATGATATTGTAAATTTTTAATATTTGTAATTCTAATTGTATGTCAAATTATAAAATTGTAATCGTAATGGTATATATGTAAATTTCTAAAATTTTAATTGTAATCGTAATTTTTTAATTTGTAAAATTGTAGTTGTATATAGGTAAAATTCTAAAATTGTAATTGTAATTGTAATTTTTTATTTGTAAAATTGTAATTGTATATATGTAAAATTCTAAAATTGTAATTGTAATTGTAGTTGTACGTGCAATTGCAAAATTGTAATTCTAATTCTAATTCTAATTTAACGTAGAATATTTGTAAAATTTTAATTGTATTACTGTGAATTGATTGTAATTGTAAAATTGTAACTGTATGTAAAATTATAAAATTGTAATTGTAATTGTATGTGAAATTGTAAAATTGTAATTTTATGTAAAATATTTGTAAAATTTTAATTGTATTAATGTGAAATGAATTTATTAAAATTTTTAAATTTGGTAAATTTGTAAATTTTAAATAATTTTAAAATAATAAATCTAGAATAATATGATTTCTTGTACCATAATAAAGTTTAGAAAATAATGAAAATAAACTCATGTACTTTAGGATTATCATTATTTTATTATGGTCTTAGATACAAAAAAATAGAACTAATTTATACAATACGCCATTGTTTTTGAGATCAACATAACTGAAAATTATCAAGTGAATTATTTATTTTAACATTAACACAATGCAAATCATTAATTAATTCAAAATACGCATTATAATGTTTCGAAAAAAACCATCTTAAAAATTATAAATATTGATGAAATAACACATGTACCATATCACTCTTGGTTCTCATGAGCACCCTCATTATCTTCCAGCTCCCATGGCATGATAACACTATTTTTCTCAAAAATATGTTTTGATCTAGGGTCATGTGTCAATATGAACCACCAATCCCTATCCAACACATCAGAGTAAGAAACACCTGGTTGCAGTGTTTAGGGAAAACATAGGGCTCCTTAGCTTGATCCCACATATTTCTAGAGTTGATACATATCAACCTAATATCGCGATCTTCCTTTACATTATTCCGATCAAAGGTGTCCCACCACTTTCACCTAAAAATAACACATTGGAAAGAAGATAAATCCACTTCAGTGATCTCTTGCATATTTCCAACGTAACCTAATGTCCCTCGTACTAGATTTTGATCATGGTGGCTAGATCGACTAGATTGATCGAACTTGACTTCCACTCCACAGTCTTGTGTGATGTTTCCAGCATCAACATTTTCTGTGTGAAATTGGTGTCCATATGCCCACATAAATGGGAACAAATGCACCTATTATAAAAAGGTTAAAAAAATCATAGTGTGATGTGTCTTATAATAACCCAACAGTTAAAATATGAAATGTAAATGTCTTAATATCAGTTTCAAATTTACATATAAATTAAAAATATTATTACCGAGTTGCTGCACCTAATCCCTAATTTTAGTGCATCCTCTTCAGCATGCAGGTAACAATCGATAGCACCGTATTTCTCTTTGACTTGGTCAGCAACCCAATTGTTGGGGCATGTTTTTGGCATGTTTTCTTTTAAATGATCGGGATAAGGAACACTTCTACCATTCAACTGTATGAATTATTTCCTGTCACTATCCCATTTCATCCTCTTTTGTTCATACAATGCGACCCATGGTTGTTTCAGTTTAGAATTGTAAAGAACGAATTTATTGATTTCTTCAATTTATGCATTCGTTGATGAAATCAAACCAACATTATATAGTACTTAGAGATCAAAATATACATTATATCAAAGTTCAACATGAATATTAATTACTTTTTGTAAGTTTGAAAAATTATAGGTCGCTTACTCTTTATCAAGAGCTTTTATCCACTCGTTTGGAGCAAATCCCCTTCTCTTTTGTCTTCATCATTTTCATTGTCCCAAATGACTGTACCTGGTCTGTTTTCTATCTGCTTGATGTACTCACAGGTAGAATATAAAGACTCATACAATATGTACCCCTCTGCCATAGACCCCTTGGGTTTTTCCCTTTATCAAATAAATCCTTTCAATTTATTCATGTACCTCTCGAAGAAGAACATCTAACGATAAGAAACCACCCCAACTAATTCAACCTCATCTACTAGGTTTACTAAAAGATGAGCTTTTAAGTCCATGAAACTCATCTATAGTTCCTTCTCAAACATAAAAACAATCTCAACTATCTCTTGATGGCACTGTGAAATGCTAGCCACATGAATCTCCTTTGACGTGATCAAACGTACAAATGCAGATAATTTAGATATGGTATGTCCTAGGTCTTGGGGGAATTCATGTTTCACACACCCACACATGAAAAAAGGATAATGACACTGCAAAGTTATAAACACGTGCAATAATATAAAAAATTAGTTATGTTTTATGATCCCCGCATGGGATAAAATTTATTAATATAAAAAATAATAAAATCATGCTTTTGACATTATACATACTCTTAGAAGATTCGAATGGTCACGCGATTTCAACCTCGACAAATGGTCGTCCATGGTGAAGCAATGTTGTAGTGAAGACCGGTATGAATTTGGCATCCTCACATCCATTATAACTTCCTTTTCCAAATAAATATCGTCTTTTTTAAAAATCCATGGGACATCACCTTCTTTGAAAAACCATGAATTAGAGGGAACATCGCCTACCTCTGATCCCGTAATTTCTAATTGTCTTGGACAATGTTTCTTTTTAGTTTTTGAAGTAATAATATCTTTCCTAGTAGCTAATGTGTCACTTTGTTTCGATGATATGTGCCTCCATAAAGAAGATGGAACATTTTTAAATATATGAATGGGATCTAATAAGTGGGTAATCTTAAGATGCTCCCAATATGGGAGGTCATAAAAGATAGATTTCCTATTCATCCCAATGGGAAATTTTTCAACATAGGTGTCAAAGGAATCTGGATCATCGAACATAGGCTCCCCATTTGAATCAAACATTTCTATGAACTGCTTTTCCTTCTCTCTCTCATATGCTCTAAGCCATTCAGTTGGTGTCATTATTGGAGGCCTTTGGGTTATTTCTCGTTTACCATTGAAAGCGGATGTTTCTCTTCTGTAAGGGTGTTCTTCAGGTAGGAATACCCTGGAGCAGTCATACACTGGCTTTCGTAGGTCCTCGGACCATGTATCTTTCAGAGAAGGTCCACAACATTTACATCCAAAATACCCTTTTGCTACAATACCTATGAGATTATATTTGTATACATTAATTAATATGCATGGCACGTTAAAGAATATCATGAAGATCAGAAAAAAAAATAGTACAATGAAATAAACAAATAATATGTGAAAGAATATTGTTACGTATATTATAAAAAAATAAAAAATAAAAAACACTTAATTTACCAGAGAAAAATCCTAAGCCTGGATAATCATGTGTCGTGTAAGCACATATGCCATAATATGTAAAACTACTCTCTACTATGATGGGTCTTGATAAATCGTATACATTTATCCCATCCCATAATTCCTTCAATTCATCTGCTAATGGTTGTAAGTAGACATCCATATCCTTCACTTGTATTCTACTAGGGACTATGAGAGCCAACATAATATGTTCATTCTTCACGGAAAACCATGGGGGGATATTGTTATTTATCACTAGTACAGGCCAAACATAATAGTTGGTGTTCTGAAGGGAATGTGGGCTGACGCCATCCATGGCTATGCTAAGTCATAGACTTCATACTTCATCCTTGAATTTTTTGGGCCACGTATCCTCTATATGCTTCATGGATATTGAATCAGTTGGGATTTGCATAACTCCCAACTCACTTCTATGTGAGGCATGCCATCCCTAAAACATAGCTAATTATTTGCAACAAAAGAGCCTTTGAATCCTTGGGATTATAGGCATGTGCCTCAATGTTTTAAAAGGAGAATCAGTACATGATTTACCCTTCTTTTTTTATTTATCATACCTGTCATGCCCACATTTCGAACCCATATCTTTGTCTGCATATTGTCCTCTATATAGAATACAATCATTTGGACATGTATTATATGATATGTACTCAACACCCAACATTTTCAACAATTTCTTTGCCTCTTCGCAGCTACCGGGCAAGACATTATCACTCAGAAGAACCTTATCTCTGAATAACTTGTAGTTGGTGATCATGGAAAAATATATTAATAAATGCACATTAATGTCGATATAACTATTAACGTTCATAAAAATTACCATTTTTAATGTTCATTGCAGTGTACTGATTATATTTCAAATTTATATACGGAAGTAATTTATGGTAAGTTACCTCAAAAGTTCTGAGAAACGTGCATTTGACAAGCCAAAATTTTCTTCCAAGTTGTACAGTAACATCATTGTGCCTAAATTGGTAGAATTTAACTGACAGCTAGGTCCAAAGAGGGGTGGTGGAAGCAAATTTAAGGCTTTCGAAAAAGGTGTCAGCGATATGAGCATCATCCCCTAGCTGATCATCATTTTGGAATGCATCTAACAACATTACCTCCATGGCAGTCGTATCCCTTAAGTAATCATCCATTCCAACCTCTATTTTATTGCCTCAATTGCTAGCTTGTGAAGAACTATTATTACTCTAGTCATTCCTAATTGGTGAATTTGGACATAGCGGGAATTAAATCGATGGTTGATTCAACCATTCTTGGTATCGTTCCTCTCCAATTTTTTCTCTTAATTCAGTCTTCTCTCAATTTGAAATTGTCGTGGGGTGCAACATAATATGTTAGGTAGGTCGTTCATCAGCACTAGAATCCTAATAATTAAAAAAAAATATTTGAGCATGATTAGTACAAAATATATGATATCGATTAGTAACCACATTGACAATATTGCATGATGATAAGTTGGTTTGACTTTGAAATAATTACATGCCAATCAATATATATACCAAACAATTATAATTATAATTACCATCATTATCTTGAGATTGTGGCTAGAAGATGCAATATTGTTACAATTGGTAGGGTGAAGCGGTTGTCCATTTTCATCTACCAAATGCACCATGCAGTATGCAGCTCCTGATAAGAACTTCTGACGTTTTGGAGCAGTTTGAATATTTTGTGCATCTAAACTCAATTCTGAATCTGCATGAACCTGCAAATTTTTATACATTATAAATTTAATTAAGCTGTGCATGATTGACTACATGGACAAAAAACATAAATTCAATTAGATAGTGAAAATATAAATAAAATCTGAAGTAAATATTACGTCTCGAGATGGTTAGGGAGAACTCCGCGATGGACTTTGAGAAATATTATGGAACAAGTTGGCTTTTGAAGAATAGTCCATTCCATATAATTATGATATTTTCTCCATACATTTGAGCAAAACAGCAATAAATTTTGGTGCACACACCTAAATGTAATTTCGGTGTGTAATTTATAGATTACCGCACCGGTGCGTTTTTGGTAAAGCGCATCGGCGTCGTTTTATACCCAGGCACAAATGAAGTGAGTAAAGTTTTTTATTTTACTTTTTTTATGCAGTTTTGTTTTATGCAGTAAAAGAAAAAAATCAAAGTTTATTTTAAAAAAAAAAATTCTACAGTTTTTTTATGCAGTAAAAGAAAAAAATCAAATTTTATTGTTTTTTTTAAATTTTTCTGCAGTTTTTTTACTTCTTCTGTAGTTTTGAGAAACAAAAAAATAAAACAAAATATATTTCTAGAAACAAAAACCCTATATTATTTTTGTTTCTGCACTTTCTTCTCCCTCTTTTTGTAATTTCAGAATTAGGGCTTTTCAATTTAGATTTATGAGGTTTTTATATTCATAAGACATCCAACTCATGGGACGACTTGCATAGTCAGATCCCAAACCATGACGGCCCTTGCGTGAATTTATTAAAAAAAAAAAAAAATTCCTAGGTGCGCCCTGTGTAGCAAAGCGCACTGGTGCGCTCCATTATACGAGCACACCGCGAAAGTACAGTGATAATATATATATATATATATATATATATATATATATATATATATATATATATATATATATATATGTTTTTATCAGTGCACCATATGTAACATATGGCACTGATGCACACTATTATCCAAGCGCACACTATTATCAAAATATCCTGCACTTGTATGATATGTGTATCAAGGTTATATGTTACATACATGGTGCACTTATAAAATGATATATATATATATATATATATATATATATATATATATATATATATATATATATTTATCAAAGGCACCATATGTAACATATGGCACTGATGCACACTATTATCCAAGCGCACACTATTATCAAAATATTTTCACGGTGCACTTGGATGATAGTGTGCATCAGTGCCATATGTTACACATGGTGCACTGATATATATATATATATATATATATATATATATTTTTTTTATCAGTGCACCATATGTAACATATGGCACTGATGCACACTATTATCACAATATTTTCACGGTGCACTTGGATGATAGTGTGCATCGGTGCCATATGTTACATATGGTGCACTGATAAAAACACACACACACACACAGATATATATATATATATTTCTCACTGTGCCATTTGTAAAATATCTAGACGGTGCGTTATTTCATTAGGGCACATCGCGAATATTCTTTTTTGCAAAAAAAAAAAAACTCTTTCAAAAAAATACAAACCCTACGTCCCTTTTGTTTTTTTCCTTTCTTCTCCCTCTTTCTGTGATTTTAGAATTATGAATTTTCAATTTATATTTATAAGGTTTGTATTTCTAAATATAGACCTAATACTTCCAACCGATGAGACGATTTGCAAAGTCAGATCCAATCCATGTTTTCCCTTCCGTGAATTTTTAAAAAATAGTTTTTTTTTTTTTTTTTATCGGTGCGTTTGTCATAACTTAGCGCATTGGTGCTCTGTATTTTACAAGCGCACCATGAAAGTAATGTGATAAAATTTTAGAAAACATTTTTTTTTATCGGTGTGCCATAAGCTACAAAAACTAACACTAGACGAATTTTATTATTTTATCATGGTTAATTGGTGCGATGGTTGACATGTAATGCACCAGTGCTTCTTGTTGACACAGAGCGCCGCATGGTCTATTATGTTGTTTGTGCAGTGTGTTTCTAACACACCCACGCACTAGCATTGGTTCATACACCATGAATGGCGCACCAATTTGTTGAGATTTGATTTTACTTGAAAAGTTGACAATTTATTTATAAATATATTAATGAATGATATGGTACAGGTTTGAGATTGATAAGGAAATGACTGACAAGAGATCAAGTAACAAAAATATTTATAACACATCAAGAAAATAAAAAAAGGCAAGTTCTTTATAAATTATTTACAAAAAATATTATTTTTGAACTATATGTAAGTTTACCTAGTATTTATTGTTTACTTTGTATCATGCAGAGCCACAAAATAATGAAGCTCGATAAGGTTATTTCTGATCTAGGACCAAAAGAGAGTGAAATATTTATGGAAAAATTGCAAAAGGATGAATCAGGTGAATGAAAAAATACTATCAATCCAATGTAAGTTTCTTTTATTAATTTTTATTAATAATATAATTAAAATTATTAGATAACATGTGTCAAATAGTCTATTAATTCACATCTGTTTAATGTTCTACATTGACCAACAACTCATAAAATGAATATTTTTCTACGAAAAGAAAAAAAATGGAACATGCAAATGAAAATGAATTTCTCCTTACCTCATCTGGAGTGGTGTTGGAGGTTAACGAAAGGGGGAAAATCTTTTACAAAATTTTGAGGGATCTAGTGGAACGAATGTATAGACATTCTTTCCACTTAAAATAAAAAAACCAATCCAATGATTCCAAGAACCAAATTTTATCTAAGCTACAGGAAGAGTTTCCAGAGAATTGGTCAATGAGACATGTCAGACTTTTAATAGAAAAAATGTACAACAAAAAAAGGATCACTTATAAGGATCACTTTTGTTATATTTACTTTTCATATATCAATATAAAAATTAAATCGTTTATTGTCATGTTACGTTTTCAGGAAGATTATGAAAATCTAAAAATATGAACGAGTTGATATCATAAATATGCGAGTAGGAATGTCCAAAAAGGTGTACAAGGAGAAGGTTAAAGAAATGGACAAAATTTCATCACAAGAGGAGCCATCTCAACAACAACATGCTTCAAATGTAATATGTAATCATTGAATTTTTCAATAATTAGGTACAATAAATTAAAAATTTAGCATTAAATATTAATTTTCGAGTATTTTATGACAGAAAAGAAAAGAAAATGGAACTCATTCAGCACATAAAACAGGATGACAAGGAAAGAAAGGGTTGATATCTAAGTTTGTGAGTAATTTTTACTGATAACAATTTAACTAGATTTCATTTTTGTATTTTTTAAGTTGTTTTAAAAAAATCATCATTGAATGTCTTCAAACAGGTGTTAACATACAAAGAAAAACCATCAGAAGAATTGATTGAAATTGGGTTAAATATGGGTTTTGAGTATATGTTGGCATATAAGAACTTAATTGTGGAATTTGTAAGCATCTATCGATCTTGTTTTACTTAGCTCCATCTATAATTAATAGAAAAAAAATCTTTTATATTAAATATATGATTTGTTATGGGATATAAAACTTGCAGGAAATAAAGTATGGAACTATGCCAATAGATGAAATCTTGAAAGATGGCATGTTACATGGTTTTGAAAGAATGTGTATAGTTTATGAGTTAACTGTTGCAATGGTACGCCATTTATTTTCGATTTACATTGATGTTTATTATTTAATATTTCAATTTTCATTATTCTCACCAATGTATATACACTCATTACAGTTCATTTTTATGTTTGTAGATGGAAGGTGAAGAAGAAGAAAAAATCAACACCGTGAACAAAATATTCCTGAAAATAACCCAAGTCATGGAAGTAGCTCTAGCAATGATAGTAGTTCAAGCAAAGAATGATGATCATTATGTTTGGATATCAAAGCAAGGCGTTGTATTTTTGGAAATATGTCTGTGAAATCAGACATTTTTTTTAATGTAATGGACATAGTGTCCTAATTGAAAGACAAAGCGATACCAATAACTGTCCCATTTTGTATGAAAAATAATGTCTTGTTCATATATATGTAATAAAATATGTTTTAATTTATTCTATTGCATTGCCCATTGTTTCTATTTCATTCTCCATTGTCGTTCTCAAATGCACTAATAAAAATTTAATTCATATGAATATTGTTATAATATATATATATATATATATACTTTTGATGAATAATGAATTTAAAACAATCATAATAATTGCACTGTCACAGGTCGATGTTTCTAAAAAATAAAAAATGAAAACCGGTGTGTGTCAGTTACTGTATGCTGGTGCGTTTGTATTCTTAAGAGCACCAATGTGTTTATGCGCCCTATGGGAACTGTAAAAATACCAAAACCAATTAAAATATCGAGGTGTTTGTGAAGTACAGTGCATGGCTGCGTTTATGTGTCTATATGCACCAGTGCCATTATACGACCTATGAGCACTGCACAAATAGAAATATCAATTATAAATCTTGGTGAGTTTGTGTGATACTCTGCATCAGGGTGTTTATGTGTCTATACGCACCGGTGCATTTGTACGATCTATGGGCACCACACGAATACCGATACCAATTATAATTCTTGGTGCATTTGTGTGATACTGCACACCAGGGCATTTTTGTGTCTATATGCACTAGTGCATTTGTACGACCTATAGGCATCGCACGAATACCAATACCAATTATAAATCTCTGTGCCTTTCAATGATAATGTTCACCGGTGCATTTCTATATGTCTACGCACCGGTGTCATTTTATATCTTAACGATCCAATGCATTCTCCTCCGACCGCCCCGAGGCACCTTCTACCTGTATGCACATGTGCGTTAAATCCAGAGTAGCGCACCAATGAAAAAAATCTGTAATAACCTCTATCCACCCATTTGTTTATTTGTGTTGAATTTTCATTAAAATCTCCACCAAAACCTTCGTAACCATAAATGGATGTTGTAGAAAAAGTTTTTTTGACAATTTTGGCCAATTTTATAACACTAAAAACCTCCTTTATAATCTCTGCTAGAGGGTCTTTTCCTTGTAGTGTTTGGAGGTATTTTTTGAAGTGAAATGTTTTTAGAGTACATGTTTTGGGTTGAAGTAAATCTTTTATACAGATTTTTTAAAATGAATTTTTGCGTAACTTTTTAAATGAAATTTTTTTGCATGACTTGGAAGGAAATATTTTAAGCTTCATTTCATTTTTATAAGACATTTTTCTGTCATTTTTTTTTAAGTAAGTGTTTTGGATTGAAGTATGTATTTTTTGCAATTTTTTTAAAATGAGTTTTTTTTTTTTTTTTTAATTAAATCTTTTGTGATGTTTTTTTTAATTGATTTTTTGTCTAACTTTTTGAAGGAAATTATTTGAACTTCATACTCAATGATCAAGGGAAATCAAAGGAAATGCAAGAGAAAATATGATCGAACAAGAGAGCCTCAGGAACGTAGAGAATAGGGGAGAGAATATTGCAAAAAAATGGAGAAGAACTCTCAAATATTGAAAGGCAAAATCAACCTCAACTAGAAGTTGAAGTAGGTATGAAAATTTAAATATTATAAATTTGATATTTAAAATTTTCCTAGTGTAAAATGTGAAGGTTAACTTTTATTTGATGAATTAATTTGAAAAATATTTTGCAATGTAAACAGAGAGAGATATTCCTCAAAAAAATTATGATGAGATAAAAAAAAATTAAAGAGAAAGTGAAAGAGATATTGAACCAATGATTGAAGATGGTGAAAATGTTGAAAGAAATTCAAGTGAAAAAATTGAATCACAAGGTATGTATTTATATGTGTGTGTGTGTGTGTGTGTGTGTGTATTGAAAACATGCATGTATTATTGAAATTATACATATTTATTAATTTAGTTATTTATTGAATATGTAAACTTATTATGTACTATTAATTCGAATATATACAGATGAAATCAATGTTGATGATGAGATGCTAGAAAATGTTGACACTCACACATATGGAGATAAACGAGATGAACATGTTATACAATATCATGTTAATCGCATTTTTATACATACTTCATAAAGGAAAATGTGGCAGTTCAAGCCTAATTATTGAGAGGTTTCCTATCATTAAGGAAATTAAAAGAAGCTACGACTTTATTCGGTATTTGAAAATCAACAAAAGGTAAAAAGATGGAGGAAAATATGAAAAAAAATATAAATAGTGCTATAAATTCAATTGGAAGACCTAGACAGAAAAATGTTTGAGTTGCATGTAGAGAAATAGATATGGCAATGGTTTCATCAAGTACTAAAGAGAATTGCTTGGTAAAATCTATGGCATGAACATTAGGAACCTCACGAAAAACTTTGCACAAACATCAGAAATTTGGGTTGAAAATAGATATAAATGATGAACTCGCTTGTTGGAGAGCTATTTTTAGGCAAACATACAAATATATATTTGTAGAAAATGTTAGAAAAACAATATATGAATATTGGAAGAAAAATTCACGTCTTTCGCCAAATGCAAGGGATGTTATGTGAAGAATAATAGCACGAAATTAGTACGAAACACATCCAAAAAAAATATTAGAGAACACTCAGATAGAGTTCTTCAACATGTTCAAAGAAGAGAATCATGAAATTTATGTCTCAATCAGTGCTTTTGTGCAACAAAAACCATGGTATGTACAACCTGTCACCATACGCAACACATGTTTTTTTCATTATCATGTGGAATTTTAGTTATATTATGACACATTCCTTAATTTTGGTAGAATATTTTGGAAAGATTCACCTCCTCCTTCCACTATCTGTGATTTCATATCTCAAATTCTATGTGGAAGAGAAAGCGATGAATTATTTTAAGAAAAGAAATATGTTGGTGGTAAAAAATGAGATGATTGTGGAAATTTGACTAAATTTCAAAAAAAATATCGTACTGATATAAATGACCAATCATTTTCCAACATGAAAGTGAAATGGAAGAGATATGAATATATCCATACATCGATTCAATGTTCAAATAATGCTAAAAGAATTGATTTACAAGAAGAAGAAATTTTTTTGATAGATTTTTTGAGAAAGTTTGAGGCAAAAATTTATAAAGACACCAAACATTCCCATAGAGCTTGATGGCAGGACTTGCAATTCAAAAAATCCCGTGAATTTTTTCCACCAGGGACCATTTTGTTAGTAATTGATTTTGCAGAAAACTACACATTTGTTCCGCAAAAGAAATTCAGAGTGAATACTATCATTTTGACCAATTCTACATACTTTCCCATATTCTATATATACATGTTGAAAAAAACATTGATCATATAGAAAGCACCAGCGAAATTCAGCATTTTATTAAATAATATCACTTTTATATCAGTGACGATTTTACACATGATACATATTTTGTACAACACTATTTTGGAAAGATTTATGACTCCTTGAAAATTTGTGGGATAAAATTCAATGAGCATTGGATATGGTCATATGGATGCGCATGTCAATTCAAATCTTCATGATAATTATTTGCTTATGTTGTCTTTATATGAAAACCTACATTAAACATTGTTGGAATTTCTTTGAGACTGGTCATGGAAAAGGAGAACATGATGGTGTAGGGCATGCATAAAATGAGCACTTCGAAGATATCAAATGGACCCCTCTGCAAACCGACTTGTGGATGCTAAATACGTTGTTCAATGGTGCATCGCCACACTAAGCCATGAGACTAACCAATCAAAGGAAGTTTGAAGGTACATTCAAATTAATTTTTATTGGATATCCAATTTTACACAGTGTACATTTATCACAATGATTATCTTTGATGGTATTTTGATATCATATTTACACTCTTCTTTGAATTTACCATATAACGCTTTTTGGCATATTGGGGTCGAATATGTAGATAGACCGATTGGAAATGACGTTGAAACAATAAAAGGGACTTGAAAATTGCATTCAATTAAAACAAAGTTGGCCACAAATGTGTTTGCATTAGATAAAAGAAAATATTCTTCTTTTTGCCATGTTTGCATAGATAACACATAATAAAATGGTTTGTGAAAACAAAATGTATGTAGATTATTGGAAACATACAGAGCTAATTACAAAGGGTGAAAATGTTGGTTGCAAGGTTTGAAGAAATGCAATCAGAGGAGACTACAATATCATCTGATGCTGATCGAGTTTCTGATATTGTTAGAGAAGGTAACATTTGAATTGCTTTCAAATGATAGAGATCTACAAATAGATACTAAAATTATTTTAAAGTTAATTTTCATGTTAGTTATGATCTTAATTTAAATAGATAAGTTTTTTTTACTTTGAAGGAGATTTTTTTGCTGTAATTGCACCTACTATGAATGATGAAAATGTGAAGAAGTATTTGATGTGTTGCATTGAACTAATATGAAATTATTATAAAACTATAATGATCATGGGTTTCCATATGAAAGAGGGTATATTATACTGAAAGGTTATTTTTTCATACAAACTAATCAAAGTGGATATTTTGTTTACTTTGAAGACTATGAACCTAATGTCATAAGTTGTCAATATAGTCACTTGGTGTGTGTAGAACGCATAAAGTTGATAGAGGTTCAATCAAAGAAAAAAATAAAATTAAGAAATGGAAAATGTCAAAATCCGATCATGAATGGATAATTGAAGATGGAATTCCATTGGAATTTTTTTGAATGAACTGCCCAAAAATTCTTATCTTTGGATTCATCTTTTAGAACTTCCAGAACTCAAGTAAAAATTGAACTGCCTTGTTATGTTATTTGTGCAAGTGTTTTCACATGTACATTGTTTTGGTACATGTACGCTAGTATCAACTGAAAGTAGGTTTTCTATGTGCATTGATGAAAAATGTTGCACGTACTAGATATATATGTTCTAGAATGAAATTAACTGAAAGTAGATTTTCTATGTGCATCGACGAAAAATGTTGCACATACTGGATATATATGTTCTAGAATGCAATTAACTAAAAGTAGCTTTTGTATGTGCATTGATGAAAAATATTGCACGTATTGGATATATATGTTCTAGAATACAATTAAATGAATTAGCTTTTCTATGTACATTGATGAAAAATGTTTCACGTACTGGATATATATGCTCTAGAATGCAATTAACTGAAAGTAGATTTTCTATTTGCATTGATGAAAAAATGTTGCAAGTACTGGATATATATGTTCTAGAATGCAATTAACTAAAAGTAGATTTTCTATGTGCATTGATGAAAAATGTTGCACGTAATGGATATAAATGTTCTAGAATGCAATTAACTAAAACTAGATTTTCTATTTGCATTGATGAAAATGTTGCAAGTACTGGATATATATGTTCTATAATGAAATTAACTAAAAGTAGCTTTTCTATGTGCATTGATGAAAAATGTTTCACATACTGGATATATATGTTCTAGAATTAAATTAACCGAAAGTAGCTTTTCTATGTGCATTGATGAAAAATGTTTCACGTACAGGATATATATGTTCTAGAATGTAATTAACTGAAAATAACTTTTCTATTTTCATTTATGTAAATGTTTCAAGGACTGGATATATATTTCCAGAATGAAATTGACTGAAAATAGCTTTTCTATGTGCATTGATGAAAAATGTTGCACGTACTAGATACACATGTTCTAGAATGCAATTAACTGGAAGTATCTTTTCTATGTGCATTGATGAAAAATGTTGAAGGTACTGGACATATATACGTTATAAAATGCAACTTTAAAATTTTATGATTGTTTGACACATCAAAAAATACCTTGAATATATATATATATATATATATATATATATATATATATATATATATATATATTGTACTTCAATCGTTTTAAAATATATATTCGAACATGTACTTAAATCATTTCTATGTACATATATTCATGTGAACCTTTTTTTGTTTGGAAAATGACAACTTGGATTTTAAAAACAAAACATTATATCGTGCAATCACATGCCAAATGTAGTTCAACCATCCAAAACTTGAGTTTTAAAAACAAAAAAAATTATAACACAACATTACTTCAGATGGTAAATGTAGTTCAACCATCCAAAACATGGGTTTTAAAAACAAAACAAATTATAACACAACATTACTTCACATGCCAAATGTAGTTCAACCATCCAAAACTTTACTTTTAAAAACAAAACATTATATCAAAACATTACTAAACATGCCAAATGTATTTCAACTATCGAATAAAAAGAAAACATTAAATATCACAATCACATGCCAAATGTAGTTCAACCATCCAAAACTTGAGTTTTAAAAACAAAACAAATTATATCACAATATTGCCTCACATGCCAAATGTAGTTCAACTATCCAATAAAACCAAAACATTATATCATGCCAAATGTATTTCAACTATCCAATCAAAAAAAAACATTACATCATGCAATCACATGCCAAATGTATTTAAACCATCAAAAAATTTATTTTTAAAAACAAAAGAAATTATAACACAACATTACTTCACATGCCAAATGTAGTTTAACCATCCAAAACTTGAGCTTTAAAAATAAAACATTATAGATCAAAAAATTACTTCACGTTACTTCACATGCCAAATGTAGTTCAAATATCCAATAAAAGCAAAACATTATATCACAATCACATGTACCAAATGTATTTCACATAAAATATGTCCAAAATTTGTATGTCACATGTATCAATTTATATATAAGTGCATCTAGATAAGACTATATATAAAAAAGTAAATTTAAGAGTAAATCTATTGAAAATATAATGTTGCACGTGCGTGTGCATCATCCATCAAATAGTTCATGTGCATCATCCATCAAATATATATGGATGTAGTGTCTCTCCCAACAAAGTCACAATCCTTGAGCTATCTAGTGAAGCATGGGGAACCTATACACAATGTTCACAAACATTAAAATTTAATGTTTTAGAATTGAATGAGAATATATAGAACTTCATGTTAAAAAACAAATGTAAAAAAAATCATGCAATACCTCATGAGGTTCCCTCTCCATTTGTTGCTCGTCTACTAAAACTCCCCCCACTGGAACATCTTCAACAATAAACTTTACAATATACATGTACGAGTATATATATATATATATATATATATATATATATATATTAAAAAAATTGAAATGAAAATGCGTATATAAACTTATTTTCAATAATATTAAAAAAAATGTTTGACAACATGTTCAAATGGTTGAAATGGTGTGGATGTTCCTATCTCCATCACACACTCTATCGCTAGAGTTTGTGGAGAAAAGAAATCCTCTCTAGGAACCTAAAATTCAAAACATTTAAAATTATAAAATAACTCAATATCTAGATCTCAATTTATAATAAAAATTTTGAAATTCAATTTATAACTTAAAACATATATTTAAGTGAAAAAGTGAATACTTGTGCTGGTGGATTTTGCACATCTCCTAAGAGAGGCTCGAAAATAAAATCTCCAAAAACCTAAAATTAAAAAAAAATTAAAATATCTCAAGATCTAGATCTCAATTTATAATAAATATTTTTAACTTCAATTTATAACTTATAAATTAGAAACATATATTTAAGTGAAAAATTTAGTACTTGTGCTGGTCAATTTGGCACATCTCCTAAGAGTGGCTTGGACAGAAATTCTCCAAAAACCTAAAATTAAAAAAATTTGAAATAACTCAAGATCTAGATATCTCATTTTTTAATGCAACTGTTGGAGATGGAATATATAACTTAAAAACATATTTAAAAGTGAAAAATTGTTCATACTTATGATGGTGGATATGGCACATCTCCCAAGGAAGAAGAAGGTACCACCATCCCAAAAACATCGGACAGAATTAGAATCTATTAAAACATATTATTATATATATACATGTACATGTGTGCATAATTATTTATTTTAAAAATATCTCATCATGTTTTTATATATATAATAATAGATAAAAATTCATTGTACATCATCATGTTCACTTAAAAACCACTAAAATTTTCCAACATATCTTGATGGGACCCATATTGATTGTTTCAACTGCAGGCTGCGACCGTGATATTAACATCTTCTTCATTCATCAAGCGTGACAACTAAAAATGGTGTTAACATATAATGATACATTTTTGTTAGATTAATGTCTACAAATAAATGTATGTATATATGCATTTATTACAAATTATACATGTGTTAAAATAATCACCCTAACCATTAACACATATCGTTCCCATGCTTGCTTTCTCATGAATAATTAGGTCCTGCCAACCGTTGCGACAATTCTTTGCATACGTTCTGAGATATTCAACACTCATGTTGTCAATCTCTTCATTTGTATAATATAAAAAATTAGCACATGCATTCTCACGTGCTCTTTTTCAATTGATACAAACATCAACTCCACCCAATCCACTCTGAACATTGTCAATGATGGCATCCCTTTCTTCTCGATTAATTTGAGAAGTGGCATCCATCTCTGACCAAAATTTTTCGACACAAAAAGGTCAAATAACCAATGCTGACTCAGGGCAAGTCAACTCAACATCACACCTAGCGCCACTATGGTCACACAATAAACCTTTCCCAGCACCAAAAAATTCAGAGGGAAGGTCATTGTAATTGGGTTTCATTTGCAAAAAGAATTTTGCATAAAATAATTTTGCAAAATAAAGTGGAACCTCGTCGTTCCATGGAAGTCTTCCATAGGCCACAAGGGTTATATCATACAAATAGCGAGCTATATGAGGGTGCTTGAAATATTTCACCTTCAACATCTTTCTTTTCAACACTTCCTTGAAATTAAACATACAGTTGATCATTTCTGTTGTAACTCTTTGTTTAACAACCTCCCATGTATCGGGATCCGTCACTGTTTCCTTTATTTTTCTCATCACTTCTACAAAAGTATCAGTGGTTGGGCCAAGCTTTAGTTACACATATACAAGTTTGCTTAAAGAGTGAGTAACTATTTCTAAGCTTTTTCGACTCTCATCAGGGAGAGTCGAATCCATGAGATCGCTTTTCAATTTTGTATGAAGATTTTGACACTTTTGTAAGGTGCATTGCTGCATATTTTATTCCCAAGGTATATTGGAAATGTTAAAAGGATAATTCGTGGTCGGTGTACAACGTTATTCTTGAATGACAAGTTTTATCCTCTGTCTTTTTCGAGCAACACTTGGAGCGGCATTTTCAACCTTTACATCAATATATAAAATTTTGTATATTAAAAAAACACAAGTAAACTAATTTCTACAAGCTAATGGCCACCTGGATATGGTTGGCTAGCATCTTTCCCACCTTGAGACTGTTGTGAACTAGAATGACCACCTTCATGCAATTTTCCAGCACCTATTGATAGCTTCCCAAGGGAATGTGTACTGCCACCAACCTCATGAGATGAGAGGGAAGCTTCATAAAAATATATGAATTTATTGTTGGAAATATGATGCAATATGTTG
This sequence comes from Pinus albicaulis, assembly GCA_034641835.2. NCBI lineage: Eukaryota > Viridiplantae > Streptophyta > Pinopsida > Pinales > Pinaceae > Pinus > Pinus albicaulis. The sequence continues at coordinate 1,495,439,845 of CM076581.1, forward strand.
TCCTTGATAGCAACCTACTTGATGAACTTGTTCGTTATAGAAATCTACTTCATGAGTTTCCTTTTGATAACAAACCTATGTGTTAAAGATGTAAAAATGATGTTTCTACAGGTCAGTTTAGATGTGACAGAGAAAGGAATTCTAGTAAGTGCGAGAGAAATGAAACAAGAATTATTTCTCAATTTATACACAAGTTTGATGAAGGATACCTATGTATGGAGTCAATGTATACACTAATTTTATTAAGGAAACCCATGTATACATCTCGAATTAGTATATATGCAGTTTTTATGAAGAAAAGTCGCATATACACACGGGGACGAGGAAGCAAAGTCGTGCATGCCTTCTTGTGATCTAAAATTATGATACGAAGGGAAATTACCATGGTATTAGCCCACAGTATTGAGAATTGTTTCATCCATTTGATTCCATCAAAGAATACCATTGATAGTTTTGTGGTTTTGACTCATGGTATTGGTAAAGGCCAAAGTCTATATAAGAAGAAGAAGGTCATAGTGAAAAACTATGCAAGTGTAAGGGTTGTTACTAAATACCTTTGTTTGAGGTATACATGTATTGGACGAACTCTATTTAGTTGATAGATATAAATCTATGAGGCACCTATGGAAAAAATTATGGTTCAGGATCTCTAGACATGAAATGACTATGCTCTTGTATGATCCATTGAAGACATGATTGGATCTATAACCTGGCACATGCTTGCTGAAGTAAAGTGAAGGAATCTGGGTAAGTTCTACAGATCTGAAACAATATCTAAATTTATTATTAACAAATATATATACGCAAGTTTGTCTTGGAAAAAGCGCGTATATACATGGCTTCGTCTTAGAAAAGGAACGAATGGAAGTCAAGGTTTTATGAAGCTTATTTCTAAGGTTATCTGTTTATTCTTGTTGTATTTATGTTGTCTGTCAATGAAGTCTTCATGTAGATCTAGGTTTCTTGAATACTGTACATGATGCTTAGTTAAATATGTACAAATATGATTAATGAGTGACTAAACATGGTTAGTGATGACTGACATTTTAAGGGTTTTGAATTTCTGGAAAGATGTCTGACTGAAAGCCTCAGATCTGGATCTGAGACTGATCATATTTTGAAAAACAATACACAGATCTATACACAGGTTGGTGAGAAGGAAAACGTGTATACACATGGGTTCATTGAAGAAAAGTAGTGTATGCATTTTTAGATGATGAATGTTCAGAGTGAAGTCTAATTTTTCATACTGAATCTGAAGTTTGAGTTATTTTTTAGTTCTGGTTACAGTGATCTCACTGTTCTGATTGAAGTATTGGGTGAAGCTTATTATTATTTTTCTTATGAAGAGTTGTGTTGAAGTTGTTTGATCAAGTACGAAAATTGATGAAACATGGTCTGCAATGTTTCTGAGGGTTGAAGCCTTTAGTGTGGAAGTAGAAGCTTCCTGCCAATAGGAGATGGTGTTCTGATCATGGGGCTAAATCTCCCTTCCAGTAGTGGTTGATAAACGAGTTCAGGGGGACGTATCTCCCTTCTAGTAGCAGCTGGAAAACGAGAGAAGGTCGTAGCCCTCTGCTAGTATATTCCTGCATACTGATATGAGTGTGCATCAGTACAAAATTGTATATAGTTTTCCATATAATAAATATTGAAGATAGAGATGACAACAATAGTGGTTTACTCATGAACTGGGTTTCCTCCTTAAATTTTGGTGTTCATGTGTGATGATCTTATGTCATGATTTATTCTGTTGTTACTGCACATATTTACTACTTAATTGACTAATGCATAACCGATAAGCTAAAGTTAAAGTTTATTTCTAAAAAATTTAAAGTTATCTCAGTGTACTAAAATATCTGTTGGTATATACGCGTGCATACGTGAGTTGGGTTCATTAAATTCGTGTACAGAATTCAGTAAAGAAAAAATTAAATTATCATTAAACTTTAAAAACTGATTAACCCCCCCCCCCCCCCCCCCCCCTCATTATTTTTCCCAAAAATTGGTATCAGATTAAGTTCTTTTGAAGAAGCTTAATCGCTAGAAGGAAGATTAGATAATATGAGAAATCAAGATGGGACAACATCTATTAGGCCTCCTCTCTTTAACGGAAAAAATTTAATCTTCTGGAAGACAAGGACACGATCCTATCTTCAGTCTCTTGGAGCAGATGTATGGGCTATAGTTGAAGGAGGTTATCAATATCCACAATCAGTTGCAACAGATGCAGCAACATGAAAGAACTATGAAACCAATGCAAATGTGGTTAATGCATTATATGAATTTGAATACAGCAAAGGAGATATGGGACAAAGTAATTGTAAGATATGAAGGTGATACCAAGGTAAAAAGTTCTAAAATCCAAACTCTTAGAATTCGATATGAAAATCTCAGGATGCATAATGAGGAAAGCATTCCCATTTTATTTTTACGTCTATATGATATTGTAAATTGTATGATAAATCTGGGTGAAACCATAACGTACACTACTCTCGTAGAAAAGGTTTTAAGATATCTTACTCCAAAATTCAAGTCAAAAGTGTCTGCTATTGAAGAGAAGCAAGATCTAAAAAATCTTACTATTTTTCAACTTCATGGTATTTTGACTACTTGTGAAATGAGAAAAGGAGGTCCATATGAAGTCAAATAAGTTGTTGTAAAAGGAAAAGAAGTAGAAGAACAAGAAGGATCATGGTGTATTTCAGAGGAATATGAGATAAATTTTGTAAAGAAGCTACAACTTGGCACTGGAAGGTTCAGAGGTAATATTCCTTTTAAATTTTTGATTGTGGAAGAATTGGTAATTATGCTACTAAGTGTTCCCATAAAGAAAAATATGAAAAATTAAAGGAAGTGGAAAAACGAAATAAGAATCAGTTTATCGATAGAAAAAGTTATTATAGTCATGAAGATAGTGACGGTCCATCGAATAGTGAAGAAGGAGAATCTGATCAAGATGTTAGATTACTCATGGCTTTTGAAAAATACTCTAGTGAGGCTAAAGATACCTTTATAGATGTGTTAGCACCTAATTTGAACCTCAGGCTGAAGGAAGGAAAATCAGGGTAACCTCAAACCACGCTTAGCCTTGTAGCTAGCCCCACAAGGTCAGGAGAGGGCTCTCTCCATGAAAATTTTTCAATGAAATATAACTGAAAATTGATTTTATGCTAGGTATAGTAGCTCGAAATGTTTTATTGATTTTATGGGTTGTATGGATCAGATGGGGTTGGGCAGTTTGAATCTGGGTAGTTAAATCAGAGATACAGGGTATTCTATGGGGCAAGTTAGGCAGGGATTTTAAAAACTTTGTTTAAATGATGATGGAGTGTTTAAGACTGGTGAGGAGCTGAAAAGGGCATAGGAGATGGATCCTCTTCAAATAGCAGAAAACATAAAGTATTGAATGATTTTCCCAAGGTAGAGCATTATACAATGGATTCTACCTATCTATCTTGAAAAACATCCAAACAGGAATATGAGTGAATGAATGAAAAACATAACAATTAATGAATGATCAAAAAGGAAAGAACGGTGCTAAAATCCATACCACAGGGATCCCATAAATCAGTGCTGCATTTCTTTATTAATTCCCTGCCAAACTGTTACAAAAAGGGAGCGCAGAGTGTCCTCAATAATTCCAACTTATTCCACCTTTTTTATGCCCTTACAAATGATGGAAAACTATATTAAATAGATAAGTTTCAAGGGGGTGGATTCACAGAAGGAGGAGCTGTTTCACTAAATTTGGAACAGAAATCTAAACATATAAAATAAACCAACAATATGCCCCCGAAAAAAGGGGAAACAATATATCTGACCATCTGGAAGATTTTGATGTTATATCCAACAAATGAGAAGAATAAATTTGAAGAGCCGATCCCATTTTAATCGTTGCTAAAGAGGCCAAAATAATTCTGCGTTTGTAATTAGTTGACGACTTTGACCAATATCTCTGTCTTTACTCTTTGAAGAAAAACCCTTTGCCGAAGAAAAAAAAAAACTTTGAAACCAAATGAAATGAATTTCCGTTTAAATGGAGAAAAATCCCCTTTTTCTTTAAAAGAGCAAAGGACTAGCGGTGGGCCCAAAAATATTGCAATCGCAAATAGGCATCGGAAGGGGTGAGGGAGCATGTTGCAATGGAGTGATGCGATGAAACTTGCGATGCAATGAAACTTTGCAATGCGATGAAATGATTGGATCGGAGGCATCGAAGGTGGGTTAATCACAATCGCAAATCAGCGAGGAACTATCATAACATATGGCGGGGGAGAAATCGCGATATGCGATGTGCGATGGAGGGAACAAAGTGATGGAAATAGTGGGAGAAAAGGATGGTGCGATGAGGGATTTAACAAATATTTTTAAAACTATAATAATCGAGTTATCACCTTTTACAAATGGAAAAACCACTTTTATTTTGAATGGGCCGAAGGGCTTTTAGGTGGGACCCAGGGAAAATCGTAGTCGAAAATGGGGAAAGGGAGCGGGTTTGAAGTTAAAAATTGTGGGAAATGCGAATGCGATGGGCGATATTGCAATTCATCGCATCAACGGAAGGAAGCGCGAAGGGTTTAAACATGGCAGGGTGGAAATAAGCAATGTGACGGTGTGATCGGGTCAGAGGTATCTCAATCGCATCGGAGTTGTTTAATCGGGGGTGGGTCAATCGGCCATGGACCTTTGCAATGCGATGTGATCGTATCAGTCAATCGCATTTGACGTTTGTAGGAGACAACAATGAAAATACAAAAGGACTTTTGAGATGAAGATTTTAAAATCACATGAAAAGGTAGAAATTATAAAGTTTAAGGGACCAAATGAGAAAGAAGGGTAAGGTTAGGCTTTTGGGCGCTTTTATTCACTTATGCATATCTTCCAATCTAGAAGTCAGTTTTGGGACCATGCTATATCACTAGAAAGCTCTTCCGGGCTCTTTCTAATGAACATACTTAAAATGCAATTTACACTAAAAACCCTGTGGAGAATACCTCTAAAAACCAGGCAGAGAAAAAGCCCCTTTGGCTTTATGGAGATAGCAGATTCTAAAGTTAAAATTATTACATATGGAGACATAAAATTACATAAAATATGATAATCAAAACAAAGTATCATCTTTTCACCTCAAAACATGTTTTACGGTGACAATTACATACAGCGGAAAGAACAACCTCTTTGATTTTTTCAGATACCATGCTTTTGAGTTTATTAAGAATCCCCATGTCCTTGCTACTTTTATTGACACTTTCCTCATTAATTTGACTATGATGAGACCCTAGAACCTGATGAGACCAACCCTATGACCTAACAACATGAATTGCAGAGTGAAAGCGAATCATCACTGAAGACCATAGAGAGGAGAATTATCAAGTTTTCACATGAGGGAAAAATTATTAAATGACCACTACCATCAATGAATCCATGACCTAATGGAATGACAAAAATTTTATAATATGGTACTCCTACTATGCAAATGCAAAAGAGTAAATTTGATCACTAATGGCAGTATGACAAAACTGACACTAACATTGGCTCCAATGGGGATGGCAGCTCCTTGGAGGTGCCAAGAACACTGTAGACCAAGTAGCCTTATCCATTGGGCATATACGGTCAAAATACTGAAAACTGAGACAATGCAAACTAAATATAACTCAAAATATGAGTGAAAACTAAATTAAAACCAAAAAACCTTATACATAACATTCAAGTTTTATAGCCTTCACCTCGGGCCCCAAAGTTCAATGACTTTGTACTTGAAATCTGACCAACAATGGCATGGTATATACAATGACTGTGACATAATTTGGACCCATTATCTCAAAAGTGGTAGTGCTTCAAAAGCCTACCATTCACTGGCCCTCCAGGGCAATCTTGGCCATCCATATCTGTGAGCAAGAAAGAATTTTGTCCCCTGTACGCTGAAATATTATACAGTCCTTTCCATAGGTTATCGAACTTACCATGATTCCCTTTGTCCTCATTTTGTGCATCCCATCTCAACACCACATCTTCCAACTGAAATTTTTCTACTTTGGTTTTCTAATCATAGACTTCCTTTATCTTTTCCTACAACCGAATAGTGTTCTGAGAAACTTCCTCCCTTGTTTGTTGAAGGTGGATGATTTGATTGATCCTTCGTTGATTATCGTCCTCTTCGCTTTGCCAGCCTCTTGCAATAGTCTCATGACCGGAACCATAAGCGATGCAGGAAACACAATAACAGTGCCATAAACTAATTCAAATGGTGACATACCTATGGATTTCTTTCTGCTGACTCTATCTGCCCATAACGCATTGATGGCTTTCGATGCCAATTCCTCTTATTTTCTTCCAGCATTTTCTTGATTATGTTTATTAGAGATTTATTTGATGATTCTGCCAGGTCGTTGCCTTGTGGGTAGTATGCCATCAAATGGCCCAACACAATATTGTATTTATCACAGAATTCCACCATCTTCTTGGATATAAATGTTGTTGCGTTATCTGTTATGATTTTGTGAGGGCAACTGAAACGGGACAAGATATTTTATTCTAAGAATTGAATGATTACCGTATCCATGGCTTGCCTTGCTGGAATGGCCTCAATCAATTTGGTGAAATAATCGGTACCTATCAAGATGCATCGATGTTGTGCTGATGATGTGGGATAGATTTCCCCTATGAAATCAAGTCCCCTCTATTGAAAAGGAGCATTTACTTGAACTAGTTTCAAAGGAAGAGGAATCAGTTTCTTTTTCCTTGGAAACTTTGACACTCATGGTAGCTCATCACTGTTTTATACAAATCTAAAAATAAAGTGGGCCAATAATATCCTTCTCTTGACACTTTGTTAGTTGTTTTTTTCCAAAACAAATGACCACCACAATCACCTTTGTAAAAGTCATGCATCACCTACTGAGCCTCATCTTCAACCAAAAAATTAAGTAGAATACCTCATGTATCTTTCCAATAAAGAGCACTATTTAAAATATAGAATTTAGCAGACTTGAGTTTTAGTGATCTACCTTTTCTTCTAGATATCCCTGGAGGTGGTGAAAGATGTTGAAGAATATAAACTATGTCTGAATACCATGGTGATTGTAGAAATATTTATGAAATCGAAACAAGCGAACCATCATCCTCATCCTCCGACATTACTGCTATGAGCTTTATGTCCAGGGCACGTAGGTTTGATTGTGCCATTAGTTTTGCTAAACCCTATCCTTTGATTAAATTTGTGGGTTTAATCTCCAAATCATATTCCAACATTGCTGCTATCCACTTACCTCTTCTTCCTTCCAAATCAGTTTGCATCAACACATCTTTTACTCCTGCATTAGGAACATATGCTATCGTATGTGAATGCAGAATGTATACTCTAAAACCCTTCAATGCTTTTATAAGAGCCAATGCTTGTTTCTTAATAATATTATATCGCAAGGCAGTATCTCGAATGGTCCTATTGAAAAAGGTAATGGGTTGTTCAATCTGATCTCTCTTTTGCATCAATACCGCAGCCATGTTATGCTCCGATGAAAATGAAAATATAATGAAATATTGAGTGTATTCAGGACTAATCAAGACTGGGGCATTGGACAGGGAAAACTTTACCATATTAAATGACTTGATAGCACCCTCGCTCCATTTGATAGTGTTATCGTTTTTCAACATATTAGTCATTTCTCGTAAATGTTCAGCCAATTTGGGTATAAATCTGCGCAAGAAGTTCATCTTACCATTGAATGCTTGAATCTCCTTTTTGTTATGTGGGAAGTCTATGCACTGAATTGCCTCCACTCTTGAAGGATCAATGCAGATACCATATTTAGAGATGATGTGCCCCAGCAGCTTACCTTCATCCATACCAAACAGACTTTTCTTCGGATTGAGAGAAATCCCAAACTTTCTACATCGTTGAAATACAACCCTCAAGTGGTGCAAATGTTCATCATCAGAACCAGAAAACACTGTCAGATCATCCAAATAAATAACCATAAAAACATCATTTTCATTAGCGAAAGCGATATTCATTGCTCGCTGGAAAGTGGCTCTAGCGTTCTTCAGTCCAAATGGCATTTTGGCATACTGGAAAGTTCCCCAAGGTGTTGTGAAAGAAGTTTTGTCTTGGTCTTTTTCATGCACCAAGATCTAATTATAGCCTGAGTAACCGTCGAGTAGTGACATCCTTGATGCTCCAACTACTCTTTGCAAAATATGATCCATCTTCGAAAGTGGATAGTTATCTTTTAAGGATGCTTTATTCAGATTCCGGAAATCTATACACAACCTTATTTCTCTTGTATTTTTGTGTATAGGGACCAAATTCTAAATCCAATAAGAAAATCTACTTGGGAAAATGATACCAGATTTATACAATCTGTTTACCTCTTTTTCAATGGATGGAAGCAGCTTTGGGTTGATCCTTCTTAGCTTCTGTCTAAATGGCTTCAGATTTGGCTTGATGGGAATAGTATGTTGAATTATATTTTTGTCATACACCTTCAAATATGAATAATCCCAGGCAAACACATCAGAAAATTAAGAAAGTAATTTAACATACTGTTCCTTTCCCTCAGGGGACAATGCTTTTGATAACTTCACAAGCTTAGGCTTGTCAGCTATTCCAAGATTAACATCTTCAACTCCTTTATCAGTAGGCACCAAGATCGGTTTCTTTGCAACATCATCTTGATCAAAAAGCTCCTCTAAAGGTATGAGACCTCTAGGAATTACATTGTCTTTCAGCTGCAATACATCCATATGATTTTCTTCGATTTCTTGATCATCGACATCATAATCACCCTCTATGGAAGTATCCTTGAATTTTACTTCACTCTGCAAAAACACTTGGCAATACCTTAAATTATCAGGAAAAACAAGCCGATGTTTGACATAAATTTCAAATTTGTTGCTGGAATTCATTGGAATATTCAAATTAGCTGCAGTAGTGGCAAGAGAATCTGCAATAAGATTCTGCATTCGGGGTACTATTGTTAAAGTGTATTCAGAAAACATCCTCAAGATGTCTAGGATTTCATTTTTGTAGGCCCGTAATCATGGATGCTTTGCTTGACACTCACCCTTTACCTGTTTGATTATCAACTCTGAATCTCCATAGAAAGAAATCCTCTTCACCTTTAGCTTCTTCAAAATTTTCAGACCTGTGATCAAAGCTTCATACTCTACTTCATTGTTAGAGAAGTCAAAAGCCAATTTGTATGCACATACTCTAACATTACTAGGAATGTTTTCAGGCTGGAAAACAGGGCTCCAAATCCATATTCCTATACCAGCACCATCCTTACCAACAACTCCGTCAAAGTCCATGCTCTAAAGGCCTTCTTCTTCTTCTTCTAGATGATGAAATTTTTCCTCTTTCTCTACTTTATCTTGACTAATTTCTGCATTTTTCTGCTATTCATTGTCCTTTTGTTGCTGGCCGGCAAAAATTTCAGAGATGCTTTCTGCTTTATTTCTTTCTTATCTAAGGGCTTCCCTAAAATTTTCTGAAATTTCAGGTACCTCATCTACTTCCACCAATTGAACATTTTCATCATTCAAACCACCATCTGAATATAATACAAATGACTCTAAATCTATGTGGACTGCATTTATTGGATGATTAACTGGCTTCTCTTTGCTGGTGATCATGTATTTCATTTTCTTCTCCCTGTATATTTTTCTCAGCTGACCGAACAAAAGAATGGTGGCATAAGAGAAATCACGTTGTATGGTTCCTTTCATTTTTGCACGCCATGAACTAGACAAAAGAATTCCAAACCATGGTGGAACATTGGAAAAAACCACATCCATCAAAACATTCTTGGCTAGGATTTGATCTAATGACACTACCAAGTCTCTGATAAGACCAATACAATGGACCCTACCAGAGTCAAAGGAATACAAATCATGGTACTTGCGGGTAATATCAAGACCCAACTTCTCCATAATGGCTTTGGTCATCAAGTTGTGCAAGGCTCTGGAGTCCAACATAGCGTTATGTAAAATGAACTCATGCAATCTAAGACTCAGGTAGAATGGAGGGACTTCACTCTCTTCAGACTGATCTTCTATGGCTGGACCAAAAATGAGTTCAGGATAGTCATCTTCAACATTTACCATATCTGATATAGCGTCTATTTGCAAAATTCTAGACACCTGATGTTTATAAGTGCTATTTTTTACCAACTCATTCAAGGGCATGGACACCTTTATCTTAGCCATTTCATTTTCTAATTTAAAATATGGAACATTTTCTACCTCTTTGATGGGAGAATCTTTCTTCTTCACTTGCTCCTTTGTTACACTAAGCTAATTCTTTTCACTTGCAATGTTAATCGTTGAGGATTCTCTGCTGGGAGAGGGATCAACAGGCTCTTTCCCTTTCCTTTGAGTATTTGAAGAGTCATTTTTTGGTTGCAGAACTTCCCTTTTTTGAACGGGATTTATTGGCACATCTCTGCTCCTCAAAGAATACTTCTTCTGTTGTGTTGACAAAGCATTCATATATCCTCATTGGTAATCATCGTATTCTTCCTCTAACACTACATCATTGGAAAATATGAAATCATCATCTCTTTGAGTGTCTAGAATCACTGCATATTATTCATCTTATGTCAGAAAAATGGGCGAACTTTCAGTAGTGAAAAAAATATTAGCTTCAACTACTGGATTATCATCATCATCTGTTTCCATTCCTTGAACATAATTTTTCTGCAAAGAAGTTCTGAGTTGCTTCTGTTGTGTTGTTTGGTATTGCGTTTTGTGTTCCCTTTGTTTAATTCGGAATCGGGGCTGTTGTTGTCCTCTGAAATTTGGATTCCTGATTTGTGCTTTAGGTCTACCTAAAATAGTCAGTCGATCAACCATATTCTCCACCATTCGGATCAAAGTATCCATCTTCGTATCTAAAGGAGATGCTTCTTCTTTTATAGTTACCCTCTTTTTGGCTCTTGTTCGCACTCTTCTGGCCAACAAATTTTCTTCTACGCTCACATCTATTTTATGCATATCTTCAAGTGTGGTAGGATCTCATTCTCGTAGCTGATATGCCATATCAGCATCGAAACCATCTAGAAATTTGAGCAAATATAACCCCATGGGGGGGTTTAGATTGGTCGGAATAGCATTATACACAACATTAAATCTCACACAATAATCTTGTACACTTTCACCCACATTCCTTTTAATATTTTTATATTTAGACAAGATTTGGAGTGGGTTTTTCTTTAACTACCACCAGTCTAAGAATTGTCTATGTAGCTCCGAAAAACTGTGGATAGAGGCCACTGGTAAGGCTCTAAACCATTTTCGAACTTCACCTCCAAATCTTTGGACAAACAATCTCGTGGTCACATTTTCTGCCTCTACCTCATGAAGGTCAAAGAAGTCATTCATCTTATCAACATGTTGCTGGGCTGTGATGCTTTGAGTGGCATCAAATAAAGCTATTTTACTTTGGTAATCAGCAGGCATATCATTCAAATTCTGAGGTAAAACTAGGGGTGCATATCGGACAGCCATGACTCGAGGTGGATTTACAACAGTGTTTGTGCTACTAGGATTGAAGGGAGTTGTTGATAGAGGAGTTGAAAGCTGAGAATTGACTTCTGAAACTGATCAGAATGCTGATAAATTAAGGGAAGAAAATTTTGTTTCTGATAACTCTGAAGGCTCAGGGATATTGGTTACAGTGATAGATGTTTGAGGGGAATTTAAAATGTAGTCATCAATTGATCTGTTTTCCCTTTGAACTTCAAGATCCTAAAGAAACTCAAGGTCTAAAAATGTGTCATCAAGAGAAATTTCAGATTTTTTCTGAACAAAGAAAGCTGAAAACACTCATCAAAAGAGATATCTTCTACAAATAACCACTCACTGGGCTAGGTATGGAATCGGAAAATAGGTCTAGGGCTTACTGAACTTTCTTGTATTCTGATTATTCATGGAATGAGATTAGAATTTTCAAATATAGGAGGAGGATTTGGATCAGGATTAGCCCTGGTGTATTTTATTGAAGCCAGTGTGGTCAATTTTCTACTTTACAGTGTTTTATTTCAGCCTAGAAGACTCTGAACCTCATCATCCAGAGTCCAAGAATTTCTATGGAAGATATTACTGGGGTGATTAGTCTTTCGTTTTAAATATTCCCCAGTATGGTCGCCAGGAATGTTAGAACCTAATTTGAACCTCATGTTGAACGAAGGAAAATCAGGGTAACCTCAAACCACGCTAAGCCTTGTAGCTAGCCCTACAAGGTCAGGAGAGGGCTCTCTCCATGAAAAATGTTCAATGAAATATAACTACAAATTGATTTTAGGCTAGGTATAGTAGCTCGAAATGTTTTATCAATTTTCTGGGTTGTATGGATCAGATGGGGTTGGGCAGTTTGAATCTGGGGAATTAAATCAGATATACAGGGCATTCTATGTGGCAAGGTAGGCAGGGATTTTAAAAACTTTTTTTAAATGATGATGGAGTGTTTAAGACTAGTGAGGAGCTGAAAAATGGCATAGCATATGGATCCTCTTCAAACAACATAAAACATAAATTATTGAATGATTTTCCCAAGGCAGAGCATTATACAATGGATTTTACCTATCTATCTTGAAAAACATCCAAACAGGAATATGAACGAATGAATGACAAACATAAAAATTAACAAATGATCAGAAAGGAAAGAACGGTGCTAAAATCCATACCACAGGGATCCCATAAATCAGTGTTGCATTTATTTATTAATTCCCTACCAAACTGTTACAAAAATGGAGTGCAGAGCATCCTCAATAATTCCAACTTATTCCACCTTTTCCCCCCCCTTACAAATGATGGAAAACTATATTAAATAGATCAGTTTCAAGGGGGCGGATCCATAGAAGGAGGAGTTGTTTCACTAAATTTGGAACATAAATCTAAACATATAAAATAAACCAAAAATATGCCCCCGAAAAGAGGGGAAACAATATATTTGACCATCTGGAATATTTTACTGTTATATCCAACAAATGAGAAGAAGAAATTTGAAGAGCCGATCCCTTTTTAATCGCTGCTAAAGAGGCCGAAATAATTCTGCATTTGTAATTAGCTCACAACTTTGACCAATATCTCTGTCTTTACTCTTTGAAGAAAAACACTTTGCCAAAGAAAGAAAAAAAACCTTTAAAACCAAATGAAATTAATTGTCGTTTAAATGGAGAAAAATCCCCTTTTCTTTAAAAGAGCAAAGGACTAGCAGTGGATCGAAAAATATCGCAATCGCAAATCAACATCGGAAGGGGGGAGGGAGCATGTCATAATGGAGTGATGCGATGAAACTTGCGATGTGATGAAACTTTGCAATGCGATGAAATTATCGGATTAGAGGCATCGGAGGTGGGTTAATCGCAATCGCAAATTGGCAGGGAACTGTCATAACATATGGCGGGGGAGAAATCGCGATATGCGATGTGCAATGGAGGGAAAAAAGCAATGGAAACAGTGGGAGAAAAGGCCGATGCGATGAGGGATTTAAGAAATATTTTTAAAAATATAATAATCGAGTTACCACCTTTTACAAATGGAAAATCCCCTTTTATTTTGAATGGGAGGAAGGGCTTTTAGGTGGGACCCAGGGAAAATCGCAATCGCAGATCGGGAAGGGGAGCGGGTTTGAAGTTAAACGTTGTGGGAAATGTGAAGGCGATGGGCGATATGTGATTCATCGCATTGGTGGAAGGAAGCGTGGAGGGTTTAAACATGGCGGGGTGGAAATATGTGATGTGATGATGTGATCGGATCAGAGGTATCTCAATCGCATTGGAGTTTTTTAATCGGGGGTGGGTCAATCGGCCATGGACCTTTACGATGCGATGCGATCAGATCGGTTAATCGCATCGGACATTTGTAGGAGATGAAAATGAAAATACAAAAGGACTTTTGAGATGAAGATCTTAAAATCACATGAAAAGGTATAAATTATAAATTTTAAGGGACAAAATGAGAAAGAAGGGTAAGGTTAGGCTTTTGGGGGCTTTTATTCACTTAGGCATATCTTCCAATCTAGAAGTCATTTTTGGGAGCATGATATATCACTGGAAAGCTCTTTTCGGGCTCTCTCTGATGAGCATACTTAAAATGTGATTTACACTGAAAATCCTATGGAGAACACCTTTGGAAACCAGGAAGATAAAAATCCCCTTTGGCTTTATGGAGATAGCAGCTTCTAAAGTTCAACTTATTACGTATGGAGACATAAAATTATATAAAAGAAGATAATAAAAACAAAGTATCCTTTTTTCACCTCAAAACATGTTTTGCGGTGACAATTACATCCAACTAAAAGAACAACCTCTTTGATTTTTTCAGATACCATTCTTTTGAGTTTATTAGGCATCCTCATGTCCTTGCTACTTTTCTTGACACTTTCCTCATTAATTTGACTATGATGAGACCCTAGAACCTGATGAGACCAACCCTATGACCTAACAACATGAATTGCGGAGTGAAAGTGAATCATGACTGAAGACCATAAAGAGGAGAATCAAAAAGTTTTCACATGAGGGAAAACTAATGAAATGATCGCTACCATTAATGAATCCATGACCTAATGGAATCATGAAAATTTTATAGTATGGGACTCCTACTATGAAAATGCAAAAGAGTAAATTTGATCACTGATGGCAATATGACGAAATTGACACTAACAAGATTCACTAGAATAAAATTATTTTCTTGAGTAAATACATAAGCTCAAAATATTTTTGGAAGAAAATAAAATTTCCATAGATACTCTAAAGAAACAGCTTATAGAAAAGGAGAAGCACAATGAGAAATTAGAATGTCACATAGTAAGTCTAAGAAATGAAATTGAGAAAGAGAAAACTTTAAATCTTAGATTTGCTAAAGGAATTGAAACCTTAGATGAGATTATCAAGGTTCAATGCTCTCTTCTTGTAAAGACAGGCTTTGGATATATCGGAGAATCCTCTCAGTCTTCAGTACCAAGATATCTAAATACCGCCAAAGCCAGTCTGCAACATTTTTACATTCAGCAAAAGAACAAAGAGACTAGATAGGTAAAGCATGACCACTTCAATACGAGGAACAATAACAGAAATATCAATTAGCAGGTAAACCCAAATAAAAGGTTTCATGATCGAAGAAATTTCTTTAATGGATAATGTTTCCCATGTCATAATTTTGGTCATAACGCTGGTCAATGTGTTGCATACAAAACTATTATGACCAAAGAAGCAAGAAGGCAAAGAAATGAGACTGAAATAAAGAATAATAATTGTAGTAAATTTTCTCCTCTTCAAAATGAAATTGAATGTTCTTATTGCAATAAATTTGGACATGAGTAATCTGAATGTAGGAGCAAACTTCAACTGAAAGAGCATATACCTTGAAAGTCCAAGGTATGGAGAAAGAAGGACTCACAAGTTGAAAGTTGTGGCATATATTTATTTGCTGAAGGGGAATAAAATCAATGGTACATTGATAGTGGATTTTCAAAACACATGATAGGTGACAAAAATAAACTCATTTCATACAATGCTCTAGAAAAGGAAAATAATGTTACTTTTGGAAATGATACTCTCGCTGTCATTAAAGGAAAATTCTTTCTTTTTCTAAAAGAAAATGTAAAAGATAACAATGGTATGTATGTGGATGGATTAAAACATAACCTGTTGAGTGTGAGTCAAATGTGTGACCAAGGAAATGAAGTTGTTTTTAGTTCAAAAGAATGTGTGGTACGTGAACTTGACACATGAAAAATGGTAATAAAACGAACTAAAACACCAAGCAATCTCTATGTATTGAAAGGTTGCAAAGAACAATGTTACTTGGGTAAATCTTCAGAAAATTGGTTATGGCACAAAATATTGGGGCATTTGAGTTTCTCTCAAATCTACAAATTTAGCAGACTCAAAGCTATTTGTGATCTTCCCATCATCACTCTTCCTGAATGTACCATGTGCAAATCCTACCAATTTGGTAAGAAAACCAGAGTGCAATTCAATGCAAAAGAAGGATCAACAAGTAAGCTTCTTGAACTTATACATACCAATTTATGTGATCCTGTAAGGAAAACCTCACCTTGTGGAGAACAATACTATATTTTATTTATTGATGACTTCTCTAGAATGTGTTGGATCATTTTACTGAAACATAAAGATGAAGCATTTGAAAAATTTAGGATCTTCAAAGCTTTGGTTGAAAATGAATTAGATATAAAAATAGAATTTCTTAGACCCAATCGATGAGGAGAATATACATCAGATGAATTATTTGATTTCTGTGAACATCATGGCATAAAGAGACAATTTTCTATAGCTGGAACCCACAACAAAATGGTGTGGCAGAAAGGATGAATAGAACAGTTCAACAAATGGCTCGGGCTATGCTTGATCAATCTGGAACTCTCAAAACCTTTTGGGGAGAAGCAGCACATACCTTAGTAAATATTATTAACAAGGGTCATGTTCATGTGAATAGTGATAAAACTCCTTATGAGCTCTGGTATGGTAATGGTTCCACTGTAAAGAATTTTATAGTTTTTGGAAGAATTTTTTTTATCAATAACAATGATGAAAAACATGGTAAATTTGAACCTAAAGTAGATGAAGGAATATTTCTTGGCTACTCTTCAAGAAGTAAAGCATATCAGCATTATAATAAAAGACTTCAAAAGATTGCTGAATGGGTGGAAGGGATTTTAGGTGGGACCCAAGGAAAATCGCAATCGCAAATCGGGAAGGGGAGCGGGTTTGAATTTAAACGTTGTGGGAAATGTGAATGTGATGGGCGATACGCAATTCATCACATCGGAAGAAGGAAGAATGAAGGGTTTAAACATGGCAGGGTGGAAATATGCGATGCGACTGTACGATCGGATCGGAGGTATCTCAATCCCATCGGAGTTGTTTAATTGGGGGTGGGGTCAACTGGCCATGGACCTTTGCGATGCGATGCGATCAGATCGTTCAATCGCATCAGACGTTTGTAGGAGATGGCAATGAAAATACAAAAGGACTTTTGAGATGAAGATTTTAAAATCACATGAAAAGGTAGAAATTATAAAGTTTAAGGGACCAAATGAGAAGGAAGGGTAAGGTTAGGCTTTTGGGGCCTTTTATTCACTTAGGAATATATTCCAATCTAGAAGTCGGTTTTGGGAGCATGATATATCACTGGAAATCTCTTTCCTGGCTCTTTCTGATGAAAATACTTAAAATGTGATTTACACTGGAAATCTTGTGGAGAACACCTTTGGAAACCAGGAAGAGAAAAATCCCCTTTGGCTTTATGGAGAGATCAGCTTCTAAAGTTCAACTTATTACATATGGAGACATAAAATTACATAAAAGATGATAATAAAAACAAAGTATCCTTTTTTCACCTCAAAACATGTTTTTCGGTGACAATTACATCTAGCTGAAAGAAAAACCTCTTTGATTTTTTCAGATACCATGCTTTTGATTTTATTAGGCATCCTCATGTCCTCTCTGCTTTTCTTGACACTTTCCTCATTAATTTGACTATGATGAGACCCTAGAACCTGATGAGACCAACCCTATGACCTAACAACATGAATTGCGGAGTCAAAGTGAATCATGACTGAAGACCATAGAGAAGAGAATCAGCAAGTTTTCACATGAGGGAAAACTAATGAAATGACCACTACCATCAATGAATTCATGACCTAATGGAATGATGAAAATTTTATAGTATGGGACTCCTACTATGCAAATGCAAAAGAGTAAATTTGATCACTGATGGTAGTATGACAAAACTGACACTAACAAGATGCAGTAGAATAAAATTATTTTCTTGAGTAAATAAATAAGCTCAAAATATGTTTGGAAGAAAATAAAATTTCCACAGATACTCTAAAGAATCAGCTGATAGAAAATGAGAAGCACAATGAGAAATTAGAATGTGACATAGTAAGTCTAAGAAAGGAAATTGAGAAAGAGAAAACTTTAAATCTTAGATTTGCTAAAGGAATTGAAACCTTAGATGAGATTATCAAGGTTCATCGCTCTCTTTTTGTAAAGACAGGTCTTGGATATATTGGAGAATCCTCTCAGCCTTCAACACCAAGATATATAAATGCCGCCAAAGCCAGTCTGCAACATTTTTACATTTAGCAAAAGAACAAAGAGACTACACAGGTAAATCATGATCACTTCAATACGAGGAAAAATAAAAGAAATATCAATTAGCAGGTAAACCAAAATAGAAGGTTTCATGATTTCAGGAATTTCCTTAATGGATATTGTTTCTCATGTCATAATTTTGGTCATAACGCTGCTCAATGTGTTGCATACAAAACTATTATGACCAGAAAAGCAAGAAGGCAAAGAAATGAGACTGAAATAAAGAATAATAATTGTAACAAATTTTATCCTCTTCAAAATGAAATTGAATGTTCTTATTGCAATAAATTTGGAGATGAAGAATCTGAATGCAGGAGAAAACTTCAACCAAAAGAGCATATACCTTGAAATTTCATGGTATGGAAAAAGAAGGACTCACAAGTTGAAAGTTGTGGCATAGATTTATTTTCTGAAGGGGAAGAAAATCAATGGTACATTGATAGTGGATTTTCAAAACACATGACAGGTTATAAAAATAAAATCCTTTCATACAATGCTCTAGAAAATGAAAATAATGTTACTTTTGGAAATGATACTCTCGTTGTCGTTAAAGGAAAAGTCTTTCTTTTTCTAAAAGAAAAGGTAAAAGCTAACATTGGTATGTATGTGGATGGATTAAAACATAACCTGTTGAGTGTGAGTCAAATGTGTGATCAAGGAAATGAAGTTCCTTTTAGTTCAAAATAATGTGTGGTACGTGAACTTGACACATGAAAAAAGGTAATAAAAGGAAATAAAACACCAAGCAATCTGTATGTATTGAAAGGTTACAAAGAACAATGTTGCTTGGGTAGATCTTCATAAAGTTGGTTATGGCACACAATATTGGGGCATTTGAGTTTCTCTCAAATCTGCAAATCTAGCAGACTCAAAGCTATTCATTATCTTCCTAGCATCACTCTTCCTGAATGTACCATGTGCAAATCCTACCAATTTGGTAAGAAAACCAGAGTGCAATTCAATGCAAAAGAAGGATCAGCAATTAAGCCTCTTGAACTTATACATACTTATTTATGCGGTCCTGTAAGGAAAAGCTCACCTCGTGGAGAACAATACTATATTTTATTTATTAATGACTTCTCTAGAATGTGTTGGATCATTTTACTGAAACATAAAGATGAAGAATTTGAAAAATTTAAGATCTTCAAAGATTTGGTTGAAAATCAATTAGATATAAAAATGAAATGTCTTAGATCTGATCGATAAGGAGAATATATATTAGATGAATTCTTTGATTTCTGTGAACATCATGGCATAAAGAGACAATTTTCTATAGCTGGAACCGATAACAAAATGGCGTGGCAGAAAGGATGAATAGAACAGTTCAACAAATGGCTCGGGCTATGCTTGATCAATCTGGAACTCTCGAAACCTTTTGGGGAGAAGCAGCACATACCGTAGTAAATATTATTAACAAGGCTCATGTTCATGTGAACAATGATAAAACTCCTTATGAGCTCTGGTATGGTAGTCGTCCCACTGTAAATAATTTTATAGTTTTTGGAAGAAATTTTTTTATCAATAACAATGATGAAAAAAATGGTAAATTTGAACCTAGAGTAGATGAAGGAATATTTCTTGGCTACTCTTCAAGAAGTAAAGCATATCAGTGTTACAATAAAAGACTTCGGAAGATTTTTGAATGTATTGATGTTGTAATTGATGAGTCTCTCTCAGCTCCTAAAAGGGAAATAACAACAACAAACGAAGATGATGATGATGTATATTTTCCTTCATCAAACATCAACATTATAGAACGTGAACCCAATGAAGAACCAGAAGAGGATCTACCTAAAAAGGCTCCATCTAGATATGTTCAAAAGAATCATCCAGAATCTCAAATTTTGGGAGAAAAAGGATTAGGTTTCCAAACAAGAAGAAATATTTTAGGATCCCCTAGCTATCTAGCATTCTTATCCACTATTGAACCACATAATCTAAATCAATCTAGTAAAGATGAATGTTGGATTCAAGCACTGAATGAAGAGCTTGATCAGATTGAAAATAATCATACTTGGGAATTGGTTCCAAGACCTAATGATAAAAATGTTATTGGAACAAAATGGATATTGAACAATAAGTTAAATGAAAATGGAGATGTTATTAGAAACAAAGCTAGACTTGTTTGTAAAGGGTATTCTCAACAAGAAGGTATATAATTTGAAGAAACATTTTCTCTTGTAGCTAGACTTGAAGCCATAAGGATGTTTCTTGCCTTTTCAAGCTTTCAAGAATTCAAAGTGTATCAAATGGATGTTAAATCTGCTTTCCTCAATGGTGATCTAGAAGAAGAATTTTATATAGAACAACCATAAGGATTCCTTTTGGAAAATGATGAAAAACCTGTTTGCAAACTTCAAAATGCCTTATATGGTCTCAAACAAGATCCAATGGCATAGTATTATCGTCTTGAAAAATATCTTCATCAACAAGGTTTTTCAAAGGGATCTGCTGATAGTAACTTATACACAAAAATTGAGAATGCTAAACTATTGATTGTAGTTGTATATGTTGATGACATCATTTTTGGAAGTAATGAAGAGACGATGAGTCATAAATTTGCTTCCATCACGCAACAAGAATTTTAAATGTCTTTACTCGGGTAACTAACATTTTTTCTTGGTTTACAATTGAAAAAAGCAACAAATTGCATATTTTTATCACAAGAAAAATACCTTAGGCAAATTTTGAAGAACTATGGGATGGAAGACTGAAAACCTGTGAGTAAACCAATGGTAGTTGGGTGCAAGCTCAGTTCTCGTAACGATTCTCACATGGTGAATCAACCAAAATATAGATCCATGATTGGAAGTTTGCTTTATCTAATCGGGACAAGACCAGAAATTATGCATGTAGTTACGATTGTTGGAATATTCCAAGCTAATGAAAAAGAGTCTCACCTTCAAGCTGTAAAAATAATATTCAAATATCTCAAAAGGGAATCAAGACTTTGGTCTATGGTATTCAAAGAATTTTGATCTCACTCGTCATGCTTACAAAAATGAGGATTGGGCTGGAAATGTTAATGATCAAAAAAGCACTAGTGGTGGTACATTCTATATGGGGCCCCGATTAGTATCTTGGTTCAGTAAGAAACAAAGTTCTATTGCCTTATCTACAACAGAAGCAGAATATGTGGATGTCGCACCATGTTGCACACAACTCCTTTGGATGATGCAAACTCTATAAGACATTCAAATCAAATGCTCACCTCCCATCTCCATTTTATGTGATAATACAAGTGCTATTAGTATCTCAAAGAATCTTGTTATACATTCTAATACTAAGCACATTCTTATCAAGTATCACTTCCTACGTGAACAAGTGCTTGAACAAAAGGTTAAGTTGGAGTATGTTCCCTCAAAAGAACAAGTTGCTGATATATTTACTAAACCTCTGCCCAGGGAAGCATTCGAATATCTTAGAAAAAATCTGGCATTTTTCTTTGCCTCTCTTCTCAAATCTTCTTAAATTCAGAAGATTCAAATTAGTACGTTGGTTTCATCAAGGTGAGTCACGTATATACGCGCGTTTCTATGCATAAAACCGTGTATGGGTTTTTCTGACAGAAATTCTCTGGGTCAGCTTTCAAAATAGTTGTGGTGTTGTTAGGTAATCTCTGTTGTTGTTAAGTATTCATCTTTCTGTATCATTCTCTAATATACATCTCCTTGATGAAGATGCTTTGATGAATTGATTGGTGAAGGTGTTCAGGATGCACAAGCTTAGGGGGAGCACCTGCCTTGTTGAAAAGGATGCATTGTTGGCATTCTGATATATGATCTCTGTCTTGAGATTTTTTGGTTATAAAAAATCATATCTATAATTTGTTGAAAAGGTCATGTTGAAACCTATGATGTAAAATTGTTATATTTAGTCATGTAAGGAATTGTTCAAATTTGTAAACCCACTTGGTTTGGTAGTTGAGTTAAATATATAATTCCTCTTGGTCGGATCATTGATGTAAATATGAGTCCTTGGTGATAATAAAGTTCATACTCGGTTGAGTTATAGAGTCATTTACTTCATTAAAAATTCTGAAGATTCAACATGGTCAATGAGAAACCTTGTTTCGGTATTAATCCACCCTTTTCCCTTGATGTCAAAGGGGGAGAGTATTTTGGTATTTGAATAATGGTTATGATTAATTTATTTATCTTTTGTGGTGATCAACACCATCATGGTTTCCATCAAATCCAAAGGGGGAGATTGTTGGAAATATGATGAAATATGTTGTCCTTGATAACAACCTACTTGATGAAGCTGCCCTTGATAGAAACATACTTGTTGAGTTCCCTTTTGATAAGAAACCTATGTGTTAAAGATGTAAAAAATATGTTTCTACACGTTAGTTCAGATGTGACAGAGAAAGGAATTCCAGTAAGTGCCAGAGAAATGAAACAAGAATTATTTCTCATTGTATACACAGGTTTTATGAAGGCAACCCATGTATGGAGGCAATTTATACGCTAATTTTATGAAGGAAACCCGCTTATACATCAAAAATTAGTATATACACAGTTTTTATGAAACAATTCACGTACAGACATGAGGATGAAGAAGAAAAGTCGTGTATGCATGTTTGCACTCTAAAATTATGATACCAAGTGGCATTACCATGGTATTATCCCACAGTATTTAGCGTTGTGTCTTCCATTATATTCTGTCAAAGAATACCATCGGCAGTTGTGTGGTTTTGACTCATGGTATTGGTAAAGGCCAAAGTCTATATAAGAAGAAGAAGATCATAGTGAAAAAGTGGGCATGTGTAAGGGTTGTTACTGAATACCTTTCTCTGAGGTATATATGTATGAGATGAACTCGGTTTCATTGATAGATCTAGATCTATGATGCACCCATGGATAAAATGATGGTTCAGGATCTCTAGACTTGAAATTACTGTGCTCTTGTATGATCCATTGAAGAGATGATTGGATCTATGACCTAGGGCATGCTTGCGGAACTAAAGTGAAGGAATCTGGGTAAGTTCTTCAGATCTGAAAAAATCTGAAAATTTATTATTCCCAAATCTATACGCTAATTCATCTTGGAAAAAGAACGTATATACATGGTTTTGTCTCAAAAAAGGTGCGTATGGAAGTTAGGGGTTTCTGAATCTTATTACCGAGGTTATCTATTTGTTCCTGTCACATTTTTGGTGTTTTTCAATGAAGTATTCATGTAGATCTTGGTTTCTTGAATACTATACGTTCTGCTAAGTTAAATATGCACAAATATGATCAATGAGTGAGTAAACATGCTTAATGATGATAGACTTTTTAAGGGTTATTCATTTCTGGAAAGATGCTTGAATAAAAGCCTCAGATCTAGATCTAAGACTGATCACATTTTGAAAAATAGTATTCACGGATCTATATGTACGTTCATGTGAAGGAAAACGCATATAAACGCGGGTTCAGTGAAGCAAAGTAGCATATGCACTTTAAGATGATGAATGTTCAGGGTGAAGTCTGATTTTGCATACTAATTTTGAAGTCTGGGTTATTTATGAGTTCTGGTTATAGTAATATCACTGTCCTGATTGAAGTATTGGGTGAAGGTTATTATTATTGTTCTTATGAAGATTTGTGTTGAATTTGTTTGATTTAGTGTTAAAATTGATGGAATGTGGTCTAGAGTGTTTCTAAGGGTTGAAGCCTTCAATGTGGAAGTAGAAGCTTCTTTCTAGTAGGAGCTGGTGTTCTAATCAGGGATTTGAAGCTCCCTTCCAGTTGTGGCTTATAAACGAATTTTGGGGGTTGTATCTCCCTTCCAGCAGCAACTGGAAAACGAGAGAAGGTTGCAGCCTTCTGCAGGTAGATGCCTGTGTAATTATTTGAGTCTGCATCAGTACAAAATTGTATACAGATTTCCATATAATAAATATTGAATACAGAGATGACAACAATGGTGGTTTTCTCCCAAATTGGGTTTCCACCTTAAATCTTGGTGTTCATGTGTGATGCTCTTATGTGATGATTTATTCTGTTGTTACTGCACATATTTACTGCTTAACTAACTGATGCATAACTGATAAGATGAAGTTGAAGTTTGTTTCTGAAAACTTTAAAGTTATCTCAATATACGCAAGTTTCTGTTGGTATATACGTGTGCATACGTGAGTTGGGTTCATTAAAGCCGCATATGGAATTCAATAAATAAAAATTTAAATTATTAGTAAACTTTAAATACTGATTCACCCCCACCCCCCACCCCCTCTTAGTATTTTTCCCAACGATTATAATCAATTAAAAAATACATTCATATATATAAATACATGTAATACTCATTGATTAAATTGGGTGACCCTTACCACGATTTCCTAAACCATGGCCATGCTTCATTGATGGAGTAGACACCCTTGTCCTCCAACTTCCTAAAAAATAAAAAATGAAAATTATTAACAGCTAATTTAACTTACAAAATTGATAAAAAAATCAATTCCATATGTACACATATGTATGTATATGTATAGAGATTTAAGATTATACTTAAATACCATGAACATCCCTCGATCCCTGATCCCCCTCTCTCGTAGAGATATGGGATTCTCTTGATCTTTTCGATTCATCCTCCATGATATATATATATATATATCTATATATCTATATATATATATATATATATATATATATATATATATATATATCTAATGGAAATTTAAAATTATTTTTAAATTTCTATTTAAAATAAATTCAGAATAAATTTCAAAAAATTAATGTAATTTAGTGTACCCAAATTATGTAAAACACAACTTTCAAAGCACTAGTTGATGTGTGAAACTCAATTTAAGAATTTTTTTTTATAATAATGTTAAGTTCATCAAATTGCGCTTTACATTGTGGGAGCACCCTTGGTATATAATTGAAAACATGGTGGGACCACACTTGGTATATAATTGAAAAAAACACATGGTCATTAAAAAAGAAGTGTGAAATTCCATTTAAACAAATATTTGCTAAAGTCCACACATTTTAATTTTATAAAAATGTGAAGTTCACCACTTGTTGCAAATGTGAAGTTCACCAAGTTGCGCTTTACATGGTGGGAGCACACTTTGGTATATAATTGAAAAATACACATGATAATTAGAAAAGATGCATATATAAATACAAAACACACACATATCCAAGATATGTTACAATGTCCATCAATAAATTTTGAAGGAGAGCATCACAACACAAATTCATCTTTGAGAGATGAATATTGAATTTTTGAAGGACAATGTCTCAAAACTAATTCATATTTTAGAGATGAATCTTGAATTGGAATTTCCCTATATAATACTAATTCATCTATTAATTCATTGTTTATAGATGAATCTTGAATTGGCATCGCCCCATGCAATAGATCAGCAAACATCTTATTAACATTTGTACAATGTCTTATACAAAAAATTTGAAATTGGTTAACAATATTATTTGCTTTTCCATGCAGTTGTTTTAGCCTCTCCTTCTTAACTTGCTACACGCCTTTCATCTAGTTGCACACAAGTTTAGAATAGGTGAAAAGTGCATTTCCATTTGATCCATACTCCATAGTTGTTCCCAAGCCTTCTATAAATACAATATAATATGCCTCGTTGTTTGTTATTCCTCCCGGTATATTCATTTTCCTTTGGAGGACCTTTCTAGTCACAATATTGCAAAGCACATATGTAATCACTTCTTTCCCTGGATTGGGATAGCCAGAAACATCTATGCATAATGTCAATTTTTCAACCATATTTAGTGGGGTTTTTTTATCCCGAAAAAAAAAATCAATAAAATATATTAAATTAATATTTATTACAAATGCATGGGAGAAATGACACATGTGCATGAGATAAATGACATGTGCATGGTTTACCTTAAAGTTTGACTTAAATTTTATGGTAGAATTCACATCTAGAAATGAGATGCCTTAAATATTTCATTGCCTAGAGTTTAGGGGAGATTTATGATATGTACATGGTTCATGCATGGTTTTCCTTAAATTTTATGGCAGAAATCACATCTAGATGACATGCCTTAACAAAGGATGAGACCCAGAGGCTACCTGGCCCTTAACAAACTCCTTTAGAACTTGTAGAAGTTAAGACTCAACAAACAAACTAAATCCTATGAAAGTTCAGCCACTTTAGGTTCAGTTTTTAGGCCTTAAAGTTTTCCTTGAATTAATGGGAGAAAGCCTTGAGTTTGGGGGATCCTATCCTATGGAAGTTCAGCCAGTTTAGGTTCAGTTTTTAGGCCTTAAAGTTTTCCTTTAATTAATGGGAGAAATCCTTGAGTTTGGGGAATCCTATCCTATGTAAGTTCAACTACTTTAGGTTCATTTTTTAGGCCTTAAATTTTCCTTCAATTAATGGGAGAAATCCTTGAAAAATGACACATGCTTTAAAGTTAATGGGAGAAAGCCTCAAGATAAATGACACATGCTTTAATGTTTTTCGAAGAGTTTATTGGAGAAATTACACATGTACATGGTTTTCCTTAAAGTGGCAGTGTTTTATGGATATTAAAATGAAGAACTTCTATTTAGATCTGTTCTAGATATTGACTGTAGGGGAATTTACTACATATCTCACCTTTTAGAAAAGATGAGATCCAGAGGCTACCTGGCCCTTTACAGACTCTACCTTTAGAACTTGTAGACTTTAACACTCAACAGACATACTAAAATCGTATTGAAGTTCAGAGAAACTAAAACCTTATGGAAGTTTAAACACTTTAGTTTTAGTTTTTAAGCCTTAAAGTTTTCCTTGAATTAATGGGAGAAAGCCTTGAGTTTGGGGGATCCTATCCCATGGAAGTCCCATGGAAGTTCAACTACTGTAGGTTCACCTTTTAGGCCTTAAAATTTTCCTTGAATTAATGGGAGAAAGCCTTGAGAAATGGCGCATGCTTTAAAGTTAATGGGAGAAATCCTCAAGAGAAATGACACATGCTTTAAATTTTTCGTAAGAGTTTATGGGAGAAATGCATTAAATTAATGGGAGAAAGCTTTGATAAATGACACATGCTTTAAATTTAATGGGACAAAGCCTTAAGAGAAATGGCACATGATTTAAATTTTTCCTAAGATTTTATGGGAGAAATGACACATGTATGGGAGAAATGACACTTGTACACAGTTTGCCTTAAAGTGGTACTGTTTTATGGATATTAAAATGAATAAATTATATTAATATATGTTCCAAAGATTGACGGTCGGGGAATTTACTGGATATGTCACCTTTTAGAAAAGATCGAGAGGCTACCTGGCCCTTTACGGACTCTACCTTTAGAACTTGTAGAAGTTAACACTCAAAAGACAGAGTAAAATCGTATGGAATTTCAAAAAAACTAAAATCCTATGGAAGTTCATCCACTTTAGGTTCAATTTTTAGGCCTTAAGTTTTTCCTTGAACTAATGGGAGAAAGCCTTGAGTTTGGTGGATCATCTCCTATGGAAGTTCAACAACTTTAGGTTCACTTTTTAGCCCTTAAAGTTTGCATTGAATTAATGGGAGAAATCCTTGAGAAATGACACATGCTTTAAAGTTAATGGGAGAAAGCCAATGAAACATGATTTAAAGTTTGCCTAAGATTTTATGGGAGAAATGACACATGTATGGGAGAAGTGACACATGTACACAGGTTTCCTTAAAATGGCAGTGGTGTATGGATATTAAAATGAAGAACTTCTATTTAGACCTGTTCCAGAGATTGACTGTAGGGGAATTAACTGGATATGTCACCTTTTAGAAAAGATGAGATCCAGAGACTACCTGGCCCTTTACAGACTCTGCCTTTATAAATTGTATAATTTAACCTCAACAGACACACTAAAATCCTATGGAAGTTCAACCACTTTAAGCTCAATTTTTTTGCCTTAAATTTTTCCTTGGATTTATGGGAAAAATCCTTTAGTTTCTGGGAAAAATGGCATGTCCATGGTTTTCCTTAAATTTTATGGGAGAAATCAAATCTACAAATGGAATTTCTTAACATTTTCCTTGCCTATATTTTAAGATATAAATGACATGTACATAGTTTGCCTTAAAGTTTTCCTTATAGTATACGTGAGAAATGAAATTTCCTTATAGTTTATGGGAGAAATGACATAGAAATGACAAAGAAATGACATAGAAATGAAACATGTCAAAAGTCACTCCTTTATAAGTTTGTGGGAGAAATGTCATGTACAGGGTTTGCCTTAGAATTTAGTTTGACGTTTAGTTTGCCTTGAAGTTTATGGGAGAAATCACACCTAGAAACATTTACTTTTACCTCTATAAGTAGGCTAAGAACATTAAGAAAAATATTTCAAGCTACAAATTAGTTATGTCCTTAATAAGAAGTATGATTTAGCACCTATCAAATTGTTTAATACTTTATAATAATGTCATTTTTGGCTTGTAATATCATTCATCCTTCATATGTACAAGAAATTTCCAACTTGAACATCAACCTACACTATCATCATATCACTCTAGCCATGTCAATCTAGATTATTTATATCCATTACGTCATTAAACACTCCACTTTTAACATTTTACAAGATTAGAAGCATCATGGAAGACGTAAATTTCGGTAAATTAATAAAATACAGCCATGTAAATATATATTATTAAGATCCATTACATCGTAAAATGCTCCAATTTTAACATTTTACAAGACTAGAAGCATCATGGAAGGTGTAAATCTAGGTACATTAATAAATACAACCATGTCAATCTAGATTATCAAGATCCATTATGTATTTTAATAACATCATCTATCAAATAGATGGACCAACCGAGTCAAAAGAAAGGAGAGGATAAGAAAGATGGTGGACAATAAAAATTTTGAAAATCATCGAAAGAGGGCCCTTAACGAAAAGGTGTGGTGACCTCATATATCGAGGTTGTTACATGGTAAGAAGGTAGTGCTCATGGTTCCACGGCGGAACAGTGCCTTCCGATGGCAGAAGTCGAGCCCTCGGAAGAGGTGACGTCACCTTCCTCCGGGCCAATCATGAGAATTCTGTGGGGTCAAGAGATGGGCGACGAGACTCTTATGCACCCCACCGAAACTCAAGGAAGGGCCCACCACAAATGACAGTTGGCGTCGATAATTACAAAGGTAAGGTAAGTTTTGGATGGTGGTACGAAGACTAGTACTTTCTTTGTCTGGCACGTGGCCCCCACTTACTCGGTTGCTGCCAGCCAATCACCCATCGCCACGTGTTTCATTGTCGACGTCCTTATGATTTTATCCCTGCAAGTGTCCCCTTGCCTCGTACTCCATAAAATTCGGTTTGAGATAAGCATGTTTTAACCTCGAGTGTGCAAATTGACTGGTTATTAACTAGTTTTTAAAGAAAAACATGTTAAAACTCGAGCACAGGTCGCTTTCACTCCTGAGTCATTTTCCCCCTTGGTTGCCTCACCACTTTCAGGTATTTCTTCATTTTTCCCATTTTTCTATTTCCTTTCTATTTTTATTTTCAAATTTTCATGGAGAAAATGAAATGGTATGTGCCTAAAACCCCACAAGCCCATGAGGTCAGGACTGCTCCTGGACCCGAACCTTTCACTAATGCTCATGCACGAATCTGTGACCCAGTCTACCTATTTAATGTAGCTTACACTAGAGCCAAGCTCTTCTAATACCATCGAAGAGACAAGGGAATATTTATAATTGTCGATTCTGGTTTGTATTATCAAATCACCCCAAAAATGCACCCTTTTCCTGAATTCATTCACTGGCTTTGGGAGGCCTATGAAGAGCATAGAGGCATTTTATTTTCTACCTAGGGTAAAAAAATCCCTTGTATTACTCTGAAAATCATAAGGAAAGCCCTTTGCTACCCTCCCAACCAAGATTATGTCGAATTCTCTGATCTCTCCCTCTCTTATCATTTTTCGAAGAAACCCTGGGAGAAACAAAGAAGTTTTCTCAATATCCTCTCTGATTCGTGCTTGTCATCTTTCCTACTCATAGATTCTATCCCCCTATCAACTTTCTGAACCAATGTGCAGCCCATCCTAGCAGTCATCTAGGGGATATTAGGGTCTGAGTAGGTTGACCAGCTGACTAAAGAAAGCATAAAATTCCTATGGCTCGTGATGTAGGCAGAGATTCTTTTCAATATCCCCTCTTTCTTAGCTTCGTCTATCGAGGCTCAATTTCAAGAAATGTCTTCTTCTAGTTTTTTCAAATATTGCTCCCTTGTATTTTACATGTTTCTATTCAAGCACACAGATAGATTTGAAATTCTAGACCTGAGAAGATTCTCAGGGAGAAATGCCCAACACAAATCTGTTTTCGAGTGGACTGTGACAGTTTGCCAACAGTCATAGGGGAAGGGGTATGTAAAGTTTGTTAATTATTTCATGTCTATAGCCTATGCCATTATACATGAAAACTCTCAACCTAGAATCTTTCCTGAGTAGAAGGACTGGCTACAGTTCAATGAGGAAGATTTCACAGGTGACTGGTAATTTTTTGATGACCAAACCGAGATCAGAGTCTACGGTGTGGAGGTGCTCCCTATCACCTGTTGGTGTTCCCATATATGTGATTTTTTACCCTCGAATTCATCTGACAGATCTTGAGGGCCAATCAAGTCCAATTCGTGCCTGAAAAGAAGGGATACATCATCAAACTCCCATATTCAATTGGCCCCTTCACCATTATGTCAATACATTCCCTTTCAACCATGAAAAAATGTTGCGAGAGATGAACCTCCCTCAAGGAGACGTCTGGCACTATGAACCTAAGGGATTCCTCACAGGTAGGAAGAATAATATAAAGTGAAAAACTTATATTCATGAACCAAGGCTATTCATTGAATGGAAAGCTAACCTTGATGCATGGCCTTTGGATACACAGATGGAGGCTGAGTCATCAGCTGCCGAAGGGAAAGGAGATAATGTGTCAGTCAATATAGAAGGGTAGAAATAGGATGACCCCTCGAGAAGCCAGGAGGTCATGGACGTTGACGAAGAATATCACCCTAATAAAAAATAAAGAACTCAAGGGCCAGACGATGACATAGAGGTCAAGCTATCTAATGATGAGATTCTAGAGCTAAAGGGTCTCGACAAGGATAAGCAAGGTTTTCTAGTTTCATTTAATGCTACCTCATCGTTATCCCCCTCAAAATTTTCATAGGCAGTCACAGTGGACAAGTAGGAGGAAAGGGATGAGATCAATACCAGAAACAGGTTCATAAGGGAAATACTGAGGGCCGAACTGTCAGAGTTCTTGGATAAACAAAATTATAGGCTTTCCTCTATGCTAGACATGGATAAACAGTAGCTTATATTTGCCATACAATATTCGGTGTTGCAATGTTTAGCTCCTGGTTCTTAATATACGGCCCTGGAAATAATTTTTAACCTCAGCGAAATTCCCTTGCTAGACAATATGGATCTGCACCTATGTATTGTAGATATGCTGCAGACCGAGGTGGTGAAGCATACGGTGTCCCTATGGAAGCTGGAAAGGAAGGTGAAACTAGTAAAAGAGAACCACCATAGGGAGAGGAATAGTGCTAGGGTCGTTGCTTCCCAGCTGTAGAGCCTCAAGAAAAAAATAAGATGAAAGGGAGTTGATAACGATGCAGCGGTGCATGATCTTCTAGCCATGTCAGAATCAGAAGTCTAGTAGTTGAGGAGAAAGTTTAGCATGTCTCAGGTTGAGAATGTATAGACAGAGGAACTCATCCAGGTAGAAAAGGAAAAGACAACTCTCACTGACTCCTTTTCTAAAAAACAAGAAGAAAACACCCAAGAGGACAAAGAGATCACGGGACTTAAGGAGAAGCTGTCAGAATCGCAAGTCAAATGGGACGGACATACATGTGTGGTTCCTATAGCAAGTGATCCCGAGACTTTCCTGATTTGAGGGTGTCGGAAGATGAGGCCCGTTCAATTCACTGGATTTTAGAGGAGTCTGAGGCCACGGAAATAACAGACCGAGAGAATATTACATCCCTGCAAAAAGAGGTTGAAAACCTCCGCAAGGAAGCCTAGGTGCAGGATAATTTCATAAAATACTTAAAAGGGCAGATTAAAGGTAATATTTCAATCATGGAAGCAAGCTGACTGGTCTAGGGAGAAATCATCCCAGAGGTTAAACAACATTGGGACCTTTTGGTTCTAGTAAACGACAAGAAGATTTCCATTCATGATTTTAAGACCCAATTGCATGTTGGGTGAAGGGAAGAAGAGGAAAAGGCCACAATAGAAAAATTGTATATCAGGTATCTAAATGAGCTCACTCTGGAAGAATTACAGACACAGGGAGTGCTTGATCATTTCAGGATATTCATGGATGTCGGCAAAGTGATTGAAAGAGAAAACGCACACGCGAATATGTTGGGATGTTTAGCGGTGGTATCAAAAGGAGTGGTGGAAGATGGTAGAAGTTGGCCTCTCACCATGCTGGGATACACAGTCAGGTGCGCTATCTACCTTAGCGGCCTATCATTAGAAAATTACAGAAATCATGTGCAAGGCAGACATATCATTGGAGAAAACATCCTGACTCAAGGCCAAAACCATAATAGTTGTGCTACGCAAGGAATTTTTCCTTCTCTATCAGGTTAAGAAATTCTTTGCCATCCACATGGATTATACAAAGCTGATTGAGATGAAGTCTATGTGCAAGACTTACCACACAACACCATCAACTGGGGAGACGTTGTGGCAAAAGTGTTGCGAATATGTGAATCCTATAGTTTCTTTTACCTCACA
This sequence comes from Pinus albicaulis, assembly GCA_034641835.2. Taxonomy (NCBI): domain Eukaryota; kingdom Viridiplantae; phylum Streptophyta; class Pinopsida; order Pinales; family Pinaceae; genus Pinus; species Pinus albicaulis. The sequence continues at coordinate 1,495,472,674 of CM076581.1, forward strand.
GTAATTGCCACCCCCTCTGCCTCATCCAATTGGATCCTCTTTGTCTTCAGCTCGACCACGCCATCCAAAAGGCTCAGGAACTCCTTAACATAACAAAAAATGATGAATATCATGATTTCCCCCACGCAGCCTGCTTTAAAATTTTTATTTTTCAATTTTCGTGTAATGTAAAAATGGGTGAAATCTCGATTTCACCCTATGCACTCTCTATATTTCATATTTTCTGTTATGTTCTTATTACAGTTTGTGTTGGACCATACTGTTCCAGATGAGATTCCATTATGCCTCATAATTTAGATTTAGATGGGAAACTTCAAAATTAGTAGGGAATATTTTATTTTTGTTTGAAGAAATATTTGGTCTCGTTGTCCATGTAAATAAATATAAAAGACCAAGTTGTAGACTAAGTAAAGGTTCTAAATTTTATGGTAGTAGAAGTGTGTAGTCTGCATGAAACTTTTTGTATTTTGAGATTTTCTCTTAATGTATATCTAAAGAGCCATTTTGGAGAATAATATAACTATATTTTGTTGCAAGAATGGATTCCTACTAGAATGGTGAACAATATGTATGTTTTTGATGTATTTGTTCAGTCTAATGTTCATTTCACTTGTCTTCTCTTTCTATTTATCATTGCTTTCAAAATTCTGGTGGTTTATAAGCTATGTATGAATTTAGCTTGAAGGATACACATATTATGTTTTATGGAATCACCTTAATCAAGCTCGGGGCATGATTTATGTGTCAAGATATTCATCTTTACTGCCTTCCTCTTAAGTCTCTGAAGCGTGGATTCTTCTACCCCTCAAGCCCACTTTGCTTGGACTTGTCACACTCCTTCTTCACATTCATCATCCTGATTAACTTTAATAATTGTTCCCCAGTTTCACATCTAGCCCTTTTTGTAGCAAACCTTATTCTATGGCAGCTTCAGACACATCCTCAGCAAGTTGTTATCCTTACAATGAAATTTCCCATCTACTACACTTCTCTCTTTGTGAACCAAAGCGACATACCAAACAATATTTTCTAATTTATATTTGGCATTCTTTTGTTATAGAACATGGAAGAAAACCTAGATAGCCTCCTGTTTTTAAGATGTCCTAGGAACTAGTCTTTAGCAACTCAAGGTTGTCTCTAGGAGTGACAACATATTTTTGGCATCATTGCTGGGGACGAAGTTGAAAATCATTTCCCTAGAATACGACATTTCCTTCACCCTTCAATTAGGTGAGCATGAAGGGTTTAGAGTTGCACACCTCCCACCTTGTGACTCCACTATTATCTAAACCTAAATCAACTGTAACCCTAGCTTACACCAAGCCACATCTTAGGTTAGAAACGTCTCAGTTGAGAACCCCGTCCATATCTGACCCTAATAAAATTATATTCAAGAGGATTTGGAAAGAGAAAAAAGTAGCCAATAATGAACTACCCACATTCTCTTTAGAATATTCCCTGTCCTCATCTCAGAAGGCTCAGGTCCACGGTCCGGGCACCATGGCCCGAGTACTTGAATATCCTCCATATAATTCAGCTTTTGACAACATTGAGATAAAGGAAAAAGATGAATCAGTGAATACCTCTATGCTTCCTCTACATCCTATCCAGAGGCTAAGGAAGTCAAACGAGTTACCATACTTCAAAGCTCCTCCCAGGTTAACTTGCAAATCCCTTCCCAGCATATACCTATTTTCATCCATCAAAATCCCCCTCAAAATCCACCACCTCCACCTCCCATGCCTATGCTGGGTTTCCTCCTTAACAAATATGCGCCATTGGACTTTCGTCAACTATTGAATGATATGCCTCAGGATTACCTAAAGCTCTTGCCCTGATTCATGGGGGAGGACAACATTCTTGCTCAGAAGCATATTGAGGAATTTTGTGCTTTCGCTGAAAATTTCAATGTGGAACACTTGGATGTAGTATTGAGGCTTTTCATCCAGTCTTTGGACGAAGAAGCCTAAAATAGGTTTAAGATCCTAGGTGACAACTAAGTTACTACTTGGGAGGAAATGGAAAATTATTTTATACAAAAATGGGGAGAAAAGAGGGATCATGGCTACATCCTCATGGAGTTCAATACATAAGAAGCACAATGAGGATGTAACCAAATTTATCAAGAGGTTTAATAAGCTGTAGAATAACTAACCTGCCGATATGAAGCCTCCTCAAGCAGCAACCAAGGTGGTTTTCACTGGAGCATTTGACTCTAAGTTTGGATTCACTTTGAGAGAGAGGAAATTTGTGTCCCTAGAAAAGATCTAGATAGATGCATTAGAGGTTGAGAAAAACTTCGCCTCTACAGGAAAATCTAAAGGAAGAATAGATCACGATTTCAGAAGAAGGGGTAAAGAGGAAGCTTCTTCCTCTAACCAAGAAAGGGAAGCATTTGACTTCAATATCAGAGAGATGAATGAGATGATCAAAAACCTCTCCAACAAGTTGGTGAAGCTCAAGTTTGAAGCTAAGAATTCCTCCTCTCAATTGCGTCAGACGACCCCTAATCGTTGTTTAAATCCCCAATAAAGGAAACCTCCACTGCAAATATTATAGCGATATAGAAGGGATTAGAAAGATCACATCCATCCTACTTTATATTTGGAAGGAAAAATGGAGGGACAAGCTGAGGAAGTTCCTGATGGTCAAGAGGATCAATTTCTTGCTTATTCAGAAGAAAAAGAGGGGGAGCTTACCTTGCAAGAGGAGCAGGAGAAAATGGAAGTTTCCCTAGAGGATCCTGTTATGGATTATTATTGCAGACAATTAGTAGAATTCATGCAAGCTCAGCTTCACAAGAAGTACGATCTCAGGTCTTCTAGAAAGAGGACCCAAGTGCAGGATAAAAAAGAAGAATCAAATTCAAAAGAGTCGAGTCCCCCAAAAGCCATCAGCAAGGGGAAGAATCCCATAGAGGAGTCCCTCCCCCAAAAATCCAGTCCCTCTACTTCCAAAAGGTCTATTCTTGATTCCCTTTTAAATCATAAAGTTCCTACTGTGGTATCAAACCCCCCTATCTCTCCTGAGGAGAAAAAAAATAGGTCATTATGGAAAATAATCCTGCAGACTTCAACCTCTAGAAAGAGCTAGAAAAGGTCAAAATTCCGGTGCCCCTAGTCGAACTTCTGAAACAACCCACATATAAAGCTCAAGTATCCCAGTTCATGCTCCCCTAGGGAGTCGTTCCTCTCCCTAACAGCCTAAATCTCTAGGAAGAGTGACCCATGGTAGTGTTCGTCCCCCATGTAGAAGAGTTAGACTTTGCAACCCCCCCATTCTATATATCTTTGGTCATTCACGAGTTGTTGCTACATAACTGCATGCTAGATTCCGGGGCCTCCCATAACCTATTTCCATTGTCGGTCATGGAGTATCTACGTCTAAAAATCACCTGTCCATATAAAGATCCATACTCATTTGAATCCAAGAGGGTTAAGTGCCTCGTCATGATACAAGACTCGGTGGTGAATTTGGCCCAGATCCCAGCCAAAATTGTGGTGATGGACATTGTGGTGGCTGATATTCCACCTCATTTTGGGATGATGTTGTCCATATCATGGGGTTCAAATGTTGGTGGATCGATTAAACTCAACCTCACTTATGCTACTATCCCAGTATTTGGAGGAGAGCAAAGAAGACTATACCGGGAGTCCAGGTTTGTAAACATGGTCACTAGAGCTGATGCCTCAGTGAACTCCTCGGTGTATAGCAAAGAGGGTTTAATGTTAGAAGAAGGTAAATATTTCCTACAGGAGGTAACCGTCCACCCTCTAGAACATAATGAACCCATGAGCAGAAAGGTGGCTGAGGTGTGGACCTTGCATTTCGATGGAGAAAATTCTAGAGAAGGGAATGGAGCCAACGTGCTATTGATCTCACCCAAAGTACAGTTGGTCGCTTTCTCATTCAAGATACAATACAAAGCCACCAACAACATGGCCGAATACGAAGTGCTACTCCTCGGATTTCAAACAACAAAAAACATGAATATCCAGAGCCTAAAGGTCTTTGGGGATTTGAAACTGGTAGTGGGAAAATTCAGGAATCAGTGCTAAGCCAAGCACCCATGGCTTAGAGCCTACAGAAATGAAGTGCGGGGTCTGGTAGAGAACTTCTTCTTAGATTTTAACATATAGTTCATGCCCAAGAACCACAATTGGATGGCTAATTCACTCGAAGTTGCAGTTAGCAATTTTCGCCTGTCACGAAATCCCCTGATCATGTATGAAGTTGAGGCACGATCCTAGACGATGTGAAACATTGGCAGGTTTTCGAGGACGAAGATCAAGTTAAGCATTTCATAGAGACATTTGGCAAATTCTCTAATTTAGTGATAAATGCAGTGGATGAAGAGCTTGAAGGACAACCACAAACCAAATTGGAGGAGACGTTAAGCGGGCACTATGTGTTGCAGCTAAGAGGGAGTGTCATTCCCAGAAGCCCTGTGCCACTGGAAAGGTTGCTCGATAAAAATGATATCCCAATTAGTCCCAGTAAGGTGACACATGATGATCAGGTGAATGATATAAAGATCGGGACTGACGAAGACCCGAAGGTAGTAAAACTGTCTAAAGAAGTTCTTGAATAATTTCAATACAAATATATTCAGTTGTTCCAAGCATACAAAGAATTTTTTTTCTTGGTCGTATCAAGATCTGAAGACCTTTGATGTGGAAGTCATACAGCAAAATATTCCACTCAAAAGAGATGCGAAGCCGCATAAGAAGAAATTGAGGCAGATAAATCCCTTGCTACTTCTAGCAATAGAGAAAGAGATCAAGAAGCTAATGTGAACTAAAATTATAGTTCCCATGAGATATTCAGAGTGGGTGGCCAACTTGGTTCTAGTCTAGAAGAAGAACAGATAAATAAGGTTGTGTGTGGACTTTAGAAATACAAATAGAGCCTCCCTCAAACATAACTACCCCCTCCCAAAGATGGATCACATCTTACAGAAGGTTGTGGGATCCTCTCGGATGTCCATGATGGAAGGTTTATTTGGTTATAATCAGGTGGCAGTTCTCCCCAAGGATCAGAGGAAGACAACGTTCACCACAACGTGGGGTACTTTCATATATGCTCAAATGCCCTTTGGTTTGATCAATGCAAGGGCCACCTTCCAAAGAGTGATGAATATTGCTTTTATATGGGAACAAGATAAATTTTTGGTGATATACATAGATGATACCATGGTGTTTTCAAAAAATGATGTCGAGCACATCGAGCATCTACACCAGACCTTTGAGAAATTTCGCAGGTATGGTCTGTCATTGAACCCTCAAAAGTCAATGTTCACTTTGGAGGAAGGGAATTTGCTGGGACACAAGTGACTAAGGAGGGATTAAATATTGACCCAAAAAGGGTAGAAGTAATTATTGGCATTTCACTTCCATGGAATAAAAAATAAATCCAAGTATTCTTGGGAATAATAAAATTCCTAAGAATATGTATCCCAAATTATGCTGAGATATTTCGACATATCACAGAGATGCTCAAGAAAAATAATGAGGTAAAATGGACTCCTAAATCTAGGGCTACTTTCAACAGAATTAAACAAAATTTTGTTGAGGCTCTAGTGCTGGTAGACCCTGACTATAGTAAGACTTTCATGATATTTTCCTTTGCTTCACCTCATACTGTAGCCGAAATTTTTCTCCAAAAGAATAAATATGGGCACAAGCAACTGATTGCATTTTTTAGCCAAGTTATGCGGGATGCAAAACTAAAATATAACATTCTTGAAAAGCAGGCCCATGCCGTCATCAAATCCTTAAAGTATTTTCGAGTATATGTGTTGCAGTCGACCATAACTGCCTACATCCCCATAGCAGCAGTAAAGGATATTTTGATACAAGGAGAAAGTGAAGGAAAGCGGGGAAAATGGATTACCAGAATTGAGGAATATGAGTTAGATATCATACCTACTAAACTTATCAAAGGGCAAGGGTTAGCTAAAATACAATCTGAGTCCAATTTTTAAGCCCTGGATATAAATTTGTCCATGGAAGGGGGAGAAGTACCAAAGGGCACATAAGTACATCTTGGAATATAAACTTCAGTGCAAAAGGAGCATATGAAATACCTTCTCTCTGTGTGGTACAAAGATGTGGTAGAGTATCTCCTTACTCTGAGGTGTCCGCAAAATTTTGACAGAGAAAAATACCGCACTCTAAGATTGAAATCACAGAAGTACGTAATGGAAAATGCATTGTTGTATTGGAGGGACCCCGCAGGAATTTTGTTACTATGTCTTACCAACGAGGAGGTGGGCGAAGTGATGACCAAATTTCACAAGGGTGTGTGGAGCAGACATTATAGATGGAAGTCCATAGCTCACAAAATTATGAAGGCTGGTTTTTTTTGGCCCCAGTTATTTGGAGATGTTCATTCTCATGTCCGGGCATGTGAAAAATTCTAGATGTTTGCAAAAAATCAAAATTTCGCTCGTTTGCCACTGATACCAGTGCATATCGAAGAGTTGTTTCAATATTGGGGCATTGACTTTATTGGGGAAATCCATCCTACATCCAGCAAATGCCACAAATGGATCCTCATCACCAGTGACTACTTCACCAAATGGGTCAAGTGGATCCCTGCTAGAAATGCCACAGATGTAGTGGTGATCAAATTTGTGGAAGAAAGTATAATAGAAAGGTTCGGGTGTCCAGTTAAGATCGTCACTAACAATGCTCAGGCCTTCAAGCCTGCTAGGTTCATTAATTTTTTTCAACAATATAATATCACTCTGGGACACTCTACGACCTATTATCCCTAGGGGAAAGGATTGGCCGAGTCATCGAATAACACTATGGTGAGAGCTCCAAATGAAACCATAAGTGAGAACCATAAGAACTAGGACTCACAACTTAAATTTTTGCTCTAGGAAAATCGTATTACCAACAAGAGGTCCACAGGCAAGTCCCCCTATGAACTCGTATATGGCCGAGCAGCGGTGTTTCCCATCTAACTTGCCTTACCTCTTGCCAGGTTCCTACAAGACAGTGAAGAGGAGCTGAATGATCTGATTAGGAGGATCAATCAGCTAGTCGAACTGGAAGAAACCTGAGCCCAAGTAAACAACAAGAGAAAATTAAATGCTTGCTTGATCAACGAGAAAAAGATGAAGAAATACAAGCAGGACACCTGGTGCTGAGGTTCAACGTTAGAAGGGCGGACAAGGGAAAACATGGAAAGTTTGACCCACTCTAGTTCAGACCGTTCAAAGTGGTTGAAGTCAAAGGAAACAACACTTTCATATTAGAGAATCTGGAAGGTGACTTGATCGAAGTGCTCGTGAACAGGAAATTATTCAAGCCTTACTTCCAATAATGACAGTGGCCTTGGTAGCCTGTTGTATATATCCTCCATACTGTATATATATATTCTGTTTAAGTTACCACACATATTTTCTTTGTTTTAACTCATCCCAGAAAAGCTCAAAGTTTTGAAAATGTCCTAGATATGTCCACTAATGCATAGGCTATTGGTCTGCGAAGTTCTCAACCCCTTCGGGAGTGAGTGTGTCATCCCCAAGTGGAGCCAATGTTTTTTAATAACATCATCTATCAAATATATGGACCGTCCAAGTCAAAAGAATGGAGAGGATAAGAAAGATGGTGGACAATAAAAATGTTGAAAATTGTGGAAAGAGGGTCCTTAACGAAAATGCATTGTGACCTCATATATCAGGGTTGTTACATGGTAAGAAGGTAGCACTCATGGTTCTACGGCGGAGCAGTGAACCAAACAGCACGTGGCCAATTCCTTTTTGTCGTCATTAAACAAACCTTCCGACGGCCAAAGTCGAGCCCCTGGAAGAGGTGACGTCACCCTCATCTGGGCCAATCATGAGAGTTCCCTGGGGTCAAGATATGGGCGACGAAACTCTTATGCACCCCACCAAAACTCAAAGAAGGGCCCACCATGAATGAAAGTTGGCATCGGTAATTGCAAATGTAAGGTAAGTTTAATATGGTGGTACGAAGATCAGTACCTACTTTGTCTGGCACGTGGCCCCCACCTACCTGGCTACTGCCAGCCAATCACCCACTGCCACATGTCTCATTGTCAATGTCCTTACAACGTCAGCCCTACAAGTGTCCCCCTACCTCATACTCTGTAAAATCCGATTTGATATAATCATGTTTTACCCTCGACTTTGCAAAGTTACTGGTTATTAACCAGTTTTTTATGTAGAACAGGTTAAAACTCGAGCACAGGTTGCTATCACTCTAGCTTCATTGTCCCCCTTGGTTTCCTCACCACTTTCAAGTATTTTGTCATTTTTCCCGTTTCGTTATTTCCCTTCTATTTTTATTTTCCAATGGTCATCGAGAAAACGAGCCGATATGCACTTGAAACCCCACAAACCCACGAGGTCAGGACTGCTCCTGGACCTGAGCCTTCCACTGATGCTCATGCACAAATTTTTTACCTAGTCTACCCCTTTAGTGTAGCCTACACCAGATCCGAGCTCTTTGACTACTAGCAAACAGGACATATTTAGAATTATCGAGTCGGGTTTGTATTATCAAATCGCCCCAACAACACACCCTTTTCCTGAATTCATTCACTAGCTTAGGGAGGCCTATGAAGAGCATAGAGGAATTTTATTTTCTAACCACGGTAAAATAAATCCTTCATATTACTACCCAAGTCATAAGGAAATCCATTTACTACCCTCCCAATAGGGATTATGTCGAATTATTTGAGGTCTCCCACTCCTGTCATTTTTCGAACCAACAATGGGAGAAACAAAGTGGTTTCCTCAGTGTCCTCTCTGATTTGAGCTTGCCATCTTTCTTGCTCATAGATTCTATCCCCCTGTCAAATTTTCGAACTAATGTGTAGCCCATCCTAGTGGTCATCTCAAGGACGTTAGGGTCGGAGGAGGTTGACTAGGTGACTAAAGTGGGCATAGATTTCCTATGGCTCATTATGCAAATAGAGATTCTTTTGGATATCCCATCTTTCTTAGCTTCGCTTATCGGGGCTCAGTTTCAAGAAATTTCTTCTTCTGGTTCTTTCAAATACTATTCCCTTGTATTTTACCTGTTTCTATTCGAGCATGCAGATATATTTCAAATTCTAGGCCTTAGCACATTCTCAAGGAGAAACGCCCAATCTAGATCCGTTTTCAAGTGGACTATGATAGTTTTCCAATAGCCACAGGGGAAGGGCTATGTAAATTTTTTTAATGAGTTCATGTATATATCCTATGCCATTATACATGACAACTCTCTCCCTAGAATATTTCTTGAGAAGAAGGTTTGGCTATAGTTAAATGAGGCGGATTCCACAGGTGACTGGTATTTGTTTGATGACCATACTAAGATCAGAGTCTAGGGTGTTGAGATGCCCCCCTATCACCTTTTGACGTTCCCATCTATGCGAGTTTTTTCCCTCAAATTCATTCGACAAGTATTAAGGGATGATCAGGTCCACTTCGTTCCCATGAAGAAGGGATACATCCTCAAACTCTCAGCTTCAATTGGCCTCTTCACCATTAGTTCAAGATGTGCCCTTTAAACCGTGGAAAAAATGCTACGAGAGATGAACCTCCCTCAGTGAGATGTTTGGCACTATGACCCTAAGGGATTCCTCACTAGTAGGAAGAAGAAAATAAAATCAACATCTTATATGCATGAACCTAGGCCCTTAATTGAATGGAAAGCTAACCTTGATGCGTGGCCCTTGGATGCATAGATGGAGGTCGAGTCCTCAGCTACTGAAAGGAAATGAGATAATGTGTCAGCCAAGAAATAAGGGAAGGAACAGGACGACCCCTCGGGAAGCCAGGAGGTCATCGATGTTGACGAAGAAGCTCACCCTAATAAAAAACAGAGAACTCAAGGGACAGACGACGACATAGAGGTCAAGATATCTGATGATGAGATTCCAGAGCTAAAGGGTCCTGACAAGGATAAGCCATGTTTTCTAGTTTCCTTTGACGTTGCCTCATCTTTAGCCCCCTCAGAACTTTCACAGGCACTCATAGTGGACAAGTAGGAGGCAAGGGATGAGATCAATACCAGAAAGAGGTTCACAAGGGAAATACCTAGGGCTGAGTTGTCGAAGTTCATGAATAAACACCATTCTAGGCTTTCCTTTACGCTAGAAATGGATAAGGAGCAACTTATATTGGCCATACTGCATTAGGCGTTGCAGCCTTTAGATCCTGGGTCTCAATATAGGGCCATGTAAATCATTTTTAATCTCACCAAAATTCCCTTGCTATATAGGTTGGATTTGCACTAGTGTATTGTGGATATTCTATAGATCGAGGTGGTGAAGCATACGGTTTCCCTACGAAAGCTCGAAAAGAAGGTAGAACTAATAAAAGAGAACCAACAAAGAGAGAGTACTAGTGCTAGGGTTGTCACTTCCCAACTGGAGAGCCTCAAGAAAATGATAAGAGGAAAGGGAGTTGATAACGATAGAGTGGTGCCTGGTCTTTTGGCTAAGTCAGAATTGGAAGTCCAGGAGTTGAGAAGAAATCTGAACATGTCTCAGGTTGAGCTTGTAAATACAGAGGAAATTTGCCATTAAGAAAAGGAAAACACAACTCTCGCTGACTCCCTTGCTCAACAACAGGAAGAGAACAACCAGAGGGACAAAGAGATCACAGGACTTAAGAAGAAGCATTCATAACGGCATGTCAAATGGGACGGACATCCGTGTGTGGTTCGTATAGCAGGTGATCTCGAGACTATCCCTGAGAAACTCACCAAATCCCTATCTGATTTGAGGTTGTCAGAAGATGAGGCTCATTCAATTCGTCTGCTTTTACAGGATTCTAAGGCCGCACAAATAGAAAACCAGAAGAATATTACATCCCTGCAAAAAAAGGTTGAAAACCTCCGCAAGGAAGCTCAGGAGAAAGATAAGTCCATAAAAGACTTAAAAGGGCAGATTAAAGGTAATATGTCAATCGTGGAAGCAAGGTGACTATTCTGGGGGGAAATCATTACAGAGGTTAAGCAACATTGGGACCTTTTGGTTCTAGTAAATTACAAGAAGATTTCCATTCATGAGTTTAAGGCCCAATTGCAGGTTGGATGCAGGGAAGGAGAGGAAAAGGCCACAATAGCAAAAGGGTATATTAGTTATCTAAATGACCTCTCCATGTAATAATTGTAGACACATTGAGTGCTTGACCATTTGAGGACAGTCATGGAGGTCGGTAGAGTGATTGAAAGAGAAAACGCAAGCCCGACTACATTGGGATGTTTAGCGTTGGTATCAAAAGGAGTGGAGAAGTTTGACTAGGAGTGGTGCAAGATGGTAGAAGCTAGCCTCTTCCCATGCTGGGATCCACAGTCAGGCACACTATATACCTTAGCAGCCTATGATCAGAAAGTGACAGAAATCATGTGTAAGGCAGACATATCATTGGAGAAAACATCCAAACATAAGGCCAAAACCATAATAGTTGTGCTACTCAAGGAATTTTTCCTTCTCTGTCAAGTTAAGAAATTATTTTCCGTCCATGTGGATTATATAGAGATGGGTAATATGCAGTCTATGTTCGAGACTTATAGCACAACACCATCAACCAGGGAGACCTTGTGGCAAAAGTGTTGTGAATATGTGAATCCTCCAGTTTCCTCTACCTCATAGCAACTGCCACGCCCTCTGCCTTGTCCGCTTGGATCCTCTTCATCTTCAGCTTGGCCACGCCATCTAGAAGTCTCAGGCACTCCTCGGCATAAAAACAAATGATGAATATCATGATTTTTCCAATGCAACCTGCTTTAAAATTTTTATTTTTCAATTACCAGATAATATAAAAATGGGTGAAATCTTGGTTTCACCCTATGCACTCTCTATATTTCATATTTTCTATTATGTTCTTGTTACAGTCTGTGTCGGACCATACCGTTCTAGATGAGATGTCATTATGCCTCATCATTTCGATTTAGATGGGAAACTTCAAAATTAGTAGGTAATATTTTGTTTTTTCTTGCAGATATATCTGGTCCCGTTTTCCATGTAAAAAACTATAAAAGACCAAGATACAGACTAAGTAAAGGTTCTGAATTTTCTGGCATTAGAAGTGTGTATTATTTATGACATATTTTGTATTTTGTGATTTCCTCTTAGTGTATACCTGAAGAGCCATTTTGGAGAATAATGTAACGATGTTTTTTTGCGAGAATGGATTACTACTAGAATAGTGAACAATATGTATTCTTTCGATGTATCTGTTTAGTTTAATGTTCATTTCACTAGTCTTCTCTTTTTGGTTATTGTTGCTTTCAGAATGTAGGTCGTCTATAAGCTATGTATGAATTTTTCTTGAAGGATACTCGTATTATGTTTTATGGCATCACCTTAATCAATTTTGGGGCATGATTTCTGTGTCAAGATCTTTGTCTTTACTGCCTTCCTCTTAAGCCATTGAAGGGTGGATTCTTGTACCCCTCAAGCCCACTTTGCTCTGTCTTGTCACACTCCTTCTTCACGTTCATCATCTTGATTAACTTTAATAACTGTTCCCTAGTTTCACATCCAACCCTGTTTGTGGCAAACCCTATTCTATGGTAGCTTCAAACCCATCCTCAGCAAGTCGTTATCCTTACAATAAAAGTTCCCAACTACTACACTGCACTCTTTGTTAACGAGAACCACATACCAAACAATATTATCTAATTGATATCAGGTTTTTTTCTATTTTAAGATGTCTTGGGCATTGTTCTTTAGTAACTCAAGGTTGTCTCTAGGAGTGAAAACACATTACATCATTAAACACTCCACTTTTAACATTTTACAAGATTAGAAGCATCATGGAAGGTGTAAATTTAGGTACATTAATAAAATAAAACCATGTTAATCTAGATTATTTATATCCATTACATCATACAACACTCCACTTTTAACATTTTACAAGATTAGAAGCATCTTGGAAGGTGTAAATTTAGGTACATTAATAAAATACATCCATGTCAAATGTTGGAGGGACAGAACTAAAAATGAATGTATCATGTGGCTTATACTGCGTAGGATGACAAACTACTATATGCTTCTTGGAGAAAATTTGAAGAGTAGATACATCTAAACATCTAGAGACTTCCTCTCAGATAGTCTGTAGAAGTACTGTGCTTGAAAATTATGATTAATCTTCTTGATAATGTTGTAGTAAGCTTAGCTGACCTGTAGTAACACTGTAACCATTCTCATTATACAGAAAGTTGCTTAACTTACTTATGTAAATACCGTCACACTAGTTCAACAGTGAAACCTATTAATTTCACTTTTATTTTCTTTTAGGAAATTAATCTCCAAACATATATGAGGATAAAATTGAATAGGGAAAAACTAAGTGGAAAGAGGGAGAATAAAGATATACTAACAATATATGGCCCCAGAAAACCCTTTCATGTTGCTACAAGTATTTTTATTATGATGATATTATTTTGTTTACTAGGATGTTAGAGTGATATGTGAATCTAAAACATCCAGGTAACATCTAAATCTGAAACATTCATTCTATGTTCCTTATTGAGACTTGATCAGAAACCACATAGGACTCTGTAAGTGGAGCCATGTGGCACATATGGTTAGGAAGTAATCTGTAGTGGCCAAATGGTTGAGAAATACAATTAAGTTATATAGTATATTTACAAAATCTTCAAATTTTATGTAAAGGTGGAAATATATAATTTTGTCAACACTTTCACGTCATTTTTAACTACACTTGACTACATTATTACAGGAGATTGTGATATGGAAACAGAGGTTTTATGTGATTACTTTGTTTTGTACCAATTTTTAGCACATTATATCTTGGTTAGGATGATTCAACTTGATGCAAGAATTTTAAGGTTCATCATCTACTTAAATTATATTTCAGGGCATTCTAATTAATTAGAAACAATTTGGAGATAAAATACCAAAAATAGATGGGAAAAATTAAGAGTTCATCAGTTAGTTAAATTATATTTCAGGGTGTTCTAATTAATTAGAGACAATTTGGAGACAAAATCCCAAAAATAGATGGTAAAAAATAAGATTTAAAGAAATTTAGCTTAAATACCATCAACACCCACACATTTTGCACCCACAGCAAATTGAAAATTTAAAAAATATTTTAAAAATGAGACAGATGACCTCAAAAACAATTGAAATATATTTTAAAAATGAGATGGATGACCTAAAAAACAATTGAAAAATATTTTTGAAATGAGACAGATGACCTCAAAAACAATTGAAATATATTTTAAAAATGAGATGGATGACCTAAAAAACAATTGAAAAATATTTTTAAAATGAGACAGATGACCTCAAAAACAATAGAATTCTCTGTTCAAGCAATCGAATTTCAAAATGTATTTTTGAAATTTACAATCTAAGTGAAGTTCAACCTGCAGTTTAAAGATAATTTCAAAGTTTTAAGAAAGAATATTTTAGAATTAGATAAACAAAATAAAATTAAAAAAAACTCCTATTGGTATTTCAGAATTCTAAAATAGAATTAAGTTAAACCTGCAACAGAGTTGGGCACATTTTGTATGATCTTAGTTAGGATGATTCAAAGAGTCTGGGTTATTCCTCTCGAGTCTGTGGATATTTTGGGAGCAACTTATTAGTTATTGAATAGGTCATTCCTTGCAAATATTTTCTTGCAATTGGGTACACATTGTGGAAATGAATGCAGAGACCATCGACACCCACAGATTTTGCACCCACAACAAATTGAAAATTTGAAAACTATTTTAAAAATGATACAGATGACGTCAAAATCAATTGAAATATATTTTTAAAAAGAGAGATATGACCTCAAAAACAATTGAAAATTATTTTTAAAATGAGACAGATGACCTCAAAAACAATAGAATTCTCTGTTCAAGAAATCAAATTCTGAAAAGTATTTCTAAAATTTACAATCCGAGTTAAGTTCAACCTGCAATTTAAAGATAATTTCAAAGTTTTAAGCACGAATATTTTAGAATCAGATAAAAGAAATTAAATTAAAAAAAACTCCTATCAGTATTTCAGAATTCTAAAATCGAATTAAGTTCAAATTGCAACATAGTTGGGCTCATTTGGTATGATCTTCGTTAGGATGATTCAAAGAGTAATAGACTAGGATGAAGGGTAACAGACTAGTATAAAGCAGTAACAGAAACATTACACTAATTATGAGCTTTGTAATCACTAGTATTATATGTAACTAGTAGTTGAAATGGTTTGGATACCGATCATTGTGATTGCATAATGAATAACGCTTTTTTACAAACTTTGATATGGCTTGATTTATTACTGAATTGGAGATTTGTGAAGATTGAAGAAATGTCTTGCTACTGGCAGATCTCCTTTGTTGGGCCTACTCATAGAGGCGGTCCTAAAGCATATCTAGGTTATTTTTCCTGGTAAGAGAGGTAGTAGTGGATAAGAGCATTTTGTGAAACCTAAAGCTGTGTGGAAGAGCGTAGTTTATGAAATGTAGAAGTCCAAAATTGAAGCCTTTAAATATAAAAAAAATAGAATATGGTTGCAGGTCAATGGTGAAATGTTGGTCCTTTCTGGGAAACCCTTGATGTATGGTAAACCCAATAAAGTATGTAGGTTGATTAGGGCCTAACCTTATTTCTTGCTAATACTGCGTGCTTGCAAACAAAATAAAAATTACTTCTTTATAAAAGACTCAAACTAACGGTCTAGGTGACCAGACCATATAAAGGAGGTTTCATCTTATCTAGTATAACCGAGTTGTACTATATAAAGGAGGGTGTCCCATATGTTGATGCATGTGAAGTCATTATGTATGGAGAGGGCCTGCAGAAATAACGACAGTCCTTCTTGTGTTTCAGGAACCTGTTGACGGGAAAATTTGTCCAACCAACAGTAGGGGATATCCTCGGTAAAAAGACCTGAATAGACTCTGAACCATTTATGATAGGGATCCCATATGGGGTGTGGGTTCAACTACCACTGAATACTCCTTTTCTTGGGCACAAATGAGCCCTATAGAGTCATAGGTATATAGCTATCGAATGATACAAGATCAAATATCGATGATCGTCAATGAGCATAGAACACTACAAATAGCAAGAAAAAAGGAAACACGCAGCTGAAGGAGATGTTGTTAGCAGGATATCATTAAGGTCGTGTTTGTAAAATTTGTTCAAACCATAGAAGAAACAGTTTTGCCTGGCAAGAACAACCTATGCTTACTTCGGCGTTTTCATAAATCAAATAAATGTCAATAATGAAGTTACAAACGTCTCCTAGGTAAACAACATACCATCGTAACACATTTAGTGAGCTAAAATGTATGAATAGTATAACAGAAAATGAAGATCAATTAATCATAAGATATCAGACATATATGAAAAAATACTCATAGTATTAACACATTGCTTCTCATCAGATCCAACAGTGGATTTAATACAAATGCTTGTATTCATTCAAAATGGGTTGTTCAATTCTTTACAACTCTCTTCTCTCCTTTGGAGTCCAAAAAAAATATTCTTTTACAAGTCCCTGAAGGGAGTATATATAAGACAAAATTGACCCGTGGGTGTCTTGAATTTTCACCTTCCTGCCTGCTTGTATGATTTGCGACCTGAATGGAAAATGCGACCTGTGACCTAGGTGTGGAAGATGCGACATGCGACCCCTCCTGCAGGTTGTGCCTTGTGATTTGATCATGGGAGCATGTGCGTGATTGTGAGGTCGGGAACATCTACTTGTTGCTTTTTAAGGAAATTTTTCCATGCACCATAATCTGCAACAACTGAGGAGAACAGAGGAGTATCTTCCCTTAACCTGTGCAGGCATTCTAGGTCATTCAGGATCATAATTTATCTCTTGATTGCAACCTGGTTAGATAAGGAGGCCAGTTTGGTGTAAATACAAACTAGAGTCACGATTAACTTGACCAAGTTCTCCTACAATTTTGAAAGATCAGGTGTAGTGGTGGCCTATCTAATAGGCTGTAGGAATGCCTGAATTTCTTGATTTACCCATTCCCAAGTCTTTTCTTTTCCCAATTTACCTAGAGATGGAATATGGTGCAGCTCATCCATTTATTCAATGTCATTGATAAAATGCTAATAGGTGGTCATCACCTTCTCTAGGTCTTTGAATAACTTCTCCTTGGATTGCACTTTCATGTGAATTTGGACCTTGTCGTTCTAAGTGTAAATCCAATATTTCTTGGGAAAAGTTTCTAGAGCCTGTGGATATCTGTTTGTCCATTCTAAAAATCTATCCAAGGCAGTGGAGGCTTCTTTCAGTTGCTCATTCCTCTTCTTAGTTTCTGCTTGAGCTCTCATTAGAGGTGAAACTATTTTCTTTGTGGTGAAAATTTCCTCGTATACCTGCCCGATGGTGGCTTCCAGTGTCACCAACTCTCTTTGGACAGTAAGTGGTACTTCATTAATAGAGGTGTTCTTATCTTGGAGCTGTTGGAATTCCTCCCTTAGTGATCTCTTTTCTTGCTCCAACCTAGCTTCCCTTTGTTTGGAGTCTTGTAATCTATTTTGTAGGGAGAGGATTTCCATACCCATCCAACTCATGTTTTCTTCTGTGGCTGCGGTGAAAGTGGTGCTGGCTAATGCTATCGTTACTGGATTGTTCCTAGTGTCTATAACTATATTCTTTTCTGTTGTGGTTGTGAATGGCACGACACGGTTACGTGCTAGGCATATACTCCTTTTGTACCTGATTTTTAGCGTGAACTGGTCATAAGTGAGTCTCCTCCGATTTAAAACTTCCTCATCCTATCCTTTAGAGGTACCCATTTCTGAGAGCACAAAAAATGTGTTTATTGTAGAAGCTTTGAAGGTCAGCAGCTCTGTTTGTACCCCTGTTACTGGAGGAGGTGTCTCAGTGTCTTCGGAAGAATTGTCATTCGATCTTTGATTTTCTTCCTCTTTTCTCTTTTGTTCTGCTTCTTCTTCCAATAGCCGCTCCGCTTATGCCTTATCCTGTTTTTTTTTTTTTTGCACTTGGATTCTGCCTTATCCAACCCTATCTTGAGCTGATGCTCAGCCTCTGCTTTTGTTTCCTCTTCTTCCTTCCTTTTGTGTTCAACTTCCACGTTGTCTAATTCTATCTTGAGCTAACGCTCATCTTCTTATTTCACCTCCTTATCTTCCTTTATTTTGCGGGCATCTTCCACCCAATTCTTCCTCTGTTGTTCCTTTAGGTGTTTTTTACATTTATCCTCATCCTATTTTGCTTTCTTTCCAGTTTCCCATTGAGGTTTTGCTTCATTTTCTTTCTATTTGGCGAAAGAGCTATGTCCTATGTTAGTTCGGGGTTTTTTGGCCTGGGAAGACGAGGCTCCTCCTAATTTGTGGATTCTCTCTTCTAGAGTTTGATCATCTTGGTCCTCCCGATCAGTCAATCCCTCCAGGGCGAGTTTCCTACCCTTATTGTACCAATTTATTACCCCATCTTTAGCTGGGCACTTAGTATGTTGGTAGTTCCATTTAAACTTGGCTCGCTTGCAATGGGCAAGGACTATCCTCTCAGGATCATATGTCCGGTAATCCAAAGGCACGAGGAATAATCCTCTGATTTGTTCAGATTCCACCTCCACTTCTCTTAAATTATTGACTGTATAAGCACCGATGGTGAGCGGCAGTATGGGCCATGGCTTCTTCTTACCTTTAGTAAGGACCTTCGAGAAGCTGGAAGTCATCTGATAACATGTTTCCTAAAGTAGCAACCTATCAGTGATGAACCGGGGCAGAGCATGGGGAGTATTTAATGAACCAAGACTTAGATGAAGGTGCATTCTGCAAATGGAAACCAATTTTCCCCCTTGATTATCATTTCCATGGCTCGCCAGGACATGCATGGGGTATCCTGACTGAACAATTTCCCATAGAGTGCAGGGATGAAACTGTGAGCGATTTTCTCTATATCCTGCTTATATTTGCAGTCCCAGAATACCTGCAACTCCTTGTGGATTGGGCATGCACGCTCCTGATCCTAGTTGTGATCCCATCCCTCAAAGTGGCACCTGGCACAGACTCCATCTAATAGATAGGAAGCCATGTAAAATTCAGACGAGTATCCCTCCTTGGGTGCTAGTGCTGCAGATATGTTTGTTTTGAGGGCTACTATTAGTAAGCTGGCCCAATTGAAATGGGTGCCATGCAGGGTAACAAATTACATAAGGGATACCCAAGAACAGCTGAAAGTGGTGGCATCGGGACGACCGTACATTCTGCAAAGCATAGATGATACAAGCTTATATACCTTCCTGAGGCCTACTACTTGATACTCCTAGTCCTTCTTGATTTTGAACTTCTTCGGTTCTTCCCACCATCCTCTCAAGGTGTCTGCTATGGGAACAACATGGGTAGTGGCCCATGCCTCTGTAAATGTCTACTCCTAGGATGGAAGTGCGTAATAGAACTCCGCATCTTGGCCTTTTAAATTTGCAAAGATTTCCCCTCGTGATCCCGAATCACCCACATCCTAGGGTTGATCTTTTGTATGATCCATTCAATAATTTTGGTGCATGTGAATATAGATGGGTGGGCCCCTGTGTAGTGAAGCTTTGATATTTTCACTTGCACATATACCTGCCGGTCTGGGAGGTCCTCTAGAAACTCAGGTTGTGCGAACTCTTGGTATACTTGATACCAACTCATGCTTTCTCCTTTGCTAAATATACTTGTGGTGTCTCCATAGATAGGTGGAGGAGACATAGGTATTTCACTTTCCGCGATCTCAATCTCTGGGCTCTTGCTTTTCTTGCGAACTGTCGAAGGCCCCATGTCACTTGAGGCTGAAGAGATAGAGACACACTCTAGATCTGCTTCGAGGTTCCCTGGCATGTTCATAAAACAGTCCCAAGATAACACAGATACCATATTAATGAATGCTTAATACTTTTTTTAACTCTGCCCAACTAAGGTCAAGGAAGGGGTGATCTGTGATTTAGCGACCCATTCCTTTGGTCGTTGAGTCACATTGTTTTAAAAATTTCGAGGAGAGCGACCCTGCAACTTGGCGACCTGCTGTAATGTTCCTAATTTTTCCTTCAATAAATTGGAACATTAGATTTTGATAATTTCACTTATAAGTTGAATAATTGGGTAAGGAGGCCCAAATACAATAAAAACATGGATAAAATCCCTCTATTATGAAAATGGATCACCCTTGGAACTATATTTCACACCCTCATGTGCGAAAGGAGACATTTGCAAAGAAGCTTGGTTAAGTTTGACCAAGTCAAACTACGCAGGGTATGAGGTGGAAAGAACTACATGGGATAGCGTAGAGATAGAGGAGGGAATATTCCTTGAAGGAGGAAACCCTAATAGAGTGGAGTCCATGGAGAGGGAGCTCTCATGTGTTTAAAAGGAGGGAAAGGCAGCCATTTTTATTCATGCTTATGATTATTCATTTCATTGTCTATTCAGATAATTATGCATTCTCTGTTGTTTAGCAAGAATTGCCAGGGAATTCCTGTTTAGGATTCCTCCTCCTTTCTTGAGAAGCCTCTTGAAGGATTTGTACTTATTTGTCTCACATATAGGCTTGAGGCCAAGCATCCTCCTCCAGGATAGCGTTATTGCTGTAGCAACATAATTCTGTGTTGTTGGGTGTTGTAGTGAGAAGTTACAACAGCTCTTCCATTGCTTGTTTTTTAGAGGGAGACTCTTCCTTTCATTTGGAGGATTATTTTGGAAGCTTTGGAGCTTATTTTTAGATCTTGGCACTTGGCCACTTCATTCCATTCCACCTACAGCATAGTTACCCTCTTAGACTGCGTTATTTTTATAGAGCACTTGTAGTGAGGGGTTGTAGTGTTGATTGGAGAGTGAGATCTCAAGTGTAAGGATCAGCCTTCCACTTGGAGATCCATTAGAGAAGGTCTAGCTCATATTTCTCATCATATTTATCCTTCTCTATTAATTTCCATATTTGAGTTGCTGCAGCTACCCAGCAACTCCGACATTTTTTCCATTTTGTGTATTTCAGCCAATCCTTTGGAGGATTGATGTATTATTGCTTATAAGGGTTAGAGATTTTCTCCCCTAATGTATTTGAGCTATATCTTGTCATATCTTTCAATTATCATGTAATATGGAGCAGTAAATTCTATAAACTATGTCCTCTTAGCCTAGGTTTATGCAGAAATAACAATGTTATTCTATTTTCATGTACATGTATTTCGAGGCTTGCATTGCCTTTCTTGAGTGGATGTTTCCTCAAGAAATTGTACTATATTTGTTGCTATAACATTATTCATTGGCTCTTCATATATTCTTGTCTCACAGCTCATAAAATAATGTTGTATTTCCATGGTATGCTGATGTATTGTTGCAACCCCATTCCTTGGGCAATTTCTGTAGGGAACTAGGTGTGGGAGGCTTGTCTCACTACACTAGAAGGATTTCTTTAGTTCAACTCTTGGATTTAAGTCTTATATGTATTGATCTAAGGGATCCAGGTCCTGGTATCAAATCTTGATGCCTCCATTTCTGGAAAATGCATTTTCTAGCCATGGATTGCTAGCCTTTCCAGATTGGGAATATTACACCTGTGACTAGGTCGTGAGTTCGTTCAGCCGCATTGGTTTAAGATTTCATGAAGATGCCACCTTAAGACTTCCTGACTTGCAACCGGGTCACCGGGTCATTGAGTCGCAAGGTCAAAAAATTTTAGTTATGAGTGATACGAGAATTAGCGATCGGGGACAGAGGTTGCTGGGTCGCGGGGGTCGCAGGGTCGCGAGGTTAGAGGTCGCACTAGGGTTGGGTGGACAATTTTGACCTCGACGCAGTATTTTAATTAATTTTAACTTAAATCGATAAATGAAATAGGGAAGAAATTCATAATTTGAAAATGGAATGGTCATTAGAGGAAGAGACTGACATAGGGGAGGTTGGTTGGCTTCATCTACAAGTTTGCATAAGAATGACAGGGTTTGGAGGCTCAGAGAAGAATGAAGGTTCAAAGAGGCTATCAATGGAAGAGGCTGGTGGCTTTAAAAGAGATAATATAAGGGGAAGAGGAGCAACAACTAGAAAAAACAGAAACATTAGGAGGATTAGGCAACTTACCCAAGAAAATCGCGCTCCATTTGGCTTGTCAGACGTGTTTTGCTCTCCGTCGCATGGGTGAAATGCGACCTGCGCGACCCTTCTATTTATAAATGGGTCACACTTGTGGGAAATAAATGAGGTCATTGGGTCACTATTAAACCGCGTTGATGACATGTGTGACCCCGCGACCCTGTGACCTTGCGACCTGGGGGTCGCGGGTTTCACAGGGTCGCTAGGTCGCAATTATTTAAACTTGAATGAGATTGTGACTTAACGACTTGGCAACCAAATAGGTCACAGAGTTGCTAGGTCACTAATTGGATAAAGTGACCTATTCTGCGACTCAGCGACTTAAGGCTTTTGAAAAGATTCAAACTTCAAGCTTTGACTTAGCCTCTCGATGCTCGGGGCTCAAAAAATTTTAGAGGGTGAAATTTTTGGAGGGTGTTGTAGCGGCTACAACAAATGGCGATTCACTTGTAGTGTTCAGAATCTCTATTGGTGTTCATCTTGAGGGGGGTGGGAGGGCATAGCGCACTTTTCCTTTCACCCTGTGGGTCCCACTTCTTCTCTCTTCGAGCCTTTGGCATTTTCTCTCCATATCTGCCTACCCTTGGGTGTTGGTTTACCATGTTTTCATTCTTGGAGACCAGATGGAAAAGATCAGAGTAACCTCAGGGATTTTTGGATCCAGTATAGTTTATTTGGTCCTCATTGTGTTTCTCCACTGCCAGCGAACCAGATGGTCCCGTCGCAGTCACTGCCTAGGAATAATGAGCGTTGATCTGCTGCTAGTGAGCCTGGTCAGTACCTCGGAGGAGTCGTCATATCACCTCTCTGCGCAGGAAGCCTTTCTCAATCCTTTACCCTTTATTCATGTGCTTAATGCACTTATTAAAATGTTCTCAGGGCACTTATTTTATTTGGAAATTATTGCCTAGGGGGATGAGGGATCCCGACTTATTTTACTTGCAAAAGAGGTTGTTCCTAGTCTACATGAGGACTTGGGGTTCTCTTGGATTCATGTTCATCACCTGAGGCTAAATCCTCCCTTTTCCATCTAGTAACCGATTTAACCAAAAATTTCCTTTTGCACAGCAGTCCCTTTGGCCAGCATACTGGGTAAGATGTTGCATCTTAGTCTGAGGGCCTCAATCATGTTCTTGGCATTGATTGCCTATCACAAGTATGCTTACCTATTTTACACTCTGGGAGGAGATAATATACAATCACAGATCCAAACTCAGTGTGCCACTTGGGTAACTTCCATATCCCCTTTCAAAAAATTGGATGCCAAATAAAAGAAACAGTTCATGGGAGCCTGTGTGGAACAAGTGATTTATTGAAAACCAGAAAGGTAAAGAATGATAAAAAACAAGAAAAAATATGGTACAAGGTGTGGCGATGGCCCCTAAGAGTTGTTAGGTGAAATAGTGCTTAAGGTCGTGTCCATTCACAGGGAGGACCTCAATCCTCCCTTCAAGAGTTTGTACCCTGTAGGTGTGGGAACTGACCTTCTCTCTGATCTAGAAAGGGCCTATCCATAATGCCTGGAACTTGGAGTGTTTCCCTTTATCTTCATGAGATTTATCCCATTTGAGGACAAGGTCGCCTACTTCAAAAACCTTGTTCTTGACTAAATTCTTGTCGAACCATCGTTTTATCCGTTCTTGGTGGATGGCGAATTTTTCCCGATTTTTTTTAATTTCCTCCTCAAGTTTCAACAGTGTGTCTATTCGAGCCTATAAAGTAGGGAAGGAAGTGCGATGAGTGTCCTGAGATAATCGGACGACGAGGAGAGACAAGTTGGGAGGAAGGATAGGTTCTTTTTTGTATACGAGGAAAAATGGGGAGGTGCCTAGGGAAGGTTTGGGTGTGACTCAATCTTCCAAGAGGGCATTGTGGACTGCCCTATGCCAATTTCATTGTTGGGACCATAGAGTATTTTTGATGATGCGGATTAGGTTCTTGTTGGTTGAATCGGCTAACTCGTTTCCTTGAGGGTAATAGTTGGCAGAATGTTTAAGCCCGATACCATTTTCTAGAGAAAATCATATAATTTCAACTATGAGAGAAATGTTTCATTATAAAAAACAAGAGACGTTGGAATGAAAAACCTGATCATGATGCATTCGGTGATGAAGGCTATTACCTCTTTATCATTGACTTGACGTAACGGTACCACTACAACCCACATTGTGAAGTAGTCCATGGCGATGAGGATGTACCTATGTTGCTTGGAGGAGTGTGGCAAGATCTCCCCAATCACATCTAGCCCCCATTGTTGAAATGGTTCTTCCACTACAACAGACTGTAACGAGGTCGAAGGCCATATATATTTGTTTGCGAACTTTTGGCACTGCTGGCATTTCCAGACATATGCATGTGCATCTTTAAACAAAGTAGGCCAATAGAAACCGGCACACATAATCTTGTGAGAAGTGGTGTCTCCTACGTAGTTCCCCCCTGCGAGGCCATCGTGAAGTTTTACCAATACTTTATGTGCCTCATCCCATTCCAAACAACACAGCAAGACACCGCTGTGATGTTTGCGAAACAACTTACCCTGCACTAGCTATTAGGATACATCTTTCAATCTCAATGCCCGCTTCTTCTTGGTAGTGAAAGAGGGGCCCATGGTACCATGTTTCAAATATTGCAAGAGATCTATGAACCAAGAGGTGGTATCCGGTGGGGCTATGCTATCAGTTTGATACATATCGATCTTGTGTTCCCAATTTTCTTCCTTGCTGCCCCATGAGTATATTGCCTCTGTGGCCATGTGACACAATCCTTAGCCCTTTACAGTGTGTGCTGGCTTGAACTCTAGGTCATACTCTTGGAGGCATGTCATCTAGTTTCCTCATCTCTCGCCCAGCTCTTGTTGTACGAATAGTGAGCACATAGCCAGGTGAGGTACGAAGACTGTGACATGATTCTTCAATATGTATGGCCTGAAGTGTTTAACCACCTTGTATACTATGCAAGCTTGTTTGTCAATATCCGGGTAATTTATCTCGACACCTTGCAACCCACTACTCATAAATGATATAGTTTGCTCATTTTTGTTGTCATCTTTCTGAGTGAGGACGACTGCAAAAGATGAGTCTGAGGCAAAGGTATATAAGATAAAGCCTTTGTTGAAATCAAGACTGTGGAGGGAAGGTGCTTCTGCGATGGCCTGTTTGATGTTTTTGAATGCTTCTTTCTCTGGAGGATGCTACTTAAAATTTGTGTTCTTCTTAATCATGCCTTGCAATGGTTTCACGATTTGGGAAAAATATGATATAAATTTTCGAACGAAGTTCATTTTGCCGAGGAAGGACTGCATAGCTTTTTTACAACTTGGAGGTGGTATCTGAGCGATGAATTTCACATGTTCCTCGTCCACCACTATGCCATCTCGAGTTATTAAGTGCCCTAACAGGTTTACCTCAGTAATGGTGAAAATTCTTTTCTTTGGGTTCAAGGAGATCCCGTACATATGACACCTTTCAAAAATTTTCTTGAGGTGGTGTAGGTGGTCAGATCTGTAGTTGGAGAAGACGGTAACATCGTCAAGATATACTACCATGCTTTTCCTAATGAGTCCTCTGAAGGTGATGTCCATATCTCTTTGGAAGGTGGCGCCAGCATTAATCAGGCCAAATTGAATGCCTCTGAATGTGAAATTTTCCCATTTAGTTCTGAATGTGGTTTTGAGCCTATCGGGCTCAGCCACCAGTACTTGATTATACCCTGAAAACCCATCCAATAGAGAGAAAATTTCTGATCCCGATACATTATCAAGGATTTGCTCCATAGGAGGGACCAGGTAGTTGTCCTTGTTGGAAGCTTTGTTTAAATTCTATAAATCCACGCGCAGATGGATTTCATTGTATTTCTTGCATATAGGGATCAAGTTTGACACCCAAGTCGAATGCCTAACTTTGAAAATTATCCGTGCATCCAAGAGCTTCTTTAGTTCCTTTTGGATCATTGGTTCTAGGGTGGGGTGTAATTTCCTTAGTTTCTATTGAAAAGGCTTCACTCCATTCATGGGTATGACATGCTGGATGATCCGAGTATCATACATCCGAAGCTCATCATATGTCTAGGAAAATCTATCTCGGTACTTCTTGAATAACTCGGTGAATGCTTGTTCCTCCTCGGAGGTGCACTCATTACCTAGGTTGACGAGCTTGGGATCTTTTTCTTTCCCAAGGTTAATTTGTTTGTGCCCTAATGTTGAACTTTGCACTTTCGTGTTTGGAGGCCCCGGAAACGGTTTTGTAGGTCGAAAAAATTTTCAAGCGACATAATTCCTCTAGGTATGTGATTTCCTTTCCGTTGCTATAGTTCTTCCTGCAAAACCCGATCATGTTCCTCTTCTTCAATGAATATGTCTTTGAATACGTTCGTATTGAGAAAGAAATCCAGTACCTGTTGGTCATCATTGAAAACACATAAATTAGTGACATTGTCTGGCATGGATGGCTTGTAAATAACTTCAATAAAAAACCCATCCATAAGTGGGGTGAACCTAACGGAAGCGTTAGCGAGTGTATCAGCTATTGCATTATGCATTCTAAGTATAGATTTAATACCGAAAGCATCAAAAGAAGAAATTAAACACCATAACTCTTGTTGATAACCTCTTAGATGTGGAGACAAGAAATGGATGGTGTTATGTACCTATTGAGTGATAATCTTAGAATCGCCAATCACCTTTAAACAACGGACCCTTAGGTGTATGGAATTTTTGAGTTGTAGTAGCAATGCCTCATACTCTGCTTTATTGTTCGTGCATTGGAACTCTAACCGGTAGGAAATCAGAAATTTATTCTTCTTAGGATCTAGCATGATGCATCTGGCACTAGCCCCATCTTGGGTTTTGGAACCGTCATAATACAAGGTACATGTTTCATCTTTCGATTGAGTGAGGTAGTTCGAAAAAATTTAGGAAGTACCTGGGGTGGCAGTCTGTGATAGGTCCTTTATTGAGGTGGAGGGGTTTTCAGTGGCCAATAGCAGCTCCGACTGGACGTCTTGAGTGACTAGGGATTTGGGGCTTTGATAGCATCCGAGGATGGATTCTAAAAAACACATATCTATCTCTTCTTGTGCGAAATTGCCTGTTCATTAGTTGCATCCAGGTCAGTAGATGTATGTTTCATGTATGGTTCACTCTCGACCCATATATGGTAATTCCTGCCTTTGTATGGGAGCCAAAGGTGGGAAAAATCAGTGGCGAAGTACCCTTGGAGCTTACTAGACCAATCTCTACTTAACATAAGGCCATAAGCCTCGGGGATATCCACAATTACTATCTCGATACATTGATGCACTCTGGAGTCGAAGGATCGGTGGATTATGATGTTGTTTAATTCGCCTACCGCTGGGACTTGAGATTTGTCAAGCTGGATGATTCTGGCGTTGATTTTCTCAGGGCATATGTTTAGCTTCTTGCACATGGATAGGGGCATAATGTTCATGGATGCACCAAAATCAACGAGGTAATTATGGACATTGAAGTTAAAGATCTAGAAGGAGAGGAGGAAAGGTGGTGTGGTTTCCCTGGAGTTGGAATTCACTACATTCATGATGGGTTGGGGACTAGCAGCAGCTTCGGCAGACGTGATGCTTACGGGTTTGGTCACCGGTAGATTGGAGAAGGTTTTGAGAATGAGATCCCATTGGTTAGTAATGTGAGCGAGCTCATAGAGAGATATATTGGCCCGAGTCTTATTCATATCCTCGATAATGTTATACCCAAAATCTATGTGCGAGGTGGGCTCGGTGGTGTTCTTTGGGGAAACTAATGAAGTTTTAGCCTTGGGGGATTCTCGGGGAGTATTTGGACTAAAGTTGTTAGGAGATTTGTCTTGGTTTTCTGCATTCGGTGGCAGGATTTTCCTTAAGAAGGATTTTCTTTTCTCTTCAAAGGATTTCCCAGGAACTGGACCTTTGCTCCTCAAGCCATAGTTTTGAGGGGGTTTAGATTTAGTTTCATCAGCTAGGTTTATCCTGGAGGTAGGAAGGGAAGACTCTCCATGGATGACCTCGAAAGCGAGTATAGTGGAGCCCATATCTTCACCTTAGGGGGGAATTTATTTATTGTCTGAAATAGCCTCGTCCTCCATATCCCTGGGGGTTTTATCTTCTAGAAGTTGGTTCACCACTGCGGTCATGCTATTGTTCCACTGGGGGCAAGTATTCTCTGAGTGAGAGGCTTTATGGAAATAAAAAAAGTTGTCTTTTCCAATTTATTCAAAATTTAGACCTACACTCGAGCTTGATGGGGGCCGGTTCATGTAGGGATTATTATTTTTCCTGAAGAGAGGTTTCTATGTTTTAACATTTGGGCCAGAATCATTTTTCTCCCTCTTCAGATCAGAGACTTCATTGGTTAGCAATTTAAGGGATTTTTCGATACTTTCGAAGTCAAAGGGGTCCTTATCTTTGTCCCTGGATTTATGACTTGAGGATTGGGCTGCCTTCGTTGTTGTTTTTTGATCATCTTTCCCTTTGTGTTCAATGGCACCTATGGAAATCATGTCATTTTCGATAGCAAGGGCGGTGGTGTAATTGGCTGCCAAGGTAGCTCTGGCCTCGTGCTTCACAAACATGGCAATATCTCGTGGGAGGGCTTTGGTGTAGTAGTAAATGGTAATGGAATCATCTAAGGCCATATTTGGAGGGAATTTATTCAATATAGTGGCGAAACATTGATTGAAATCCTTGACCTTCTCCTTCTTCTGATATTTCAGCGTGCTGAGCTCTGTGAAGAGCATCGAGGGAGTCTTATCTTCTGAGAAATTTTGTAGCAAGGTACGATGGAAGAGTTCCCATGAAGGGATAGAAGCAATAGGGAGCGACCGATACCACGTTGCAGCTTTATTTTCTAGAGTATGAGGGAAAAGGTGACATGTTACGTCGTCATACTACACTCTCATCATCTGTAAAGACAGGTAGAAGTTGCTGATGTAGTCTTCGGCCAAAGTACGTTTCTCGGGATTGAACTTAGGGAGATGTTTTTCAGGATGTCAGGGCATGTCATGGAGGGGACCTTGGATACCTAGGGGGGACTGAGCCATCCAAGCCAAAGTTTTTACACGTCTAGCCCATTGGTGGCGCAGTTTGTATACACATTCCCTCTCACTTTTAGATTCGCTACCTGTGCCAGACCCGAAGGCCTCGCCCTCATGGTGGGACTGCATGTCTTGGTTTTCTTCACGGTTTCCTGCATTTCTGATGTTTCTCTAGCTGTAAAGAAAATGAAACCTATTTTGGTTTTGGTGGGGGTGGTAGTCGACATTTCGGCCTCACCCATGGCCTATGTCTCCCCTGCCTCCATTACCTCAGCCTCTCCTGACTCCTCCCCCAGGTGGGTCGTTGGCTTGCAAGTTATCATGCAAAGTCTGGTCAGGTTGGGGGCCAGTGTTGGGTTGAGGTTCAGTTATTTTGGGGCAGTATTCCTCCCCCTCCCTAGGGATATCTGGGGGGGCTTCAGAATTTCGCTCAACTGCGTCTACATAATCTTTGATCATAAGACCCACAAGCTGAGGAAGGGAGTTGACAAGGGTTCCTTGGCATGTATGATTAGCTGCAGGAGTTCTATGATTTTCCAAGGAACTAGTGACCGGGGCTCCCTGTAAACCCCTGACAAGGTCATGCGAGATAGGGCACAGGGCCCTTAGCTGGGCTAAAGTAACCTCATAGAAATGGGATTCCTCCTCCTAGGAGTTTTCCAAAGGGGGAGGACCAGTATTGTCATGTATGGTCTCCCCTTGGGGAGTTTGTAACGAGATGTTACTTGTGTGTTGGGAGGCTACCATCAGCCCTCCTTCTAGCAAAAAATCCATTGACGGGAAAATTATTCTGGCCAACAGTAGGGGATCTCCTCGGTAAAAAGTCTCGATTAGACTCTGAACTATTTGTGATAGGGATCTCGTCCAGGGTGTGGGTCTGGCTACTGTGGAATACTCCTTTTCTTGGACACAAATTGGCCCTGCAGATTCATCGGTATACAGCTATCGGATGATAAAAGATGAAATATTGATGATCATCAATGAGCATATAACACTACAAATACCAAGAAAAAATGAAACACGCAGCTGAAGGAGATGCTGTTAGCAGCATATCATTAAGGCCGTGTTTGTAAAATTTGTTCAAACCATAAAAGAAATAGTTCTTCCTGGAAAGAACAACCTATGCTTACTTGGGCTTTTTCATAAATCAGATAGATGTCAATAATGAAGTTACGAACATCTCCTAGGTAAATAACATACCATCATAACACATTCAGTGAGCTGAAATGTATGAAGAGTATAACAGAAAACACAAATGAATTAATCATAAGATATCAGACATATACAAAAAAATACTCATAGTATTAACACATTGCTTCTCATCAAATCCAACAGTGGATTTAAGAAAAATTATTCTATTCATTCAAAAAGGGTTATTCAATGCTTTACAACTCTCTTCTCTCCTTTGGAGTCCAAAAAAAATATCCTTTTACAAGTCCCTGAGGGGAGTATATATAAGAAAAAATTGACCCTTGGGTGTCTTGACATTTTCCCTTCCTGCCTATTGGTATGATTTGTGACCTGAACGAAAAGTGTGACCTGTGACCCCTCCTATAGGTTGTTCCTTGCGATTTGATCATGGGATTGTGTGCATGATTGTGAGGTTGGGAACATCTACTTGTTGCTCTTTAAGGAAATTTTTCCATGCACAACAATCTGCAACAACTGGAGATATCAGAGGAGTATATTCCCTTAACCTGTGCAGGAATTCTAGGGCATTCGGGATAAGATATTCTCTCTTGATTGTGACCTGGTTGGATAAAAAGGCCAGTTTGGTGTAAATCCAATATGGAGTCACGATGATCTTGATCAAGTTCTCTTGCGATTCCGAAAGATAAGGTGTAGCGGGGACCTGTCTAATAGGTTGTAGGAATGCTTGAATTTCCTGATTTACTTTTTCTGAAGTCTTTTCTTTGCCTAATGTACCTAGAGAAGGAATATGGTGTATTTCAGCCATCAATTCAATATCGCTGATCAAATTCTTATAGGCGGTCATCACCTTCTCTAGGTCTTTGAACAACTTCTCCTTAGATTGCACCTTCATGCGAATTTGGACCTTGTCATTCTGAGTACGAGTCAAATATTTCTTGGGCAACGTCTTTGGAACCTGTGGATATCTGTTTGTCCATTATAACATTCTATCCAAGGCGGTGGAGGCTTCTTTCAATTGCTCGTTCCTCTTCTTAGTTTCTACTTAAGCTCTCAGAAGAGGTGAAATAGTTTTCTTTATGGTCAAGATTTCCTCGTATGCTTGCCTCATGGTGGCTTCCAGTGCCACCAAATCTCTTTGGACAGTAAGTGGTACTTCGTTAGTAGAGGTGTTCTTATCTTGGAGCTGTTGGACTTCCTCCCTTAGTGCTCTCTTTTCTTGCTCCGACCTAGCATCCCTTTGTTCGGAGCCTTGTAATCTATTTTGTAGGGAAAGGATTTCCATACTCATCTAGCTCATGTTTTCTTCTGTGGCTGAAGTAAAAGAGGTGATGGCTGATGATATAATTATTGGATTGGTCCTAGCAGCTAGGACTATATTATTTTCCATTGTGGCTGTGAATGGCGCGACAGGGTTCCGTGCTAGGCATCTCCTCTTTTCCTGCCTGATTTTGAACATGAACTAGTCATAAGTGAGTCTCGTCAGATTGAACACTTCCTCCTCCTGTCCTTCCGAGGCACCCAGTTCTGAGAGTGCAAAATGTGTGTTGATTGCAGGAAATTCGAAGGCTGGAAGCTCTGTCTATACCCCTGTTACTGGAGGAGGTGTCTCGATGTCTTTGGAAAAATTGTCTTTCGATCTTCGATTTTCTTCCTCTTTTCTCTTTTGTTCTGTTTCTTCTTCCAATAGCCGCTCTGCTTCTGCCTTATCCCATTTTTCCTTTTTTCTGCACTCAGATTCTGCCTTATCCAGCTCTATCTTGAGCTGAGACTCAACCTCTGCTTTTGTTTCCTCTTCTTCCTTCCTTTTGTGTTCAACTTGGATCTTTTCTAATTCGATCTTGAGCTGACACTTAGCTTCTACTTTCGCCTCCTTCTCTTCCTTTATTTTGCGGGTATCTTCCACATGTTTCTTCCTCTTTTCTACCTTTAGGTGTTTTTCATGCTTATCCTCATCCTATTTTGCTTTCTTTTCAGCTTCCCCTTTAGATTTTGCTTCCTTTTATTTCTGTTGGGTAGAAGAGGTATGTCCTATGTTAGTTTGGGGCTTCTTGGCCTTGCAAGATGAGGCTCCTCCTAACTCATGGATTCTCTCTTCCAGAGTTTGATCATCTTGGTCCTCCCGATCAGTCAATGCCTCCAAGGTGAGTTACTTATCCTTATTGTACTAGTTTCTTACCCCATATTCATCTGGATACTTAGTATGTTGGTAGCTCCATTTAAACTTGGCCCATTTGAAAAGGGCAGGGACTATCCTCTCAAGATCATATGTTCGGTGATCCAAAGGTGCCAGGAAGAATCCTCTTATTTTTTTAGCTTCCACCTCCACTTCTCTGAAATCCTTGACTATATAAGCACCGATGGTGAGCGAAAATGTGGACCATGGCTTATTCTTACCTTTAGTAAGGACCTTTGAGAAGCTGGAAGTCATCTGATAAGATGTTTTCTTGAAGTAGCAACCTATCAGTGACGAACCGAGGCAGATAATGGGGAGTCTTAAAGGTGCTGAAGACTAGGATGAAGGTGCCTTCTGAAAATGGAAGCCAATGTTCCACCTTGATTATCGTTTCCATGGCTCGCCAGGACAGGCATGGCTATCCTCACTAAACAATTTCCCGTAGAGTGCAGGGACGAAACAGTGAGTGATTTTCTCTATATCCTACTTATATTTGGAGTCACATAATACCTGCAACTCCTTGTGGATTGGGCATGCATGCTCCTGATCCCAGTTGTGTGCCCATCCCTCAAAGTGGCACCTGGCACAAACTACATCTAATAGATAGGAAGCCATGTAAAATTTGGATGAGTATCCCTCCTCGGGTGCTAGTGCTGCAGATATGTTTGTTTTGAGGGCTGATATTAGTAAGTTGGCCCAATTGAAATGGGTGCCATGCATAGTAACAAAGTACATAAGGGATACCCAAGAAAGGCTGAATGTGGTGGCATCGGGACGACCGTACATTTTGCAAATCATAGCTGCTATGAGCTTATAGACCTTCCTGAGACCTGCTATTTGATACTGATGGTCCTTCTTGATTTTGAACTTTTCCAGTTCTTCCCACCATCCTCTCAGTGTGTCTGTTATGGGAACTACATGGGTAGTGGCCCATGCCTCTGTGAATGTCTGCTCCCAGGTTGGAAGTGCGCAATAGAACTCTGCATCCTGGCCTTTTAAATTTGTAAAAGTTTTCCCCTCGTGATCCTGAATCACCCACATCCTGGGGTTTCTATTTTGTATGATCCATTCAATAATTTCGGCGCATGGGAATATATATGGGTGGGCCCCTGCGTAGTGAAGATTTTATCTTTTCACTTGCACATATACCTGTCAGTCTGGGAGGTCCTCTGGAAACTCAGATTGTGCGAACTCTTGGTATACTTGATACCAACTCATGCTTTCTCCATTGCTAAATATACATGCGGTGTCCCCATAGATAGGGGGAGGAGACATAGGTATTTCACTTTCTGCGATCTCAATCTCTGGGCTCTTGTTTTTCCTGTGAAATTTTGGAGGCCCTATGACACTTGAGGCTGAAGATACGGAGACACACTCTAGCTTTGCTTTGAGGCTCCCTGGCATGTTCATAAAACATTTCGAGGATAAGACAACTGCCATATTAATGAATGCTTAATAGTGCTTTAAAATTTTCCCAACTAAGGTCAAGGGAGGGGTGATCTATGATTTAGCAACCCATTCCTTGGGTCGCTGAGTAGAACTGATTTAAAATTTTCGAGGAGAGCGACCTTACGACTTGGTGACCTACGACTAGGTCGCGAGGTCACTGAGTCACATTGGTTTAAGATTTCATGAAGATGCTACCTTACGACTTGGCAACTTGGGACAGGGTAGCCAGGTCATTGAGTCGCAAGGTCACAAAATTTCAGTTATGATTGATACGCGACTTAGTGACTAGGGACCGAGGTTGCTGGGTCGCGGGGGTCGCAAGGTCTCAGGGTCGGAGGTTACACTAGGTCTAGGCATACAATTTTGATGGTGACGCGGTATTTTAATTAATTTTAACTTAAATGAATAAAGGAAACAAGGAGGAAAAGTCATAAGTTGAAGATGGAAAGGTCATTAGAGGAAGAGACTGACAGAGGTTGGTTGGCTTCATCTACAAGTTTGCATAAGAATGACAGGGTTTGGAGGCTCACAAAAGAATGCAGGTTCAAAGAGGGTCTGAATGGAGGAGGATAGTGGCGTAAAAAGTGCTAAGATAAGGGGAAGAGGGAAAAAAATAGAAAAAATGGAAACATCAGGAGGATTAGGCAACTTACCCGAGAAAATCATGCTCCAGTTTGCCTGTCAGACGTGTTTTGCTCTCCGTCGTGCGGGTGAAATGCAACCTACACGACCCTTATATTTATAAAGGGGTCGCATGTGCAGGTAATAAATGAGGTCGCTGGGTCACTATTAAACTTCTTTGATGACTTGTGGGACCCCGCGACCTTGCGACCTTGCAACCTGGGGGTCACGGGGGTCGCAGGGTCAGTTGGTCACAATTGTCTAAACTTGAGTCAGATTGCGACTTAGCGACCCAATAGGTCGTAGGGTTACTAGGTCACTAATTGGATAAAACTACCTATTCTATGATTGAGTGACTTAAGGCTTTTGAAAAGATTCGAACTTCAGGCTTTGACTTAGCCTCTCGATGCTTAGGGCTCAAATTTTTTTTGAGGGTGTTGTAGTGGCTACAACAGAACATTAGGAATTTCCCCTATATTTTGCTATACATATATTCATGACTATCATTAGACAGAGGCTTAGTAGTAGCAGAGGGAAAATTTTCGACGAAGCTACCTTTAAACATAGTTTGAACAGTGACGGATGGCAGTGGTTATATTAAGATCGCAGTGGTTATATTATGTTTATGGGTGCCCAATTAACCTAGAATTAAGCTATTATGTACAAGTTGGCGGTGGTTATATTATGTTTATGAGTGCTCAATTAAGCTAGCATTAAGATATTACGTATATAATACAACTATTTTGATTGGATGCAATTTAAAAACAATTTTGTACATGGCTCGAACTTGGACTTCATAAAATTAAATTTAAACTATAATTTGAAATTTCAGAGATGTAGGAACCTCAAAATTTGGAGACGTCAAGGCCGGAATGGTAAGAATACATCGAGTCCCTAATGAAAAGAAGACATCGAGCCCGCAATGAAAGACAAGCAGGAGGCCGAGGATGTCACGGTTTACAAATAGGAGAAAGGCAGAACAACCAGAAATCCAAAAAAATTCTCACCTCCCTAGCTGTGACCCCGCAACTATGGCCTTGCAACAACAAACAATGGTAATACAACAACAACAGTAAACCAACAACGATAATACAACAACAATAAGCCCGAAACCTATTCATGATTCAGGGCTGGTGTATTTATAAACTAAAGTTCGTCTGGATTATTTTAAGAGTTCAGCTGAACTAATAGTCCGATAGGACTATTAGTTCAACTAAAATTTAGTTGTTAGTTTTCTCATCTCCGGCCAAAAATCTATTTTCCCATGCTGTTAATACGTTGTCAATGTAAACAACAGAATAAGTTCGGCCAAACTAATTTTGACATTTTAGTCGAAATCTAATACAATTTGGCCAAACGTTTATAAATGTTTGGCCGAACTATTAGTAAAATGACTTTTCTACCCCCGATTCTCACAAAAGTGTAACCCGCCTTCGCAGTTTTACTCGTATGCAACTTAATATTGGAAGCCCCAGGTACAAAAATAATAACTCTAAATTATAGGATTGTGTTTCTTCTAGAACCTCCTATAAGAGGTAAACCAAAAGCGTTAAGCATTGCAACCTTGAATTCACTTACTCAATTGCAATAACCAGATTCTTAAACTTTAACCTCATAACCTAATCAAATAATTTTTTGGTGGTTTCTTGGTACTTCATTTCAAAAATTTGTATAACAATTCTTTTAGTTCTGGGTTGTATTTGACAAAGGAAATTAATGTCATAGTTTTTTGTTCAGCATTCATAGGTGACGTCACTATAACCAAAATCCTTTCCAGGCAAGGTATGGTGAACAAGGAGTCCAACTATGCTAGGTTGTTTCTTTGTCAAAATGCAGCAAACATGGCACCATGTACTTTAAAATTGGTTAGTCTTGGATGGATATTGAAAAATAAGCAAATCCCATCTAATGAAGGGTTGTAGTCTTTCTTCCTCTCCACTCAACTCAATTTTCATCACCAAATGGTTCACATTATTTCTAGATTGCAATACTATGTTTATATCATCCCAACACCACTACACTCCTCAAAAGGATAGATACTCTTCATTCAAAATTTTTCGAGCTTCAAAATTACTTACTTTTCCTTCATTGTTTGCTATTGAAATTTTCCTTAGAGAGTGAGTTCCCTTTGTGAAAATCTAAATAGCTCCTTGTACTTCAAAGTATTGAAGTTTGGGAGTATTTATGTTAACATAGAAATCACCTATACCATAAAAATCCAATATGCACTTCTCTAGAAGCTGCAAGCCAATGTTCACCACTTTGACACCATCACAATATAGAAAAACCAAACACTTTAGCATCAAACATACATGAATGATGCCGGAGAAAGGAAAATCACATGTACGAATACGAACAACTCGTAATGTATGAAGGCTCATCAAAGGGTTCCAATTTGGTGCTTGTGATAAGTGAACACTCCATGACTTGAGGGTTTCAAGAAAACCAAAGGAATAAATGTAATCATTCTTGGTGGGAAAATTAGGTACAAGACATTTTAATACAATATTATTTAGTCAAAGTTCCAAGTGATTTAATGAATTTCATCAAGAAAAATGGAAATAAACAATTAGTCATTCCAATGTAGATATTGAAAATACCATGTGGATTAAAATAACATCTAAGTTATTCAATCCCTTGTCAAAATCAAATTTTGAAAAATAAAGGATGTGAATGTTTCTCATTTCCTCTCTCCATTTTTTACTAATACGAAAACACATGGCCACATTTGTGGCATTCTTAACAAATCAGAGCATGTGCTGCACTCTTGAATCAAGAAACACATCCATAATCTTCATCAAATATTGGCATAAATATCCATGGTTATAGAAATTTCAAAGGTGTTCTTATTCTCATAAACACCTATCAGTAATATGATCATTACCCAATAATGTAAACCCTCTAAAAACAAGTCTTTGGATATATATAATTTATTGCCATCTCCTCTTTCAAGCTTGTATATGAAGAATTTGAATCACAAACTAAATACAATCTCAAATCCCATACCCACAAGTTATTCAAATCAATAAAATTGGGAATTAAATGCATCCTTTTTTGAGCCAATACCCAGAAGATATTGAAACAACGAAGGAGCCATGGTGGGGTTTCCTCTAATATTTGTGTGGTTGATCTCTTCTCTTATATTTTTCTTATGTAGGCACCTACTATGTTTTTAAAAGCATTTTTCTTATGTAGTTACCTACAATGTTTTTTAAAAACATATATAAGACAAGATGTTGTCATGATTTGAAACCAAGATTCCCATTTTAATCTTTGTGTTTCCCTTTTGGTAGTGAATTTTACAATTTCTTTGGTATTCATAACAGTGTGCCCATTGAACACATTAAAATGAAGAATTACCCACTTATATCAAAATTAACACTATCAAAATTTATCATAAATAAATGTTCTTCTCAGGTGACATTTTACCAATATTGATAGAGCCCACCAACTCTAATGTCTATGAATCATGTATTAAACAAAAAAGAAAAAAAGTGAAGGAATGACGAGGAGGAGTAAATTGTTTTATATATGGTGTGTTAATTGAAGATGGGCTAAAACATTATTAACACTTATCTACATGTATATTTGAACTATCGGGTTTAATTCTATCTTTATTTATATTTTGTACTAGTCGAAATGAAAATTAGAATTTAAAACTCAGAGGTGCATATTATATGGGTCTATGTAAATGAGTGGATAAATACATGGTAGCAGAAATTACCTATGCATGAGACTTATCCAAGTCATGAAGGATCTGCACATCATGTAGAAAAATTAACACTCCATACCAATCAGGGATATATGGATGTAAGGAAATGCATAAAAATTCTTAAATGTCTAAACCAGTAGCTGGATAAGCCTTATTTTCTCCATGTAAACCCATATCAGTGTCTATAAACACTTTTCGAATTTCAACAACATTTTGGAACAAAATGCAACAAATAGGCGAGTGAAAAAATGGTTAAACAAATGCCATCCAGCTCAAACAAGGATACCAAATATAACAACCTGCCAACTTGTAAAATTGAACTCACTCAAGCAGGACTTCCATGATATATTGGCACAGAGTATCAGAAAACACAATCAAAATGCTCAAGGTCGATACCACCAGGGAAGAGGTACATGTTAGATGGAAATGTGGGATTAACTTTCTCCAATGGGATAGTGAATTGTTCAATGTCTATGCTTTTCATGGGATTTACCATATCTAGTGTACTAATCTTGGAAAAATCCTATTTTTCACAACAACAATCCCGAATAAAATTGAAACCCTAGAAACCTGAAACTATGGGAAAACCAAGGATGAAAAATCTAACAGAAAATGAAAAAATTATGAGGAAACAAATTAACTTACTTTGGTAAGAGGCATATTTTCTACAAAATTGACCAGAGCATTATGAGAATCATTTTCCTTCTCATTGTTAGCCTCAAATACATATAGTAGAGAAGTGTAAGTAGTTGACACAAGGGCTCTCAATTAATGTAAGCTTTGTAAGCCTAGATAGAATTAGTGGTAAATATTGAAGGGAGTATTGGAATGTGTTAATTACTCCCAATATTCATGTAGTTTGCATGTGTTGCATGCAGAGTTTAAATTTGGAAAAAATATTAGCGTGGATGTAAAATATAAAATTAGTGTAGTTATTATCGACATATAAAAATATCTATAGAGGATCTCTTCATAATACGTTGTACCTCTTTATTTTTATGTTCTCAAGTGGTTTATTCCTTACTCCATCATTATATTATATCAGTTCGCTAATTGACATATCTAAATGGCTATTGAGAAAATTTCATTAAATTAATGCTATAACTGTTGTAATCCTACGGGATTTTTGTATAGTTATGCATATAGTTAGAATTTAGTTATATTCAATTAGGGAGATATAGCTGTAACCTTCAGTGTAATGAATAAGATAGATCGATCATATCATTGCAATTTAACAATGGTATAAGAGTAGTTCTAACGCCTGAATATCTTCATGGAACGGGCGTTGAGATCCGATGACCACATGTTAGAGTTAATGCTTACATCTTATTTGAGAAGTTGGTTTGTGATGGTTGAGAAATTTTCTCAACTTCTCTCTCTAATTTAAAAATAAGTTGAATCTTAGAAAATCTATTTAATAGAGTGATCACATACACTGTGTGTTTTGATCACATACACCTTTTGTGTGCAATATACCATTCTTTATCTTAGTATCAGAGCCCAGTATCTCTATGATGAGATTATTTATAAGCATATCGATACAATCCCGTATTTCTTGTTGGATTATGGGAGAGTTGTGTATATTGTTACATTATGCACTATCTTCCCGGTTGCTTCCTCGAGACTAAATTCCCTATTATAATACATTCTTATTTGGCTTTGAAGAATACGGTGGTCACTAGCCGATCTTCCAAAGTTTTGAGTTCCAAGGTACGACAAATTCATCAATGTATTGAGATTCAAATAGATTTTCAACCTGTGGGGGCGTCCAATAGAGTGTGAAGTCAAGCATGGAGTGTGAATTGCGTCAATAATAGTGATGCTCAACCTTTTTTGCCAGAAAACACTGTAACTAGATTAGATTAATTTGAACAGTCGCTACGTATGCAGTCTGGATCTGTTAACAATAGTCGGATATGCTGATTCAAAATTGATTGCATCTGTGTGACGCAATGAATGGCCGTTATATGCGTTAGATGTCATCGTTAGTAGGATACTACAGGTGAAATGCAACGTCGAGGTGGAGGCTGAGCAAGTTGACTGTTGTTTTGTTCAAATTTCGAGGTAGTTATACTACAGATCAAATTAGTTGCTCACTCTTCACAAGCAAGATGATAGAGTCAACTTTGAATTCAGAGATGTATTTGAAAATCAAGTGAATGTAGGGAGACGTATTTCTTTCACAAATTATCTGAAGCCTGAAACTAAAAGTTTCAGCAATATAGTTAAAACCATATTCATGTGGCATATCTGGCGTTAGATAAGGAGTTGGCTGCAAAGGGGAGCCGCTCTGTGATTTTGACAAATAAGTCGATTTTATTTAATTGCAGAAGGGTACATCGGTGTTGAAGTATAAAAGTTATTTTTTTTCTTATTTTATCATTGAGTTCATGGTGTTAGAAAAATTCAATGGTTTGAATTTTCCCTCATGGAAAGTAAAAATACAAATGAAATTAATGAATAAAAATTTGTGGGGCATAGTGAATGGCTTAGAAGTAGCGTCTAAAGATGCCAAAGAATTAATTGAATGAAAAAATAAATATGACAAAGCTAAGTCCATTATTTGAATTTCTCCTTCATATTCGCAATTATATCGTGTAGATCTCACTAAATCATTAAAGGAAATATGGGAACATTTGGCTCAGTTATTTGGTGTAAAAACTACAAATGAAAAAATTTCCATAAAGCTACAATTATTTAGTCTAAAAATGAATGAGGAGACATCTATGTCCAGTCATGTAAATAATTTATTGTCTCTTTTAAGACAATTAGGTGAAGCAAGTACTAAGGTGGAGGACGAAGATGCTAAAGAAATATTACTAAGTAGTCTTCCTTCAAGTTATAGTAATTTTTTTTTTACTTTGAGTCAAATGTCTACACAAACATTGCATGAGACAATTGCAGCACTTATGGCAGAGGAGAAGCAACTAAAACTAGAGCATGCAGAAGAGAACTCTTGTGTAAAGAATGCATTTCTTACAAGATCAAGGATGAGAAAGAAAAATGCAACCAAAGGTGAAATTGAATTCTGCTATTGTAGGAAAATTGGGCATACAGCGTGGAATTGCAAAAATCATGCCAATGATGTGTTAAAAGGGAAAGAATAAGAAAATATAGCCACAGATGAATACCGATTGAATTTTGATGATGAATTCGATGAAGATTATGAACCTCTTAAACTGTTTTAGAACAGATGCAGTTCAGGCTCAATATGGATGGTTGACGAGATAGTATGGCAGTTGTGGATCTAGGGAAGGATCCCTCATTAGTCATAGACACGGAGTGGTCTGCTAATGAGTTTATGTGCCAGATTGGGATGTTGTCTGGTAATTGATTTCGGGAGGTTCTTGATTCGAGAGTTCAATAGCCAAACTCAGGAATCCAACTTGCTGAATACACCTTTACAAGGGTTATGAGGAAACTTGATGGAGCCTATATTGATAAGCTGAAAACCAGTTAAAGAATTATTGTTTATTTTTCTATTTATGAGTGATTTAAATAAATTCATGTAATGTAATCATTAAGAGGAGATGTTGGAGTTAATGCTTACATCCTATTTGAGAAGTTGGTTTCTGATGGTTGAGAAATTCTCTCAACTTCTCTCTCTAATTTTAGAATAAGTTGGATCCTAGAAACTCTATTTAATAGAGTGATCTGAATGTAATCAGTGTGTGTGTGTGTTTTGATTGCATACACCTTCTGTGTGCAATATAACATTCTTTATCTCCACGCCCAGTAGAGATGTTGGAACTTAATATCCAAGGAGGTTGGCAATAAGTTGTGCTAAGGGGTTGAATATTTTCAACCTACGTATGTGCTCCTTTCTGTTTTCAACCTGCGTATGTGACCCCTCCATCTGTACCAAAGTCATATATAAAAACGAAACAGTGGAGGCATTTAAACTTGCTCAATTTTTTTTTGGAGTAGAGTTAATGATCTGTTACTATCTCAATAGTTAGCCCTCGGATGGCGTGATAAAGTGAAACCCAGAGTTTGGACCTCGGTGCAAGTTAAGAACCTCTTCTTTGTGCAGTTTGGAGAACTGTGGATTCTTTGTGATGTGTTTTTATTTTTACCGTTGTGTTAAGCATTTGGAGGCATGGGTGAACGACTATGCTGAATACTAGCATTTGTAGAGGCGTGATGGAAACCTTCAACATTGTGGAAAACAAAAAAATTGTGGGTTTTGGACAGAATCTGCATTGCAGAGGTAACTGCTTGCATTTGGAGACGTGATAAAACGAGCCAATGCATATGTGAAATCAACAGTGGTTTTTCTGTAAGTTAAAAACATATTAAAAAAAAACATTGTTCCTGGTTGTGGTTAAAAACAAAAGTGCTCAATCTCTTAGTTAAAGCCGATCTTTTTTAGAGAAATTTGTGCCTATGATTCTGGTTATGATTCCGGTTGGAACATAAGTTTTTGTGGTTGGATCAGATATTTTTTTTTTTTTAAGTTCTGTGCATGTGATCAAGGTAATTATTTTGGCTTATATGAAAATAAGAACTCTCTGGTATTTTTTATTGGGATTGTACTATCTGGAATGGAAAATTTCCAAGAATGGTTCACGAAAATTAAAAATACTCTTATTTTTAATGATTTATGGGATGGAGTCTATGAAGGAGAAGGAGGTAATACACTAGAGAAGCCTCATGAGCAGAAACAACTGGAAATCTGGCAAAGTAAGGATAAGAAGGCTTATTCCTTAATCTCCACTTGAGTCTCAAAAGAGGTAAGCAGAGACATTTCTCAGAGAAAAACAATGTATGACATAAAAAAACTAAAAGAGCTTTATGACTCAGATTCTAAATTGGAGATAATGTAGTTATTGTTGAATTGGAGATAATTCACTTATTGTTGTGATTACTTAATCTGGAAATGAATGATAATGATCCTTTAAAACTTGCTTTTGAAATCAAAGCCATCAATCATGAAATTGAATATACTGGAGTTAAAGTTTATTTGCAACTTACTTCCTTTATAAAATGTCTTTACTCTAGTTATTGAAACTACTTGGAATCTCTCCAATCTAGTGGGAAATTAAAGGATTTAGATTTGGAGAAATTAGTAGGGAAAATTTCGGAACGAGAGAAGGATTTTGGCAAGAAATAAAAAACACATAATTATAATACTGAAACCCTCCGTCTTTCTCAAAAAGACAAAAAACCTCAAGAATAATTTTTCATAAATACTAAGGGTAATATAGGCCAAGGTAGGATGAATTCTAGAGGGAGGGTGGCAAAAATATTCAGGGAGATAGATATCAGAATGATAAACAAAGAAATGTTTCTGATAAACCAACTTTAAAATGTTTTAGATGTGGTAAAATTGGACATGCTGCTACAAAATCTAGAATTCCGTGGGAGAAAATTTATGAAAGAAGAGAACAAATGCTTGAAAATAAATATCATCTAATTCCAGAAAAGGATAATCTTCTCAGATTGCACATTATGTTGTTTATCATTGTAATTTTCACATGGAAAATATTTTAGTACCTCTTTTTCTTCACGGAATGATAGTTGGATTTTAGACATAGGTTCCACTTGTAATATGACCTTTAAAAGATATTTATTTGATCAATTTAGTGAAAATATTGATGCAGTGGTGTATTTTGTTGATAATTCTCAAATAAAACCATAAGAGATTGGTTCAATTCAATTAAAAATTCATGGAATTTCTGATTATATTTTGAATGATGTTCTTTACATTCCACATTTCCAAAGGAATTTATTATCTCTTATACAAAATAATA
The DNA here is from genome assembly GCA_034641835.2 of Pinus albicaulis. NCBI lineage: Eukaryota > Viridiplantae > Streptophyta > Pinopsida > Pinales > Pinaceae > Pinus > Pinus albicaulis. The sequence goes on from CM076581.1 coordinate 1,495,516,623, forward strand.
TAGGTGATACAATCTATTCACATATTTTATGGTAAAGTAGAAATTAGAATAGCAGTTGAGAAAAAAACTGTAATGACTAGAGTCGAAGAAGATAAATTATTGAAAGGTATGTCGTATGTGTCATTGAACCCAAATTATTTGGTTCGACAAAATGACACTCCATCATCTTATTTATTATGTCATGCACGCTTTGGTCATATTAATAATGAAATTATTAGAATTATGAGACAACTGGGTATTAAAGGATTTCCAACAACTCCCAAAAAAATTACCCCATGTAATGCTTCTATATTTGGCAAGCATCACAAACAGTATTTTCAGGATTCTAATTCTAGAGCTTCAAGGAAATTAAGACTCATACACTTTGATTTATGTGGACCTATGCATTTACCAAATGTGAATGGAAATGAATACATTCTGAATTTTATTGATGATTATTCGAGGATGTGTTGGGTTTATCTGCTTAAAGAAAAATCACAAGTTTTTTATGTGTTTAAGAATATTCAACTCTTGATAACAAATGAAGCTCAACTTAATATTGGTACTATAAGAACTGATAATGGGGGAGAATATACTTGACATGTTTTCTATAAATTTTGCAAGAGAATGGCATCAAACACCAGACCACAATACCATATAATCCATAACAAAACCATGTTGCAGAGCGAATGAATAGAGCATTTATTAATATGCTAAGGTCAATGATGTTTTTTAAGAATGTAAAATTGATGTTTTGGGGATAAAAAATGCTCTCTATAGCATATATTAGAAATTGGTGCCCGTCCTCTGTCATTAACAACAAAACTCAATATGAATGTGGTATAATAATCTTCTTGCTGTTAAACATTTCTGAATTTTTGGTTCTCAATGTCATGCTTTGATTCCTAAATAATAGAGGAATAAGTTGAGTGAAATAAGTAGAAATTTTATATTTTTAGGGTATTTTATGACACCTAATTCATACCGATTTTATGTTGAAGAGAACAAGAAGTTTATTTTTTCAAGAGATGTTACTTTACTTGAATCTTACAAATATTCCCTCACTATTGATAGAAAACATAATCACATACAAAATTATGTTCCTCAAAAGTTTTATTATGAATTAGATAATATACTTCCACATCCTGAAGGGGGGGTTTTTATATTATATCAGTCTGTGAAGTTTCCTTCTCTCAATGTTGATAAATTGGTTGATGCAAGTTTTTCTACAGACATGACAAGGACAAAAGCAAGGACATAAATTTCTGATTTGAGATTTCTTGGGTTGTTGGTTTCTAATAAATTTTCTCGATTATTCCCATGCATCTAATTTAGATCGACGTTTCGAACCATCAAATTAGGTTCATCATTAGGATAAGAATATATATGGAGAAAAAATCCACCTAATATTTTGATAAATAGGGAAATGAATATGGTTTGATGTGGAATTAGCTGATAGTAAATTTTTTAATTTTATATTTATATTTTATATTTTATATTTATATTTTTAAATTATTAATTATATAATTTTTTGTAAAATAGATTTATTTTATTTTATAATGTTCATTATTTTATAGTTTTTATTATTAAAATAATTTGTTAATAAAAATAAATTAAAATTATTTTTAGGATGTGTTTATATATTAAATAATATATTAATACTATGAGATTAGATTATTGCTTCTATTGTAAGGTACTAGAGTATTTAAATAAAATGGGAGGTTATAAAAGGTTAATGTATTATATGAATATTTTAAAAATACTTATATTAATTACTTAGAGTGTTTAGGTTACTTCAATATTTTTTAAGATTTCATTTTAGATTTAATTTTCATGCATTGTTTTACTTTTTATTTTAATTAGTGTGAGGTAGAAATTATATAGTAATGTTTTAAAGTAAGATTATTGAATTTTAAATTTAATTGATGTTTCAAAGGATTTAAGATGCTTAAATATCATTAATGTATTTTTAGGTTTGATTAGATTTGTTAGGGAAGTTATACATGTTATTATAAAAATATGAGGATTTTTTAGGGTTAGGTAAGGCCCAAATTTTGATGAGGTTAAATTATGTATAAAAGAGGGTTTAGAGGGGAAAGGTTCTTAATGATTAGAGAGTTTTAAGGGAATTAGAATTATATTTTAAGTTGCAGATCGCATTTTTACTTATGATTATTGCTTCATTTATATTTAGATTTTTAGGATGTTTGTTAATCTCAATCGCCTCTCTGAATTTTTGATGGAAGTAGTGGTTAATTATTGCAAGGAAGTGAGTTTCTTCAACACAAATTTGAACTTTGGTGTTGCTAAAATGTTTGGCAAGTGCAAAGGTTTTTGATAAATCATGTATTATGTCGGTTGAATGTTCAAGGATGTGGGTGTTAAAGGATCAACCCGTGTACCCCACGTATGGAATTCCACATGAATAAGGAATTGAGTAGACTCCTTTTAGTATTTGGGGTCAATAGGGTCTTTAAAAAAATTGAGGCAACTTTGGATTTCATCTATTGGTTTGAAGGTGGTCATGATGTTATGTTTTCCTAGGATATGGGCAATTTTTTCAAAGGTTCCGAGGATGTATGGAAGGTTCGATTTGCAATTGAAGTTTTCAAAATTCTATTTTTATCTTTTTTGTGATTTATGTTGGCTTTATTTAGAGCTTGCATAGCTTAATGTTTATTGTATCCATTTTTTATAAAAACATTGATTAAATGGCGACTTTCTTCCTATAAGTGATCTTCATCAGAGATTCTAATGACTCTTGTAGAAAAAGTGTTTAGAATACCTAAGTTTTTTCTGGGATGGTGATGGGATGTGGCATGGAGATATTGTACAGTCTGAGTTTTTTTACGGTAGAATTGATGAGATATGGATCCATCAGAATTGTGAGAGATCAGAATGTCTAAGAAAGGAAGGATGTTATCAACCTCAACTTCCATAATGAATTTTATTGACAAGGAAATACTATTTTGATGTTTTTCAAAATTTCCTAAAGCTTCCTGACCATTAGCACATATGATGAAATCAAACATCAAATTATCAAATATTATCCGATATAAATGCATTATTAATATTTTAAATAAAGGGCTAAATTTCTCCATAACTCCCACTAAAATTCCCATAGAATACATATTATGTCATATCAAATATGGCATCAAAAGGCTACCTAAAGATGCTAAGAAATTAATTAGACAATATTGTTCTGTTTTCCTTAGAAAATCTAAACCCCCAAAAAAAAACATTACGAAAGATGAATTACTTGATCTAAAATATTTAAAATAAAACCCTAACTTTGTAATATTAAAAGCAGAGATGGGGGCAGCCACAATAATTATAAACAGAGAGTACTACAATGATAAAATGATGGATCATATAAACAATAGTGGATGTTATAAAAACTTTAATAAAAACCTGTTAAATAAAATTACAAAAGAAGTTTCCATGCTAATCAATTATAATAATCTCATTGAAAGTTGTCCTTATAGACCTAGAATTTATGGGGTGCCAAAAATTCACATAGAGGGGATTCCAATCAGACCCATTATTTATACTATTGGAGGTTCCACCTATCATCTAGTTGAATATCTGTGCAAGAAATTAAACCATTGGTTGCAAACACTACATCATTGATCAAAGATTCCACCCATTTCATCAATGAAATCAAGAACATGAAGATTGAAAAAAATTACATTCTTATTAGCTTTGATGTTACCTCTCTATCTACAATTATTCCAATCAATGAAGCCATGGAAGTGCTGAGTAAAATCACTCACCTTGACACTTCAAAACTGGTCGAAATTTGCCTAAAATCCGCCTCCTTCAACTTTATGGATGAAACATATGTACAAACATGTGGAGTAGAAATGGGCTCTCCCCTTTCACCTATCATTGCCAATATTTTTATGGAAGATTTTGAAGCCAAAGCCATTGAAATTCCCCCCCCCCGCTATAACCAAAATTTTGGAAAATATTTGTGAACGGTACTTTCATCATATGTTCGCATGGTTGGGAATCTTTATAAAAATTTAAAAAACATCTAAATAATATTTCCTCATTAAAACAATTCACCATGGAATTTTAGGTTGATAATAACCTTCCTTTCTTAGACATTCTCATCTCTCGCAATTTTGATGGATCATATCTCACTAAGTGTACTCACACTGAACAATATCTCGATGCCACATCCAATCACCTTCCCAACCAAAAGTTATATATTCAAAACACCCTTGCTACAAGAGCCATTAGAATATCTTATGAAGATTAACTTATAGAATCTTATCCTAAATAAACCTATTATTAATCTTTTAAATAAAGAGCTAAATTTTTCCATAACTACTGCTAAAATTCCCATAGAAGACATATTATGTCATATATAATATGGCATCAAAATCCTTCCTAGAGATGCTAAGGAAATAATTAGAAAATATTGCTCCATTATCCTTCGAAAATCTAAACCCCCAAAAGGAAACATTACCAAAGATGAATTCCTTGCTCTAAAATCCTTAAAATCAAACCCAAACATTTTAATATTAAAAGAAGATGGGGGGGAGGGGGGGGGGGGCAGAGTACTTATGAATAGATAAGACTACAATGGTAAAATGATGGATCATCTAAACAATAGTGCATTTTATAAAAAAATAAATAAAAACCCATTAAAGAAAATTACAAAAGAAGTTTCTTCCCTAATCAATAATAAAAATCTCATCGAAACTTGTCCTTATGCACCTCGAATTTATGGGGTTCTAAAAATTCATAAGGTGGGGATTCTAATTAGACCCATTGTCAATACCATTAGAGGTCCCACCTATAATCTAGCTAAATACCTGGCCAAGATATTAAAATCATTGGTTGGAAACACTACATCATTCATCAAATATTCCACTCATTTCATCAATGAAATAAAGAACATCAATCTTGACAAAAATGACATTATTCTTAGCTTTGATGTTACTTCTCGATATACCAATATTCCGATCAATGAATCCATGGAAGTGATTAGTAAAATTACTGATCCTGACACTTCAAAACTGGTCAAAATTTTCCTCGAATCCACGTTCTTCAACTTCATGGATGAAACATATGAAAAAGCATGTGGATTATCTATGGGCTCCCCCATTTCACTTAAATTTTCCAATATTTTTATGGAAAATTTTGAAGCCAAAGCCCTTGAAAGTGCCCTCCTAAAACTCATACTATGGAAAATATTTATGTATGATACTTTCATCATATGGCCTCATGGTCGAGAAGCTTTAGAAAATTTTAAAAACATCTAAATAGTCTTTCCTCATTGATAAAATTCACCAAGGAAGTCAAGGTTGTTAACAACTTTCCTTTCTTAGAAATTCTCATCTCTTGCAATTTTGATGGATCCACATCTCACCAAGTTGATTGCAAAAAAACTCACATTGAAAAATATCTCCATGCCACATCCCATCACAATCCCAACCAAAAATTAGGTATTCTAAACGCTCCTGCTACAAGAGCCATTAGAATCAATGATGAATATCAACTTATCAAATCTTATCCTAAATAAACCCATTATTAATATTTTAAATAAAGGGCTAAATTTCTCTAAAACCCCAACTAAATTTCCCATAGAATACATATTATGTCATGTATAATATGGCATCAAATGCCTCCTTGAAGATGATAAGGAACTAATTATAAAGATATCTATGTTGTCCTTAGAAAATCTAAACCCCCAAAAAGAAACATTACCAAAGATGATTTCCTTGCTCTAAAATTGTTAAAATAAAACCCTAACATTGTAATATTAAAATCAGACAAGGGTGGGGGCCACAGTAATTATGAAAATATAAGACTACAATGATAAAATTATGGATCATCTAAACAATTGTGGATCTTATAAAAATTTAAATAAAAACTTTTTAAAGAAAATTGCAAAAGAATAAAAATCTCATTGAAAGTTGTCCTTATACACCTAGAATTTATGGGGCGCGAAAAACTCATAAGGAGGGGATTCCAATCAGACCCATTGTTAATACCATTGGAGGTCCCACCTATCATCTACCTAAAGACCTAGCCAAGAAATTGAAACCATTAGTTGGCAACACTACATCATTTGTCAAAGATTCCACCCATTTCATAAATGAAATCAAGACATCAATATTGAAAAAAATTATATTCTTGTTATCTTTGATGTTACTGCTCTATATACTAATATTATAATTATTGAATCCATGGAAGTGATCAGTAAACTCACTAAACGTGACACTTCAAAACTGGTTGAAATTTTCCTCAAATCGACGTTCTTGAAATTCATGGATGAAACATATGAACAAACGTGTGGAGTAGCAAAGGGCTCTTCGCTTTAACCTATCATAGTCAATATTTTTATGGAAAATTTTGAAGCCAAATACCTTAAAAGTGCCCCCTTAAAACCCAAATTATGGAAAAAAATTGTGGATGATACTTTCATCATATCGCCTCATGGTCCGAAAGCTTTAGTTTAAAAAACATATAAACAATATTTTCTCATTAATAAAATTCACCATGGAAGTTGAGGTTGATAACAAAATTCCTTTCTTAGACATTCTTATCTCTCGCAATTCTCATGGATCCATATCTCACCAATTCTACCGTAAAAAAACTTACACTGACCAATATCTCCATGCCACATCCCATCACCATCCCAAAAACAAATTAGGTATTATAAACACTCTTGCTACAATAGCCATTAGAATATGTGATGAAGATCACTTAGAGGAAGAAAAATCCCTTGTAATCAATGGCTTTATAAAAAATGAATATAAGAAACATCAATATGTGTAAGCTCTAAATAAAGCCAACATAAATCACAAAAAATATAAAAATAAAAATCTTGAAAACTTCAATGGAAAAGTGAAACTTCCATACATCGCTAGAACATCTGATAGAATTTCCCATATCCTGAGAAAACATAGCATCATCACGACCTTCAAACCAATAAATACAATCCAAAGTTAACTTCATTCATTTAAATACCCCATTGACCCCAAAGACCAAAAAGGAGTCTACTTAATTCCTTGTTCATGTGGAATTCCATACCTAGAGGAGACACGTCGATACTTTGACATATGCATCCTTGAACATTCAACCGACATAAGACATAACCGATCAAAAACCTCTACACTTTCCGAAGATTCTAGCAACACTAAACATCAAATTTGTGTCAAAGAAACCCGCATCCTTGCAAAAATTTACCACTACTTCCACCGAAAATTCAGAGAGGCTGTTAAAATCAATAAACATCCTAAAAATATAAATAGGGACGAAGGAATGTTCATAAGTAAAAATTGGATCCCCACCTTAATATCTAAGTGTAATTTTGTTAAAAATTCGTATTCATTAAGCACCTTTCCCCTCTAAACCCTATTTTATACACAATTTAACCTCATCAAATTTGGGCCTTACATAACCCTAAAAATTCCTCACTTTCATTACAATAATGTGTATAACTTCCTAACAAATCTAGTTAAACCTAAAAATACAATATTGCTATTTAAGCATCTTAAATCCTTTTAAACATTAATTGAAATTTAAAATTCAGTAATCTTACTTTAGACCATTACTATATAATTTCCACCAAATACAAATTAAAATGTCAAGTAACAAAATTCATGAAAATTAAATCTAAAACAAAATCTTAAAAAATCTTAAAATAACTTCAACAAAAAAAGTAATAAATATCATTATTTTTAAAATATTGATATAATACATTAACCTTTTATAACCTCCCATTTAATTTAAACACCCTAGTACCTTACAATATAAGCAATAAACTAATCTCATAATAATAATATATTGATATTAAATAAATATAAATAAAAAAAATTATAATAAAAACACATTCTAAAAATCATTTGAATTATGGTTTTTAAACTTTTGTGGTGATCATTTTTTAAGATGCTTTCTGGATTATCCATAGTATTGAGGAACATGTGTCAACATTTCGAACCCCAACTGGGATCCATCATCAGGACTTTTTTAGCCATCATCATTTGAATTAATTTTTATTAAAAATTTATTTTAATAATAAACATTATAAAATAAAATTAATCTATTTTATAAAAGAATACCTAATTAATAATTCAAAAAATTTAAACTTTAAAATTAAAATTTAAAAATACATTATTGCCTAATTTCACATTAAAACCATATTTATTTCCCTATTTATCAAAACCTTAGGTGGATATGCTCTCCATCTATCTTCTTATCTTGATAATGAACCTCAGTTGATGGTTCTAAATGTAGATCTAAATCAACATGAATGGGACCAATCCAGAAAATCTATTATAAGGAAATAAATGGCAATAACTGAGACAAATAAATAAGATGAAAAACTTCCTATAATAGATGAAGAATGTGAGCAACTTCCTACACAACGTTTGTGACGATCAACTCGTATTAGAAAATTTCCAAAGAAATATGATGAGTTTAAGGCTAGAAGTTCCTCACGTAATTATTCTCATTGTGAATTTAATTTTCCTGTGGATTGTGAACCTACTTGTTTTGAAGAAGTTTCTAGTTATGCTCAATGGAAAGATGCAATGCAAAAGGAATATGATGTTCTCATAAAAATGGCACATGGGCCTGGTGGATCCTCATGTTGGCATCAAACCTATTGGTTGAAAATGGATTTATAAAACTAAGTATAAAGTTGATGGTTACTAGAAAAGCACATGGAAAGACTTGTAGCAAAGGGATATGCACAGAAATAGGGTATAGACTATACCAAGACATTTTCTCCTAAAGCTAAATCGGGCAGTATTTGATGTTTATTTTCTATTTCTGCTAAGAAATAATGGAAAATTAATCGTATGGATGTAAAAACTACTTTTTCAAATGGATATTTCAAAGAATATGTTTAGATGTTTCAACCATAAGGTTTTTCCGTTAAAACAAAAGAAAAAAGGAAAACTAATGAAGTCTTTGTATGGCTTGAAACAAGTGCCACGGGCATGGAATGAGAAACTAACTGAACATATTCCTAAGTTAAATTACAAACATTTTGACCTAGATGATGCAACTCTTTTCATTAAGAAATTTGGAAGATTAGTTTTATATCTAGTTGTGTATGTTGGTGATCTGATGATCACATGAAACAATAATGAATTTATATAATCTATTAAGAAGGAATTGAAAAATGGTTTTTGACATGACAGATTTAGGTTTAGTTCATTATTATCTTAGAATTGAAGTTGATCAAAGCCCACAACATATTTTCATCTCTTAGAAGAAATATGTTGGTAGTTTATTGAACATATATAGTATGACAGATTGTAATCCTTTTGCGACACCAATGGAGCATAATTTGAAACTCACTTCCGAAGAAGGATAACTATTTTAAGATCCAATAAATTAGAGGCAACTTGTTGGAAGTTTGATTTATTTATCTATTACTTGTCCTGATATAATCTATGATGTTAGAATATTTTCGAGGTTTATGTATCACCCTTGTGAGGGGCATTCGGTAGCAGCAAAAAAGAGTTATGAAATATTTAAAAGGAACCCAAAATTACAACATCAAATATTACAAAGTTTTATACTTTCATTTTGTTGGTTATACATATTCCTATTTCGATGGAGATAAAGAGAAGGGAGTCTCAACTTCTAGTTATTTGATGAATCTTGGATCAACAACCATCAATTGGAGATAATGCAAACAATCTGTTCCTGTTGATTCTACCACTGAACCCAAATATGTTACAGCAGCTCAGGTCACTGAGGAAATCATTTGGCTTCAGAAAATACTCAAAGATTTGCAGGAGAAACAAAAAGCTTAAAGTACTCTATTTGTTGACAACCCTTCTACAATTCAGTTGGATAGGAATCCAAAGTTTCAAGATTGAACCAGATATATTAACAAAAAGTATCATTTGATTCAACATCATGTATAGGCCAAAGAAATTCAGCTGACACGTTGTCCAACTTCAAATTTAAAAGCATTGGGGCGTGAAATGTTTGAAATTTTTAGATATCTACTTGGTTTCTCAGATTTCACTTCGAATTAAGGGGAGAAATGTTGTAATCCTACGAGATTTTTGTATAGTTAGGCATATAGTTAGAATTTAGTTATATTCGTTTAGGGATATATAACTGTGACCTTGGAGTATAAATGTAACCTTGAGTTTAATGAATAAGATACAGTGATCACATCATTTAAATTTAACAATAACGAGTACCAACTTGAATTATCACTCTCATCCTACTATAATTCAATTTTAAATGAACTATTTCCAAGTCAGAATATTTTTCTCCATGAAACCGTAGCCATTTTGATTTTCCACCCACGAATAGAGGGTTTCAAAGTAGCAAATCCATGAATCGATAGCAAAGACCTTTGTGCTATAGTCATAAAAAGGGGAATATTTTTTGAAGGTTGAAAATAAGAAATTAGATTTGAATAATTTATCTCTTAAAGGATTCAAGCCATTCCTAGTTTGAAAATCCGACGACAATATCGAGTATATCAAAAACCACCATATTTCTAGCCATTAAACCCTAACCATTATGATATTATTAGAAGAGTTTTTTATCAAGGGTTTCAAAGAGTTGAGGCCTATATTGAACCTTGAATGAGTGTCATTGCATAGACAAGAGGTAGGACTAGTTTCTCCAGGAATTATATAATTTATTGATACTTAGAAAAATTACATTGTACACCATTATTTCTTGCATTTTCTCACTAGAATTTAAATCTTAGATTAATTTTTTAAGAATGATAAATTTATGTTTGTGCCTAGTAATAACCTAATGATAAGGAGAAGGAGATATGGTTTTGAAGGAATATTTGGATATAGTAGATTATTCAATAGATCCCCTGGAAGGGATTATGATTTGGGATTTTCTAAAGGTTTCCAATGTGTGTCAGGTGATCTATTTTAAAATGGATAATGGTGGAGGAAAGGAAAGAAAGGATATAAATTATATCTCTTTAGTTTTGGGCCACATTATGAGGGTTCTTCCAAGTGTTGACATAATTTAGCTCTAGGGCACAATTTTGGGTTTAGAGGGTTGGCTAATAAATTTCCTTTAGAAGGATCAGGTAGATGAGATGGGCTTATTAAAAAAAAATTGTGTTTTCCATATCTCAATATTTTTACACCGTTTTGTAAGGTTTTTGGCATTCAATAGGATATTTCATAGGCGATGCATCCAATTACAATTGGAATTGATTAAGCAAGTGAATGAAAAAATGGATGTGTATAGAGAGAGAAAATGAAATGTGTCAAAATAAAAGTTCCATAAGTAAAGTTGGTTCAAATTAGAAAATCCATGAATTGATATTTCCAAATAGTTGATACGAAATCAAACCTTGAGTGAGTGTTATGGCATACTAATGTTTTGTTACTTGTTCATGAAGGAAAGTTATTGTTTTGGGAGGCCCTTGTTCTATAATCATAGAAAAGGGAATAGTTGTTGAAGACGGAAACTAAGAGAATTAGAGTTGAAGAAGTTATCTCTTGGAGTCAAGCCATTTCTAGTATGAAAATCTAATGATAATTTGGAGTATATCAAAAGCCACCATATTTCTATCTATCAAACCCTAACCATTGTGATCTTCTAAGAAGAGTATTTTATAGAGGGTTTCAAATAAGAAAGTCATTGTTGGAGGGCTTAAAAGAGTTGAGGCCTTTATCAAACCCTAAATGAGTGTCATTGCATAGGTAAGAGGTAGGAATAGTTTTTGAAGGAATTATATAATTTATTGATACTTTGAAAAACTACATTCTATACCATTATTTCTTGGAATTTATCACTAGCATTTAAATCTTAAATAAATTTTTTAAGAATGATAAATTTATTTTGTGCCTAGTAATAACTTAATGATAAGGAGAAGGAGATATGGTGTTGAAGCAAGATGTGGATATAGTATATTATTCAATAGATCCCTTCGAAGGGATTATGATTTTGGATTCTCCAAAGGTTTGCAATGTGTCTCAGGTGATCCATTTTAAAAGAGATAATGGTGGAGGTAAGGAAAGAAAGGATATAAATTATCGCTCTTTATTTTTGGGCCACATTATGAGGGTTATTACAAGTGTTAACATAACTTAGATTCAAGACACAATTTTGGGATGAGAGGGTTGGCTAATACATTTCTTTTAGAATGATCTCATAGATGAAATGGGTTTATTAGAAACATTTTTTTGTGTTACATATCTTAATATTTTTACACGATTTTGTAAGGGTTTTGCATTCAATATGATATTTCACACGTGAGGCATCCAATTACCATTGGAATTGATTGATCAAGTGAATGAAAAAGGAGATGTGTATAAAGAAATAAAAGGAAATATGTTAAAAGAAAAGTTTCATAAGTAATGTTGGTTCTAGGGGATGATCTTAGGATGCATTAATAGTGTCAATGGTAAAAATGAATTTAGTAGACTGGGAATATGGTTTGGAGATAGAAATTTAAAGGCTAGGATGATTGGAAATTGGCTTTAGATTCTATTTTATGTTTTGTCGAATTTCATTTTCAAAGGTTGATTTGGATGATCTTAAAAAAATGTTAAATAAAGGCACTCTATTACTAGGATTCAATGCTCATAGTTCTAAAATCTTCGAATCCTTTATTTAATACTTGTAAAGAGAGATGAAATAGAGTATTCTTAGTCTACTAATTACGTCCTAGCCACTATAAATCTTTGATGCTATTAGAAATGAGTTAGGGAATTTTATTATTGTATACTTTATTAGTGGAATATGAAAATGAAAACTTAGAAATGTAATTTAAAATTGAAACCATTATCACCAATACGACAAAACCAAACGCACAACACAATGTTCACATACAGATGACAACCACATTGGAAACTGGAAAAACTTTAATGGGACCATATATATATATATATATATAAAAGTTAATTAATTTTAAAAATTAAAAAATATGTAGTAGTTATATAAATGACTAGCTCAATGGAGATGTTGCACAATGAAGTTAAATTTAACCCAATAATATTTATTAAGCAGAGATGCCCATTTTATAATTTTGTATTTAATTTGGAGTTGATATGTATCTAATTTTTTTTTTTTTTTTTATATAGAAAACAAAAATGAACATATGTGTGTGGTTTGTTTAACTAAGACTATTATGAAACATCAATAATATTACTAATTAAAAGTATTATAAAACATCAATAATCTCACTCTGAATAGCCATACTAAATAAGGAGAAGTGTTAAAAATATTTTACCCACTCTCAACCATAAATAAAATATTTGAAGTTAGATATAATAAAGACAAAAATAAATATATGTGTTTCGATTGTTTAATTAAAAATATTATGAGACATCAATAATGTCACTCTCATATTCATACTAAGGAGTAGTAAAAAAAATAAATACTTGTGCTTGGTTTGTTTAATTAAAAGCATTTTAAAACATCAATAATCCCACTCTAATAGTCATACTAAGCATCACTAAAAATATCTCAGTCACTCTCAACCGTAAATGAATACACATGTTTGGTAAGTTTAATTAAAAGTATAATAAAGCATCAATAATCTCACTCTTAGTGTCCATACTAAGTAGTAGTAAAAATATTTCACTCTCAACCATAAATAAAATATTTTGATCTCCATATAAAGCAACATCATCTTAGATCAATTTTATAGAGACATAAAGTAATTAAAAGTTTAAAAAGGAACTATATATACATTAAATGGAAAAAAAATTATTTTATAGTCACTTTACTATTTTATCTTCAAGTAAAATTTGATCCATTTTATATATTAAAAAATGGAACATAAAAAATGAAAAGTAACAAATGGTCTTTTTATTTATATATGCAGATCATCATATATGTAACAGTGTAAACATTTTATTTTGATTTCTCTTTACTCTTGCTAGATGAGTGATTAAAATAAATATATACTACTGATATATAACATTTCGTTAAAATAAAGTTAGTCATAAAATTAATCATAAAAATTAACAATATATCATAAAAGCTAACGAATAAAGTGACTCATAAAATTATGGAATGTTAATCAACCTAAACGAATTGGAATATGACCCTTACTAGTACTAAATTATGGAATGTTAATCAACGTAAACTAATTGGAATATGACCCTTTGTAGTCTTAAATATTTTTAAATATTGTTCTCCACACATATTAAATTACAAAAATTCAACTCCATATAATCATTGCGTTGACGGAGATGGTTAGCCTTGTGTAGATTACAGATTGGAAGTAAGGTCATGAGAGAGGTCAATTATTTTACCTTTCTCACGATGGTCAGATTCTGGGATCTGCCATGGATATAAAGATACCTGGGAGAGATCTACATATATTGTCCTTAAAATGCTTAACTTTAGATATGTCAACTTGTAGATGGATCATAGTTGTATGCTTAAATGCCTTTGAGTGGGTGTAATAATTGAGTTATTATGCTTTGTTCACCGAAACCTGTGTTTTCATGGCTATGGTCTTGAGACTAATAGCCCATCACTTGGTCAACTCCTTTCAGCTGATAATAAGTTAAAAAGATCCCTCCCTGGAGTACTGGTTGTTGTTTCTTCTCAATGGCGATACCTAATGATGTTTCGATTTACAAGTTTTCTTCGATTCCATTGTGCTTACATATCACCTAATAAGTTTTAGTGTGGGCATTTTGATATTGTAAAGGGCACCAATCCGTTAAGTACTTTGTTTTAGGGGTTTTTACACATTCTTTGGTGCTCACTATTAGAATACAATTTCACATTTTGAAATGTGTGGAATCCAATGTATCATCATTTACATCGGCTGAAATTGAGGGTTTGCATGGTACTGGTCGTGTTTTGGCCAAAATATTTCAGTCTACGCCGATTCCGAACTATTCTTGTGAACCACGGTTCAAAATCGGAATTAACCTGATAACACTTATGCAGTCGGGAAAAATACAGATGGTTTCATACTTTTGTTTTTCTTCTCCATGGTACGCTGAAGTTTAGCCACGGAAGCAGAATTATTTGCATAGTTGCTTCATATGCACGCATAGCCAGCTGGATATTCTAGAAATCAGAATTAAAAATAACTACCTACAACAACGATGGAATCAAATGCGGTGGAAACACAGTTTCTTGTCATATAAAATAGATTGTTTTAAAAATAGAATGAACAGAATAAAGTGATTATTCTGATCGAATAACTTCGAACCGACCAGATCCAAAGCATTAATGCAGTGGCTCTTGGAAGATCACCTTTCCGAAATAATCACCATAACAAAACTTTCATCATGTGCAGCAATGCCATAATAGCAATGTGGTCATACGTTACGTTTTGAAACGCTATGGTTGTGATAGAGCTGATTGGTGTTATTATAAGGATACCCAGACTTTTTAATATAAAGAACTATGTGAGAACTCTTTTAGGGTATCTTTCCAAGCCAGGTGTTCATACCTCCAAGGATGTATAGCTGTTAAAATTGACACGTTACGTTTTGAAAGATTGTGGTTGTCTATTATTCATAGAGTTCAATGATGTTATTATACGCATACCCACATTTTTTTTTAATGTAAGGAGCTACCTGAGAACTCTGGTAAGGTATTTTTTTAAGCCAGATGCCTAAAATAAAATATAATGTTCCGAAGAACCGCCTGACAAAAAGGTCTTCCACACGTGCTTTCCGTCGTTAGTAATCCCTTTGGGAGATAAGTTTGTACTATAAAATATAAACAATTCTTTATCTTTCATCCCAATGAAACTTTGAAAGATAGCTACCTGAATTTCTTATAATTTCTCCATAATTAAATAGAAACAACAAAAATGAGAGAAGGGCCTGTCTCTAGCGTACTCAATGGACATAATAAACATCCCAATCTCTAATATTTCCCCTCCATCACAGGGTTCGAGATGCAGTGGCAATAAACAGTGAACGTATAACGATGAGGGTATTCTATGTTGGAATGTTCGACTTTCTAATTACATAAATGTAGTTTGTATTTGTCATATTTGTCATATGTAGAGTTTAACCTTTGAAAAAACCTTACAAAATAATTTAAGATGAATGGTAAAGCTAATATGAACTTGTTATTATTAATATATTAAAATATTTTAGAAGATTATTTTATAAAATTTTGTGTTTTTAATTAAGCTTAGAGGTTTATTTTACAATTCAATATGAGGAATATGTATAAGTATATCATGTCCTCAAAAAAAATAATAAAAATAATTTTAGTTCATGTAAGCCAAAAAAAAATTGAATAACCATATAAATAAACAATTAAAAATTTATTATTACAAAACAATTAACTGAGTTGTTGATATTTCAGTTTCACTCTTCAAGTAAAATTTTACAGAGATAAAACATCCAATGTGAATTATGAAAAAAATATTTTAAAACAAATTAATATGAAATTGATCAGTACACATGTTATGCAATCTTTATAACCTTCAAAAATGCAATTTAAAAAGTAATAAATTACACATTTCTTTTTGCACTCTAAAATAAGTTTGCAACAAAAGAAATTAGCCAAACAAAAATTAAATAACCATATAAATAAACAATTAAAAATGTATTATTACAAAACAATTGGTTCAGTTGTTGATATTTTACTTTCACTCTTCAAGTAATTTTTTCAAGTGAAATATTACAAAGATAAAATATGGGTTATGAATAAAATATTTTAAAACAAAATAATATAAAATGGATCAATACACATGTTTTTTTATTTGTAAATTTCATAGGACCTGTCTATTTTCTATTTTTTAAAGAGCAAATTGCTATACAAATTATGCAATGTTTGGTATTCTCAACCTGCCCGAAGGAAACCAGGTCTATTGGCCACCTCAAAGAGTTATAAGCCAACCAAAATTGGTATTGTTTTTTCCTTCTGTTAACAACTAATAATCCTTTACTATGTCCATAGAAACTACATATAAAACATAGAGTAAACTTAATATCCTCAAAACACATACAAAAAATGACTTGAAAAGAAGTTAACCATTTGATGAATCAACAGGTGCAGGGTCTTTTGCAGTTGACCTTGGCATCTCAGCTTGCTTTAGGTTCAGTAGTTGCTGCTCCATCCTTGTAATCTCGCACTAACTTGTAGCCCTGCCTTTGTCATTTCCTTCATGTCCTGTTTCATCTGCTGGACTCAAAAAGCACGGAAGAATTGAGTTGTTTTTCCTGCGTACTTAACAGTGCTTTTGCAAGCACACATTATATTTTCCAATAAGTTTTAACAGATTGCTAAAATAGAGAAACTCTTCCTCTTGTACTGTCTGGGTCAGAAAGAAAATCTATTCCTTCCTGCTTATTCTGAATTTCATCCTCTTCATCATCACTATCCCTTTCCCATCCCTCTATTGTTTTCCGAATATCTATCGAAATTTCAGTTTCATAGCTTTTTTCTAGACTTTCAAGGGTCTGTTGATTTGTTTTCCTTCCTCTTCTGCTTGTCTCAGAAACCTGGTTTAAATGTATTTTCCTTCCTTTTCCTTTTGTCATTGTGACCTGAATGTCCCTGTATCTCCTTTGGACTGAAAAAAACCTGTATATCGAATAGTATCCAAAAGGTAAAACTTAGAATCCTTATGCAATTTCATGTAGTTAAGCAAAATGTTGGGGTTTGGATTACAATTTTCAATTGTACTGTGAACAACACACCAAACCATCCCTTCTTGAGGCCTTCGTAACTTGTGAGATAGACCAGTAGCGCAAGGACTAGACCCATTCACAGAAAAACACTTGGCAAGATGAAACAAAACCGAATTGTTGAGACAGCTAGTATTGCAATGGAATAAGACTGAGTTGGAATTCTTGCAGTTAAGGAAATGGCAAGGACTAGACCAATTCACGGACAAACATTTGGCAGGTTGAAACAGAACATAGTTGCTCATATAGTTAATATTGCAGTGGAATAAGACAGAGTTGGAATTAAAGAAATGGCAGTGTAAATGACAGTCCATAACAGATTTCTCAAAAACTATTATACCGACCCATGACTGAGGTGGGTTTACAATTTTGAAAAGGCAAAACCAAAAGTTGGGAATTGATGAAAAACCCCGGTCATAATTACAATCGTAAAGAAGTAAATTAACAGAGGTCATTACTGGAAATATTTTCAAAATACAACAGAGAGAAAAGAAAAACTCTGTTTTACAACCAATACAGAGAATGAATCCACAACAACCAGACTCAGTACTACTAACCATACAAATATTTAGATTCGGAGTGTAATCAAGATAACTATCAGCAGAATGAGGCATAGAATAAGTCTTCATATGTAACCCAAAACGATAACTAAAGCTGCATGCACAGGAAAAAGGGTAGAATTGAAACCCCATAAAGAAATTTAGTTGAGAATCGAGACTGCGAAAACAGGGCAGGAAATTAAAATGAATCCCATCTATCATCACATACAAGCCAAAAAAAGCAAGGAAAGACCCTGAAAATTCTGACTGATCTACATGGCCTCATAAAATTGCAGAAGACATTGTCTTGAGTCGCAGAGGTAAAACTAAAATTGAAGCCATAATGATTAGAACCAGAACATACCCTGTTAACAAACACGACCCGACCTTCCTTGTCAGGTCCCTTGGCTCTTTGCAACAGTTTTCTCTAGCTCGCAGAGGAATGAACTCTCGACAAAGAGAGGAAAATGATATAACATTCCTACCTTGCCGCCAAGACTCTGGCAGTCTGTCCAGATAGTTAATGGTATGATGTAAGTGCATTGAGATGATAAGTATAGAGTGTGTGAGCAGAGCCACACCCCTTGCAATTAATATGGTATAATTATCAACTGACATGCCTCCCACTTGGTAGTGTCATGGTGTCATTCCCCCACCGCGATCGGGGATATTCACTTCCACGGAGATATTTTTGTATAATAAGCTGAAGGGAATGTAATTCAATGTTCCAGATTCTATCTCTTTGCCTAGCATCTAAGTTCCTGTCATTATTTTTACAGCCCCAATTAGCTAAATAATCTGTCGCCACATTTCCTTTTCTTTGAACGTGTCTTGGTATCAGATACTGAATTTATTTAAGAAGCATGCTTATTTCCTGAATTAGATTCGCCGTTCTCCAAAATTTACTTATTTTCTCCCAAGTTGAACCTTGTTGTAATTTGCATAGGAAAACTGTAACCATTTCCGAGTCACCCTCTGCAATGAGTCACTGATAGTTTTCTCTTATGGCTATTAGTAACCTTTGTTTTACTGCAATTAATTCCTCTTCATTATTAGTTGCAAAGCCCAAATCTAATGCATAAACCCGACAAGCTTCCCCTTGAGAGTTTTGAAAGATCCCTCTAGTTCCTACTTGACCCGGATTACCTTTTGAAGCACCATCGTAATTGAGTATAATAAACCCATTCTGAGGAACCTTCCACTTGTATTCTATATTTTGGGTTGGAGGTTTATATTTCCAAATATTTTTGTATAACATTTGAGGTTTTAAATTTAAATTGACAAGCATTTGAGCTTCAATACCTGCCACTTGCCAATCTTCCTCTGTCCAGCTTTACACTAAAATAGTTTCGTGTATATTCTCTATTAATTTCTTCCATATTTTATTTATAGTTTGTTCTTCATCTCTGAAAATCCTATGGTTCCTTTCTTTCCATATGCTCCAGAGAAGAAACCCAATTGATAATCTCCAGGTTCTGTTCAACACTTCACATTTAAATCCTCCTTTACATCAATATCTAATGGTTTCATTTATATTCATATTGTCTCTATCTATTTGTCTGAGTAGCTTTTCTAGATGTCTCCATAGGGTCTCTATGATTAGGCAGCTATTAAGAAGATGTTATATTGTTTTATTTGTTGTATGACACATATAAAATTTGGATGGTCCATACATTCCTCGCTTCTGCAAATTTTCCCATGTCTGAATTTTATGATGACTTAATAAACAAAGAAAATATTCTACTTTTGGCCAATGTTTTGATGCCCAAATTTTCTTCCATATCATTCTTTCATTATTAAGAGCATTTTGAGATTGAATATCATATCGTTCCTTGATAGTGAACATCCCTTTTGTCTGATAACCCCATCGTAGAATATCAGAGCCAATTGCTTGGCAATTTTTTCTTGATTTTAGTTCTTTTTCTAAATTGGCCCATTGTCGCGTTTCCAGAGATTTTGGCCAATGGATTTTCTCCTTACATTTCCTCCACTGAATATTTTGTTGTGGACACCAATAGTTGTTAATTATTCTGCAGTTCAGAGTATTGATAAAAAGAAATATTTCTCCTACATCAAGTCTACTAAATATTTTTTCTCTTTGCTGTCATGAATCTTCCCAAAAGAGTGTTGTTTTGCCTTCCCTCACTTCCCAAAAACTATGAGATCAAATTAGGTGTCTGTTCATTGCTGCAATATTCCAAATTGAAGATCCTTTTGGTACTATATCCACTTTTAATTTACCTGTAGCTGAATGTGGCATAGCATATTTTGTTTCCCATATACTCTTCCAGAGATCATGTCCTCCTTGAATCCATCGCCACCATAGTTTAGCACCCATTACATTATTTAAAAGTAAGGGGTCTCGGAGTCCCAATCCTCCTACATATTTTGGTTTAATAAGTTTTTCCCATGTTAGTAGAGCCCATTTTCTATTGGCCTGAGCACCTTTCCACACAAACTTCTTAAAGAGTTAACTAATTGATTACAAATACCCTTAGCACAAGATCTCCCTGATAACTGATAAAGAGGAACGGATTGAAAAACTGATTTTAACATAATGATTCTACCAGGAGCATTCAGGACTCGAAATGCCCAATTATGGATTCTTTTCTCTAATTTTATAATGAGATCCTTCTAGTCTGCAATTCTTACTCAAGCAGTATTTAAAATCATTCCCAAATACTTCATACGAAAAGAACCTATTTTGAACCCAAGAGTTCTGGCTAAGAAATTTTGAGTTGTAGTATTGGAGTTAAAGAAGTAAAGATTTGATTTATCATTATTAATTTGTGTACCTGATGCTTCCATAAAGATTTCTAGGATCTGTAAAATAGCTTTAACCTCTTTCACCAAAGCCTGACAAAATAACAGAATATCATCTACAAACTATTGCTGTGTCAGGGGAAGATGAGGTCCCCACAGCTTTAAACCTTGTAACTTCCCTTCGATAAGATGATCCTTGATTAACTTGCCCAATCCTTCAGTAGCTATAATGAATAGGAACAGAGATAAAGGATCTCCTTGATTGAGGCCTCGAGTAATATTAAATGGTTGGGATGGGATACCATTGAGTAAAATGGAGAAATTTGGAGAAGAGATAAAAGACCGCAACCATTGTAACCATCTATCATCAAAGCCAAACGCTCTCAAAACATCTATCAAGTAATGCCAATTAATGTGAGCATATGCTTTAGAAAGGTCTAATTTGAGTAGCATTCCTTTCGTTTTCATGGTCTTTAATGAATGAATTGCTTCCTGGGCAGTCACAATTCCATCTAAGATTTGTCTATCTTTGACAAAACCAGTCTGTTCTGGAGCAATCAACCTTGGAAGAAGGGGCTTGAGTCTATTTACCATAATTGTTGAGAGAATTTATAAATTACATTACAGAGAACAATTGGCCTAAAGCCAACAGGGGTATCCAAATTTTCCTGTTTCTGTATAAGAGTTAAGAAAGTTGCATTTAGGGTTGGATAGACATTTCGATTTCTCCTTGATTCCTCAAATACTTCTAAAATATCCTCACCCATAAAACTCCATGAGGCTTTAAAAAATTCAGTAGTAAAGCCATCCGGTCCAGGAGCTTTACTCCTAGGCATATTCATGACTACTTCTTCAACTTCTTGCAAACTAATTTCCTGTAGCAAAGCTAAGCTCTGTTCTCTGGTAACCACTGTCGAGATATGAGTAATTATTTTATCAATCACTGCCTGTCTATTATGATTAGATTCTTTAGGAAAATTTTTAAAATGATCAACTAGCTCCTTTTCCATTTCCTCATGTTTTAGAAGTCTATTACCATTTTGATCTTTCAAAGAGAAAATTATATTATGCTGCCTTCTTTGTATCATTGTCTTGTGGAAAAAAATTGTATTTCTCTCACCTTCCTTTAGCCACTGGATCCGTGATTTCTGCTTCCATAAGATCTCTTCCTATTTCCTACGTTCTTCTTGCAAACTAAGTGTATTACCTTCTTCAACTGCTAGTGCTTCTGTTCTGCCATGAAGGATTATTCTTTGTTGAATATCTTTCATTTTCTCTTTTAATCTAATCTGATCATGTTGTATGTTTCCAAATTCTACTCTATTCCACCATTTTATTTCTACTTTTAATTTCTTTAATCTTAATTGAAAATAATGCATCTTATTTCTTCCAATAATTTGATTAAAATTCCACCAATTTTTAGCATTTTCCAGAAATCTTGGATCTCTTAACAAAAATAATTCAAACCGAAAAGGTCTGTTTTTCGGAACTGCTTTTACATCTATATCTATTCGAATTGGCCAATGGTCTGATCCAAGCATAGGTAAAATTTCTACCTCATAATAGACATCTAAACTTACCAGAGCTTCCGAGGCAATAAAGCGGTGCAACCGTGATGCTACTCGTTGTCGTTCTCCACGTCTATTATTCCAAGTGAATTTCCCATTCATCGTGGGAATATCTAGTAAATGCAGATCCGTTAACAAACCTCTGAAAAGCTCCATTTCTATATCTTCTCTTCTTATTCCTAATTTTTTTTCTGTCAAATTTAAAATCATATTAAAATCTCTCCCAATAAGCCAATATTTTTCTTGATGCATATTATTCAAAGCCCTCATACTTTGAAGGAACTCTTCTCTTTCTCGTAGAATTGGAGGCCCATAAACAGTCGATATGAGAATCATTTCTTCTAATCCAATTTAAAATAACCAGTTAGAATTCTGGGAAGACCGATCCAACCTTCTACTACTATTTTTGTTGAATTCCATACAATTTTTATTCCCCCTGCTATACCTATAGATTCAAATGCCATTACCTCAAATTGGAGTTTAAAATATTGAATGATATTTTGGAGCTTTTGACCTGAAACCTTTGTTTCTTGAATTAACATTACCTACGGTTTCTCAGCTTTCAATCTTTCTTTCAGATATCTTTGTTTGCCTTTACTATTAAGGCCTCTAATATTAGAGGAGATTACTTTCATTAGGTAACTTTTGGTATTTGTTGGAATGTCGTTGTTAACGATATTATCTTTCCTGTATTAATCAACATTTCTCCAACCAATTGTCTTGATTCCTGTAAAGTTCTTCTTCCTCATTTTTTCGATGGTTTCGGTTGAGTATTAACATTCTTCTCAGCAGCTCATTCAATTTCTTGTACTTCCTTTTCTGCTTGAGATGTCAAGTAATGTTTGAAGGTTTCTTTGTACAATTTCTTTTGATCTACTGGAATAAACCTGTCATCCACATTCCTCCATTCATACAAAAGGCGTTTCAAAACTTTTTCTTCAGCACTTAGGTCATCTTTATTTTTTTCAACATCCATAGGTGTTAGCTCCAGTATACTACTCTCTTCAGTCTCGACATTGTCCTGGGCTGCCTTTCTTTTTATTGACATAGTTTTCTGAGTCACCACCTCTTGACCAGGCTCGATATCTTCTTCCATGATTTCAACAGTCGACGGTTCACCTTCTTCCTGCAAGATTTCATACCAGTTTTTTGTTGATTTCGGGACTGGAGGGTTCTACAAAATACTCTGATTTTGAGCATTATTTGCAGCTCTGTTACTACACTTTTTATTTGTTTTTGTGACAAAGCCATCTTCTCACTGGTGACTCTATTCATTAGGTGCAGATTGATTAAAAGGTTGTTGTTTAGTTATATTTAAAGGGCATGATTTATACAGATGCCCATACTCATGACATCTCCGGCATCGAAAAGGGATATGTTCATAGTCAAGAAGCTGAGGCCAGATTTTCCCTTCGTATTTCAATTCAATCATTGCAGGCAATGGCTCAAATATATTCATATATACACAAATTCTAGAAAAATAAGTATAATGGCCACAGCGAGTGGTTTCTGCTATCTTAACAAAATTACCTAAAGAATTTCCTATACTTTCCAATATGTCTGGATCCCAGAAATCCATTGGAAGGCCAAATAACCGAACCCAGACAGGTGCAACAAGAAATTGTTCTTGATCTGGATTATAACATTCCTCCCACTCTCTGAGAAAAAGCCCTGCATTATTATAAAAGTATGGCCCTCCCTCAAAAATGCATTCTTTGTCTAATAGGTTAGTAAAAATATCTGTAAAAAAACCCTTAGCCCCAAATTTCAGATCAATGTGACCCTTAGGCTGCCATTTTATTTGTATACATTTTAACAAATATTTTTCTGTAGGGCAAATACCAATAAACTTACAGATTAATGCATGATTCTTCATGTAGCTTCTGTATTCATCCAACTTAGATGCTGGAATGAAAAATCTTGGTTTCTTCACAGCTCTTGGCAAACATTGCCCCTTTGTTTTTGCTTGCCATTCTGCTCCCAAAAATGGATTTATTCTCTTTTGAGAAGTTCCAGTTTGCTTTTGTCTAATAGATTGATCACTGTTGGTGACATTGCGGTAGGAAGGATTTCCCCCACCCCCCCTCCCGAGGAGGCCGCCATCGTTGAACCAGTAGCCGAAGACCTGCAAATTGCCTAATTGAAATCTTCAAACCCTAGCTAACATTTTCTTCGAGCGCTCTCATATCTTGCAGTTCCTTATGTTTTTTATGATCAATACACATGTTATGTAGTCTTTATAAGATTAAAAAATGCAATTTAAAATGTAATAAATTACACATTGCTTTTTACATTCTAAAATAAGTTTGCAACAAAAAAAATTTGATCCTTCTCTATTTATGTTAGATCCATAATATGGTTTTTATATCAATTTTAACCCACATTTCTGAAGTATTGTACGATTTTTTGTAATAACTGTTCCATTTTGACAAAGAACAACATGATGTTAGCAAAACAGTAGATCAAATCTTTAAAAGAAAAAAGCTGTAAAAGTTGTTTTCCGAAGAAAATAATTTCCTCCATCCATTAAAACGGTATCAGAATGAACAGTAAGATAAGAAAACAGCGAATCAAAGGTTTCAAGAAAAGCTGTAGGCTGAGGATAACAACCATTTGTAGAAACCGTAACCGAGCTGTTAGCAAAAAAGCCACCGTTGGCGTCGCCGACGATCGAGCCTGCCATAATACGCTGGAAAGAGACCGCCACCATACAGCCGACCTTGCAAATATCCGAAGGATGGCTGGATGTTGAATTATTTCTGTTAAAAAGGGTTGAAATTAATTTTAAATTTAATATGGTTAATTAGATCGTTATAGTTAGTTATTCAGAGAGGAGAGTAGATAGTGAATGGGAGTGTGAACCTTTTAGTTAGGAGTTAGCGAATAGGAGCGTCAGTTTTTTTAATGTGGGTGAAACTTTTGAGGCTACGGATAAATTTATTTTGATGTTTTTCTAAAAGGTTGGATTACAAGGTAATTTTAATTTGATTAATATTTTAAATAATTTTAAATTGGATTAATATTTTAACTTTCTTACCGTGGCCAGTAAGAAAAATCTATAAATAACAATTGGATATTTTGTTGAAAAATTTGATGAATCTTTAAGGTGGAGACCCTGTAATGTTATGATTCAAAATAAAAAGGATGTACTTATAATACATAAAAGGAATATTGGAATATAGTGACTATTTGTTTTTTATTCAACAAAGATTAAATAGCAACGCCCTTCTAAAAATTAGACCAACAACAAGGTCCAAAAAGGCTTTTTAATATTTTGGAAACGGAATACAATGAAAAACGTAGCAACACCTATCAACATCATATTGAGTCACAAAGCATTACAGTTTTTGATGAAACAACTATTGTAACATATGAGATGAGATATTTTGCTATTGCAAAATTATTTGGAGAAGTTGTGTAAAACAAAAGCATAAAGAGATGAACAAGACATGGCAAGAGACTTGAAGAATACAAAGAAGTTTGTTGAATAAATCTTAAAAAAAAAAGGTTTGATTTTGTAAAAGATGCATGAGTATGGTGAAGAAAGTGAAGTTTGTGAATGATAAAATTAATGTTAAAATTGAAATTGAAATTGTCTTTGTGGCAACAACAAAATAAGAAATCTAGCAATGATTATTGCACTTGATTGTGAAGATAAATTAGTTTTTATTGAGAAGTGGAAAATAAAGATATTTATTTTTACATTTATACAAACTGGTAGAAAATTTTGTATTAGAGATACAAGCACACGTAGAAGAAAAAACAAATAAAGAAGGAAATGATTAGAGGTACAAGTACATGTAGAAGAAAAAAACAAATGAAGAAGGAAATGAGAACTAGGAAGTATTGAAGAAGAAGAGAAGAGAAAGTTGAAGATACATATGAAAAAGTAAGTTTGGGAAAAAAAGGTGAAAGAGTAAGTTTGGAAAAAAAAGGGAAGAATTTTTTTATGAAGCATAAAATTGAGCACAATCTACACCAATATGTGAAATATGTTTTCTGAATTGATTGAATATCTGTACGTGTAGATTAGACTTAAAACATGGGGAAGTAGGGGTTGTTGGTAATTAAAGTAGAGTATTGGAATGTGTTAATTTCTCCTAGTTTGCATGATTGATCATGGTCTTCACATACATTGCATGTGTTGCATGTAAAGTAAATTTAGAGATAAGATTAGCAAGTAAGATTATCATGTAAGATTAGGATAATTTTTTTATAAAGAATAAAGTTGAAGACCAACCACACCAATATGTAAAATATGTTTTTTGATTTAAGATAAGTATGCCTAGGGGTTGTTGGTGTACGCTTGATAAGACTTAAACCACCGCACACTACGAGTTGTTGGTAATTAAAGGAGAGTGTTGGAATGTGTTAGTTTATCCTAGTTTGCATGATTGATCATTGTTTTCACTTACATTGCATGTGTTGCATGTAAAATAAATTTAAGGATAAGATTAGCATGTATCTAAGAGTTAAAATTAGTGTGACTATTATCACCACACTTCTCGATAATAATTTTTTGCATATTTACTTTTCTACTCTCAAGCAATTCAATCAATTCTAAATCCTAATCCAAAGGTGTATTATGCTCTTTTGTGTGACTTCTCTATATTAAATATTATAATAGTTTGCGGTCTTTTTCTCTATCCGTCATTCCATTATATTAGATATTTTGTTGGAATATGTATATATATATTCAGCAAGATTCATTAGACTAATTTTGTACCGAGGGAGAACTCGAACTACCCCTCTAATCATGCTATAATTTCCTAATGGAGTATTGCTAAGCCACAATATTTTGTGCATCAAAACCTTACCAGACTAATTCTCCAACCATGGCTAGAAGGTTTCAAATAAAAAATCCATAGATAAAGGGTTTCAAAGAGTCAATACTCACATCAAAACCTAAGTGATTTTAATTACTTACTTAGGCGATGTAACTAATTCATGAAGGAATTATATAATTTGTTTGAGAGGCCTATGTGTTAGAGCTGTGAAATGAGGGTATATTTTTCAAACTTGGAAGAGTTAAGAAAATAAAAGATATAGAACCCATATCTTGAAGGATACAGGCCATATCTAGTTTTCAAATCCATAAATCATTTGAAGTGAAACGAGGTCGACTATCTTTTTTCCGTCAAACCCTAGTAGTTGTGATCTACCAAATAGATTCTTGAATTGAGGGTTTCAAATAAAAAAGTTGTAGAACACATGGAAAATGCAGAGTAGATTATATAAGGTGTGTGATACACATCATTCAAATGATACACATTTAAGTACATTGTGTGACCCTTGATTTTCATCTTCCAAGAGGTGTCATATACTTTAATGACCATTGACCTTCACTTGGAAATTTTCTCCTTCCATTGAAGTGAATGGTCCATGTCTACACAACCCAAGAGAATTATTTCTTCAGCATCCCCCCATAAATCCCAAGGGGTGTATATTATTCCAAGAAGGGAACAAAAAAATAAACGTACATTGCAGTAAATGACTCAATGTGCTCTCTGAAATTGTGGTTTAAAGAAGACCAAAAATGAAATGAGGTGGAAAAATAAAAATTCTTCTATTATTGTTGGTTTAGTACTAACCACCAACTATGCAACTACTCTCAAAGAAGTTCTTGGAGAAATCCTAAATTTGAATAGAAGCTGAAATATTTTGCAATGTGGACATGCTCCGTGATGATGGTTTAAAGATGAACACAAACTGATGATATGGATAGTAGAAGTTTAAGACTTTTATAGGTGGCGGTTTAAGGCATGCCACTAAATAAGTCAAGTTCATGGAGCATGAATCTATCTTTGGCTACAATTCTAACTCTTCCACCAGTTAACTCTAGCACTAGGCTTTGTAGCTAGCTCTAGTTCAAGTTGCGGCCCATGTTAGTTTGATATATCTTTGAAGCTAGTATTTGAAAATTAGTCTCCCCTTGGTAGATAAAAAGCGATTAAATTAAGTTATGTCCATTGTAAGACATTTTAATATTCAATAATGAAATCTAAGGTATGATCACTATATCTTCTTGGTTACTGAATACCATTACCAAGAAGAAATGCATCTATGGTGAATATTTGTTCTTGAAGGAGTATTATTTCGAGAAAATTTATTTCAATGTTTATTATGTTTTCTAGGGTACTCTAAAGGGTTAAGATAAAAACACTAATGTGTGAAGTGGCCAAATAAATCACAATGTTGGAATATATAGATATGATGTGGAAGTGGAGTAGGATGTGGAGCATGTGGTGATGAACTATCCTTAAGGAACCTAACACTATGAAATTGAATTGGTTTAGAATTGTCTCGAATGTGAAAGGAGACATCCTTTTCATATTTGAGACTGGTTCCATTCATTTTGTAGATAAGTTCTTCCCAAGTTATAATGATGTGCTTGGGAAGTGCAAGTCGAACACTTTGCATCTTCATGTGAATATGTTCCCGAAAGAGGCTCACTTATCTGATCAAGTTTTGTCTGTTGATGGGAATATTTCTATAAATAAGAAACATATTTATTCTAAGAAAGAATTAGTTCATAATTATGACTCTTCTATTACATTTCATCTTGTTAGAAATAATATTTGAGTCACAAAAACTCAATATTTCCTTATGCATGCAGTAAAAAAATTTTAATATGAGTGAGAGAGGCCTTGCTAATTTTGAGTATGTCATAAATATTGGACAATATATAGTGTTTAGTAACATTAATAATCCAAAAAATATGGTCATTTTCTTAAACAATACAAGCTCAAAAAATGAAGGGTGTTGACTTTAACTGAAAATACACCTTCTACAATGAAAATTGACTTTAAATTTGGAGAAAGCTCTACCTCCAAGCAATGCTTCCAAATAAAGTGTTAAAATAAAGTACGTGTTTTTCCTATAGGAAACTGTGTGGAAGAGGGGAGTTATACAAAGAATATTAGAAGATGCATT
Organism: Pinus albicaulis; assembly: GCA_034641835.2. Lineage (NCBI taxonomy): Eukaryota > Viridiplantae > Streptophyta > Pinopsida > Pinales > Pinaceae > Pinus > Pinus albicaulis. The sequence continues at coordinate 1,495,545,996 of CM076581.1, forward strand.
GGTGAGTTGATTTTTTTCTATATTTATATGTTTTGGGGAGATAAAGTTGTCGTGTGATCGGGTGTAATAGTAGGACTAATAATTATGATAACAATTTTTCTATTTACTCATGAATAGGGATGAGACAATTTTGTCTATTCATGGCAAGTAACAAGCCCAACATCGATAGAATTTTTGAATAGGACAACCTTTCAAGGAAATATTTTATGGATTTTAGTGTTCTTATTTTATAACAAGATTTTAACTTCTCCTTAGGTAATTTAGAGGCATGGGGTCTTCCTAGAGCTTAGCCAAGTAGTCTATAGTCTTCCTAGAGCTTAGCCAAGTAGTCTATAGTATTATTCCATTCTAAAATTAGTTGAATATGGGTCAATTGATATAGAGCCAATTAAGCTAAAACTAGCCTAGAGAAAAAAGCAAGTGGGGGAGGATATGGTGGAAAAATCATACGGTTAGTTATTAGTATCTAGGGGATGTTGGAGTACTCTTTGAGTTTTTGAAAATGGGTTGGTCCTGGAGGTGAATCAAACTATTTTATAGTGATTTTAGAGGTCATACAATTAGAGAATAGTCCTCTCATCCATTTTAAATTTAATGCAAAATAAGACAAGGATGATAATTTTATCAATTTGGTGAAGAGACTTTGGAGACCACATGATGATATGGTGGTCAAATCAATTGCATTATAATTTGAAGGAAATTTGAAAATAATTAAGTACACATTCATTGATTGGGCTTATGCAAAATGAAATATACATGACCATATTCTACTAGAGGTGGAGGAGTATTTTTCTAAAGATATGAATCATATGTTGTGGGATTATTATTTTAATAAAATAAAATAGAATTTTTTATTTTTTTTTAAAAGTAGGAGAAATTTATTCAAGAAAATTGATGTTTCATGGAGGTTAAAAATTAGGGTGTTTTAGTTAGAGAAACATCTCGGGAACTATATGTTTTTCAATAGGTTGCAAAGGAAAGGAAAACTACTATTACTACTTGGAATATTTTGAAGGAAAATATAGGTGAGTTGAGAAAATTAGAGTATTTAATGGTTTTATAAGTAGAAAAAGTTTAGAATCTTTTAAAAGCTAAGAAAAGGGCTTCAATTCTATAGGTTATCATGCTAAAAAAATAGGATTACATCATTAATAGAGGATATCTCTCTAAAGGAATTGAAATCCATTCTCTATAGTCATTATAAGAAAAAATTTCCATGTCCAACTTGCTACACTATGTCCAACAAATTTTCTTGGGGATTGTCGGAATTATTGTAGAGTGATTTTATTTGGGTGGTAGAGGATACACTATTTTCTGAAATAATTTTAGCATATTTTAATTAAAAAAAAATCCTCTTATTCCAAAATTGGATAATCCACAATTCTTCAATAATTTTCATTTAGTATTCTTATACATTTTTATTTAAAATATGGTGGAAAATATCACTGCAAATAGGATGAAACAAAAATCCCATATAATTGTAGGGGAGTAATTAAACTTCGTAGTTGGTTAGTACATTCACGAGGCAATTGGTGTTGATAAAATCGAAATTCAAAACATAAATTAAGGAATTTAAAGGTGGCGGTGATAAAATAGGATTTATCAAAAGCCTATGATAGGGACAAGTGGATTTACCTAAGGTTATTAATGAGATATCTAGGATTTGAGGTACCTTTTATTACCATGTGATAAATTGTGTGACAGTGTCCTCTTTCTAACTTCTTAACAATGGTTTAACTAATTTTTGTTTTAGAGAAAACATAATACTTATACGAGGATTTATCTTATCATATATTTTTTTTCTTCTGGTGGTTGATGGGATTAATAAATTGCTAATGGCAGAAAACAAATAAAGAACCTTCAAAGTAAACACTGTTACTGCTGAAACGGGAACTATTACCTCAAAACAGGAACTCTAGCCCAAAAAAGACTCAAAAAACAAGAAAAAACGCCCCAAAAACAAAAAGTGTGTATTCCAGAATGCATTTGGTTTTTTCTCATGGTCAAATTTCAACGTTTTATAAAATTATGCTAAAATTCTAAATTTTTATATAGATGATGTTAAATATAAACAAAATCATGTCTAAAGGGCTAATCATTTCGAACAATTTTTATCCATATTGTTATTATAATTATTTTAGTTTAAAAAAAATAGAAATAAAAATTAACATTTTCATGTATTTGTTTGTTTATATTACAAAACATATTTTTTAATTTTTTTTATTGTTTTTCTATATTTTAAATTATAATTGATTTTGTTCAGAGCTGAAATGTATGAAGAGTATAACAGAAAATGCAGATCAATTAATCATAAGATATCAGACATATACGAAAAAATACTCATAGTATTAACACATTGCTTCTCATCAAATCCAACAGTCGATTTAAGAAAAACGCTTGTATTCATTCAAAAAGGGTTATTCAATTCTTTACAACTCTCTTCTTTCCTTTAGAGTCCAAAAATAATATCCTTTTACAAGTCTCCGAAGGGAGTATATATAAGAAAAAATTGACCCTTGGGTGTCTTGACTTTTCGCCTTCCCGCCGGTTGGTATGCTTTATGACCTGAACGAAAAGCGTGACCTATGACCCCTCCTGTAGGTTGTTCCTTGCGATCTAATCATGGGATCGTGTGTGTGATTGCGAGGTCAGGAACATCTACTTGTTTCTCTTCAAGGAAATTTTTCCATGCACGATAATCTGCAACAACTGTGGAGATCAGAGGAGTATATTCTCGTAACCTGTGCAGGAATTCTAGGGCATTTGGGATCAAATTTTCTCTCTTGATTGTGACCTGGTTGGATAAAGAGGCCAGTTTCGTGTAAATCCAATCTGGCGTCACGATGATCTTGACCAAGTTCTCCTGCGATTCCGGAAGATCAGGTGTAGCGGCAACCTGTCTAATAGGTTGCAGGAATGCTCAAATTTCTTGATTTACTTGTTCTAAAGTATTTTCTTTGCCCAATGTACCTAGAGAAGGAAAATGGTGTATCTCAACCGTCAATTCAATGTCGTTGATCAAATTCTCATAGGCGGTCATCACCTTCTCTAGGTCTTTGAACAACTTCTCCTTGGATTGCACCTTCATGCGAATTTGTACCTTGTCATTCTGAGTACGAGTCAAATATTTCTTGGGAAACATTTCAGGAGCCTGTGGATATCTGTTTGTCCATTCTAACATTCTATCCAAGGTAGTGGAGGCTTCTTTCAATTGCTCGTTCCTCTTCTTAGTTTCTACTTAAGCTCTCAGAAGAGGTGAAATAGTTTGCTTTATGGTCAACATTTCCTCATATACCTGCCTCATGGTGGCTTGCAGTGCCACCAAATCTCTTTGGACAGTAAGTGGTACTTCGTTAATAGAGGTGTTCTTATCTTGGAGCTGTTGGAATTCCTTCCTTAGTGGTCTATTTTCTTGCTTCGACCTAGCTTCCCTTTTTTTGGAGTCTTGTAATCTATTTTGTAGGGAAAGGATTTCCATACTCATCCAGCTCACGTTTTCTTCCGTGCCTGCGGTGAAAGCAGTGCTGGCTGATGATATCATTATTGGATTGGTCCTAGCGTCTAGGACTATATCCTTTTCCGTTGTGGCTGTGAATGGCGCAGCAGGGTTCCGTGCTAGGCATCTCCTCTTTTCCTGCCTGATTTTAAACGTGAACTAGTCATAAGTGAGTCTCGTCAGCTTGAACACTTCCTCCTCCTGTCCTTCGGAGGTACCCAGTTCTGAGAGCGCAAAATGTGTGTTGATTGCAGGAAATTTGAAGGCTGGCAGCTCTGTCTATACCCCTGTTACTGGAGGAGGTGTCTCAGTGTCTTTGGAAAAATTGTCTTTTGATCTTCGATTTTCTTCCTCTTTTCTATTTTGTTCTGCTTCTTCTTCCAATAGCTTCTTGACTTCTGGCTTATCCCATTTTTCCTTTTGTCTACACTCAGATTCTGCCTTATCCAGCTCTATCTTGAGTGGACACTCAACCTCTGCTTTTGTTTCCTCTTCTTCCTTCCTTTTGCGTTTAGCTTTGACCTTTTCTAATTCGATCTTGAGTTGACACTCAACTTCTGATTTCGTCTCCTTCTCTTCCTTTCTTTTGTGGGTATCTTTCGCATGTTTCTTCCTTTGTTCTACCTTTAGGTGCTTTTTATGCTTATCCTCATCCTATTTTGCTTTCTTTTCAGCTTCCCGTTGAGATTTTGCTTCATTTTCTTTCTTTTGGGCGGAAGAGCTATGTCCTGTGTAAATTTGGGGCCTCTTGGCCTCGGAAGATGAGGCTCCTCCTAACTCGTGGATTCTCTCTTCCAGAGTTTGATCATCTTGGTCCTCTCGATCATTTAATGCCTCTGGGGTGAGTTCCCTATCCTTATTTTACCAGTTTCTTACCCCATATTCATCTGGGCACTTAGTATGTTGGTAGCTCCATTTAAACTTGGCCTGTTTGAAATGGGCAGGGACTATCCTCTCAAGATCATATGTTTGGTGATCTAAAGGAGCCAGGAAGAATCCTCTGATTTGTTCAGCTTCCGCCTCCACTTCTCTGAAATCCTTGACTGTATAAGCATCGATGGTGAGTGAAAATGTGGGCCATGGCTTATTATTACCTTTAGTAAGGACGTTTGAGAAGCCGGAACTCATCTGATAACATGTTTCTTGAGCTAGCAACCTGTCAGTGATGAACCGAGGTAGAGCATGGGGAGTATTGAAGGTGCCGAAGACTTGGATGAAGGTGCCTTCTGAAAATTGAAACCAATGTGCCACCTTCATTATTGTTTCCATGGCTCGCCAGTACATGCATGGGGTATCCTCACTGAACAATTTCCCGTAGAGTGTAGGGACGAAATAGTGAGTGATTTGCTCTATATCATGCTTATATTTGGAGTCCCAGAACACCTACAACTCCTTGTGGATTGGGTGTGCGCGCTCCTGATCCCAGTTGTGAGCCCATCCCTCAAAGTGGCACCTAGCACAAACTACATCTAATAGATAGGAAGCCATGTAAAATTTGGACGAGTATCCCTCCTCGGGTGCTAGTGCTGTAGATATGTTTTTTTTTAGGGTTGATATTAGTAGGCTGGCCCAATTGAAATGGGTGCCATGCACAGTAACAAAGTACATAAGGGATACCCAAGAAACGCTGAAAGTGGTGGCATTAGGAAGATCGTACATTTTGCAAAGCATAACTGCTACAAGCTTATAGACCTTCCTAAGGCCTGCTATTTGATACTCATGGTCCTTCTTGATTTTGAACTTCTCCAGTTCTTCCCACCATCCTCTCAGGGTGTCTGCTATGGGAACTGCATGAGTAGTGGTCCATGCCTCTGTGAATGTCTTCTCCCAGGTTGGAAGTGCGCAATAGAACTCCGCATCCTGGCCTTTTAAATTTGTAAAAGCTTTCCCCTCATGATCCTGAATCACCCACATCCTTGGGTCACTATTTTGTATGATCCATTCAATAATTTCAGTTCATGGGAATATATATGGGTGGGCCCTTGCATAGTGAATATTTGATCTTTTCACTTGCACATATACTTGTCGGTCTGGGAGGTCGTCTGGAAACTCAGGTTGTGCAAACTCTTGGTATACTTGATACCAACTCATGCTTTCTCCATTGGTAAATATACATGTGGTGTCCCCAAAGATAGGGGGAGGAGACATAGGTATTTCACTTTCCGCAATCTCAGTCTCTGGGCTCTTGTTTTTCCTATGAAATTTTGGAGGCCCCATGTCACATGAGGCTGAAGATATGGAGAGACACTCTAACTCTGCTTTGAGGTTCCCTGGCATGTTCATAAAACAAGTCGAGGATAAGACAGATGCCATATTAATGAATGCTTAATAGTGCTTATAACTTTGGTCAACTAAGGTCAAGGGAGGTGTGATCTGCGACTTAGCTACACATTCCTTGGGTCGCTAAGTAGATCTGATTTAAAAATTTCAAGGAGAGCGACCCTACGACTTGGCGATCTGCGACTAGGTCGCGAGGTCGCTGAGTCGCATTGGTTTAAGATTTCAAGAAGATGATACCTTACGACTTGGCGACTTGCGACAGGGTAGCTAGGTCATTAATTCACAAGGTCAAAAAAATTTAGTTATGAGCGATACGCGACTTAGTGACCAAGGACCGAGGTTGTTGGGTCGCAGGGGTCATAGGGTCTCGGGGTCGGAGGTCGCACTAGGGCTAGGTGGAAAATTTTGATGGTGATGCGGTATTTTACTTAAATTTAACTTAAATGAATAAAGGAAAAAGGGAGGAAAAGTCATAAGTTGAAGACGGAAAGGTAATTAGAGGAAGAGACTGACATAGAGGAGGTTGGTTGGCTTCATCTACAAGTTTGCATAAGAATGACAGGGTTTGGAGGCTCACAAAAGAATGCAGGTTCAAAGAGGGTCTGAATGGAGGAGGATGGTGGCTTAAAAAGTGCTAAGATAAGGGGAAGAGGGGCAAAAAATAGAAAAAATGGAAACACCAGGAGGATTAGGCAACTTACCCGAGAAAATCATGCTCTAGTTGGCCTGTCAGACATGTTTTTCTCTCCATCGTGTGGGTGAAATGCAACCTGCACAACCCTTCTATTTATAAAGGGGTCACATGTGCAGGAAATAAATGAGGTTGTTGGGTCACTATTAAACCATGTTGATGACTTGTGTGACCCCGTGACCCTGCGACCTTGCGACCTGGAGGTCACGGGGGTTGCAGGGTCGCTAGGTCACAATTGTTTAAACTTGAGTGAGATTGCGACTTAGCGACTTGGTGACCCAATAGGTCGTAGGGTTGCTAGGTTGCTAATTGGATAAAAAGACCTATTCTGTGACTGAGCGACTTAAGGCTTTTGAAAAGATTCGAACTTTAGTGTTTGACTTAGCCTCTCGATGCTCGAGGCTCAAAAAATTTTGGAGGGTGAAATTTTTGGAGGGTGTTGTAGTGGCTACAGTAGAAAATTAGGAATTTCCCCTATATTTTTCTATATATATATATTCATGACTATCATTGGGCAGAGGCTTAGCAGTAGCAGAGCGAAAATTTTCTGCGAAGCTACCTTTAAACATAGTTTTAACAGTGACGGATGGCAGTGGTTATATTATGTTTATGGGTGCCCAATTAACCTAGCATTAATCTATTATGTATAAGTTGACGGTGGTTATAATATGTTTATGAGTGCCCAATTAATCTAGCATTAAGATATTACGTATATAATACAACTATTTTGATTGGATGCAATTTAAAAACGATTCTGTACATGGCTCAAACTTGGACTTCATAAAATTAAATTTAAACTATAATTTGAAAATTCGGAGACGTGGTTATATTATGTTTATGGGTGCCCAATTAACCTAGCATTAAGCTATTATGTATAAGTTGACGGTGGTTATATTATGTCTATGAGTGCCCAATTAAGCTAGCATTAAGATATTACGTATATAATACAACTATTTTTATTAGATGCAATTTAAAAACGATTTTGTACATGGCTCAAACTTGGACTTCATAAAATTAAATTTAAACTATAATTTGAAAATTTGGAGACGTAGGAACCTCGAAATTTGGAGACGTCAAGGCCGCAATGATAAGAATACATCGAGGCCGTAATGAAAAGAAGACATCGAGCCCGCAATGAAAGACAAGCAAGAGGCCGAGGACATCACATTTTACAAATAGTAGAAAGGTAGAACAACAATGAAAAAAAATCACAATAAAAACAAATCAGAAATCCAAAAAATTTCTCACCTCCCTAGCTGTGACCCCGCAACTATGGCCCTGCAACAACAAACAATGGTAATATGACAACAACAGTAAACCAACAACAATAATATGACAACAATAACCCCGAAACCTATTCATGATTCAGGGCTGGTGTATTTATAAACTAAAGTTCGGCTGGATTATTTTAAGAGTTCGGCTAAACTAATAGTCCGATCGAACTATTATTTCAGCTGAACTTTAGTTGTCAGTTTTCTCATCTCCGGCCAAAAATCTATTTTCCCATGCTGTTAATATGTTGTCAATGTAAACAACAGAATAAGTTCGGCCAAACTAATTTTAACAGTTTAGCCGAAATCTAAGACAGTTCGGCCGAACTATTGGTAAAATGAATTTTCTACCCTCGATTCTCACAAAAGTGTAACCCACCTTCGCAGTTTTACCCGTATGCAACTTAATATTGGAAGCCCCAAGTACAAAAATAATAACTCTAAATTATAGGATTGTGTTTCTTCTAGAACCTCCTATAGGAAGCAAACCAAAAGCAATAAGCATTATAGCCTTGAATTGACTTACTCAATTGCGATAACCAGATTCTTAAACTTGAACCTCATAACCTGCTCAAATAATTTTTTGGTGGTTTCTTGGTACTTCATTTCAAAAGTTCGTATAAAAATTCTTTTAGTTTTTGGTTGTATTTGACAAAGGAAATTAATATCATAGTTTTTTGTTCATCATTCATAGGTGATGTCACTATAACCAAAATCCTTTCTAGGCAAGCTATGGTGAAAAAGGAGTCCAACTATGCTAGGTTGTTTCTTTGTCAAAATGAAGCAAACATGGCACCATGTACTTTAAAATTGGTTAGTCTTGGATGGATATTGAAAAAATACACAAATTCCATCTCATGAAGGGTTGTAGTCTTTCTTCATCTCCACTCAACTCAATTTTCATCACCAATTGGTTCACATTATTTCTAGATTGCAAGACTATGTTTATATCATCCCAACACCACTACACTCCTCAAATGGATAGATACTCTTCATTCAAAATTTTCCGAGCTTCAACATTACTTACGTACTTTTCCTTCATTGTTTGCTATTGAAATTTTTCTTAGAGAGTGAGTTCCCTTTGTGAAAATCTAAATAGCTCCTTTTACTTCAAAGGATTTAAGTTTGGGAGTATTTATGTTAACATAGAAATCACCTATACCATAAAAATCCAATATGCACTGCTCTAGAAGCTGCAAGCCAATGTTCAGCACTTTGACACCATCACAATGTAGAAAAACCAAACACTTTAGCATCAGACATACATGAATAATGCTAGAGAAAGGAAAATCACATGTATGAATACCAACAACTCGTAATGTATGAAGGCTCATCAAAGGGTTCCAATTTGGTGCTTGTGATAAGTGAACACTCCATAACTTGAGGGTTTCAAGAAAACCAATGGAATAAATGTAATCATTCTTGGTGGGAAAATTAGGTACAAGACATTTTAATACAATATTATTTAGTCGAAGTTCCAAGTGATTTAATGAATTTCATCGAGAAAAATGGAAATAAACAATTAGTCATTCCAATGTAGATGTTGAAAATATCATGTGGATTAAAATAACATCTAAGTTATTCAATCCCTCGTCACAATCAAATTTTGAAAAATAAAGGATGTGAATGTTTCTCATTGCCTCTCTCCATTTTTTACCAATACGAAAATACATGGCCACATTTGTGGCATTCTTAACAAATCAGAGCATGTGCTGCACTCTTGAATCAAGAAACACATCCATAACCTTCATCAAATATTGGCATAAATATCCATGGTTATAGAAATTTCAAAGGTGTTCTTATTCTCATAAACACCTATCAGTAATATGATAATTACCCAACAATGTCAACCCTCTAAAAACAAGTCCTTGGATATATATAATTTATTGCCATCTCCTCTTTCAAGCTTGTATATGAAGAGTTTGAATCACAAACTAAATACAATCTCAAATCCGATACCCAAAAGTTATTCAAATCAATAAAATTGGGAATTAAATGCATCCTTTTTTGAGCCAATACCCAAAAGATATTGAAACAACGAAGGAGCCATGGTGGGGTTTCCTCTAATATTTGTGTGGTTGATATCTTCTCTTACATTTTTCTTATGTAGGCACCTACTATGTTTTTAAAAGAATTTTTCTTGTGTAGTTACCTACAATGTTTTTTAAAAACATATCTAAGACAAGATGTTGTCATGATTTGAAACCAATATTCCCATTTTAAACCACAAGGATCTTTGTGTTTCCCTTTTGGTAGTGAATTTCCCAATTTCTTTGGTATTCATAACAGTGTGCCCATTGAAGACATTGAAATGAAGAATTACCCGCTTATATCAAAATTAACACTACCGAAATTTATCATAAATAAATGTTCTTCTCAGGTGACATTTTACCAATATTGATAGAGCCCACCAACTCTGATGTCTATGAATCCTGTATTAAACAAAAAAGAAAAAAAACGAAGGAATGATGAGGAGTAAATTGTTTTATATATGTTGTGTTAATTGAATATGGGCTAAAACATTATTAACACTTCTCTACATGTATATTTGAACTATCGAGTTTGATTCTATCTTTATTTATATTTTGTACTAATGGAAATGAAAATTAGAATTTAAAATTTAGAGGTGCATATTATATGGGTCTATGTAAATGAGTGGATAAATACATGGTAGCAGAAATTACCTATGCATGAGACTTATCCAAGTCATGAAGGATCTGCACATCATGTAGAAAAATTGACACTCCATACCAATCAGGGATATATGGATGTAAGGAAATGCATAAAAATTCTTAAATGTCTAAACCAGTCGCTGGATAAGCCTTAATTTCTCCATGTAAACCCATATCAGCGTCTATAAACACTTTTTGAATTTCAACAACATTTTGGAACAAAATGAAACAAATCGGCGATTGAAAAAATGGTTAAACAAATGCCATCTAGCTCAAACAAGGATACCAAATATAACAACCTGCCAACTTGTAAAATTGAACTCACTCAAGTAGGACTTCCATGATATATTGGCACAGAGTATCAGAAAACACAATCAAAATGCTCAAGGTCGATACCACCAGGGAAGAGGTACATGTTAGATGGAAATGTGGGATTAAATTTCTCCAATGGGATAGTGAATTCTTCAATGTTTATGCTCTTCATGGGATTTACCATATCTAGTGTACTAATCTTGGAAAAATCCTATTTTTCACAACAACAATCCCCAATAAAATTTAAACCCTAGAAACCTCAACCTATGGGAAAACCAAGGATGAAAAATCTAACTGAAAACGTAAAAAATATGAGTAAACAAATTAAATTACTTTTGTAAGAAGCACATTGTCTACAAAATTGACAAGAGCATTATGAGAATCATTTTCCTTCTCCTTGTTAGCGTCGAATACATATAGTAGAGAAGTTTAAGTAGTTGGCACAAGGGCTCTCAATTAATGTAAGCTTTGTAAGCCTAGATAGAATTAGTGGTAAATATTAAAGGGAGTATTGGAATGTGTTAATTACTCCCAATATTCATGTAGTTTGCATGTGTTGCACGCAGAGTTTAAATTTGGAAAAAATATTAGCATGGATGTAAAATATAAAATTAGTGTAGTTATTATCGACATATAAAAATACTTATAGAGGATCTCTCCATAATACGTTGTGCCTCTTTATTTTTATGTTCTCAAGTGGTTTCTTCCTTACTCCATCATTATATTATATCAGTTTTCTAGTTGACATATCTAAATGGTTATTGAGAAAAGTTCATTAAATTAATGTTATAACTATTGTAATCCTACGGGATTTTTGTATAGTTATGCATATAGTTAGAATTTAGTTATATTCAATTACGGAGATATAATTGTAACCTTCAGTTTAATGAATAAGATAGATCGATCATATCATTGCAATTTAACAGTGGTATAAGAGTAGTTCTAACGCCTAAATATCTTCATGGAACGGGTGTTGAGATCCGATGACCACGTGTTAGAGTTAATGCTTATATCCTATTTGAGAAGGTGGTTTGTGATGGTTGAGAAATTTTCTCAACCTCTCTCTCTAATTTAAGAATAAGTTGGATCCTAGAAAATCTATTTAATAGAGTGATCGCATACAGTGTGTGTTTTGATCACATACACCTTTTGTCTGCAATATACCATTCTTTATGTTAGTATCGGAGCCCAGTATCTCTCGAATGAGATTATTTATAAGCATATCGATACCATCCCGTATTTCTTGTTGGATTATGGGAGAGTCGCGTATATTGTTACATTATGAGCTACCTTCTTGGTTGCTTCCTCGAGACTAAAGTCCCTATTATAATACATTCTTATTTGGCTTTGAAGAATACGGTGGTTGCTAGCTGATATTCCAAAGTTTTGAGTTCCAAGGTACGACAAATTCATCAATGTATTGAGAGTCGAATAGATTTTCAACCTGTGGAGGCATCCAATAGAGTGTGAAGTCAAGCATGGAGTGTGAATTGCGTCAATAATACTGATGCTCGACCTTGTTTGACAGAAAACACTGTAACTAGATTAGATTAATTTGAACAGTCGCTGCGTATGCAGTCTGGATCCGTTAACAATAGTCGGATATGCTGATTCAAAATTGATTGCATCTGTGTGACGCAATGAAGGGCCATTGTATGCGTTAGATGCTGTCGTTAGTAGGATACTACAGGTGCAATGCAACGTCGAGGTGGAGGCTGAGCAAGTTGACTGTTGTTTTGTTCAAATTTCGAGGTAGTGATACTGCAGATCAAATTAGTTGCCCACTATTCGTAAGCAAGATGACAGAGTCGACTTTGAATTCAGAGATGTATTTGAAAATCAAGTGAATGTAGGGAGACATGTTTTTTTCGCAAATTATCCAAAGCCTGAACTGAAAGTTTCAGCAATATAGTTAAAACCATAGTCATGTGGCGTATCTGGCGTTAGATAAGGAGTTGGCTGCAAAGGGGAGCTGCTCTGTGATTTTGACAAAGAAGTCGATTTTATTTAATTGCACAAGGGTACATTGGTGCTGAAGTATAAAAGTTATTTTTTTTCTTATTTCATCATCGAGTTAATGGTGTTAGAAGAATTCAATGGTTTGAATTTTCCCTCATGGAAAGTAAAAATACAAATGAAATTAATGAATAAAAATTTGTGGGGCATAGTGAATGGTTCAGAAGTAGCGTCTAAAGATGCCAAAGAATTAATTGAATGGAAAAATAAAGATGGCAAAGCTAAGTCCATTATTGGACTTGCTCCTTCATATTCTCAATTACATTATGTAGATCTCACTAAATCATTAAAGGAAATATGGGAACATTTGGATTAGTTATTTGGTGTAAAAACTACAAATGAAAAAAATTCCATAAAGATACAATTATTTAGTCTGAAAATGGATGAGGAGACATCTATGTCTAGTCATGTAAATAATTTAATGTCTCTTTTAAGACAATTAGGTGAAGCAAGTACTAAGTTGGAGGATGAAAATGCTAAAGCAATATTACTAAATAGTTTTCCTTCAAGTTATAGTAATGTTTTTTTTACTTTGAGTCAAATGTCTACAAAAACATTGCATGAGACAATTGCAGCACTTATGGCGGAGGAAAAGCAACTAAAACCAGAGTATGCAGAAGAGAAATATTGTGTAGAGAATGCATTTCTTACAAGATCAAGGATGAGAAAGAAAAATGCAAACAAAGGTGAAATTGAATGCTGCTATTGTAGGAAAATTGGGCATACAACGTGGAATTGCAGAAGCCATGCCAGTGATGTGTTAAAAGGGAAAGAATCAGTGAATATAGCCACAGATGAATACCCATTGAATTCTGATGATGAATTCGATGAAGAGTATGAACCTCTTAATCTCTTTTAGAATAGATGCAGTTCAGGCTCAATATGGATGGTTGACGAGATAGTATGGCAGTTGCGGATCTAGGGAAGGATCCCTCATTAGTCATAGACATGGAGTGGTCTCCTAATGAGGTTATGAAATAGATTGGGATGCTGTCTGGTAATTGACTTCGGGAGGTTCTTGATTCCGGAGTTCAGTAGCCGAACTCAAGAATCCAACTTACTGAATACACCTTTACAAGGGTTATGAGGAAACTTGATGGAGCCTATATTGATAAGCTGAAAACTAGTTAAAGAATTATTGATTATTTTGCTATTTATGAGTGACTTCAATAAATTCATGTAATGCAATCATTAAGAGGAGATGTTGGAGTTAATGCTTACATCCTATTTGAGAAGTTGGTTTCTGATGGTTGAGAAATTCTCTCAACCTCTCTCTCTAATTTTAGAATAAGTTGGATCCTAGAAACTCTATTTAATAGAGTGATCTGAATGTAATCAGTGTGTGTGTGTGTGTGTTTTGATTGCATACACCTTCTGTGTGCAATATACAATTCTTTATCTCCACGCCTAGCAGAGCTGTTGGAACTTAATATCCAAGGAGGTTGGCAATAATATTGGTGCTAAGGGGTTGACTATTTCCAATCTACGTATGTGCTCCTTTCTATTTTAAACCTACGTATGTGACCCCTTTATCTATACCAGAGTCATATAGAAAGACGAAACAATGGAGGCATTTACACCTGCTCGAATTTTTTTTGGAGCAGAGTTAATGATCTGTATCTATCTCAATAGTTAGCCCTCAGCTGGCGCGATCAAGTGAAACCTAGAGTTTGGACCTCAGTGCAAGTTAAGAACTTCTTCTTTGTGGAATCTACAGTTTGAGAAGACATCAGACTGAATATTTAACATGTGTGTGCAGTTTGGAGAACTGTGGATTCTTTGTGATGTGTTTCTATTTGTACCGATGTGTTAAGTGTTTGGAGGCATGGGTCAATGACTATGCTGAATACCAACATTTGTAGAGGCGTGATGGAAACCTTCAACGTTGTGGAAAACAAAAAAATTGTGGGTTTTGGACAAAATCTGTATTGCAGAGGTAACTGCTTGCATTTGGAGAGGTGATCAAACGAGCCAGTGCATATGTGAAATCACCAGTGGTTTTTCTGTAACTTAAAAACATATTAAAAAAAAAACATTGTTCCTGGTTGTGGTTAAAAACAAAATTTCTCAATCCCTTAGTTAAAGCTGAGCTTTTTTAGAAAAATTTGTGCCTATGATTCTGGTTATGATTCCGGTTGGAACATAAGTTTCTGTGGTTGAATCAGATATTTTTTTTTTAAAGTTCTGTGCATGTGATCGAGGTAATTATTTTGGCTTATATGAAGATAAGAACTCTATGGAATTTTTTATTGGGATTGTACTATCTGGAATGGAAAATTTCCAAGAATAGTTCAGGAAAATTAAAAATACTCGTATTTTTAATGATTTATGGGATGGAGTCTATGAAGGAGAAGGAGGTAATACAATAGAGAAGCCTCATGAGCAGAAACAACTGGCAATCTGGCAAAGTAAGGATAAGAAGGCTTATTCCTTAATCTCCACTTGAGTCTCAAAAGAGGTAAGCACATACATTTCTCAGAGTAAAACAACGTATGACATAAAAAAACTAAAAGAGCTTTATGAATCACATTCTAAATTGGAGATAATGTAGTTATTGTTGAATTAGAGATAATTCAGTTATTGTTGTGGTTACTTATTCTAGAAATGAATGATAATAATCCTTTAAAACTTGCTTATGAAATCAAAGCCATCAATCATGAAATTGAATATACTAGAGTTAAAGTTGATTTGCAGCTTACTACCTTTATAAAATCTCTTTACTTTAGTTATTGAAACTACTTGGAATCTCTCCAAAATAGTGGGAAATTAAAGGATATAGATTTGGAGAAATTAGCAAGGAAAATTTCCGAACGAGAGAATAATTTTGGCAAGAAATAAAAAACACATAATTATAATACTGAAACCCTCCGTCTTGCTCAAAAAGGAAAAAAACATTAGGAATAATTTGTCAGAAATAGTAAGGGTAATATAGGCCAAGGTAGGATGAATTCTAGAGGGAGGGTGGCAAAAATATTCAGGGAGATAGATATCAGAATGATAAACAAAGAAATGTTTGTGATAAACCACTTTAAAAAATTTTAGATGTGGTAAAATTGGACATGCTGCTACAAAATCTAGAATTCCGTGGGAGAAAGTTAATGAAATAAGAGAACAAATGCTTGAAAATAAATATCATCTAATTCCAGAACAGGATAATCTCCTCAGATTGCACATTATGTTGTTTATCATTGTAATTTTCACATGGAAAATATTTTAATACCTCTTTTTCTTCACGGCATGATAGTTGGATTTTATACATAGGTGCCACTTGTAATATGACCTTTAAAAGATATTTATTTGATCAATTTAGTGAAAATATTGATCCATTGGTGTATTCTGTTGATAATTCTCAAATAAAACCATAAGAGATTGGTTCAATTCAGTTAAAAATTCCTAGAATTTCTGATTATATTTTGAATGATGTTCTTTACATTCCACATTTCCAAAGGAATTTATTATCTCTTATACAAAATAATATAGGTGAGACAATATATTCACATATTTTATGGTAAAGTAGAAATTAGAATAGCAGTTGAGAAAAAAACTGTAATGACTAGAGTTGAAGAAGATAAATTATTGAAAGGTATGTCGTATGTGTCATTGAACCCAAATTATTTGGTTCAACAAAATGAAACTCCATCATCTTATTTATTGTGTCATGCACACTTTGGTCATATTAATAATGAAATTATTAGAATTATGAGACAACTAGGTATTAAAGGACTTCCAACAACTCCCAAAAAATTTACCCCATGTAATGCTTCTATATTTGGCAAGCATCACAAACAGTATTTTCAGGATTCTAATTCTAGAGCTTCAACAAAATTAAGACTCATACACTTTGATTTATGTGGACCTATGCATTTAGCAAATGTGAATGGAAATGAATACATTCTGAATTTTATTGATGATTATTCGAGGATGTGTTGGCTTTATCTACCAGAGAAAAATCACAAGTTTTTGATGTGTTTAAGAATCTTCAACTCTTGATATCAAATGAAGCTCAACTTAGTATTGGTACTATAAGAACTGATAATGGGGAAGAATATACTTGACATGTTTTCTAAAAAAATTTGCAAGAGAATGGCATCAAACACCAGATCAGAATACCATATAATCGATAACAAAACCATGTTGCAGAGCAAATGAATAGAGCATTTCTTAATATGCTAAGGTCAATGATGTTTTTTAAGAATGTAAAATTGATGTTCTAGGGAGAAGCAATGCTCTCTATAGCATATATTAGAAATTGGTTCCTCTCCTCTGTCATTAACAAAAAAACTCAATATGGAATGTGGTATAATAATCTTCTTGCTGTTAAACATTTCTGAATTTTTGGTTCTCAATGTCATGCTTTGATTCCTAAATAATAGAGGAATAAGTTGAGTGAAATAAGTAGAAATTTTATATTTTTAGGGTATTTTATGACATCTAAGTCATACCAATTTTATGTTGAAGAGAACAAGAAATTTATTTTGTCAAGAGATGTAACTTTACTTGAATCTTACAAATATTCCCTCATTATTGATAGAAAACATAATCACATACAAAATTATGTTCCTCAAAAGTTTTATTATGAATTAGATAATATACTTCCACATCCTGAAGGGGGGGTTTCTATATTATATCAGTCTGTGGAGTTTCCTTCTCTCAATGTTGATAAATTGGTTGATGCAAGTGTTTCTACAGACATGACAAGGACAAAAGCAAGGACATAAATTTATGATTTGAGATTTCTTGGGTTGTTGGTTTCTAATAAATTTTCTCGATTATTCCCATGCATCTAATTTAGATCGACGTTTCGAACCATCAACTTAGGTTCATCATTAGGATAACAAGATATATGGAGAAAAAATCCACCTAATATTTTGATAAATAGGGAAATGAATATGGTTTAATGTGAAATTAGCCGATAGTAAATTTTTTAATTTTAATTTTATATTTATATTAATTATTCTTATTTTCAAATTATTAATTATATAATTTTTTGTAAAATAGTTTTATTTTATTTTATAATGTTCATTATTTTATAGTTTTTATTATTAAAATAATTTGTTAATAAAAATAAATTAAAATGATTTTTAGGATGTGTTTGTATATTAAATAATATATTAATACTATGAGATTAGATTATTGCTTGTATTGTAAGGTACTATAGTATTTAAACAAAATGGGACGTTATAAAAGGTTAATGTATTATATGAATATTTTAAAAATACTTATATTAATTACTTATAGTGTTTAGGTTACTTCAATATTTTTTAATATTTCATTTTAGATTTAATTTTCATGCATTGTGTTACTTTATATTTTAATTAGTATTAGGTAGAAATTATATAGTAATTTTTTAAAGTAAGATTATCGAATTTTAAATTTTAATTGATGTTTAAAAGGATTTAAGATGCTTAAATATCATTAATGTATTTTTAGGTTTGATTAGATTTGTTAGGGAAGTTATACATGTTATTATAAAAATATGAAGATTTTTTAGGGTTAGGTAAGGCCCAAATTTTGATGAGGTTAAATTGTGTATAAAAGAGGGTTTAGAGGGGAAATATTCTTAATGATTAGAGAGTTTTAAGGGAATTAGAATTATATTTTAAGTTGCAGATTGCATTTTTACTTATGATCATTGCTTCATTTATATTTAGATTTTTAGGATGTTTCTTAATCTCAATCGCCTCTCTGAATTTTCGATGGAAGTAGTGGTCAATTCTTGCAAGGACGTGACTTTCTTTGACGCAAATTTGAACTTTGGTGTTGCTAAAATGTTTGGAAAGTGTAGAGGTTTTTGATCAATCGTGTATTATGTCGGCTGAATGTTCAAGGATGTGGGTGTTAAAGGATCAACCGATGTAACCCACGTATGGAATTCCACATGAATAAGGAATTAAGTAGACTCCTTTTAGTATTTGGGGTCAATAGGGTCTTTAAAAAAATTGAGGCAACTTTGGATTGCATCTATTGGTTTGAAGGTGGTCATGATGTTATGTTTTCTTAGGATATGAGAAATTTTTTCAGAGGTTCTGAGGATGTATGGAAGGTTCAATTTGCAATTGAGGTTTTCAAAATTTTATTTTTATCTTTTTTGTGATTTATGTTGGCTTTATTTAGAGCTTGCATAGCTTAATGCTTATTGTATCCATTTTTTATAAACACATTTATTAAATGGAAATTTTCTTCCTATAAGTGATCTTCATCAGAGATTCTAATGACTCTTGTAGAAAAAGTGTTTAGAATACCTAAGTTTTTGTTGGGATGGTGATGGGATGTGGCATGGAGATATTGTATAGTGTGAGTTTTTTTACGGTAGAATTGATGAGATATGGATCCATTAGAATTGTGAGAGATCAGAATGTCTAAGAAAGGAAGGATGTTATCAACCTCAACTTCCATGGCGAATTTTATTTACAAGGAAAGACTATTTTGATGTTTTTTTTAATTTTCTAAAGCTTCCCGAACATTAGGACATATGATGAAATCAAACATCAACTTATCAAATATTATCCGATATAAATGCATTATTGATATTTTAAATAAAGGGATAAATTTCTCCATAACTCCCACTAAAATTCCCACAGAATACATATTATGTCATATCGAAAATGCCATCAAAAGGCTACCTAAAGATGCTAAGGAACTAATTAGACAAGATTGTTTTGTTTTCCTTAGAAAATCTAAACCCCCAAAAAACAACACTACGAAAGATGAATTACTTGATCTAAAATCTTTAAAATAAAACCCTAACTTTATAATATTAAAAGCAGACATGGGGGCAGCCACAATAATTATAAATAGAGAATACTACAATGATAAAATTATGGATCATATAAACAATAGTGGATGTTATAAAAACTTTAATAAAAACCCGTTAAATAAAATTACAAAAGAAGTTTCCACCCTAATCAATTATAGTAATATCATTGAAAGTTGTCCTTATAGACCTAGAATTTATGGGGCACCAAAAATTCATACAGAGGGGATTCCAATCAGACCCATTGTTTATACTATTGGAGGTTCCACCTATCATCTAGTTGAATACCTGTGCAAGAAATTAAACCATTGGTTGCAAACACTACATTAGTCATGAAATATTCCACCCATTCATCAATGAAATCAAGAACATGAATATTGAAAAAAATTGCATTCTTATTAGCTTTGATGTTACCTCTCTATCTACAATTATTCCGATCAATGAAGCCATGGAAATGATTTGTAAAATCACTCACCCTAACACTTCAAAACTGGTCGAAATTGGCATAAAATCCACCTTCTTCAACTTTATGGATGAAACATATGTACAAACATGTGGAGTAGAAATGGGATCTCCCCTTTCACCTATCATTGCCAATATTTTTATGGAAAAGTTTGAAACCAAAGCCATTGAAAGTCCCCCCCTATAACCAAAATTTTGGAAAATATTTGTGAACGGTACTTTCATCATATGTCGGCATGGTTGGGAATCTTTATAAAAATTTAAAAAACATCTAAATAATATTTCCTCATTAAAACAATTCACCATGGAATTTGAGGTTGATAATAACCTTCCTTTCTTAGACATTCTCATCTCTCACAATTTTAGTGGATCATATCTCACCAAGTGTACCGTAAAAAAACTCACACTAGACAATATCTTGATGCCACATCCAATCACCTTCCCAACCAAAAATTATATATTCAAAACACCCTTGCTACAAGAGCCATTACAATATCTTATGAAGATTAACTTATAGAATCTTATCCTAAATAAACCTATTATTAATATTTTAAATAAAGAGCTAAATTTCTCCATAAATACCGCTAAAATTCCCATAGAAGACATATTATGTCATATATAATATGGCATCAAAATCCTTCCTGGAGATGCTAAGGAACTAATTAGAAAATATTGCTCCATTATCCTTCGAAAATCTAAACCCCCAAAAGGAAACATTACCAAAGATGAATTCCTTGCTCTAAAATCCTTAAAATCAAACCCAAACATTTTAATATTAAAAGAAGACAGGGAGGAGGGGGGGGGGGGGGGGGGGTAGAGTACTTATGATCATATAAGACTACAATGGTAAAATGATGGATCATGTAAACAATAGTGGATTTTATAAAAAAATAAATAAAAACTGATTAAAGAAAATTACAAAAGAAGTTTCTGCCCTAATCAATAATAAAAATCTCATCGAAAATTGTCCTTGTGCACCTCGAATTTATGGGGTGCTAAAAATTCATAAGGTGGGGACTCTAATCAGACCCATTGTTAATACCATTGGAGGTCCCACCTATAATTTAGCTAAATACCTGGCCAAGATATTAAAATCATTGGTTGGAAGCACTACATCATTCATCAAATATTCCACTCATTTCATCAATGAAATAAAGAACATCAATCTTGGCAAAAATGACATTCTTGTTAGCTTTGATGTTACTTCTCGATATACCAATATTCTGATCAATGAATCCATGGAAGTGATTAGTAAAATTACTGATCCTGACACTTCAAAACTGGTCAAAATTTTCCTCAAATCCACGTTCTTCAACTTCATAGATAAAACATATGAAAAAGCATGTGGAGTACCTATGGGCTCCCCCATTTCACCTATCTTTTCCAATCTTTTTATGGAAAATTTTGAAGCCAAAGCCCTTGAAAGTGCCCTCCTAAAACTCAAACTATGGAAAATATTTGTTGATGATACTTTCATCATATGGCCTCATGGTCGAGAAGCTTTAGAAAATTTTAAAAAACATCTAAATAGTCTTTCCTCATTAATAAAATTCACCAAGGAAGTCGAGGTTGTTAACAAACTTCCTTTCCTAGACATTCTAATCTCTTGCAATTCTGATGGATCCACATCTCACCAAGTTTATTGCAAAAAAACTCACATTGAACAATATCTCCATGCCACATCCCATCATAATCCCAACAAAAAATTAGGTATTCTAAACGCTCCTGCTACAAGAGCCATTTGAATCACTGGTGAATATCAACTTATCAAATCTTATCCTAAATAAACCCATTATTAATATTTTAAATAAACTGATAAATTTCTCCATAAACCCAACTAAAATTCCCATAGAATACATATTATGTCATATATAATATGGCATCAAATTCCTCCTTGAAGATGATAAGGAACTAATTATACAAGATTTCTATGTTGTCCTTAGAAAATATAAACCCCCAAAAAGAAACATTACCAACGATGATTTCCTTGCTCTAAAATTGTTAAAATCAAACCCTAACATTGTAATATTAAATCAGACAAGGGTGGGGGCCACATTAATTATGAAAAGATAAGACTACAATGATAAAATGCTGGATCATCTAAACAATAGTAGATCTTATAAAAATTTAAATAATTTTTTTTTAAAGAAAATTGAAAAAGAATAAAAATATCATTGAAAGTTGTCCTTATACACCTAGAATTTATGGGGTGCGAAAAACTAATAAGTAGGGGATTCCAATCAGACCCATTGTTAATACCATTGGAGGTCCCACCTATCATCTACCTAAAGACCTAGCCAAGAAATTAAAACCATTAGTTGGCAACACCACATAATTTGTCAAATATTCCACCCATTTCATAAATTAAATCAAGACATCAAGATTGAAAAAAATTATATTCTTGTTATCTTTGATGTTACTGCTCTATATACTAATATTCTAATTATTGAATCCATGGAAGTGATCAGTAAAATCACTAACCGTGAAACTTCAAAACTGGTTGAAATTTTCCTCAAATCGACGTTCTTCAAATTCATGGATGAAACATATGAACAACCGTGTGGAGTAGCAAAGGGCTCTTCCCTTTAACCTATCAGAGTCAATCTTTTTATGGAAAATTTTGAAGCCAAATACCTTGAAAGTGCCCACTTAAAACCCAAATTATGGAAAAAATTTGAGGATGATACTTTCATCATACCACCTCATGGTCCGAAAGCTTTAGAAAAATTAAAAAACATCTAAACAGTATTTTCTCATTAATAAAATTCACCATGGAAGTTGAGGTTGATAACAAACTTCCTTTCTTAGACATTCTTATCTCTCGCAATTCTCATGGATCCATATCTCACCAAGTCTACCGTAAAAAAACTTACACTAACCAATATCTCCATGCCACATCCCATCACCATCCCAAAAAAAAATTAGGTATTCTAAACACTCTTGCTGCAAGAGCCATTGGAATATGTGATGAAGATCACATAGAGGAAGAAAATTACCTTGTAATCAATGGCTTTATAAAAAATTAATATAAGAAACATCAAGATGTGTAAGCTCTAAATAAAGGAAACATAAATCACAAAAAAGATAAAAATAAAAATCTTGAAAACTTCAATGGAAAAGTGAATCGTCCATACATCACTAGAACATCTGATAGAATTTCCCATATCCTGAGAAAACATAGCATCATCACGACCTTCAAACCAATAAATACAATCCGAAGTCACCTCAATTCAGTTAAATACCCCATTGACCCCAAAGACTAAAAAGGAGTCTACTTAATTCCTTGTTCATGTGGAATTCCATACCTAGAAGAGACACGTCGATATTTTGACACCTGCATCCTTGAACATTCAACCGACATAGGACATAACTGATCAAAAACCTCTACACTTTCCTAACATTCTAACAACACCAAACATCAAATTTGTGTCGAAGAAACCTGCATCCTTGCAAAAATTGACCACTACTTCCACCGAAAATTCAGAGAGGCCATTAAAATCAATAAACATCCTAAAAATATAAATAGGGACGAAGGAATGTTCACAAGTAAAAATTGGATCCCCACCTTAAAATCTAAGTGTAATTCCCTTAAAAATCTGTATTCATTAAGCACCTTTCCCCTCTAAACCCTATTTTATACACAATTTAACCTCATCAAATTTGGGCCTTACATAACCCTAAAAATTCCTCACTTTCATTACAATAATGTGTATAACTTCCCTAACAAATCTAATTAAACCTAAAAATACAATATTGCTATTTAAGCATCTTAAATCCTTTTAAACATTAATTAAAATTTAAAATTCAGTAATCTTACTTTAGAACATTACTATATAATTTCCACCAAATACAAATTAAAATATCAAGTAACATAATTCATGAAAATTAAATCTAAAACAAAATCTTAAAAAATATTAAAATAACTTCAACAATAAAAGTAATAAATATCATTATTTTTAAAATATTCATATAATACATTAATCTTTAATAACCTCCCATTTAATTTACACACCCTAGTACCTTACAATATAAGCAATAAACTAATGTCATAATAATAATATGTTGATATTAAATAAATATAAATAAAACAAATTATAATAAAAACACATTCTAAAAATCATTTGAATTATGGTTTTTAAACGTATGTGGTGATCATTTTTTAAGATGCTTTCCAGATTGTCCATAGTATTGAGGAACATGTGTCGACGTTTTGAACCCCAACTGGGATCCATCATCGGGACTTTTTTAGCCATCATCATTTGAATTAATTTTTATTAAAAAATTAATTTAATAATAAACATTATAAAATAAAATTAATTTATTTTATAAAAGAATACCTAATTAATAATTCAAAAAAATTAAACTTTAAAATTAAAATTAAAATATACATTATTGCCTAATTTCACATTAAAACCATATTTATTTCCCTATTTATCAAAACCTTAGGTGGATATGCTCTCCATATATCTTCTTATCTTGATAATGAACCTCAGTTGATGGTTCTAAACGTAGATCTAAATCAATATGAATGGGACCAATCCAGAAAATCTATTACAAGTACATAAATGGCAAGAAATGAGACAAATAAATAAGATGCGAAACTTCCTACAATAGATGAAGAATGTGAGCAACTTCCTACACAATGTTTGTGATGATCAACTCGTATTAGAAAATTTCCAAAGAAATATGATGAGTTTAAGGCTAGAAGTTCCTCATGTAATTATTCTCATTGTGAATTTAATTTTATTGTGGATTGTGAACCTACTTGTTTTGAAGAAGTTTCTAGTTATGATCAATGGAAAGATGCAATGCAAAAGGAATATGATGTTCTCATAAAAATGGCACATGGGCCTGGTGGATCCTCATGTTGGCATCAAACCTATTGGTTGAAAATGGATTTATAAAACTATGTATAAAGTTTATGGTTACTAGACAAGCACATGGAAAGACTTGTAGCGAAGGGATATGCATAGAAATAGGGTATAGACTATACCAAGACATTTTCTCCTAAAGCTAAATCAGGCAGTATTTGATGTTCGTTTTCTATTTCCACTAAGAAAGAAAGGAAAATTCATCATATGGATGTGAAAACTACTTTTTTAAATGGATATTTCAGAGAATATGTTTAGATGTTTCAACCATAAGGTTTTTTTGTTAAAGTGAAAGAAAAAAGGTTTGAAAACTAATGAAGTCTTTGTATGGCTTGAAAAAAGTGCCACGAGCATGGAATGAGAAACTAACTGAACATATTCCTAAGTTAAATTACAAACATTTTGACCTGGGTGATGCAACTCTTTTCATTAAGAAAGTCGGAAGATTAGTTGTATATCTAGTTGTGTATGTTGGTGATCTCATGATCACATGAAACAATAATGAATTTATATAATCTATTAAGAAGGAATTGAAAAAAGGTTTTTGACATCACAGATTTAGGTTTAGTTCATTATTATCTTAGAATTGAAGTTGATCAAAGCCCACAACATATTTTCATCTCTCAGAAGAAATATGTTGGTCATTTATTGAGCATATATAGTATGATAGATTGTAATCCTATTGCGACACCAATGGAGCATAATTTGAAACTCACTTCCGAAGAAGGATAACTATTTTAAGATCCAATAAATTAGAGGCAACTTGTTGGAATTTTGATTTATTTATCTATTACTTGTCCTGATATAATCTATGCTGTTAGAATAATTTCGAGGTTTATGTATCATCCTTGTGAGGGGCATTCGGTAGCAGCAAAAAAGAGTTCTAAAATATTTAAAAGGAACCCAAACTTACAACATCAAATATTAAAAAGTTTTATACTTTCATCTTGTTGGTTATTCAGATTCCTATTTCGATGGAGATAAAGAGAAGGGAGTCTCAACTTCTAGTTATTCGATGAATCTTGGATCAACAACAATCAATTGGAGATAATGCAAACAATCTGTTCCTATTGATTCTACCACTAAACCCAAATATGTTGCAGCAGCTCAGGTCACTAAGGAAATCATTTGGGTTCATAAAATACTCGAAGATTTGCAAGAGAAACAAAAAGCTTAAAGTCCTCTATTTGTCAACAACCCTTCTGCAATTCAGTTGGATAGGAATCCAGAGTTTCAAGATCGAACCAGACATATCAACACAAAGTATCATTTGATTCAACATCATGTATAGGCCAAAGAAATTCATCTGACACGTTGTCCAACTTCAAATTTACAAAAGCATTAGGGCATGAAATGTTTGAAATTTTTAGATATTTACTTGGTTTGTCAGATTTCACTTCGAATTAAGGGGAGAAATATTGTAATCCTATGAGATTTTTGTATAGTTAGGCATATAGTTAGAATTTAGTTATATTCGTTTAGGGATATATAACTGTGAACTTGGAGTATAAATGTAACCTTGAGTTTAATGAATAAGATACAGTGATGTATAGCTGTTAAAATTGACACGTTACGTTTTGAAAGATTCTGGTTGTCTATTATTCATAGAGTTCAATGATGTTATTATACGCATACCCACATTTTTTTTAATGTAAGGAGCTATCTGAGAACTCTGGTAAGGTATTTTTTTAAGCCAGATGCCTAAAATAAAATATAATGTTCCGAAGAACCGCCTGAAAAAAGAGGTCTACCACACATGCATTCAGTCGTTAATAATCCCTTTGGGAGATAAGTTTGTACTATAAAATATAAACAATTCTTTATCCTTCATCCAAATGAAACTTTGAAAGATAGCTACCTGAATTTCTTATAATTTCTCCATAATTAAATAGAAACAACAAAAATGAGAGAAGGGCCTGTCTGTAGCGTCCTCAATGGACATAATAAACATCCCAATCTCTAATATTTTCCCTCCATCGTACTCAATGGACATAATAAACATCCCAATCTCTAATATTTTCCCTCCATCACAGGGTTCGAGATGCAGTGGCAATAAAGAGTGAATGTATAACGATGAGGGTATTCTATGTTGGAATGTTCAACTTTCTAATTACATAAATGTGGTTTGTATTTGTCATATTTGTCATATGTAGAGTTTAACCTTTGAAAAAACCTCACAAAATAATTTAAGATGAATGGAAAAGCTAATATGAACTTGTTATTATTAATATATTAAAATATTTTAGAAGATTATTTTATAAAATTTTGTGTTTTTAATTAAGCTCAGAGGTTTATTTTACAATTCAATATGAGGGATATGTATAAGTATGTCATGTCGTGAAAAAATAAATATAAATAATTTTAGCTGATGTAAGCCAAACAAAAAAACAAAAATTGAATAACCATATAAATAAACAATTAAAAATCTATTATTACAAAACAATCAATTGAGTTGTTGATAATTCAGTTTCACTCTTCAAATAAAATTTTATAGAGATAAAACATCCAATGTGAATTATGAAAAAAATATTTTAAAACAAATTATTATGAAATGGATCAATACACATGTTATGCAATCTTTATAACATTCAAAAATGCAATTTAAAAAGTAATAAATTACACATTTCTTTTTGCACTGTAAAATAAGTTTGCAACAAAAGAAATTAGCCAAACAAAAATTAAATAACCATATAAATAAACAATTAAAAATCTATTATTACAAAACAATTGGCTGAGTTGTTCATATTTTACTTTCACTCTTCAAGTAAATTTTTCAAGTAAAATATTACAAAGATAAAATATGAGTTATGAATAAAATATTTTAAAACGAAATAATAAAAAATGGATCAATACACATGTTTTTTTTTGTAAATTTCATAGGACCTGTCTATTTTCTATTTTTTAAAGAGCAAATTGCTATATAAATTATGCAATGTTTGGTAGCCTCAAGGCCAGCTCAAAGAGTTATAAGCCAACCAAAATTGATATTGTTTTTCCTTCTATTAACATCTAATAATCCTTTACTATGTCCATAGAAACTACATATAAAACATAGAGTAAACTTAATATTCTCAAAACGCATACAAAAAATGACTTGAAAAGAAGTTAACCATTTGATGAATCAACACGTGCAGGGTCTTTTGCAGTTGACCCTGGCATCTCAGCTTGCTGTAGGTTCAATAGTTGCTGCTCCATCCTTGTAATCTCACACTAACTTGTAGCTGTGGCTTTGTCATTTCCCTCATGTCCTGTTTCATCTGCTGGAGCTCAAAAAGCAGGGAAGAATTGAGTTGTTTTTCCTGTGTACTTAACAGTGCTTTTGCAAGCACACATTATATTTTCCAACAAGTTTTAACAGATTGTTGAAATAGAGAAACTCTTCCTCTTGTACTGTCTGGGTCAGAAAGAAAATCTATTCCTTCCTGCTTATTCTGAATTTCATCCTCTTCATCATCACTATCCCTTTCCCATCCCTGTATTTTTTTCCGAATATCTATCAAAATTTCAGTTTCATAGCTTTTTGATAGACTTTCAAGGGTTTGTTGATTTTTTTTCCTTCCTCTTCTGCTTGTCTCGGAAACCTGGTTTAAATGTATTATCCTTCCTTTCCCTTTTGTCATTGTGACCTGAATGCCCCTGTATCTCCTTTGGACTGAAAAAACCCTGTATATCGAACAATAGCCAAAAGGTAAAACTTAGAATCCTTATGCAATTTCTTGTATTTAACCAGAATTTTGGGGTATGGATTACAGTTTTCAGTTGTCCTATGAACAACAAACCAAACCATCCCTTCTTAAGGCCTTCGTAACTTGTGAGATAGAGCAGTAGTGCAAGGACTAGACCCATTCACGGAAAACACTTGGCAAGATGAAACAGAACCGAATTGTTGAGACAGTTAGTATTGCAATGGAATAAGACGGAGTTGTAATTCTTGTAGTTAAGGAAATGGCAAGGACTAGACCCATTCAGGGAAAAACATTTGGCAAGTTGAAATAGAACAGAGTTTCTCAGATAGTTAATATTGCAGTGGAATAAGACAGAGTTGGAATTAAAGAAATGGCAGTGTAAATGACAGTCCATAATAGATTTCTCAACAACTATTATACCGACCCATGACTGAGGTGGGTTTGAAATTTTGCAAAGGCAAAACCGAAAGCTGGGAATTGACGAAAAACCCCGGTCATAATTACAATCGTAAAGAAGTAAATTAACAGAGGTCATTACCAAAAATATTTTCAAAATACAACAGAGAGAAAAATAAAACTCTGTGTTACAACCAATACAGAGAATGAATCCACAACAACCAGACTCAGTACTACTAACCATACAGAGATTTAGATTCAAAGTTTAATCAAGATAACTATCAACAGAATGAGGCATAGAATAAGTCTTCATATGTAACCCAAAACAATAACTAAAGCTGCATGCACATGAAAAAGGGTAGAATTCAAACCCCATAAAGAAATTCAGTTGAGAATCGGGACTGCGAAAACAGGGCAGGAAATTAAAATGAATCCCATCTATCATCACATACAAGCCAAAAAAACCAAGGAAAGAACCTGAAAATTTTGACTGATCTACATGGCCTCATAAAATTGCAGAAGACATTGTCTCGAGTCGCAGAGGAAAAACTAAAATTGAAGCCATAATGATTAGAAACAGAACATACCCTATCAACAAACGCGACTCGACCTTCCTTGTCAGCTCCCTTGGCTCTTTGCAACAGTTTTCTCTAGCTCGTAGAGGAATGAACTCTCGACAAAGACAAGAAAACAATATAACATTCCTACCTTGATGCCAAGACTCTGCCAGTCTGTCCAGACAGTTAATGGTATGATGTAAGTGCATTGAGATGATAAGTATAGAGTGTGTGAGCAGAGCCATGCCCCTTGCAATTAATATGTTATAATTATCAACTGACATGCCTCCTACTTGGCAGTGTCATGGTGTCATTCCCCCACCCCGATCGGGGATATTCACTTCCACAGAGATATTTTTGTATAATAAGCTGAAGGGAATGTAATTCAATGTTCTAGATTCTATCTCTTGGCCTAGCATCCAAGTTCCTGTCATTATTTTTACAGCCCCAATTATCTAAATAATCTGTCGCCACATTTTCTTTTCTTAGAATGTGTCTTGGTATCAGATACTAAATTTCTTTAAGCAACATGCTTATTTCCTGAATTAGATTCATCGTTCTCCAACATTTAATTATTTTCTCCCAAGTTGAACCTTGTTGTAATTTGCATAGGAAAACTGTAACCATTGCCGACTCGCCCTCTACAACGAGTCACTAATAGTTTTCTCTTATGGCTATCAGTAACCTTTGTTTTACCGCCATTAATTCTTCTTCATTATTAGTTACAAAGCCCAAATCTGATGCGTAAACCTGACAAGCTTCCCCTTGAGAGTTTCGAAAGATCCCTCCAGTTCCTACTTGACCTGGATTACCTTTTGAAGCACCATCGTAATTGAGTTTAATAAACCCATTCTGAGGAACCTTCCACTTGTATTCTATATTTTGGGTCGGAGGTTTATATTTCAAAATATTTTTGTATAACATTTGAGGTTTTAAATTTAAATTGACAAGAATTTGAGCTTCAATACCTGCCACTTGCCAATCTTCCTCTGTCCAGCTTTACACTAAAATAGTTTCGTGTATATTCTCTATTAATTTCTACCATATTTGATTTATAGTTTGTTCTTCATCTCTGAAAATCCTATGGTTCCTTTATTTCCATATGCTCCAGAGAAGAAACCCAATTGATAATCTCCAGGCTCTATTCAGCAGTTCACATTTAAATCCTCCTTTATGCCAATATCTAATGGTTTCATTTATATTCATATTGTCTCTATCTGTTTGTGTGAATAGCTTTTCTAGAAGTCTCCACAGGGTATCTATGATTGGGCAGCTATTAAGAAGATGTTCTATTGTTTCATTTTCTATATGACACATATAACGTTTGGATGGTTCATACATTCCTCGCTTCTGCAAATTTTCCCATGTCTGAATTTTACGATGACTTAATAAAAAAGAAATTATTCTACTTTTGGCTAATGTTTTGATGCCCAAATTTTCTTCCATATCATTCTTTCATTATTAAGAGAATTTTGAGATTGAATATCATATCCTTCCTTGATAGTGAACATCCCTTTTGTTTGATAACCCCATCGTAGAATATCAGAGCCAATTTCTTGGCAAATTTTCCTTGATTTTAGTTCTTTTTCTAAATTGGCTCATTGTCGCATTTCCGAGCTTCTGGCCAATGGATTTTCTCCTTCCATTTTCTCCACTGACTATTTTTTTGTTGACACCAATAGTTGTTAATTATTTTGCAGTTCAGAGTATTAATAAAAAGAAATATTTCTCCTAAATCAAGTCTACTAAACATTTTTTCTCTCTGCTGTCATGAATCTTCCCAAAAGAGTGTCGTTCTACCTTCCCTCACTTCCCAGAAACTATGAGATCAAATTAGGTGCTTGTTCATTGCTGCAAGATTCTAAATTGAAGATCCTTTTGGTACTATATCCACTTTTAATTTACCTGTAGCTGAATGTGGCATAGCATATTTTGTTTCCCATATACTCTTCCAGAGATCATGTCCTTCTTGAATCCATCACTACCACAGTTTATCACCCATTACATTATTTAAAAGTAAGGGGTCTCGCAGTCCCAATCCTCCTGCAGATTTTGGTTTAATAAGTTTTTCCCATGTTAGTAGAGCCCATTTCCTATTGGCCTGAGTGCCTTTCCACAAAAACTTCTTAAAGAGATTAACTAATTGATTACAAATACCCTTAGGACAAGCTCTCCCTCATAACTGATAAAGAGGAAAGGATTGAGGAACTGATTTTAACATAATGATTCTACCAGGAGCATTCAGCACTCGAAATGCCCAATTATGTATTATTTTCTCTAATTTTATAATGAGATCCTTCCAGTCTGAAATTCTTACTCAAGAAGTATTTAAAATCATTCCCAAATACTTCATAGGAAAAGAACCTATTTTGAACCCAAGAGTTCTGGCTAAGAAATTTTGAGTTGTAGTATTGGAGTTAAAGAAGTAAAAATTTGATTTATCATTATTAATTTGTGTACCTGATGCTTCCATAAAGATTTCAAGGATTTGTAAAATAGCTTTAACCTCTTTCACCAAAGCCTGACAAAATAATAGAATATCATCTACAAATTGTTGGTGTGTCAGGGGAAGATGAGGTCCCCATAGCTTTAAACCTTGTAACTTCCCTTCAACAAGATGATCCTTGATTAACTTGCCTAATCCTTCAGTAGCTATAATGAATAGGAACAGAGATAAATGATCTCCTTGATGGAGGCCTCAAGTAATATTAAACGGTTGGGAGGGGATACCATTGAGTAAAATGGAGAAATTTGGAGAAGAGATAAAAGTCCGCAACCATTGTAACCATATGTCATCAAAGCCAAACACTGTCAAAAACTCTATCAAGTAATGCCAATTAATGCGAGCATACGCTTTAGAAAGGTCTAATTTGATTAGCATTCCTTTCGTTTTCAGGGTCTTTAATGAATGAATTGCTTCCTGGGTAGTTACAATTCTGTCTAAGATTTGTCTACCTTTGACAAAACCAGTCTGTTCTGGAGAAATCAGCGTTGGCAAAAGAGGCTTGAGTCTATTTACCATAATTGTTGAGAGAATTTTATAAATTATGTTACAGAGAGAAATTGGCCTAAAGCCAACAGGGGTATCCAAATTTTCCTGTTTAGGTATAAGAGTTAAGAAAGTTGCATTTAGGGCTGGATAGACATTTCGATTTCTCCTTGATTCCTCAACTACTTCTAAAATATCCTCCGCCGTAAAACTCCATGAGGCTTTAAAAAATTCAGTAGTAAAGCCATCCGGTCTAGGAGCTTTACTCCTAAGCATATTCATGACTACTTATTCAACTTCTTGCAAACTAATTTCCCATAGCAAAGCTAAGCTCTGTTATCTGGTAACCACTGTTGAAATATGAGTAATTATTTTATCAATCACTGCCTGTCTATTATGATTAGATTCTTTAGGAAAAATTTTAAAAATATCAACCAAATCCTTTTCCATTTCCTCATGTTTTAGAAGTCAAAGAGAAAATTATATTATGTTGCCTTCTTTTTATCATTGTTTTGTGGAAAAAAATTGTATTTCTCTCACCTTCCTTTAGCCACTGGATCCGTGATTTCTGCTTCCATAAGATCTCTTCCTATTTCATACGTTCTTCTTGCAAACTAAGTGTATTACCTTCTTCAACTGCTAGTGATTCTGTTCTACCATGAAGGATTATTCTTTGTTGAATATCTTGCATTTTCTCTTTTAATCTAATCTGATCGTATTGTATGTTTCCAAATTCTACTCTATTCCACCATTTTATTTTTTCTTTTAATTGCTTTAATCTTAATTGAAAAGAATGCATATTATTTCTTCCAATAATCTGATTAGAATTCCACCAATTTTTAGCATTTTCCAGAAATCTTGGATCTCTTAAAAAAAATAATTCAAACCGAAAAGGTCTATTTTTTGGAACTTCTTTTACATCTATATCTATTTGAATTGGCCAATGGTCTGATCCAAGCATAGGTAAAATTTATGCCTCATAATAGACATCTAAACTTACCAGAGCTTCCAAGGCAATAAAGTGGTCCAACCGTGATGCTACTTGATGTCATTCTCCACGTCTATTATTCCAAGTGAATTTCCCATTCATTGTGGGAATATATACTAAATGCAGATCCGTTAACAAATCTCTGAGAAACTCCATTTCTAGATCTTCTCTTCTTATTCCTCCTTTTTTTCTGTCAAATTTAAAATCATATTAAAATCTCCCCCAATAAGCCAATATTTTTCTTGACGCATATTATTCAAATCCCTCATACTTTGAAGGAACTCTTCTCTTTCTGCTGGAATTAGAGGCCCATAAACAGTCGATATGAGAATCCTTTCTTCTGATCCAATTTAAAATAACCAGTTAGAATTCTGGGAAGACCAATCCAACCTTCTGCTACTATTTTTGTTGAATTCCATACAATTGCTATTCCCCCTGCCGTACCTATAGAGTCAATTACCATTACCTCAAATTTGAGTTTAAAAGATTGAATGATATTTTGGAGCTTCTGACCAGAAACCTTTGTTTCTTGAATTAACATTACCTAGGGTTTCTCAACTTTCAATCTTTCTTTCAGATATCTTTGTTTGCATTTACTATTAAGGCCTATAATATTCCAGGAGATTACTTTCATTAGGTAAATTTTGGTAGTTGTTGGAATACCATTGTTAATGATATTATCTTTCCTATATTAATCAACATTTCTCCAACCAATTGTATTGATTCCTGTAAGGTTCTTCTTCCTCATTTCTTCAATGGTTTTGGTTGAGTATTAACATTCTTCCTAGAAACTCATTCAATTTCTTGTACTTCCTTGTGTGCTTGAGATATCAAGTAATGTTCAAAGGTTTCTTTCTATAGTTTCTTTTGATCTACCGGAATAAACCTGTCATCCAGATTCCTCCATTCATACAAAAGGTGTTTCAAAACTTTTTCTTCAGCACTTAGGTCATCTTTATTTTGTTCAACATCCATAGGTGTTAGCTCCAGCATACTACTCTCTTCAGTCTCGACATTGTCCTGGGCTGCCTTTCTTTTTATTGACATAGTTTTCTGAGTCACCACCTCTTGAGCAGGCTAGATACCTTCTTCCATGATTTCAACATTTGACGGTTCACCTTCTTCCTGCAAGATTTCATATCGGTTTGTTGTTGATTTCTGGACTGGAGGGTTCTGCAAAATACTCTGATTTTGAGCATTATTTGCAGCTCTGTTACTACGCTTTTTATTTGTTATTGTGACAAAGCCATCTTCTCACTGGAAACTCTATTCATTAGGTGCAGATTGATGGAAAGGTTGTTGTTCAGTTACATTTAAAGGGCATGATTTATACAGATGCCCACACTCATGACATCTCCGGCATCGAAAAGGGATATGTTCATAGTCAAGAAGCTGAGGCTAGATTTTCCCTTCGTATTTCAATTCAATCATTTCAGGAAATGGCTCAGATATATTCATATTTACAAAAATTATAGAAAAATAAGTATAATGGCCACAACGAGTGGTTTCTGCTATCTTAACAAAATTACCTAAAGAATTTCCTATACCTTCCAATATGTCTGGATGCCAGAAATCCATTGGAAGGCCAAATAACCGATCGCAGACAGGTGTAGGAAGAAATTGTTCTTGATCTGGATTGTAAAATTCCTCCCACTCTTTGAGAAAAAGCCCTGCATTATTATAAAAGTATGGCCCTCCCTCAAAAATGCGTTCTTTGTCTAATAGGTTAGTAAAAATATCTGTAAAAAAACCCTTAGCTCCAAATTTCAGATCAATGTGGCCCTTAGGCTGCCATTTTATTTGTATATATTTTAACAAATCTTTTTCTGTAGGCCAAATACCAATAAAATTACAGATTAATGCATGATTCTTCATGTAGCTTCTATATTCATCCAACTTAGATGCTGAAATGACAAATCTTGGTTTCTTCACAGCTCTTCGCAAACATTGCCCCTTTGTTTTTGCTTGCCATTCTGCTCCCAAAACTGGATTTATTCTCTATTGAGAAGTTCTAGTTTGCTGCTGTCTAGTAGATTGATCACTGCTGCTGACATTGCGGTAGGAGGGATCCCCCCCCCCCCCTCCCGAGGAGGCCGCCATAGCTGAACCAGTAGCTGAAGACCTGTAAATTGCCTAATCGAAATCTTCAAACCCTAGCTAACATTTTCTTGGAGCGCTCTCATATCTTGCAATTCCTTATGTTTTTTATGATCAATACACATGTTATGTAGTCTTTATAAGATTAAAAAATGAAATTTAAAATGTAATAAATTACACATTGCTTTTTATATTCTAAAATAAGTTTGCAACAAAAAAAAATTTGATCCTTCTCTATTTATGTTAGATCCACAATCTGGTTTTTATATCAATTTTAAAACACAATTCTGAAGTATTGTACGAGTTTTTGTGATAACTGTTCCATTTTGACAAAGAACAACATGATGTTAGCAAAACAGTAGATCAAATCTTTAAAAGAAAAAAGCGGTAAAAGTTGTTTTCCGAAGAAAATAATTTCCTCCATCCATTAAAACGGTATCAAAATGAACAGTAAGATAAGAAAACAACGAATCAAAGGTTTCAAGAAAAGCTATAGGCTGAGTAGAACAACCATTTGTAGAAACCGTAACCGAGTTGTTAGCAAAAAAGCCACCGTTCGCGTCGCCGACGATCGAGCCCGCCATAATACGCTGGAAAGAGACCGCCACCATACAGCTGACCTTGCAAATATCCGAAGGATGGCTGTATGTTGAATTATTTCTGTTAAAAAGCGTTGAAATTAATTTTAAATTGAAGATGGTTAATTAGGTCGTTATAGTTAGTTATTCAGAGAGGAGAGTAGATAGTGAATGGGAGTGTGAACCTTTTAGTTAGGAGTTAGTGAATAGGAGCGTCAGTTTTTTAAATGTGGGTGAAACTTTTGAGGCTACAGATAAATTTCTTTTGATGTTTTTCTAAACGGTTGGATTACAAGGTAATTTTAATTTGATTAATATTTTAAATAATTTTAAATTGGATTAATATTTTAACTTTCTTACCGGGGCCAGTAAGAAAAATCTATAAATAACAATGGGATATTTTGTTGAAAAGTTTGAAGAATCTTTAAGGTGGAGACCCTATAATGTTATGATTCAAAATCAAAAGGATGTACTTATAATACATAAAAGGAATATTGGAATATACTGACTATTTGTTTTTTATTCAACAAAGATTGAATAGCAACGTGCTTCTAAAAATTAGACCAACAACAAGGTCAAAAAGGATTTTTAATATTTTGGAA
This sequence comes from Pinus albicaulis, assembly GCA_034641835.2. Taxonomy (NCBI): domain Eukaryota; kingdom Viridiplantae; phylum Streptophyta; class Pinopsida; order Pinales; family Pinaceae; genus Pinus; species Pinus albicaulis. Next base: position 1,495,582,714 of record CM076581.1, read on the forward strand.
ATGGAATACAATGAAAAACGTAGCAACACCTATCAACATCATATTTAGTCGCAAAGCATTGCAGTTTTTGATGATGAGATGAGATATTTTGCTATTGCAAAATTATTTGGAGAAGTTGAGTAAAACAAAAGCATAAAGAGATGAACAAGACATGGCAAGAGTCTTGAAGAATACAAAGAAGTTTGTTGAAGAAATCTTAAAAGAAAAGTTTTATTTTGTAAAAGATGCAAAGCATGAGCATGGTGAAGAAAGTGAAGTTTGTGAATGATAAAATTAATGTTAAAATTGAAATTGAAATTGTCTTTGTGGAAACAACAAAATAAGAAATCTAACAATGACTATTGTACTTGATTGTGAAGATAAATTATTTTTTATTGAGAAGTGGAAAATAAAGATATTTCTCTTTACATTTATAAAAATTGGTAGAAAATTTCTATTAGAGATACAAGCACACGTAGAAGAAAAAACAAATAAAGAAGGAAATGATCAGAGGTACAAGTACATGTAGAAGAAAAAACAAATGAAGAAGGAAATGAGAACTAGGAAGTATTGAAGAAGAAGAGAAGAGAAAGTTGAAGGTACATATGAAAAAGTAAGTTTGGGAAAAAAAGGTGAAAGAGTAAGTTTGGAAAAAAAAGGGTAGAAAATTTTTATGAAGCATAAAATTGAGCACAATCTACACCAATATGTGAAATATGTTTTCTGAATTGATTGAATATCTGTATGCGTAGATTAGACTTAAAACATGGGGAAGTAGGGGTTGTTGGTAATTAAAGTAAAGTGTTGGAATGTGTTAATTTCTCCTAGTTTGCATGATTGATCATGGTCTTCACATACATTGCATGTGTTGCATGTAAAGTAAATTTAGAGACAAGATTAGCAAGTAAGATTATCATGTAAGATTAGGATAATTTTTTTATAAAGAATAAAGTTGAAGACCAACCACACCAATATGTAAAATATGTTTTCTGATTTAAGATATGTATGCCTATGGGTTGTTGGTGTATGCTTGATTAGACTTAAACCACTCCACACTACAAATTTTTGGTAATTAAAGGAGAGTGTTGGAATGTGTTAATTTATCCTAGTTTGCATGATTGATCATTGTTTTCACTTACATTGCATGTGTTGCATGTAAAATAAATTTAAGGATAAGATTGGCATGTATCTAACCGTTAAAATTAGTGTGACTATTATCACCATACTTATCCATAATAAATTCTTTCATATTTACTTTTCTACCCTCAAGTAATTCAATCAATTCTAAATCCTAATCCAAAGGTCTATTATGTTCTTTTGTGTGACTTCTCTATATTAAATATTATAATAGTTTGTGGTCTTTTTCTCTATCCATCATTCCATTATATTAAATTTTTGGTTGGCATATGTATATATCTATTCAGCAAGATTCATTAGACTAATTTTTTACCGAGGGAGAACTCGAACTACCCCTCTCATCATACTATAATATCCTAATGGAGTATTTCCAAGCCAAAATATCTTTTTGCATCAAAACCTTACCAGACTGATTTTCCAACCATGGCTAGAAGGTTTCAAATAAAAAATCCATAGATAAAGGGTTTCAAAGAGTCAATGCTCACATCAAAACCTAAGTGATTTTAATTACATACTTAGGTGATGTAACTAATTCATGAAGGAATTATATAATTTTTTTGAGAGGCCTATGTGTTAGAGCTGTGAAAAGAGGGTATATTTTTTCAAACTTGGAAGAGTTAAGAAAATAAAATATGCAGAACCCATATCTTGAAGGATACCGGCCATATCTAGTTTTCAAATCCATAAATCATTTGAAGTGAAACAAGGTCGACTATCTTTTTTTCCATCAAACCCTAGTAGTTGTGATCGGCCAAATAGATTCGTGAATTGAGGGTTTCAAATAAAAAAGTTGTAGAACACATGGAAAATGAAAAGTAGATTATATAAGGTGTGTGATACACATCATTCAAATGATACACATTTAAGTACATTGTGTGACCCTTTATTTTCATCTTCCAAGAGGTGTCATATACTTAATGACCATTGACCTTCACTTCGAAACTTTCTCCTTCCATTCAAGTGAATGGTCCATGTCTACACAACCCAAGAGAATTATTTTTTCATCATCCCTCCCATAAATCCCAAGGGGTGTATATGATTCCAAGAAGGGAACAAAAAAGTAAACGTACATTGCAGTAAATGACTCAATGTGCTCTCTGAAATTGTGGTTTAAGGAAGACCAAAAATGAAATGAGGTGGAAAAATAAAAATTATTCTATTATTGTTGGTTTAGTACTAACCACCAAATATGCAACTACTCTAAAAGAAGTTCTTGGAGAAATCCTGAATTTGAATAGAAGCTGAAATATTTTGCAATGTGGACATGCTCCTTGATGATGGTTTAAATATGAACACAAACTGATGATATGGATAGTAGAAGTTTAAGACTTTTATAGGTGGCGTTTTAAGGCATGTCACTAAATAAGTCAAGTTCATGGAGCATGAATCTATCTTTGGCTACAATTCTAACTCTTCCACCAGTTAACTCTAGCACTAGGCTCTGTAGCTAGCTCTAGTTCAAGTTGCAGCCCATGTTAGTTTGATATATCTTTGAAGCTAATATTTGAAAATTATTCTCCCCTTGGTAGATAAAAAGTGATTAAATTAAGTTATGTCCATTGTAAGACATTTCAATATTCAATAATGAAATCTAAGGTATGATCACTATATCTTCTTGGTTACTGAATACCATTACCAAGAAGAAATGCATCTATGGTGAATATTTGTTCTTAAAGGAGTATTATTTCGAGAACATTTATTTCAATGTTTATTATGTTTTATAGGGTACTCTAAAGGGTTAAGATAAAAAAACTAATGTGTGAAGTGGCCAAATAAATCACAATGTTGGAATATACAGATATGATGTGGAAGTGGAGTAGGATGTGGAGCATGTGGTGATGAACTATCCTTAAGGAACCTAACACTATGAAATTGAATTGGTTTAGAATTGTCTCTAATTTGAAAGGAGACATCATTTTCATATTCGACACTGGTTCCATTCATTTTGTAGATAAGTTCTTCCCAAGTTATAATGATGTGCTTGGGAAGTGCAAGTCAAACACTTTGCATGTTCATGTGAATATGTTCCCGAAAGAGGCTCACTTATCTGATCAAGTTTTTTCTATTGATAGGAATATTTCTATAAATAAAAAACATATTTATTCTAAGAAAGAATTAGTTCATAATTATGACTCTTCTGTTACATTTCATCTTGTTAGAAATAATATTTGAGTCACAAAAACTCAATATTTCCTTATGCATGCAGTAAACATTTTTTAATATGAGTGAGAGAGGCCTTGCTAATTTTGAGTATGTCATAAATATTGGACAATATATAGTGTTCAGTAACCTTAATAATCCAAAAAATATGGTCATTTTCTTAAACAATACAAGCTCAAAAAATGAAGGGTATTGGCTTTAACTGAAAATACACCCTTCTACAATGAAAATTGACTTTAAATTTGGAGAAAGCTCTACCTCCAAGCAATGCTTCCAAATAAAGTGTTAAAATTAAGTACGTGTTTTTCCTATAGGAAACTGTATGGAAGAGGGGAGTTATACAAAGAATGTTAGAAGATGCGTTGGTGAGTTGATTTTTTTCTGTATTTATATGTTTTGGAGAGATAAAGTTGTCATGTGATAGGGTGTAATAGTAGGACTACTAATTATGATAACATTTTTTCTATTTACTCATGAATAGGGATGAGACCATTTTGTCTATTCATGGCAAGCGACAAGCCCAACATCGATATAATTTTTGAATAGGACAACCTTTCAAGGAAATATTTTATTGATTTTAATGTTCTTATTTTCTAACGAGATTTTAACTTCTCCTTAGGTAATTTAGAGTCATGGGGTCTTCCTAGAGCTTAGCCAAGTAGTCTATAGTATTATTTCATTCTCAAATTAGTTGAATATGGGTCAATTGATATAGAGCCAATTAAGCTAAAACTAGCCTAGAGAAAAAAGCAAGTGGGGGAGGATATGGTGGAAAAATCATACAGTTAGTTATTAGTATCTAGGGGATGTTGGAATACTCTTTGAGTTTTTGACAATGGGTTGCTTCTGGAGGTGAATCAAATTATTTTCTAGTAATTTTAGAGGTCATACAATTAGAGAGTAGTCCTCTCATCCATTTTAAATTTAATGCAAAATAAGACAAGGATGATAATTTTATCAATTTGGTGAAGAGACTTTGGAGACCACACGATGATATGGTGGTGAAATCAATTGCATTATAATTTGAAGGAAATTTGAAAATAATTAAGTACACATTCATTGATTAGGCTTATGCAAAATGAAATATACATGACCATATTATACTACAGGTGGAGGAGTATTTTTCTAAAGATATGAATCATATGGTGTGGGATTATTATTTTAAGAAAATAAAATAAATTTTTGATTTTTTTTTTTAAAGTAGGAGAAAGTTATTCAAGAAAATTGATGTTTCTTGGAGGTTAAAAAATTAGGGTGTTTTAGTTAGAGAAACATGATGGGAACTATATGTTTTTCAACAGGTTGCAAAGGAAAGGAAAACTACTATTACTACTTGGAATATTTTGAAGGAAAATATAGGGGAGTTGAGAAAATTAGAATATTTAATGGTTTTATAAGTAGAAAAAGTTTCGAATCTTTTCAAAGCTAAGAAAGGGGCTTAAATTCTATAGGTTATCATACTAAAAAAATAGGATTACATCATTAATAGAGGATATCTCTCTAAAGGAATTGAAATCCATTCTCTATAGTCATTAGAAGAACAAATTTCCATGTCCAACTTGCTAGACTATGAAATTTTCTTGGGGATTCTTGGAATTATTGTAAAGCGATTTTATTTGGGTGGTAGAGGATACACTATTTTCTGAAAGAATTTTAGCATATTTTAATACAAAAAAATTTCCTCTTATTCCAAAATTGGATAATCCACATTTCTTCGATAATTTTAATTTAGTATTTTTATACATTTTTATTTAAAATATAGTGGAAAATATCACTGCAAATAGGATGAAAAAAAAATCCCATATAATTGTAGGGGAGTAATTAAACTTCGTAGTTGGTTAGTACATTCATGAGGCAATTGGTGTTGATCAAATCATAATTCAAAACATAAATTAAGGAATTTAAAGGTGGTGGTGATAAAATAGGATTTATCAAAAGCCTATGATAGGGACAAGTGGATTTACCTCAGGTTATTAATGACATATCTAGGATTTGAGGTACCTTTTATTATCATATGATAAATTGTGTGACAGTGTCCTCTTTCTAACTTCTTAAGAATGGTTTTCCTGATTTTTTTTTTTAGAGAAAACATAATACTTATAAAAGGATTTATCTTATCACATATTTTTTTTCTTCTAGTGGTTGACGGGATAAATAAATTGCTAATGGCGGAAAAAAAATAAAGAACCTTCAAAGTAAACACTGTTACCGCTGAAACGGGAACTATTACCTTGAAACGAGAACTCTAGCCCAAAAAAGACTCAAAAAACAAGTAAAAACGCCCCAAAAATAAAAAGTGTGTATTCCAGAATGCATTTGGTTTTTTGTCAAGGTCAAATTTCAATGTTTTATAAAATTATGCTAAAATTCTAAATTTTTTGATAGATGATGTTAAATATGAACAAAATCATGTCTGAAGGGCTTATCTTTTCGAACAATTTTTATCCATATTGTTATGATAATTATTTTAGTTTTAAAAAAATAGAAATAAAAATTAACATTCTCATATATTTGTTTGTTTATATTTTAAAAAATATTTCTTAATTTTTTTTATTGTTTTTCTATATTTTAAATTATAATTTTTTTAGTTTTAACAAAATAAAAATAAAAATTTAAAATCTTCTTATATATGTTTGTTTATATTTTAAAACATAGTTTTTAAATATTTTTTTTATTGTTTTTTTATATTTTAAATAATAATTGTTTTAATTAAAAAAAATTGAAATTAAAAATAAAAAATTAATTATATTTGTTTGTTTATTTTTAAAAACATATTTTTAAATTAATTTTAATTCAATAGTTTTTTTTTTTTTTAAACAATACTTTTTTTTTCTTATAATAGATTTTGTTTAAAACAAAATTTAAAAAAAATAAAATAAAATTTTCATATAGTTTGTGTTTGAAAAAAAAAAACATAAAAAGAAAAATTAATTTGTCATCCGCCAGGGGCCGAAGGCAGGCTTGGCATGCCTCGACGGAATCACCCTCTGTCTAGCTGGGGGCTGGAGGCTGGCCGGGCAGCGTCATCGAGGGCTTCCCAGCCTACCACCGGCCCCTGGCTTGGAATCACCCTCCGCCCAGCCGGGTGCCGGAGGCAGGCCGGGCGGTGCCGTCAAGGGCTGCCCAGCCTGCCTCCTGGCCGTATCTGGGCAGAGGGCAGTTCCGAGAATCACCCTCGACTACCTCCAGCCCTCGGCTAGGTGGAGGGCGGTTCCGAGAATCACCCTCAACCAAGGCAAGGGTCAAAGGCAGGATGGGCGACGACGTTGAGGGCTGCCCAGCCTGCCTCCGACCCCCGGCTGGGCGGAGGGAGAATCACCCCCCGCCCAGCCGGGGGCCAAAGGCAGGCCCGAAGAGCCCTCTTAAATAAATTAATTTTAATAGAAATAATATGATAGAAGAAAACACAAATTAACCTATTTATTGAACTCTATTTAGTTATATGCATTGATACAAGTTTATGAATATATTTCACTTTTGAAATTATTTAAGATCTTAATGTACGTAAAGATATATTTTTTTCAAAAAAAATTAGAATTAATTGATGAGTTCTATTTGGTCCATTTTATTTTCAATCCATAATGTTTTATAACTATGTATTACTAAATCAATTACTTATATATGCAATCATCTCATGTAATTCTATCAGTGAGGAAACCATTTATTGACTTTTATATGCCTATTATGTGGTGTGATATCAATGCATAAATGTGACATTGTTGTTTTTGAAACAAAACTCCACGTAAAAGAAAATGATTTTCCTGATAAAAGGTGGAATAGTTACTTGATAATGAATTTCAAATGGACTATTTAGGCTCATTCAAGAGATGTGGCATAAATGGATGTCTTTAAAGTTTTTGCACCATAATATGAGATTAGATTTTTCCATCCAAATTTCAACATTTAAATAAATTATTTGTAGTTGATATAATCTAATAGAAGCCAACAAGACATGGAGCTATTTACTGAATTGTATTTAGTTATATGCTTCCACAATACATGTTTATAAATGTAACGGGTTATTGAAATAAATCGCTTGATATAATTAAAGATACAAATTTTACAAAATAAATAATTTAGAATTTAATTGATAATTCATTTTAAATGGTTTACTTCGATTTTTTATCCATAAATTTTTCTAACTATATATTCTTAAATCAATAACTCATATTTGCAATCATATCATATAAGTCAATAAGTTAACTATTGACTTGTATTTTCATATCACGTGGTTTAATATGAATGTATATATGTGATATTGTTGTTTTTGAAATAAAACTCCATGTAAAACAAAATGTTTTTCTGAATAAAACATGGAATAATATATTGATAATGACTGCTAAGTGGACTTTGAAGGTTCACTAAAGAGAAGGGTCACAAATGAATGTCTTTAGACTTTTTGCACTATTATTATGACAATTTTTTTACAAATTACAATTAATATATAATGAATATTAAATGGTGTTTAAACAAGTTATAATTATTTGGTAATTATTTCTAAGTGGTCTGGACCTCTCCTCAGTTCTTTATAAAGGCACTAAGGGGACCTATAAAATTTAGCATAAAAACTTATTTTACTTAGTAACTTTCTAGTATACTAGTTGCAATGCAAAATTTGCAAGGGAGGCACTCCTTACCAAGTCTTACACTGAGATCCTCATAACACCATCATAGTTTGATCAAGAACTCCTCCTTTCGATTGTGGGAAACTTGGAGGTGACAGTTTTAGGGCACACAAATTTTGACATCAAGGAGTCTAGTTTATCATTCGTAACTATAATATCTTTCTTTCAAGTTAGAAATAATAATAATATGATTTAAATTATTACTACTAATAGCTACTTTCACACCCATACTATGTATTGATATTTTGTGCCAAACAATTCCATGTTTGACCTCTTCATTCATCACTAATTGGTTTGACATTACTAAAAATATTTATCTTATCTTATCATAAGTTATTTGTGATTTTTTCGAGAGGCGTTTTACATCCTAGTATGGAAAGACACCATGTAAACATTTACACTTGCAAAAGTCTGTTTACAAGGATATGTGAAGGTGCCCGTTAAATTTTCTAGTCATAGAATAGTTAACATAAGTTTGAGTTAGTCATTTGGTGGGTTTATCGATGGTGATTTACAAGCCCATAGTATTGCATATCCCATGATATTTTTTGTGTTATTTGTTATGATGAAGCCTACTTAAAGGCTTCAACAAATCCATTATGAAATGTAAGACTTCCAGCCTAGATCCATCTTAAGTCTAGAATCAATCCCTATTGCCACTCTAGAAGTTCTTGTGTTGGTTTTGATTGTTAAAAGAACAAATTTAAACATAGTATGGGTCTTATGTAAGATTTTGTCTTATCGATTATAAATGCTATTAACATCCTAAATTATATAATTATAAAATATGATACTAAAAAATAAACAAAATTGCTAATAGTACTTGCAATTAAAATTGTTATGGTAATAAACATACTAGTGTAATTCTATGACTAAATAAATTTTATGGAGACTTTAAAATTGAGCCAACTTTCTACTAAAATAGTAAATCATCACAATCAATGCCATGTTTACTATATTGAATTATAATTAAATTGGTAAATAATACTAATACACAAAATACTCTTGTCACCAACTAACATTATTCAACTTTTAAAAAGGAACCATAAATAATATTAGAAGAAATAATGAAAGGAGTCCAATATTAAGACATCAAATATTTGCTTCTACAACTTTATTTAAATTTCTTTTATATAGCTTTTCATGATAATTTTATTACAAAAAATGGTGAAAAGATACATTCAAATAGTGAACTAATTTTTTTTCAAACTGAATCTAGTTAAAGTTATAAATTATAGATCCACTCAATAATTCCAAATTTAATGAAACATGTTTTTTGTTAAAGTCCTTGTAATAGAATACTTCCAATTTTAATGAAATATTTTTTTGGAGAGAAAATATCATAGTTACATTGTGTGGAAAATTCTTCAAAACCCAGCTTGTTCCATAATATTTCTCAAATTCATCACGGAGTTCCCCCTATCCATCTCAAGACGTAATATTTACTTCATATTTTATTTACATTTTCGTTATCTAATTGAATTTATGATTTTTATCCATGTCAATCATATAGAGCTTAGTTAAATTTAAAATGTATAAAAATTTGCAGGTTCACGCAGATTCATAATCGAGTTCAGATGCACAAAATATTCAAACGTCAGCTCCAAAATGTCAGAAGCTCTTATCAGGAGCAGAATACCGCAAGGCGCATTTGGTAGATGAAAATGGAGAGCCACTTCATCCTGTCAATTGTAAGAATATTGCATCTTCTAGCCACAATCCTAGGACATTAATGATGGTAACAATTATAATTTTTTGGTATATTTATTAATGTAATTATTTCAATGTCAAACCAATTAATCATGCAATATTGTCAATGCGGTTACTAATTGATATCATATATATTGTACTAATCATGTTCAAATACTTTGTTTTTTAAATAATTAGGATTGAAGTGATGATGAGCACCCTGCCTACCATCTTTCGGCGCACCCCACGACAATGTCAAATTGAAAGAATCCAGAATTAAGAGAAAAAATCGAAGAGGAATGATACCAAGAATGGTTGAATCAACCATAAATTCAATTCTCTCTACGTCTAAATTCACGAATTAGGAATGACTATAGCAATAGTAGTTCTTCACAAGATGGAAATGGAGGAAATCAAATAAAGGTTGTTATGGATGATTACTTAAGGGATATGACTTCCATGGAGACAATGTTGTTAGATGCATTCCAAAACGATGATCAGCTAGGGGATGATGCTCATATCGTTGACACCTTTTTCGAAAGCCTTAAATTTGCTTCCACCACCCCTCTCTTTAGACCTGGTGGTCAGTCAAATTCTACCTAGTTGGGGACAACGATGTTACTCTACAACTTGAAAGAAAATTTTGGCTTGTCGATGCATGTTTCTCAGAAATTTTGAGGTAAGTTACCATAAATTTCTCACTTATATAAATTTGAGAAATATAACCAGTACAATACAATGAACATTACAAATGATAAATTTTATGAACGTTAATAATTATATTGGCATTTCCCGGATGCAGATGGTTCTGAAGAGAATTAAGGTGATGGGATGGTCAGGAGGCATTATGGGAATACATATTCCAACCTACCTTGAAACTGTCCTTCGGCGCGTCTATAGAAGAGATCAGAGTTTAATGCATTTACCACCCGGCGCGCATCACAACCAGGCCTCCGAACCTTGAGACGACTCCACACGCTGCGACCTGGCCATCTCGTTTGCTCATATTTATGATGGTTTAATGTCAAGGATTTATGGTAGCACGGGGTTTTCTGTTAATAGGATGGAGAGCGATCATAGCTCTAGCAGACTTCCCAGGCCTGTAACGAGTTGCTGCACCCCGGATACTTGGCTCTCCTCAGAGTGAACTGTTACGGACAAAAGAACTAAGCTCAATTGCTGCTTGGAGCTTAGTGACAGTTTCCACTACTCTATTTACAGCTCTTGCATGCTTGCCACGGTGAATTGGCCATCGCAGTCGCCCCTGTCTCCTGCCCTGCCCTCGTACCCTCACTCTGCAAACTTGACTGAGGACATGCCGCATCTTAGACACCGAATGAGGTGCAGAAGAGGTTCCTCCAGGAGCCAGACGAGACGCCCCCCACCTCCTCCAGCACCTCTGATGCGACTTCTCCAAATTCCGATAGCATTTCCAGAGAGAAAAGGGGTCGTCTTCATCGTTCTGGGCGAAGCTTTCACTCCCCAACTCCTCCACATCCTCCTGTTAATTCCCAAACTATGCATTTCTCTTTCAACAGCTCTCTAAATTGTCCAAGATTCACTGCCTCCGTCACGATTTCCTTTCGGGAAACACCTCAGGACATGATTCCTAGTTCTGGACGGGTGGCTGGAAGTAATGCGGAAGCCCAGGCTCCGAGGCATAGTGCTGGCTGCTTGAACCTGTAGGATGTGGCGGTTAAAGCTGACCATGACGGCACCAGCAAAGGTGAGGTTGTTCAGCCTAGCACGAAGACGCTCGAGATGAAAAATGACACTAGTCACGCACAGGGCGAGCAGGTCAATGAAAACCGGGAAATTGGGAACGATAGCAAGCAGCTGAGAAATGGAAATCAAGCGAGCGCGGTGAAGGCTCCCTCTACAATTGGGAAGGTGATTCATTCTACTGAGGACCTGTACACGGAAGAAGGAGAACTGGATGAACTCTGGTGTAGGGTCGATGAAGAAGCACTTGACGAGTAGCACCTCCCTCCTTCTCTAGTTTTTTTCTCTGTCTCTGTCAGTAATTTAGAGAATGTTCATGTTTGTTATAATGTTCATGTTTAGGTTTTGGGTTCTGTTAAACATGACATATATAATCAGAACTATCGGCTTCCCCTGTGTGGGATTTTTCTGGAAAACACTCAGCACTGGTTTCGCTCGGGGAGGGCAGTGCTCGACAATGATCTTTTGTTCAAAATGTCTCTAAATCGGACATGGTTCTGGTTGAGACCTGATGTACATATTTTTTCTTGATTAATAGATTATGCTTACATAGAAAAAAAATAATTATATCGGCATTAATTTAAATTTATTAATATATTTTTCCATGATCACCAACTACAAGTTATTTAAAGATAATCTTCTTCCAAGTGATAATGTATTTCTCAGTAGCTGTGAAGAGGCAAATAAATTGTTGAAAATGTTGGGTGTTGAGTACATATCATATCATGCATGTCAAAATTATTGTATTCTATATAGGGGAGAATATGCAGACAAAGAGATATGTCTAAAATGTGGGCGTGACAGGTATGATAAATAAAAAAGGAATGGTAAAACACATATTGGTCCTCCTTTTAATATATTGAGGCACATGCCTATACTCCCAAGGATTCAAAGGCTATTTCATTGCAAAGAATTAGCTATGCTACAGGGATGGCATGCCTCACGCAGAAGTAAATTGGAATTTATGTGAATCCCAAATGATTCAATAGCCATGAAGCATATAGAGGATACATGGCCCGAAAAATTCAAGGATGAAGTAAGAAGTATACAACTCAGCATAGCAATGGATAGCGTCAACCCATATTCCCTCCAGAACACCAACTATTCTGTTTGGCCTATAATAGTGATCAATAAAAATATCCCTTGATGGTTGTCCATGAAGAATGAAAATCTTATGTTGGCTCTCATAGTCCCTAGTTGAAGACAAGTGAAGAATATGGATGTCTACTTACAACCACTAGTACATGAGTTGAAGGAATTATATGATGGGATAAATGTATACAATGTATCAAGACCCATCATAGTAGAGATGTGTTTTATGTTGTATGGCATATGTGCTTACATGACACACGATTATCCCAGCTTAGGAGTTTGCTTTGGTAAATTACATATTTGATTTATTGATTTTTTTATATACATCAAAACATTATTTCACATATTTTTTATTTAATTCGTTGTGATTTTTCTGATCTTCATGATATTATTTAACATGCCATGCATATTAATTGTGTACAATAATCTCGCAGGTCTTGTAAAAAAATTGTATTTTGGATGTAATTGTTGTGGACCTTACATGAAATCTAGATGGTACAAGGACCTACGAAATCCGGTGTATGATTGCTCCAGGGTATTCCTCCTAGAAGGACACCCTTACAGAAGAGCTGCATCTACTTTCAATGGTAAACGAGTGAGAACCCAAAGGCCTCCAATAATGACAACAACTGAATGGCTTAGAGAATATGAGATAGAGAAGGAGAAGGAGTTCATATAAATGTTTGATTCAGATGGGGAGTCTATGTTTTATGATCCAGAATTCTTCGACACCTATGCTAAGAAATTTTCCATTGGGATGAAAAGGAAATCTATCTTTTATAACCTCCCATATTGGGAGCATCTTAAGATTACCCACTTATTAGATCCCATGCATATTTTTAAAAATGTTTCATATTATTTATGGAGGCACATATCATCAAAAAAAAGTGACACATTGGATGTTAGGAAAGATATTATTACTTCAAAAACTAAAAGGAAACATTGGCCAAGACGATTAGAAAGTACGAGATCAGAGGCAAGCGTTGGTCCCTCTAATTCATGGTTTTTCAAAGAAGGTGATGTCCCATGGATTTAAAAAAAAGATAATATTTCTTTGGCAAAGGAAGCTATAATGAGTGTGAGGGTGCCAAATTCATACCGGTCTTCACTACAGTGATGCATCACCGTGGATGACCATTTCTCAGGGTTGAAATCGCATGACCATTTGAATCTTCTAAGAGTACGTATAATGTCAAAAACATGATTTTATTATTTTTTATATTAATAAATTTTATCCCATGAGAGGATCATAAAACATAACTAATTTTGTATATTATTGCATGTGTTTATAACTTTGCAATTTCATTATCCTTTGTTTATGTGTGGGTGTGTGAAACATGAATTCCCTCAAGACTTAGGATGTGCCTCAAGACGTTCCATATCTAAATTATCTGCATTTGTATGTTGGATCACGTCAAAGGAGATTCATGTGGCTAGCATTCCATGGTGGCGTCAAGAGATAGTTGAGATTGTTTGTATGTTAGAGAAGGAACTGTCGACGAGTTTCATGGAATTACAGGTTCATCTTCTAATCCACCTAGTAGATGAGGTTGAATTAGTTGGGGTGGTTTCTTGTCGTCGAATGTTCTTCTTAGAGAGGTACATGAAGAAATTGAAAAGTTTTATTTGACAAAGGGGAAAACCCCTGTCATCTATGGAAGAGGGGTACATATTGTATGAGTCTTTCTATTATGCCAGTGAGTACATAAAGTAGATCAAAAACAGGCAAGGTGCAGTGATTTGGGACAATGAAAGGGATGAAGACAAAAGATAAGGGGAGTTGCTCCAAATGAGTGGAAAAAAGTACTTGATAAAGAGTAAGCGACTTATAAATTTTCAAATTTACACAAAGTAAATATTCATATTGAACTTTGATATAATGTATATTTTAATCTCTAAGTACTATATAATGTTGGTTTGATTTCATGAGCGAATGCAAAAATTGAAGCAATCAATAAATTAGTTCTTCACAATTCTGAAGCGACACAACCATGGCTCGCATTGTATGAACAAAAGAGGATGAAATGGGATAGTGACAAAATAATTCAGATGGTTGAATGGTAGAAGTATGCCTTATCCTGATAATTTAAAAGAAAATATACCCCAATAATTGGGTTGCTGACCAAGACATAGAGAAATACGGTGTAACCAGTCGTTACCCGCGTGCTGAAGAGGATGTGCTAAACATAGGGATTGGGTGCAACAACTCGGTAATAATCTATTTAACTTATATGTAAATTTGGAACTTATAAGACATATATATTTCATATTTTAACCATTGGGTTATTATAAGACACGTGACACTATGATTTTTTTAAGTTTTTTATAATAGGTGCATTTGTTCCCATCTAAGTGGGCATATGTACACCATTTTCGCATAGAAAATGTCGATGCTGGAAACATCTCATAAGACTGTGGAGTGGAAGTCAAGTTCGATCAATCTAGTTGATCTAGCCACCGTGATCAAAACCTAATACGAGGGACGTTAGGTTACGTCGGAAAGATACAAGAGATCATTGAGGTGGATTTCTCCTCTTTCCAATGTGTTATTTTTAGGTGCAAGTGGTGGGACACCTTTGATCATAATAATGTAAAGGAAGATCGTGATAGTAGGTTGATATGTATCAACTCTAGAAAGATGTGGGATGAAGCTAAGGAGCCCAATGTTTTCCCCAAACACTGCAACCAGGTGTTTTTTTACCCAAATGTGTTGGATAGGGATTGGTGGTTTGTATTGAGACATGACCCTAGATCAAAACATATTTTTGAGAACAATAGTGTTATCATGCCATGTGAGCTAGAAGACAATGAGGGTAATCATGAAAACCAAGAGTGATATGGTACATGTGTTATTTCAACAATATTATTTATACTTTTTAAGATGGGTTTTTCGAAACATTATAATATGTATTTTGAATTAATTGGTAATTTGCATTGTGTTAGTGTTACAATTAATATTTCACTTGATAATTTGTAATTATGTTGATCTTAAAAACAATGGCGTATTGTATTAAGTTTATTTTTTTATGTAAGATCATAATAAAATAATTATAATTATAAAGGACATGAATTTATTTGCATTATTTTCTAAACTTTATTATGTTACAATAATTTATATTATTCTAGATTTATTATTTTAAAATTATTTAAAATTTTACAAATTTACAAATTTAAATTTTTTAATAAAATCATTTCACATTAATACAATTAAAATTTTCACATTAATACAATTAAAATTTTACAAATATTTTATATACAATTAGAATTAAAATTACAATTACAATTAGAATTAAAATTACAATTTTACAATTTCACATACAATTACAATTACAATTTTACAATTTTACATATATACAATTACAATTACAATTTTAGAATTTTACATACAATTAGAATTACAATTATTACAATTTTACAATATCATGATCATTTAATATTAAATTTATTAATAAACATCACGTTCATGATTACCATCGTACAAACATCATATTTGACTTAAAAAAACATTCAAATTTTGTAACATCATCATGATCATGATCATCTAACAAAACACAATTAAAATTATATAACATCATCACAACACAAACATCAAATATACATCCCTACATGTGAAATAATTGATATCACATACACATCTATTTGCAAGTTGAAAATTAAATGAACATATCTAACATGACCTAACAATATATACATCATGATGATTAGCAACATGTAAATTAGGTACAACTGCAACATGAACATAAAATAAATGGACCATATATATATATATATAAAACTGAATAATGTCAAAAATATACAATTGTAATATAAATTTCATGGATCAGTTGGTTGCACATCACCAATAGTAGTACTAGTCGAGCCCTGCTTAGTCAATGGTGGAGCCTCGACAGTCGATGGTCCAGCCGGCTCATGATCATCAATATTATTGGATGTTGCAGGCTGCTCACTGGACATGGCCGATGGTCCAACCTACTCTCCATGATGAGTGCTGCTCTATGATCGTGGAGGTTTCTCATCTGGCACTACACGAGGTGAATGATCATCAGATGATGCATCGCTGCTCTCGAAGTGTCGACCACATGCTGCGTCTCGACAACCCCTATAACATGCAACGGTCCTCCTCAGCTGCATCAAGTTGTACATGTCACGTGTCATGCCTCTCCACATATGTACCTACCTACCATTGGCTTGTATGTCTCTCATAGTAGCGGGCCTGATGCCCAACTCAATAATCAATGTAGTGAGTTGATTGCCCAACTCCATCTTGTATTTGCTATCAATCCTATCGTGCATAGTAAAAGGTGGTATCTGCGCACCAACAGGAGCAGGTCTCTCTCCACCAATCTCCTGATGATCCTCGACATTGGGCATGCCCTGATTGTCATCAGGATCCACACCTGGATCATGTGGTGGTGTCAGCATGTCCTCACCATCAAATGACCCAATGTCTGCAAAATATATACAAGTACACACCAATAATTAGACAATTTCATTACACAATTTAATAAAAACAAGTTAAAGAACATGTTATAATAAATTTAAATAAAAAATTAATATTACCTCTATCATCTGGTGGCTCATCATCCATGAAGAGGATGTTGGAACACCCTTGCCAATCGAAACCAGCATAATGACAGGGGACGATAATGAAGGGATACTCGTCAACACTAGATAGCAAATTTAGTGCATCATGCGATATCCTTGCTAGAAACATAGTCTCGTCCCTCTTGGGCATCATCTGCCCCCACATGTGCATCTGTGCCTCGAACATCGGCCTACGAGACTGTCGAAAAAAATTAGGCTCGTCACTGGAAACCTCTCAAAAAGTAAACAAAAAAGCTCTGAAGAAAAAGGGAGGTTAACCCTCCCTTGTGCATGAGCATGACATCTATCTAAGGCAGTACAAAAATGCTGCAAAAAAATCGCAGACCACCTGACAAGTTGTGGCTTTTGTACTAAAGAATCAACATAATATAGAAGCGAGCAAATAATGTGTTTCCCGTCACTGCTGTTGTGTGAAATTGTCGAAATCAGAAGTGAGAGGCACCTCAACTCCTAACTACCAAATGCACCAATATGTAACTAACCTCTGGAGACCTGAAAACCTGAAGGAGACAACATATCTGTGCTAATGTATCTCTGGGAGTACACCACCTGACTCCCATCGGTGCACAACAAAAAACAGGCATGCACCTGTCCTAGTGGGTCTTTTATTTTTCGCCCACCAGCGACGGTGCACTAGATAATAATCAATGCACTAGAGGCAAGGCACCTGAAAATTTTCAGCGCACCGTTGACTATGTATGGTGTCAGGAGTGTGGTGCACTGACTAAACTCTACGCCCCGGGGCGTATAGTTCAGTCAGTGCACTGACCTCTTGAAATCATTACATAGTCAATGGTGTGGTATTTTACCAGGCCGCACCGTTGAACCTATCGAAATGTAGAATGCGGTGCACTGAAAAATGTACCCGCCCTCGAACAGATATTTAAGTCAACGCACTGCATTGCCGCTATTCCACATGGTCAACGGTGCAGTTGAGTAAACGACCGCACCACACTTTAAAAAAAAAATTAAAGTAACATGGTGTGCCTTTAGGTACTACCCCAGAACCGATGTGGATACCATTAGCACTAATTATGGTGTCGCCTATAAATTTACAGGAAAAACCGCGAACCGGTGTGAGACGAACGGCTCGAGCACACTGCGCGACAATTTCTTTTTCTTTCTCTTTTAAATGGTTAATTTTAATGTTATTTGAAATTATAATATGCTAAAAGGCTTAATTATGGAAAATAAGAAAAATATGTATACATTTGGCTGTCGAGGAGGCATATTGGCTATAGAATTTGCGACAAAAAATTTTCCCACTGTTTTACAAAATTCAAGCTGAAGATTGGTGGGAAATACACAACAGCAGTGCATGTAATGGGTGCAATGGGAGCACTGATGTCAGGGCGGCTCAGACAAGCATAAATTGCACTAGTGCTTGAGAGCTCTAGAGCACTAAGAAAACTGAAAATTCATTTTTTTGGCCGTAGTTTTTTTTTTAACCCTATTCCAGTGCGCGGGGTTTTATAGGCGCACCGGTGCGGTTGCTTAAGACCACACCGGGTGGTTTCTGTTTTGGCACGGTGTTTCATGATGCACCGGTATGTAAGAGATGTAAAGCATCGCTGCGCTACAGTAATAAGATGCACTGGATGGGTGTGTACAGAGCACACAGTGTCCGGTGTGCCAATGTTCTGTGTGCGTCGGTGCTTTCTCTTATTGAACATACGGGTGCGGTTTACAATGATAAGTGCACCAGACGAAAAGAATTCGCAAAAACCTTTGCTCGCCAACCTCCTCTAGTAACCTCTGCTAGAAACGGATGTCTGGGGTATTTTTATAAAGGGTTCTTCAAAAACATCCGTTAGAGGGTCTTTTTCTTGTAGTGTATAAGAGTACAATATAAATGTGTGGTTCAATAATGATTTCAAAGAGAAAAAGACAAATATCAATTCAACCCAAAGAAATTAGGTTATCTCCCTTTCTTCATATTCATGTAATATTTTCTCTCTCTAAAACCATCAAACGTATTGGCAAATATAACGTTGTTATAACATTATAATCTAATATTTTGTTGTTATTTGAAAACATTCATTGGTCTTTCAACAACTTAGTATGTTGTTCATGGCATTGAAATTATGGAAATATTACGTGTATTTTCGTCAAGTATCATGACATCCATATTATAACAATAGATAATTAAAGAAAACACATATAATTAATAATTCTCTCAACAATCCACTCCTCTTGTATATGTTTGATCAAGCTCATTATAAACATAATGCATAGTTTTTCTTTGTTTCACAAAAAACTATGTTAATGATTTTCTTTGGGATAAAAAACACTAAATGGAGATTGTCAATATCACAAAACCCAAAATTGTGTACAATACAAAACTATGTTAATGATTTTGTCTGGGATGAAAAATACTAAATCAACATTGTCAATATCACAAAACCAAAAATTACGCTTACAATAGAAAAAATCATAATAAGCTTATTCATTAAATTTTCTTTACTATCAATTCTTTATGCTCATTCTTCGTTCCCAATTTTTATGGATATTTATCTATCACTCCATTTCACTTTCTTCTTCTCCTTTCTAGAAAATTGACCTGTGTGTGACAATAATTTAAATGCCAAATATTTTAGAATGATCCTTAAATTTATTTCCCTTCCTTAATGTAGAATTAAGACATTAAGACCAATGAGATGTATCCTTTAAAACCTTAATTCTTGGATAAATGTATCTTATTTTTTGATAGGGTTGTTGTGTGAAATATGGTGAATGTAATGTAATTCACATCATGAGACTTATGCAATAGAGAATATGCTCTAAATCTACAATGCCATTTATTATTTGCATGGTTTGAAAGATAAATTTAGCAATCAATGTCATATTTAAAATAAAATACTTGGTGGTGTTAATGATTAATTTCCTTTCATTTTGTGTTTATATTGATATTAGGAATTATAGAGGTTTTCGATTTACATAATACTATATGGAAGGAATCAAACTATATTTGCGTGTTCCTAGAGACCTATCGGAATAACCACGTTTTAATGAATGCCTCAAAGTATATGACAATTTATTATTTTATGATGATATTTACAACTAATAAGACTCCTACAATTAAACAAGGTTTTTTATACTTGAGATTCTAATATAAGAATGATTGCTCAATAATGAAATGGATACAAAAAGGAAATCATCTTTAACATGGTTCCATAAATAAGTTTGGTTATGACCTGATATCTAAAGCTTTACATTAACATTTTTTAATTTTTTAAAATTTATTTAAATAAACTAAATGTGGCTCAGCATTAATAATTTTTATTTTTTATTAATTTTTAACATTGTAAAAATTGGAATGACAATATTTTATTAAAACAATTGTATTTTGAAATGTGTTGTTAGTTTACTCTTTTCAACTTTTCATCATAAAAGTGTTGATGAAAATATACCATTTTGAATTAAAAAAAATAATGATTTAAATTTAATTAATAGTCAATACCTTTTTAAAAAAAAATTATTTTCAACCTGGATTACACTTATATTTTTATAACAACCCTTGTTTAGTTTGTAGGAATTTTATAGCATTTTAATTTTTAAATTAAAACATGAGAATTTATTCTCAAAACATCATAAAATCCACACACAAAATTCATGAATGGAAAAACGCCAACAAGGTATATAAAACCCATAAGAAAATATTGCAATTTATTTTGCCAAGAATCTCCTGAGAATTTTGCACATTATTTTTAGAAGGAACTTTCCTGGCCATTTTTCAGTGGAAAAAACACAAGATTTATATTATAAAAATGTCCATTACATATAGCCATAGATTTATGTTCATATAAATTTTCATGATCATGCAACATATATTTACCAAAAGATTATCCAAAAAAACTAAAAAAAACCATATGTTCAGCACTGGGGAAATACATAAACAGTAATCGAACCATTTCCATAGGGAAACAAAAAAAAAACAAAATTGAATAATCCATTACCATGGAAGGGATATCATACCCTCTTCTCTAATAATATTATCTTCGATGTAAATGTATCTCATAATCCCCAACAACATCATTTAATCCATCTTTACAGAGGGTGTCTGCCACCATATTTTCTTCACCATTCGATGTAAATGTATCTCATAACCCCAAAAACATCATTTAATCCATCTTTAGAGAGGATGTCTACCACCATATTTGATTCACGATAGATATGCTTAAGATAGATACCCATGAGTGATAGCATAATTAGTTTAATGCGCTCAATCCATCTGGATAAGAGTGGGGGAACATACTTAGTGTGCCCAAATATACCGTCAATGAAATATCTAGAGTCTATGCTCTGGAATTGGTACTTGTACCTCCATTCCATGAGAGTTTGTAATGAGCTCTGTGACATAATATAAGCCAAGCACCACATCTGAAAGAGCCATACTGAGTCACACGATAAAAATAGACAGTAAGGAATAGTACAGAACTAGAACAATGAAAAGAGTGTAAATATTTGATGGAAGTATTAGTGTTAGACTGTTTTTTCATCCAGGAGATTATATTAGAGAAGATTTAGATAATTTTAATTAGTACACCCTAATATATGTATAGGTTCCTTGCTTTCCCCCTTGTATTGTCCCCCCTCGACACCTAGGAAGTGAGGCAATGTTCAATAGAAGGGAACAGTCTGTCTGTAATGTTATATGCCTGTAATAACCGAAACCATAGATGTAGTAATAGAACATACGATGAAAACATGTAGATTGGTTTCTAAATCATTCTTGTAGAAGGTACACAACCCAGTACCAATATTCCCTCTCTTGTGAAGGTTTTCTAATGTCAAAATTTTTTCTTCAACACTAACAAGACAAATAATATGATCTTTAGGGGAAAAATCCATCTTCACAACTTCTGAAACCAAGATGGAGTAGTCAAATTATATGTATGGCACATGAAATAATGATATGTATCCACCACCACCACCGAATTTTTATACATGTGTATGCTTCAGGTTACTTGGTCTCCTTGTTTAGAACGACAAAGGTCCACGAGTCTAAGATCCCAATCCTATGCACATTGACTCATGAAACCAATATTGATTTCCTCTTTCCATATTAGACATCCACCTTGCCACTGTAAAATAAATTGGTCCATATGTAAGTAACCCCTGGTATGTAAACCCTCTACTGAATTCTTTGATAGATGTGTATAGTGATTGACTCATCGCACTATCTATTCCAATTAATATTTTTTTTCCTTTCCCAAATGCCCATTTTAACCTCAGAAAGAATTCTTTGATAGATGTGTATAGTGATTGACTCACATCACATTATCTATTCCAATTAATATTTTGTTTCCTTTTCCAAATGCCCATTTTAACCTCAGAAAGAACCAGTACACCACTTCGATGAAGCAACCATATATATGACCAATTTACTTTGATAATATTAACATCTATGTACTATGAATTGATGTGCATTCCTTTAAGATATTTTTTTTTGAATATGTCCTTCCAGATTCCATCCCCAGACATAGCTCTCCATACTGATTTAATTAGTAAATCCTGGACAAAAACCTTCACATCCAATAGTTCCCAACCCCCAAAAAGCTTCAGAGTTTCGAAATCTCCCATTTACATAGATGGTATTTAGTAGGATCGTCCATTATAGACCAAAGGAAATGAGATAATATAGCTCTAATATTGGAGGAGATAGAAGATGAAAGAGTAAATAAATGTTCCTATTAGACTGAAATCTGTTGTGGTACAAGTTGAATGAGAATATATCTTCCCCGATATAAATCCACTTTTGTGTCTAGGAATTCAGGAACTTCCTAAATTTGTCTAAGATCCAATTCAAGTCTGAGTTCTTTTAATTATTAGGGTTTAGCCTAAATCGCTGATAGGAGAAACCTTCAACTAGTGGAGCAGTACAATCTTCAAAAATGCCTACAATTAATTCTACTTCCAATTTTCCTTCATTAGCAAAGAGAAGTATCGATTTACTACCATTACCAACAAGCCCATATGTCACCCCAAAGCACAAGTAGATATAGTAAATAACACTCCATTCTGATCTATAAACCATTCCAAAGGTAAGAATATCATCTGCAAAGAATAAATGAGTAATGACCACCTTATTAGATAAATAGATACCCCTTAAAAGTCTCAGAAATTGTGTTTCCCTAATCTTCAAGCTTGGACCATCCATAACAAGAATGAAGATTAAAGGGGAAACATAGCATCCTCGTCTCAATCCTCTTCCCGCCTTGAAAAATCTCAAAGGATATCCATTGATCGGTATGACATAGGAGACAGTGGATAAACACACTATAATCCATTCAACATTGTGAATATGAAGTCCTATCTCGAATAATATAAGGCATAAGAATGACCAGTTCACATAATTGTAGCCCTTTTGTAAGTCCACTTTCATTATAACAAATTCCATATTTTTGGTATAAATAGAATTTCTACAATACTGTGTTGTTCCAATGGCATGATGAATCAATCGATTATTCGGAAAGCCAAATTTTTCCCTAAATATGTGTGTAGAGAGGAATTTTGGAAATACCTATCACAATCACCTTAGATATCAATTTGTATGTAATTTCACACAGGGATATCATCCTAAACTGCATGAAATTATGAGTACAATAATATTTAAGAATAAGAGCTAGGAAATTAGAGTTTATAGCTCCTGTGATATGTCTATTATTCCTAGGCTCTTCGACCAGATCCAAGAGACTTTGTCTCATGAAATCAAAGAAGTGAATAAATATCTCCATTGTCTAGCCATCTGGGCTAGGTAAGTTGGAATTTTTCTTTTGTAAAGGGTTTAAGAACAAGAATAATTTCTTCTAAAGAAATAGGGGAAAAAAGGGTCTCGTTGGAATCCTCATCAATCATGTTCGGGTAGAGGTCTAGACCCAAAATTTGATCCATAATATCCACACTTGTCCTGGACTCATAAATGTCTCCAAAATATGACACAACCTCTTTCTGAATCTATGAAGTAGGACGTACCATCTCCCCATTTTTTTTTTCGATATGCAAATAGGATAAATGTTCCTTCAATGGTTAGTATAGTGATGAAAGAACCAGGGATTGTGATCACTCTCCCGCAACCATACTGCTCTTCTCTTGAGCCACCAAGTGGATTCTTGAATCTCAAGGATATGATTCTTCCTTCCCTCCATTTCTTTCAAATGTTCCAGGTATTGTTTTGTAGGAGCCACCCTTTCCATGCACTGACTAACACAGGAAATTTCCCAGGTGATCGGTTACAATTACTTGATCATATAATGTTTTTTCCTGCTCTCCCAAACTCTAACATTTCTCTTCAGTAAATTAAGCTTCTAGGTGATCACGTGCATAGAAAAAAAAATTTATATCCCTCTCCACTCAGGGCCATGAGGATGAAACCAGAACATTAAATTATTTGTACTCCAACCACATCCTATTAAAATTTTCTATTAAACTTCAAAGGGATCCCTAGGCATGCTTTTTCCTTTTAACATTACAAAATAATGGGTATATGATCTGAAAGATATGATATGTCCACCTAGGACTTCAATTTTCCTAATACTTCCACCAGGTTCCCATGTACTAGGAAATGATACATTCACTTCCCAATATGTTCCTCATCAAATTTGCAGTTGTTCCGGGTAGGGGATAGAGGAGATGGACATATATATACCAAATGATGATCTTTGTTGCCTTCCAATTATGTTTAGTTAATTTTCCCTTCTCACTGAAAATTCAGCTGAGAAATTGTGACTCATGAATTTATTTTAGTCTAATTATGGAGGAGAAGCTCATCCCTTGTGTTAGCCTCTTGTTACAATGATTTTCTTGGCTTTAAAATGTCAAAAAACGTGTCCTCAAATAATTATGAATCAACTTGATCCCTTGCCGAATAAGGAACTTTACTCTCTACCCGCTAGAAATACTGACTCAGTATTCAACAAGACACTTTCCTTGACTGTAATAATAGCTCGATTCAGAAATAAATAACTTGGATCTTGGTCTATAGCAACACATAATTGTTCTCCAAAAAATATACTTTATTTATTCATAAAACCAGCTCGATTCTGTCGAACTTTCTGATTACTTCTAAACAATAAGAGAGAATGAAGATTCACTCAACAACACAGAGTTTCAAAACTGAATTTTCAAAATGAACAGAGACAATTTAGGAGAATTTTTCTTAATTCATAAAAGAATAAAAGAAATACAAAATCAGAAATCTGATTCTTCCTCCTTGAGAGGGATTCACAAAGTATAATAGTGGATTGTAAAACAACAATGCTCACAAAACTTCTCTGTCCTCAAATCCACAGATATAGTGCTGAAAATCTTGTTGTGTTTTTTCTAGCCTGTGGGATTTTCCTTTTGACACAACACTTTTGTTTTCAAATAACATCTTAATACAAAAAAACACATTACAAAAGCCTTCGGGCTCTTTGCCTTTTATAAGACATGGTTACAATAAAACAATTAAACCGACCAATAAAACTAGATTTAAAATTTCATGAAATCCATTTGAAAACTTCATCACATCCATAATTCAATCGGCGATCAGCATTTCAATGGCCAAAAGGTTAAGGACCTTTGCACTTCACAATTTCGATTTTCAATTGCGATTTGTGATTTTGCAATTGTGATTTGCGATTGCGATTTTCAATTTTTCAATTGCGGTTTGCGATTGCGATTGGGCGGGGCCCATATCACATCGCAGCATCGTCAAACATGGTTCACAGTCCTTTGTGGACGATCACTTGAAACTTGCGATTGTGATTGGATCTGGGTCCACATCGCATCAGAGACTGGCAATTGTGCAATGATCATGCTAGTAACTTTGCGATGCCACGATTTCGATTTAGGTGGGACCTCATCGCATCGCCAAATTCTTTGGTGTGCACATTCTTAAGAACTTGAAAGTTTAAAATGCGATAGTGTTATAACTATCATCGCATCGCATCGCTACTTTGTGATGCAGCGAACTTATGCCGCCTTGAACATTAACTCCGTCGATATGTTGGTAAGGCTTTAAAGCCTGTTTCAACTTGTAATCAAAGCTCTACACTGCCAACGAGACTTTGAGTCTAAGCCATTACTCTGCTTCTAAGAAGTCGACTACCACCTTAGATAAATATCAAGGGGTTGATTATTATCTATTTTTCACTTCGCTTCTGCGAGCTTTCCAATTCTTTTGTAGTTTTTACAGGAAGATGGAAACCGTCTTTGCTAAGGCATCAATGTGCTGCAATCCAGTCATTCTGCAATTACTGTTGATTGATATTAGTAGTTGGAATTAATTTCCAACACTCCCCCTTAATTTCAACTGCTGGATTTTTCTACATACCTAGGCATTCCCTAAAATGATCAAAGCTTTTCTATGCTAGTGGCTTTGTGAGGATATCTGCAAATTGATCCTCTGTTCTGCAATGTTGCATAATAATCTCACCATTGTTAACCAATTCATGTATGAAGTGAAACTTGGTGTCAATGTTCTTTGTATTTTTATGAAAAACATAATTTTTAGACAATGTTATTGCCGAGCTATTGTCACAGCAAATGGTTGTACCCTCTTCTTGTTCATGACACAAGTCTCTGAGAAATCTTATCAACCATACTGCTTGGCATGATGCTGTTGTTGCTGCCACATATTCTTCTTCTTTTGTAGATAAAGTAGCTATCGGTTGCTTCTTGGAAGCCCATGAAACTGCTCCCAATCCCAAATGAAACACATATCCTGATGTGCTCTTCTGATCATCAACACTTCTAGCCCAATCACTGTTAGGGTAAATTGTCAACATGAAAATTTTAAAAAAGGAGTATAATATACCAAACCCCTTCGTTCCATTTACATACCTTACAATTCTCTTGGCTACCTGCCAATGAGCTTCTTTCGGTCTTTCCATGAATCTTGAGATTAAGCTAACAACGTGCATAATGTCTGGCCTAGTTGCAGTCAAGTACATAAGGTTGCCAACTATGCTCTTATACAACTTTGGATCAAAATCCTTACTGTTATCTTCTTTACTCAATTTCAACCCCATCACTGTTGGAGTCACAGCTGCCTTGTTGTTCTGCATGTTGAATCTCTTTAACACTGCTTCTACATATTTAGCTTGAGAAATGAAAACACCATTTTCACTTTGGTCTACTTCAATTCCAAGAAAATATCTTAAGAAGCCCAAGTAATTCATTTCAAACTCACTTTTCATGACTTTTTTAAAATCAACAATGAGAGAATCTTCTTTCCCTGTAAAAATTAAATCATCTACATATAAAACAATGATAAGAAGCTTATCGTCATTCTCCTTTATGTAGAGTGTGGGTTCACCATCACACATTTCGAACCCATTCTCAGTCAGGTAAGCATCTATTTTTTTGTACCATGCTCTTGGAGCTTGCTTCAGCCCATAAAGAGCCTTCTTCAGTTTGCATACTTTATGCTCTTGGCCTTCAACTTCATAGCCTGGAGGTTGTTCAACATAAACCTCTTCTTTTAACACTCCATTCAGGAATATAGATTTAACATTCATTTGATAAATCTTCCATTTGTGTTGTGCCGCAATAGAAAACACTGTTCTGATTGTTTCCATCCTTGCTACTGGTGTAGAGGTTTCATCATAGTCTCTGCCTTGTTGCTGCTTGTAGCCTTTAACAACAAGTCTGGCCTTGTGCCTTTCGATCTTGCATTTAGCATTGCTTTTGGTCTTATAGACCCACTTAACTCCAATGGCTCCTTTGCTTCAGGGAGGTCCACTAACTCCCATGCCTTACTCTTCTCAATTTCACCAATTTCTTCATTCATTGCTTCAATCCATTTATCATTATTTACAGCATCTTCGAAATGAATTGGGTCATCAACATGACAATACAAAGAAAATAATGAATTCAGACCGGTATTGTTACTTACCTCTCCTTGTTCATAAATTTCATTCATATTTCTGAATCTTGGTCTTCTTGGTGTGCTTGAAGTTTCATTCGAACTTGAGGGCGTTCCATATCCCTGCAATGTGCTTGGAGTAGCACTTCCTTGACTTCTCAAGGCTGTTGGAATTCCAGCTTGTGGTGTGGTTTGTTGTGCTTGCGGCGGTGGAGGAGGAGCCACTGAAGAAGGGTTAACAACTGCTGTCCCTTCTTCTTCTTATTCTTCATAAGACAGAGTTGTCTTCACGTTCACAGTCTTTTCTAGACTTCCATCCCAGGCTTCTTCTTCACAGAACTACACATCTCTTCTTACTATCAATTTCTTGGTGGATCGATTATAAAGTTTGTATGATTTTGACTCATCACAGTATCCAATAAAGACACACTTCTCCCCCTTACTATCAAGCTTCTTCCTTATCTGATCCGGTACATGTGCATATGCTACACAGCCAAATACTCTCATGTGAGTGACAGTTTGATTTTGTCCACTCGATGCTTCTTCTAGTATTCTGTTCATGACAACTTTAGTTGGGCATCTGTTTAGGATGTAAACTACGCAAGTGACACCTTCAGCCCAATACTCATGCGGCAAGTGTTTTACCTTCATCATACTTCTGACCATGTCCAGAATGGTCCTATTCTTCCTTTCTGCAACTCCATTTTTCTGAGGTGTATACCTCGCGGTAAATTTCTTTTGTATGCCATTCTCTCTACAAAAATGCAGAAATTCCTTGGAGATGTACTCTCCACCTCTATCTGTTCTGAGCACTTTGATATAATTCCCACACTGCTTCTCAACAAGAGTTTTGAAGTGGAGGAATTTCTCAAACCCTTCACTCTTCTGTTTTAACACATACACCCATGTCTTTCTGGTGTAATCATAAATGAAAGTTAAAACATATTTATTTCCAGCAAATGATGGTATTTTCCTCGGTCCACACACATCAGAGTGAAAATTTTCCAAGGGTGCTTTTTCCCTTATACTCTTTCCTATTGGAAAGATTTCTCTGTCTTGTTTTCCCAAGATGCAACCTTCAAAAAGGATGTCCGGCTTCTTAATCAATGGAAACCCCTTTACCATTCCCTTTCTGTGCAACAAATTCAGGCCTCCAAAATTGAGATGTCCAAATCTCAAGCGCCACAACCAATTTTCATCTTTCACTTCCTCTTGAAAGACTTCTTGGGTTATAGCTGTAATATATCTTCCTTCCTTCAAATTTTCTCTGAGTTTGAGAGGAAACATTCTATTGTTGGTCATCTGCACCTTTGCAATGATCTTCTTGCTTGGAGGTATGTCTCTGATTGTACACACATCATCTTTGAAGAAAACATTGTAACCTTTGTTAATGAGTTTTCCAATGCTCAAAAGATTACATTTCAAACCAGGTACATAGTATACATCTGGCACAATCTTCTATTCTCCATTTCTTGCTAGGATACTGACTCTTCCTTTACCCTTGATAGATATCTTACTATCAGTTGCTGTTGTTACCTCAGATTTCACATTTTCATCCAGATTGGAAAACATTGCAATGTTTCGAGTCATGTGATTACTACAATCTGTCTAAGAACCAGACATTTTCTTGTTTGTCTTGTGCAATGTTACATGTTAACAATACAATATTTGGGTTCTTATCTTCTTCATTTGTAAAATTAGCATTTTTCCTATTATTCATGTCATTTTGCCTTTTTCTACATTCATTGGCATAATGGACTAATTTCTTGCAATAATGACATTGGACTTGGGATTTGTCATACCTTTGACCATGAGCTCGCTGTTTACTTGAACCTTCATCTTGGTTCTAATTGCATCTCCTTCCACTTGTGCTAGCAAGATTATTTCTGCCTCTATTTTGGCTTCTTCCTCGACCTCTGTTATTTGCTCTGTCTCAACCTCTACCTCAACCGAATGAAATCTGAGTCTTAAATGCTTGCTCCAAAGAGGAATTTGTTCCTCTACTTAGTCTTTGTTCATGAGACACAAGAGAAGCACTCAGTTCATCTACAGAGAACTGTGAGAGATCCTTTGTCTCTTCTATTGCTACCACAATAGCTTCAAACCTTGAGGGTAAACTTCTCAAGATCTTCTCTACGATCCTTCTTTCTTCAAGAGTTTCACCATGAGATCTTATCTGAGTTGTCAAACCAATAAAATTAGTGAAGAATGAATCTATTGTATCAGATTCCTTCATGCTGACTGTTTCAAAGTCTCTCCTCAACATCTGCAACTTTGCAGTCTTCACCTTCTCCATGCCTTGATAGGCAGTTTTGACAATATCCCATGCCTCTTTAGACTTTGTTGCTGCTGCAATACGTGGGAAAATACTCTCATGTACAAATTGAAAGAGATAAAAGAGGGCTTTAGAGTCCTTCTTCCTCTTTCTCTTTAACAAGTCTTTTTCTGCTACTGTCAAAGAAACCAACACTATTGCATCTGCAGGTTCAGGGTAGCCATTTTCAACTAGCTCCCATAAGTCCTGAGAAGCAAACAAAGCTCTCATATTTAAGGACCAATAACTATGATTCTTCCCATTAAATTGTGGAAGTTGGGGATTTGTTAATCCATTTCTAGCATCTTCCATATTAACTGTATAAGCAAAGAAAAGATACTGATTGTATAATAAAACAAGCAAGAACTTTATTTGCTGCAGAAAATATGCTCAATAAGCTTCTTACAGCTCCTGCAGTGGAGAAACAAACTCTGTTTTATCTCACCGAGTGCCTAGACTAGCTCTGATACCATCTTGAAGTTTCTGATTACTTCTAAACAACAAGAGAGAATGAAGATTCCCTCAACAACACAGAGTTTTAAAAATTAATTTGCAGAATGAATAGAGACAATTTAGGACAAGTTTTCTTAATTCATAAAAGAATAAAAGAAATACAAAATCGGCAATCTGATTCTTCCTCCTTGAGAGGGATTCACAAAGTATAACAGTGGACTGTAAAACAACAGTGCTCACAAAACTTCTCTATCCTCAAATCCACACATATAGTGCTTACAATATTGTTGTGTTTTTTCTAGCCTGTGGGCTTTTCCTTTTGACACAACACTTCTATTTTCAAATAATGTCTTAATACACAAAAACACATTACAAAATCCTTCGGGCTCTTTGCCTTTTAGAAGGCGTGGTTACAATAAAAAAATTAAACCGACCAATAAAACCGGATTTCAAATTTCATGAAATCCATTTGAAAACTTCATCACATCCGTAAGTCAATCGGCGATCGGCATTTCAGCGGCCAAAAGGTTAAGGAACTTTGCGCTTTACAATTGCGATTTGCGATTGCGATTTGCCATTTTTCAATTGCAATTTGCGATTGCGATTTGTGATTTTGCAATTTCGATTTGTGATTGCGATTGGGAGGCGCCCATATCGCATCGCAACATCCACAAACATGGTTCACAGTCCTTTGTGGATGATCAATTGAAACTTGCAATTGCGATTGGAGCGGGATCCACATTGCATCGGAGAACGGTAGTTGTGCAACGGTCATGCAAGTAACTTTGCAATGCCGCGATTGCGATTGAGGTGGAACCTCATCGCATCGATGAAATTCTTTGGTGTGAACATTCTTAAGAACTTGACAGTTTGCGATGCGATAGTGTTAGAACTATCATCGCGTCGCATCGTTGCTTTATGATGCAGCAAACTTATGCCACCTTGAACATTAACTCCATCGATATGTTGGTAACGCTTTAAAGCCTATTTCAACTTGTAATTAAAGCTCTACGCTGCTGGTAAGACTTTGAGTCTGAGCCATTACTCTACTCCTAAGAAGTCGGCTACCGCCTTAGATAAATTTCAAGGGGTCGATTCTTATGTGTTGTTCACTTCTCTTGTGCGAGCTTTCCAATCCTTTTGCATTTTTTACAGGAAGAAGGAAACCGCCTCTTCTAAGGCATCAATGTGCCGCAATCCAATCATTCTGTAATTACTGCTGATTGATATCAGAATTTGGAATTAATTTCCAACAGATTCATCAAAAAGTAACTTAGCTCTCTAACACAAGAAATATATAACTTGGCCTTTTTACCAATACAATATTTAATATCCACATTAGAATGATTTGGCTTCTTTCTCCTATACCCACTCAATCGATTTTCTTTGGGTAAAGAAATTCGGCCCAACACTCCAATATACTCAATATTTGTTTAACCACAAGATAAAACCCTTACAATTTTCACTATATTCAGCACCTATACTGGTAATAAATTCAACCCTCTAACGAATGACAGTATTTCCCCGTGGGACAACAAATTATGATTGGTTGTCTAATAATAAAAAAATTGATAATGATAGTAAATTGATAATGAATCGATATTTTAATAAATTGTGTTACGACTTCTCTACGAAAAAATTCTAGTTCTGATTCAACCACCTCATAAAGCTTTAATTGGGTCCCTGAGTAATGGTCAATAGTCTCTCCTGGGTAATTTTTCAGCCACCAAGAATTCACTGTAAACTTGCTCCTTGTCAATAATAAACTGGGTCGATGCACGGAAAAGGAACTTAGCTCTTATTCTTGCAATAAATTCAGTCCTTTAATGACAACAGAATGAATCTCCTCACACTTTAATACACTATCATTGATATAACTTGGCCCTATGAATAGATGTCTTTGCTTCATTTTTTTTTTTTTTAAACTTGGCCCATAAAAAATATTAGGATTAATTCTCCTAAATTGGTTTTTATGTATGCAAGACCAATCTACATACAAGATTTAGTTAGCTTCTGTCTCACAACACTGAAACCAATGATCTTTATTTAGGGTATGTCTCTCTCAACGTTGAAACCAATCATTTTTAGTTAGGGTATGCTTGTCAATACAAGAAACCTAGAAATATTAGGGTTTCCCCTACTTTGTAGCTACTAGAGCTCCTTTCCATTTTTCACAAAAATTATTCTCATGTCCTCCTTAAACCTCCTTCTCCCTTTTAATAATAATTTACTCCTTCAAAAAGCATGGGAAAAGCATGGGTAATACCTTGGTTCACGCAATTTTCGAACACTAACTTTTTTACCTCTTTTATTTAATTATTATCTATTTTATTTTATTATGGTGACCACTTTATTTTTTCTTTTAATAGCCCATGGGATCTATATAGGCTAAGATTCAACCTCCTTTTAATTCTAAGGGTCAGAAGGGGACATCACAATCCTTCCTTCATAAGTTTTTCTTATCTTTAAGAAAATTCCATCCAATACTAAGATCCCAAACAAGATAGATGAAAGTTTTGGTAAAAAAAAATTTTGTCATCTCAAGGTTTCCATATTCAATGACATTGCTACATGTCATCATGTCACAAAGAAAATCCTATAAAAATTTTCCCATAAATAATCCTAACGAATTTGGAGAGCATAACTCTTCATAATGACCCATTTTCTTCACTATTATTTTATATTTTTGTTGGACTTTCTACTATTGTTTTGTAAAGAGTAATTGTATTACAGAAGTTTGATCCAAGTTACCTAAATTTTTATTATGCCATAGAGGGTGGCTAACCAATTCGATTACATCTCTCACATTGCAAAATGCACAACCCTAGTACCGATTCCTCTCACCTATTTTTGGAAATTGTAACTAGGTTATGTCTTCATAATGCCCTATTTGTAATCATGAAATTTTATATTCTTTATAAAGAAAGAAAATGAAATAAAAATAAAATTATATTTTTATTTTGGAGTATGGGTTTCATACTCAAGTTTAATTCAAAAGCATGTTCTTCATGCTTTTGTTTTTTCTAGTTCTTTATACTATAAAGAATAATTTGGTCATTTTTTAGAGTCCCATTTGGACTCTTTTTAATAAAGAGAGATATTAATTTTATCATCGAAAATCCATTTTTTATCCCAAGACCAAGCCAGACCAAGTGTATATCAAGTCGACCTAAAGGACGGTAATTTGACCCTTAAGAAAGGATATAAAAAGAAGGCATTTGACTCACTTGGAACAAATCTCATCTCAAGTTCAGTATGCAATAGTGAATAAGAGAAAGAGTAGCTGGGGGGACCAAGAAGAGGAGTAGAAGTTGAAATCATTGGAAGATTGTATTTTCTTATCCAAATGTGTGAAGTTTTTAGGTTTTTTGAGGCTGTGAAGCTACAACTGGTTGAAATTATAGGGCCAAAATTATCGGAATCATGTGCAGAGCCGAAATTCTAGGACAAAGTTGTAGTACGTCAAAGTTTGGAAGTTTCCTTGAATAAGAATTTGTTGGGGGGATAACTTGGTGCTTGGGAGGATTTTTTTTTTTTTTTGGTATTTATGTCTTGAAAGTCCCTTTTGTAAGAATATTCTATAAGAAGAGAATATTTTTTCTAGGTTTTCCTCTCGGAGGGGTTTTTCCTTAGCTTGGAGCCTATATCTTCGGTACTTTTTTTTGTTGGGATATTCATAATTTTGGTAATTTCTTGGTGAAAAATATCTAATAAATTAATAAAAGGCCAACACACATCACAAGTAATTATCAAGTTAAGGAAAATCTATATAAACCTTAAGTATTCTAATTTTCCAACATGGTATCAGTGCTAAGCTTCAAGAAGGAGACTGTAGATCACATTCTAGTTGGGACTATGACAAGGGTTATAGATAATGGTTTCAAGAGTTTTAGAAATACCACTACATCCATCAAGGATTTCACATTCAAGATGAACTTAAATATAACAAAGAAAGTGATATATGGAATTATGTTCTCTGCTTTATTCGATACTTTCAAGGTAAAGAATGTTTGGGTTATTGACAGTGTACCTCCAGACATATGACGGGAAAATTCGGTCAACTTTAGACAATGTCAAAAGGAAACTCCTCTCACTCTATTGAAATTGGAGATAACAAGAACTATCCAGTGAAAATCAATGGATCTAATTCATTAAAGCTAGAGTGTGGTGAAAGCATTCACTTACTCTATATGTACTAGGTTTGAAGAAAAACTTACTTCAATTTCTTGTCTAAATGATAAGGGTGATAAAGTTTCTTTTTTTGATGGAAAGGTTTTTTTTGTGGGTAAGGCCTCTAACGTTAATGACTCTAGGGATATTTGGATTCACGATTTGAAATTATATAGACTCTTTACACCTCTATCTCAAGACCTAGTCCACTTGAATGTAAGTCTTTCTGAATTATCGCACAAAAGGTATAAACACCTTCATTATAATATTTTTCCATCACTAATTCAAACAATCAATGGAATCCCATAATTAAAGGAGGAACATAAAGGGACCTATAAGGGATGTTCTCTAGCAAATAATGTGATCACATACACTTAGATGTATGTGGACCTATGGCATTAAAATAACTTGGTGTATATCAATATTATGTAACCTTCATTAATGATTTATCAAGGAATACTTGGATATACCACATGAAGAACAAAGACGAGGTATTTGAGAAGTTTTATGAATTCAAGAAAGAAGTGGGGAGCCTAACTAAGAGATACATCAAGACTCTAAGGTCAGAAAATGGTGGAGAATATACCTCCAAAGAACTAATAGCTTTATCTAAGGAAGCATGGATTAAAAGGGATTTTATTGTTCCTTATAATCTTGAAAAAATGGCATGGCTAAAAGGAAGAATAGAGCTATCGAAGAATGTGTCGGGGCCATTCTACATCATCAAGATCTCCTTCAATTCCTTTGGGAAGAGCCACGTGTGGAAATTTTTTACTTTCATAACCAATTCCTTAGAAGAATATCAACAATGTGACTCTGAAAGAAGTAGTTACAAGAAAGAAGCCAAGCGTGGATTGTCTTTGAATATTTGGGTGTCCTGTGTATATTCATATACCCAAGGAAAATAGATAGAATTTATATCCTACCACTGTAAAGGGAACATGTTTTGGTTATAATTATTCATCTAGGGCATACAAATCCTATATTATGGAGGATCATCGAATTGAAGTAAGTTGGGATATCATCTTTGATGAAAGTATAGCTTACACAATATGGAAGGATGTTGTAGTTGAATGTGATGAAGAAGAGATACATATCTTTTAGGATATCATGAGGGAAAATGATGCTCAAGATCTGACATCTACTAAAGAAGATGTTTAAGGTCCTAGTGAACCTATACAACAAGTGAGTTTTTTGAAAAATTAAAAGACCCTTAATTGGTTTAAAACTACTCTAAAAGAAGAGAAAGGACATATATCATCAGAGACCTTCAGGGAAAGTAAAGTATTGAAAGGGTATTATGGGTATCTTGCATATATGACAAACCTTATTAAATTGGAACCTTCCTCCTATGAATATGCGGCTAAACATCAAGAGAGGAGGAATGCAATGCAGAAAGAATATTAGTCAATCATGAAGAACCATTAAAGAAAATTTGAGGTCTAAAATAGGCCTCCTAAGAAAAAATTACAACCAAAATAAAATTTATAAGACCCAATAGGATTCAAGATGATGATCTCAACCATGGGGGATGATTCACCAATTTTTGGGTAAAAAAGTATAAAGATTAAAAAAATAATAAAATAATAAAAATGCTTTTTCAACTTATATTTTCAACTTATCTCCCTAAGGTTTTACTCAAATTTCGAGTGGGAGTACTCATTGGATGCAAAATTTAATTCCTCATCCAAGAAATACCTGTGTTGCATATTTTTGATCGACCCTGCCAGACGAAAAATGAGGTATACATGAAAAAATGTGATTGCAATCACGGTTTTCATGTATCCCTCATTTTTCATTTAGCGGGGTCCATCAAAAGTATGAAACATGGGTACTCCTTGGATTATGAATCAAATTCTGCATCCAATGAGTGTTCCCACTCAAAATTTGAGTAAACCCATAGGGATATAAGTTGAAAGTATGAAATGAAAAGAAATTTATTCTTTTTTCCCTCTAAAATTTGATGATGTAATCTAATCTTATTTTATTATTTCTACTATTATTTTATAATTTCCATAGGATGCCCATTTTGGACTTCAAA
The DNA here is from genome assembly GCA_034641835.2 of Pinus albicaulis. Taxonomy (NCBI): domain Eukaryota; kingdom Viridiplantae; phylum Streptophyta; class Pinopsida; order Pinales; family Pinaceae; genus Pinus; species Pinus albicaulis. The sequence continues at coordinate 1,495,619,550 of CM076581.1, forward strand.
ATTCCCCTAATGAATGTTTGGGAAATTTTCCCTAAGAAAAGTGACAAATCTATAGTCACTTCAAAATGATTTATAAGATAAAAAAATGATGTGGATGGGAGTATTGATAAATAAAAAGAGAAAAATTTATCAACAAGCATCTCATATAAATAATGGATTGGTTACGAGGAAACTTTTTCTCCTATAGCTAGATATACAACAATAATATTTCTTGTTTCTTTGGATGGAATATTCACCAAATGGATGTTAAGACAAAAATTTTGTATGAGACTATTGATGAAAAGGTTTACATTGAGAAGCCTCAAGTATTTGAAATAAATTAGAGGGAGACTCATTCAGGCTAAAGAAACCTCTATATGGCTTAAAGAAAACACCTAGAGCTTGGTATTCAAGAATGGATGCACAATTATTGAGACTTGGTTTTACGAATAGTTTTGCATATCCCAACCTATACCTCACGGTGGTGTAAGGTGGACCAATTATCATACTTTTGTATGTGGATGATATACTTGTTACAGTTGTAGAGAATCAAATTTAGGGATGCATGTAGTTAGCATTCATGTTTGATATCAAGGATCTTGGTATTATGAATTATTACTTGGAACTAGAGGGTTGGCGAAATCCAGGTGAAATATATATTGGTCGAGGTAAATATGTGATCAATATTGTTGAGAAATTTTGCATGATGGACATCAAGCCTATGATGACTGCTATGATTACCAATATAAATAAGTTGAGTATTTCATAGTCTACCTCGGTGGATCCTACCTATAGGCCTTTGATTGGTTCCTTGATGTATATGGTAAATACAATACTTGACATTTGTTTTGCATTGAATGTCCTGATTCAGTTTTAGATGGAGCCAAAACATGATAATTGGATTGCAGCCAAGAATATACTAAGATATTTGTGTGGAACATATTGGGCCAGAATTGTAATCTATGGATAAATTACGCTTCCCTAGAATGGTGCTAGTCTATAACAATAGGTGAAAGGCTATAATACTATTTCTCCTAACTAATAACAGATATACAGAGAGGATTGGAAGCTTACTTGTTCAGTCACTTCCAAATAACTCCTTCTGTCACTTCTGTTGCATCTTCAAATTCAAGTGGTTTGTGAGCTGAATGCTTCCTGCAAGAAAGAACACTGAAACAACAGAATATGCAATAATATAGATATCTATTCAAGCTAGTTAGCTAAATCAGTAAATAATAAACTACATTCATCAACCAAGATCTTACAATATGGAAAATCAAAGTCAATACAGATGCATGTAGGGAAAAATAAGAAGTACTCTTTATTGATGATATAAGGAGAGGTTACAACCTAATGACTGATTTGAAGTGACCTTCCAGCAAATTTCCCAAGCCTCATCACAGTATAAATCTCTCCAGTAGTAGCTTCACAAATCAAACTCTAAATTGAAAATTCCCCAACATTTCTCTACTCAAAATCTCCCTTCTCAAACACTTAGATCTATGATAAATTTATAGATGGACTATAGGTTGTTTTGCAATCAATAACTTTCCAAAAATAGGCAAAATATGTTTCCATTCATGTAGATGTCAAATGGACACTTGGATCCGAAGCTTGACACATGTGAACTCTTCTAGAAGGCATTGTCCAAGTGGAGATTCCGGAACAATGAGAATTTCACTCCCAATGTGACCAACGCACCTATGAATGTTGGGAAGTGCTTCGCAAAGTATCCTTGCATGGGGATACCTACATATGCAATGCACTTAGGCCCCTTAGATTCTGCATTGGTGAGCTCTCATATGTTATACAATAAGGTTCAAACCATGGAAACCTTTGCTTGATGAAAGTATTGTTTGATTTGTCTTGTTTCTTGTCTTAGAGCATATAGAAACTAAAATGATAGGGAATGATAGAACCTTGATCATCGGTCTTGGAGATGATGCCCAGTTAACCAGGTCATTGGGAATGGCGCCCAAATTGACCTATAAAAATTTCCCCCTAAAGCATGAGATCCAAATAATAAGAACATTTGATTGAGATGATTTACACTGTGATGAGCTTGGAAATGAAGCATTGTGGTCACCTACATCAATATTACAATACATTACAGCATGATATATCCTTTATTGATCATAATTTTTGAGGGTAGGCATTCCCATAGTCAGCACATAAACAATCTAATAACATGTACATAATTCAGAAAGTCGTCTACATTCGAATGTTTCCCAGATGCAGACATGCCTACATATATAGACCCATGTTTGGATGAAAATCTATATGTAAGGTCACCATACAGATGATGTGTACAAAAATCCTGAAATCACATCCCAGATGGCTAAAACTAGATCCGGGGTCTTCTTATCTCGTTCACTCGATCATTCGGGTACAAGTCTAGCCATCTAAATATATGATTTATAGTCGAACATGGAAAGACATTGTTTGATTACCAGCCAATAATGTGAGTTGTTAAAAAACGTGACACAACCACCATTAATGTCAATGGCCCTCAAGGTACTGCAGTACATTTCGTAAGGTGTGAATAGATGATTTGATGTCGAATTCCAAAAAAAATCTTTCGGTCAAAGGTCCGGAAGCGAGGATCTTGTCAATGTTGTAACAAGCCTCATGGTACTGGAATCTGATGTTTCTAAGTGAACTTCCTAGATATTGATTTGTTGTCGACAGGAAGTCACCTTATTGCAAAACAGGAGTTACTGATTTCAGAGACAAGGGTAGGACTTGATATAGCAATTTTTAGGGATGATAGTCATGAAAATGAAGGTTTACGAGTATTGCATATGGATGAGTTCTTAATCACTGGATGAATTCTCTTGAACATATCGGCGACACTGTGATGAGCTGGCAACATTGACCCAAAACCGAAGTGAAGGTATGATGAACCATAGGTGTGAATGAAACATCAAGATGATTACCCAACCCAAGCAGTCACAGACATGGAGTGAAAGAAGTGTCATGTTCAAGAGCGACTTGCTACCAAAAAGAAACTTTACTTACTTTTCCTAAATTTTCCCCGGTCATTTGCCGACCAGTACCTCCTTATTTTTTAACAAGCTTGAGGAGGATAACATTTTCTTGGTCTATAATTCAACCCTTCGGGCGAATAAAGTATCGCTATTTGATAATGTAATGAGTCTAGCGATGAATGAAACTTGATTATTGCCATGATCGACAAGCCCATCGCTATTTTATGTTTTAATGAGCTTAATGACAGTGATAGCCCAGTCCTTTTTCATATTTAGAGAGTCTGAAAAAGAGGACGAAAGAGAACTCCAAAAGTACTTTTTCATAAATTTTTCTCTTAGATCTGAAAAAGTGTAAAATAATATCTGAAAGAACCTCTTTGGTCATGTTTAACCAAGGTATTCCTTTTTCGTAAATAATCCATCTCAGTCCAGAAAAGGGTTAATCTTGTACTAAGTAGATATCAATTCATTTACTTTAACGAGCTCAAAAAGACAAGTGATTGGCAATATTTTCACATTATCAAAGTCTGAAAAGAGTTGAAATAAGACTCTAGGGGTTCCTTTTTCATTGTTATCGAAGCTCGAAAAAGAGATAAAAGTGCACTTCAAATCCTTTTTCATTTTTAACAAAGTTCAAAAAATAAGGAGAAAAAATATGCTTTGTGGTCAAGTCATTCTTTGAATAAATATGCATGACTAATATGTTCATGAGTTGTATTTCCTGATTAGAACAACATCAAATGGATTAAAAATACATGTTTCATGATAAAAACATAATAAAACTATAGTCATAGCAATAAATTTAACTTTCAAAAAATTAAGTGACTATAAAAAGTGGTTTCACTATTCATTTTTACCATTCCATAGTTACCATTTGCATTTTGGAGCTCTGAACCTGATTTTTCCCCTAAACATCAATAGTTGATTGTGGTCATTTTTGTGGACAGATTTCATCACCATTTGATCCAGGTAAGTAGCATGAACCTCCTCTTCCTTTCAGTATTCATTTCATTCCCATTCCTTACAATTTTTTAGGGTTTTGAGGCCCTTAGGGTAAATTCTGCCCAAAATGAGGGCAACGCACCCCTGAATGTCAAAACCTATGTTGCATAGTAGGTACAGTGAAGGGTACCCTCATGTGCAGCACACTGTCTCAGCCCAGGGAGTGCGTTGGGCACAGTTGAAGTTTTTGGTTTTCATGCTGTGTCCAAAATCTGCCTAGTTTTTTGCAATGAATGGTATCTAATGGATCTTATAGTTGATTTTCAGGTTTCCATTGGATTATAATGATGATTACATGGAGACAAAGAGAAAATGAAGAAAAAGATATGATTGCCTTGAATGATTCGAGTGCTGTAAGAGCCTTAAGAGATTGCATGCTACTTAAGTACTTCAAATCATCGGGAATGAGGCAAAAAATAGAAATCTTGGAGTTCTTAGTTCGAGCATGGGATCTGGAAATAGAGGCATTTCACATAAAAAATCAAGTGTTGTCCATAACAGTTGAGGATGTGTATTTTCTCACAGGTTTGTCGAGGAGAGGTTTTCCCATTTCTCTCACAGGGTCTACCATTGGAGGAGAGACAGTGAGGTATTATGTTATGCAGTATTGCTATCTAGGGGCAGAACCTAACAAGATGGAAAAATAAACATCCAAGATGTCAGGGATTTGCCTCTGAGAACCATAATTTTCTTGATCGCTAAACTTTCTGGCACCGTTACACTCCATGTAGGGAACATATCGTATCTGAAATATGCACTAGAGTGCTTAGAGCCAACATTCTTCAACTGGTCTGAAGTTTTTCTATGTCGGATAAAGGAACAACTGAACAAACCAAAGGGAGGAAGGAATAAAAATATCAGTTATGGTTCGATCCTTATCTTCTCTGCTCTAGCACAGATTCCATTGATGCAGCCACAACATGTAACAATGGATATATCTAATCCTAGAGATCCTCGAATGTAGAGATACTCATGGGTCAGCATGCAGGCCAATCAACCATTATGTTCTCTACCGAATTCTTCACCTGCTTCCAGTGACATATTTTTTCCATCGATGATTATGCATACGCAGGCATCGAATTTCGAGGAGATCCAGATCTAGTATTACCAGAAGGCACTGAGTGGGGTGCAATGGGTAAGAATGATTTGACCATGTTTTGTTATTTTTCTAAGGTTTATACAATGTTTTTTTGTTTTTATTTCTTTCCAAGAGTAAACTAAATGTTTGATGTAATGCAGATATCGGTCACGTTCAACTAGTAGAGGAACCAGAGCATGAAGAGGATGTGTTAGTAGAGAGGGTTGTCGAGAGAGGATTCCTTATATGGATGAGCCTCTAGCTGAGCTCCAACATCACATAGAGGGTTTAACCTTTGATATTCCAGATTGCCAGATCGAAGAGCTTCCCATGCGACTACAGCAACACAGAATTGGGGTTCCTAACCATTGGATGCGATTGCTTCGTAGGATTGCTAGATCTATAGCATGTTACCAGGAGCACCACTAGTTTACTTGTGATTTTTTTCATAGATTTTAAGGTCAGATGACCAATGTGTCTTGGGCACAGATTTTGTAAAAAACCTATAACTATATATTTATATGTTTTCGGATTTTTTCCTATGTTTAATGTGCAATCCTATTCAATGTTGTGAATATTTTCTTTACCTATGTCGCAAATGTCTGTCTAAAAATTGATTAGCTAATGAATCAGTTAAAGTTTTCAAATTTCTGGAAATGTGTTGATATTGAACAAAATCAAAATGTCTTTCCAAAAGTCGAACTCTTAGGAACAATCTAAGAAGTGTTGGATTTCTAGCAGTATAAACACTAGTAAGTTGTAGTACCACGAGTTGTGAGTCTAACCTTATGATTATGCAGTTAATACCAAATGAAATGACATCAGAGAGAAGTTCGATCAACACGCTATACTCAACAATATTGTTCGTCGATCTACCAATACAAATCCCTTGAAAACTCACTAACTCAATGTTCGGAGCGAAAATGGCCCATGTTGCAGAGGACAGATTCTGCGTACTATGACTAGCACCATTAGCATTCCCAACAAATGGTTCTGAAGATTCATACATCTGCAATAAAAATTTAAAGCGGATTACTAACGTCAAGAAAACTCTAAAAAACAAATTAAGATAGTGAATGAAAATCAACAACATATAAACAATATAATACAAAAAATTACTACGCTCATGATTAAGCATAGTAATGTTTCAAATACAACCCATTTCTAGGTTGGGCCAATGGAATCCCATCATAATCAACTAACTCGTAGGAACCCTTAGCAAGAACTCTTATTACAATATAGGGGCCATGCCATAATGGCTCGAATTTCCCTGTACCTATTACATCAGCTTCTTGGTTGTAAAGAAGGACCAGGTCGCCCTCTGAGAAGATGCGAGGCTGGATATTTTTATCGTATTACACCTTTATACGTCTCTTATGTGCTTCTTTGGCCAATTGGGCTTCATGACACATTTCATCTTCTGAGGTGTCAGGTAACAAGTCTATCACAAGTTTTAACGATGATATTTCGCATTGGATTGGTAAGATAGCTTTCAGACCTTACACCAATTGAAAATGAGTAAATCCAGTTGCGTTTCTCACGTAGGTCCGATACGCGCACAAGGTGTAGTACAAAATCAAGTGCCAATTCCTTTTACGGGCTCTTATCATTCGTTGAAGCATTTGTTTAAGAATTTTGTTAATAGCCTCAACTTGTCCATTTGATTGTGGATAATAAGGAGTAGAATTATCATGTGACAATCCCAACTTGGATGTCAATTCAAACATCATATGGTTGCGAAAATGCTTCCCATGATCTGTAACTATAGCCTGTGGGACCCCAAACCATGCAATAACATAGTTGAAGAAAAACAATGCAGTTGTTTGTCCTGTGTTATGAAATGTAAGCATCGCTTCAACCCATTTGGTAAAATAGTCGACCGCGACAATAATATAACCATGCCCCCCGGATGAAGGAGGGTTACAGGTCATGAAATCAATACCCCATTTTGTAAATGGTCCAGCAGAGAAAATAGGATGCATTGGCGTTGGTGGTTTGCAGATTTTACGATAAAAAATATGGCATGCATAACAACTTCCGACTGTGAGGATGAAATCTCAAAAAATAGTAGGCCAAAAGCAACCGGCGGGGAGTATCTTCTGCATGGTAGCATATCCAGATAAGTGTCCACCACAAGCCCCAACATGACAATCATTTAACACTTTTTTGGCCTCCTCATGAGTGAGGCACCTCCTTAAAATGGTATTGACACCATGATGATAAAGTGTATCACCGACAATCAGATAATCTTTGGCTTGGTATCGAATACATCGCTGGTCAGAGCGAGAGGTACTAGGTAGAAAAGTTTGGGTTTGGAGATAATGATGAAATCCCCATACCAAGGATCAGATGATCCGATCAAAAACAGAGACTCGTCTGGAATAGATGGTTCCGACGTAGTAGGATCACTATCAGAGGGAAGGTCACAGAGAAGCTTAGCCAAAACTAAATACTTCTTTTACTTGGATTTGATGAATTCCAAATCAAATTCATGCAAAATGACAATCCATTTTCAATATTTTCCCCCCAGCAATTAACGTGATAAAATGTAAGTCATGGGGTTGAAATCCGAAACTATTGTTGTTTTTCAGAGCAGGATATAATGACGAAATATTTGGAAAGATTGAACAGTTGCCAAGGCAAGATTTTCCATGTACGAGTACTTAACTTTTGTATCATTGAGATTATGACTCAAATAATAGATTAGATGTTCAATTCCATCTTCTACTTGGACCAAAACCATAGTGATGGTCGTTTCAGCCGCGGCGATATATATGAATAATCATTTTGATAATTTGGAGGATACATTAATGACGCTCGGAAAAGATGGTCCTTGATAGCATCAAAAGAATCTTGCGTAACTTGGTCCGAATGGAAGGGAACCCCCTTTTTCAATAATCAAGTAAATCCTTTAGCCATTTTGGCATAGTTTGGAATGAACCTTCTCAGGAAGTTAGCCTTTCCTTGAAGTTTCCATATCTGAAGTAAGTTTGATGGTGCAAGAAAATCAAGAATGGCCTGAACCTTCAGTGGGTCTATTCAAACTCCTTCTTTTGAGACTACAAATATGAGAAATCGAACAGAACCAACACAAAACACACATTTATGCGGATTAAGGTGTATCTTATAGTGTCGGCAACATAAGAAAATGGCTCTCAAATGCATCGGGTGATCAGTCCGATTTCGTGAATGCACTGGTAAATCATCTAGATATGGTTGAACAATGTGCTTGATTTCGTTGAAAGAATAATCCATTGCTCTCTGAAAAGTTGCCCCAACGTTTTTTAAATGAAACGGAAGTTTCCTATATGTGAATGTTCCCCAGGGATAGATGAATGTTGTCTTATGTTGGTCATCTTGGCGGATATTGATCTGATTGTAGCTAGAAAGTCCATCCATAAATGAAAATATTTCACATCCAGCACAATCATCAATAATCTGGTCGATAAAGGGAGTAGGATAGTTGTCTTTTGGACAAGAATTATTAACATCCTGATAATCGACGCACACTCTAATGGTTCCTTGTTTTTTCATAACAGGAATGATATTGGAAACCCACTCAGTTAGCGAAACAGGGTAAATGAAACCAGCACGTAAAAGTTTTTCAACTTCTGCTTTGATGGCAGCGTCTTTCTTCGGATGAACGGGATGAAGCTGTTGACGCACCCATTTTGCATCAAGATACATATTAATAGTGTGTTCAACTATACTAGTATCTATGCCTGGCATTTCTTCGTAAGACCAAGAAAATACGCCACAAAATTCACGAAAAAGAGAGTGATATGAATCAAGTTCTGATGGAGAACAAGATACACCAGCATGAATATTTTCTACAATGTCAGGTTTGGTCGAAACATTGATAGAAATAGTTTCTTAAATATTTGATAAGTTTCTCTTAGAATCGATCGCATTAATTGGAAAATAATTCGAAAAGAAAATTTTGATGGATGGGTGATATAGTTCACTGAGATTATTTTCTTCCTAATTTAGAAGATGGGAATGATGATGATAATATTCTCATGGTTCTCCTTTTGACATCATAGCTTCCAAAATATTTTCATCTGTCAAAAATTTTGAGGAAAATGGATCAGATGGAGTACCAAAATAAAAGGAGCAATCAACCCAAACAATTGGCGACGCTAATTTCAGATTTTCCACCCAAGCCAAATAGATTTATTGCTGTGTCAACTCAATAGGTCTAGGCAGTAAAACATCATCCAACGTATAAATACCAGAAAAACCTGTACTCTCCCTTAAGCCAGATAGAGTGGAAGAGATCATGTAGCAGGTCTCTATACTTGCGATTTCTGCTGACGTCGTGTGCGGCGGTAATGCAAAGGTTCCCATAATAGTGGAATCCTTTAAGAGTCCTAAACCAATGTTCTGAATTTATAGTTGGGGTAAGTGAACAAAAGGAACACTTCCAGTTACCTTCGAAGTGGAGGGAAAAAATGATAATTGATTAATGACTATGATTTTACCATTATGTGGAAAGGCAATCATTCTAAAATATGTAGAAACAACATCAGTCATTGCATATACCCATGGTCTTCCAAGTAAAATATTATAGTAAAGGGGTCCTTCAACCACCTCAACATCAATACTTACTGTTTTTCCCTTTAATTCAACTTGCAAGTTATTGATAGTACCACAAGGTTTGTATGTTCTTCCATCAAAAGCCTTCAACGTCGTTGATGATTGTGATAATCATGGCGAGCCAAGTGACTTCGAACAGTTTAGAGACATAATGCACGTAGATGCTCCCTCATCAATAATAGTGCGATGAACAAGGTGATTGAGAACATTTACTTGGATGGAGAATGCCAATTCTACTGGTAGCTGCAGTACATAGCTTGTATGATTAAAGACGACAAGATTGGAATCAATTAGATCAATTCCACCAACGGCCGACAATAAATCTTTCTTCTAGGAGAGATAATTTTGTAATACCTCAAGAACAGACATAGATGAACGGGATTGAGCTAGATCTTAAACTATATTATAATTTTTTGGAGCTATTTCTCGAGGATTATATGTCGATTTATGAATTACTCCCTTCGGTAGCTTAATTGTCAATTCAGTAATAAAAGTAGGTGGTACTAATTCATTAGATGGATTTGTTGTCGAGGTAGTAGGTTGATCAGTGGTCGGACTACCATAGTATTTATTCCGCATCGATACCAAAATATCTTGTGAAGGTTTTGTGGTGGATAACATAACACTTGGGGACTAGGAGTTGGATCCGTAGTAACCAAATTTGTGTCCGGATTTGGAAATGGGTCTGTCAACACAGATGATTCATGAGAATTCTTGATGATTTTTGAGACTTTAGCACAGTGACGACAATCGCTAACAAATTGGTCCTTGTTACAGATTATGCATGGATAACGAGGTTTCCGTGGTCCTGACGGTTGATCAGATGATCTTTCCTGCGGGTTAGAACTTTTCTTTTTCTTTGATTTCCCCTTTTTCTTACCTCCTGGTTGCTTGTCACTTTTTCCTTTTTCAAATGACATGGAATTAATTTCGGAAGTAGGAGTAGGATCAGATGCAATAGCGTGGTGTGTGTTTGTAGTGCCTATCAAGCCATCTCCGGCATGAGAATATTCTATTTTAGGAGGAACATTGAAATTAGATGGCGGTGCATTAGGGATTTTTTCATAGAGCGTGCCAGACTGAGTGTAAATCAAGTCTAAATATTGTGCACGAGAAATAATTTTCTCTTCTGTGACGACGCCACCTTTAGCCACATCCTCAGTTATAGATGGTAACAGGGACTTAATGAACCATTCAGCAAGGAGCTGATCGGGAACAAATCTCTTAAACATTCGTCGACGGCAACGCAACTCATGAATATGATCTGAAATGTGAGTAGCATTACTCTGCTTAAAGTTGGTAAAGAGTTCTATTCCAGTTTCATATCTGATCGGTAACTGGAAATGGGTCAAAAATAAAGTAGATAAGGAAGTAAAATTGTCAAAATAAGCTCTAGGTTACTCAATGTACCATTTAGCATTCGGACTTGTGAGCATACGTTGGAAAATACATAGTCGAATAGAATCATCATTCAAGGAATTTGATGAAAACCATAAATGATAAGTTATAACATGAGCCGATGGATCTTCTCCAGGGTTTCGATTGAATTTAGGAATATCGGAAGGTAATTTATGAGGTATCACGAGCCACCAAGGAGCATAATTTATAGGATCATTGGTTAACCGGTTTAAACCTGGTAATTCCAAGGTTGCAACAAAAGGAAAATGTTTATTAAGATCAGGTTGAGCATTGCCGGGGTAAGATGGAATTGCTTGGGAAATAGGTCTTTAAGCACCAGCATACGGAATCTACTGCTGGTAACCTAGATAGGGGTTGTTTTTCATGTCAAACGCTTGAGAATTCTGTTGACCAAAACCTGGATATGATACTTGTTGAAATGATGTTTGAGGAATTTGTGCCTGTGGCTACCAAGGGATTTTTCCACCAATGTTATAACCCAAATTAGTATAAGTTGGATTTGGTTTATATGTATAACTAGGTTGTGTTCGTGACACCCCATAGAATGGTACACTAGCTTGTGAATAAATAATTCCTTATACAGGTTGTTGTAAACTAACCAAAGGATTTTGAGTCTGTGGACCCAAAATTTGATGATATTGAGTTGAAGAACTCGCCTGATAAGTTTGATGTACAATATTTTGATTATGTAACAAGCGTATAGCTGTATTAACAAGTGGTAATGAAGTGGGTGTAACAGGTTGAACTGGTTGATACGATTGGACAACCGTTTGTGGTTGGATAGGTAGAGTGGGCTGCCATTGACAAACATTCATGTCAACATTAGTTTGACCAAAAATTGACTGAGTATTGTCATATTGGGTGACCAAATGTTTCCCCCCAGCATAAGGAGGATAATAATACTGAAAATATTATTCCCTGAATTCTGGGAGTCCAGTTCATATGTTACTTAAAGGAATTGACCCACAGTGACCGACTTGATATTTCCCTAATGATGGATGTAATGATTCAATTCATTCAGTACTAACTATAGGACTACCAGTTAAAACACGAGATGATGACATTGGAAAATACCATGAACATGAAGGTGCACCAGAGAAAGTGCTAGATAATGATTTGTAACTTGTTGGGACTGAAGGGCCACCGTGCAAATATGACTCTGGTGAGGTTGTGAATATCGATGGAGTAGCAATGGTAGGAACTGAAGCAATTGGAACAACAAACCCAACCGAAGATGTTGGTTCAGACATGGTTGTTTGACCAAATGTATACCTTCAAAAATCAATGGGAGATTGAATGGAAATGGGATCAACAAAATCAGATGGAAACGATTGAGGAAAATACTGGTACAAGTAAAGGTCTTTCCCAAAATGGGTTGAACTTAAAGGTGTATCAGGTTGTGGGATTTATTCAATCGCAATTAAACCAGGAGGAAGAACTTTACCGTCAGGCCCAAAATATATTTCAGACGGTTGACTGTGCGATATTGGAGTTTCAATAGCTACAGAACTTTGTGGGATGACCAAGGTAGGAACAACTTACGGTTGTTCGACTTCAGGATTAAAATGTGCTGGCAAAGTAGAGACAAGATCTGGATCAATTTATGATTGAACAATGTCGGGTCCAGGAGGTATGGTCTCAGCGATTGAATGGATCGTGACCACAGGTAGTTGTGAACACTCCATTTCGACAATAGTAAATGAACTGGGATGTGAGGAAACAATTTGAGCTAACTCTGGGTTAAAAGATGATGTTTTTCCAGAGGTACAAACTGTACTTGATTCGGCAGATCGTGATCGCCTTCACCTACCAGAAGTAACTTCCGGTGGTAAAGGTGGTTTTAAAGCTAATACATGCTAATGAAGGGGGATAGGATTGTGTTCTTCCACGATTACTGATTTATTATATCCAAAAAAAAAAAAACAAAAAGAGGGTAATTCTAGGCAAAGGGGTTTACCAAGAAAATGTGAACTGCAGAATACCTCCTGGCGAACCAAGAAGTACAAGCAGGTAATCTCCCAGAATGTTGTGTTTGGTGTATCACAATTTCAAGGAATCTGACTCGGTTCACTATGGATGGATAGCACCTAAAATTTGTCCTCCCAAATATACTGAAGGTACGTGTGTTGAACCCTTAGTTAAACTGAGATGGGGGGTGAATCAGTTTAACACATTCATGGACTTTTAAAACTTTCCTTTAAGCTTATTTACACATTCATTTCATGATCAACTTAATATGTGAGCAGCAAGTATTAAGTAGGTTAGATACACCATATCAACACATAAAAATCATGCACATAGACAACAGAAACAAGTGGAAACCCATAAGGGAGAAAACCTCATCTTATTATTGTTGTGATGCAAAGGAAAGCTCCAACTCCCTCTCACCACTGATTTTCTGCAAGCTCCAACCTACAGGAGGCTCCTACATCAATTCTGCAAGCTACAACTTGGAAGGAAGCTCCAACTCCCATCTATTTTTTGCAGGCTACAACCTACAGGAGGCTCCTACCTCAGCCAGCTACAACTGACATCTTATCAAGCTACAACTTGATATGGAAGCACCAACTTCCTCACTCTTTCATAAAAAACACTTGCTGATTTACCTAGATATCAGCTTTGTTTTGTTCTTTCTTCACTGCTATCCACCAGCCTTCATATCTGCCTTATATCCTTTCTGAATCTTCACAACTTCCCTATCTTCTCCTCCTTATTCTTACCCTCTCTACCTCATTTCTCCATTCTCTAACCTCTCTATGCATATCTATGTGATATCATTTATAGGGTTCACCTCATGACTATTTGTATTCCACAGGGAAATTGAGTTGAACAGCCATGACTCTTTGACTTCCACCTTCTCATTTCTTTCCTAGCATATTCAAAAAAAATATAGCAATATGTAGACATTTCAATATTACAGTGGGATATTTCTTTGCCTTCGGAGACTTTCCTTTGCATCACAAACAATATAAAATCAATTAAAACATTTACATTTACATTTTAATCTGATATATCTCATTCATCCCTTTCAGTCCTTGGCTCGCTTTGTGCTTGTATTTTCTGCTGTTGTACTTTAATAGACCCACATTTTCATTCCTATGCATTTCAAATTCAGATTCTGCAAATATGAATACCTTCACTGCACACCTCTTCAAATATGCAATCTCTGTTCACTGTAATTGTGTATCTTCTACATATATAACTTCTTTACAAGTTTAGCCCCAAATGATTTCACAATCTGGAAATCTTTACATGCAGAAGATTTCCTTTTCTTTCTATGGTTCAAACCATATTCCTCAGATTACATTAATATGTAGAAAATCGATTTGTTTCAATAAATGTTTAAACCATGGTCTAAACCCACTTCATGAATTCATATGCAGAGTTTCCTCTATATACCATACTTCAGACCTTGATTAAATAAATATCAACATATGTGCCAACGCTTTATCAATCCCAACTTCGGTTAAAATGTAGACTTCAAAAAATTTGGGGCCCACAACACTTCGACTTTGATTTAAAACAAAAACCCAACGTAATAATGGCCATGACTTCCATATCTCACATTCAGCTATGTTTATATTAATGCGAACCAAAGTTTGACTTTGATGAAACATAATATATCACCATATGAGCTTTATTATTGGACCCATTACATAATGGTCTACAACAAACAACTATTAATTATATGTGTTCACGATTTTCACATCAACCATAATATTTTGACATATATTGCGTCCTCCATTCAGTGTTGTGGAACCTTATAACGGACCTTTTACCACGTTTAACTTCTGCCTTTTCAAATAATATTCAAGCTCAATTATCAATGTAATTCTACAGCTTATCTAACTTACTAAGCTTAGCCTTTGGCTTAGCCAACGTATCCACACATGAGCTTCTAACCATAACACTTCATACAACTCAGGCTATGGTTAAAATTTCAACCACCATTATATATTAAAGATTGGGCCCACAGCTCACATTGCTATATACATCGACCTCATTTAAAATTTTAATTCCCGCACTAACACGTAGTCAGGCCCACAACTTTATAACCCTGCCTTATCCTTCATGCATCTTGATGGTATGAATGTCGTTGATCTCTGATGGCTATCAATCGGACGAATGTCACATTTTTTATTGAATAGAACTTTAACTCAAAAAAATAATGTGAAATGGGTGGATTTGGAATACCACCTAGGCCACATGTCAATCAATGGGCACTATCACATCTTTTTCCACAATACCATTTACCATTTTGAAACTTTGCAAGACCACTAGTTTTGCTTCCGAAACCGCTTCAACTATTCACGAGTCATGGTTCCATTTATCTCATTTGCTCCAGGTTCCGTTCCTAAACTGCACTATTAACCAACGCATTTTCTTGTAGGTCTGTCTTCGTCTTTTCACTACGTCTTTGACTGTGCATCGCATGGGTTACTATATAACTTCACCATTCATTGATTTACACCATATCATATGATCTCGTTCTATTCATGGTTCCATAACTTCTCCTCATATGTTAAACCTGTGCTTCGTGCACATATCATTAACTTCATTGGATTCTGGCTTCACGCTCAATTGCTTCAGATTTATATGCGCCATTACAATTTTCCCACTTAAATAATTTTTTTGATTTCATTACAGGATATCTGCAATCCTATGCTCCAGTGCATTCCATCAAAACACACAAATATAGGTTCCATATTAAATGATAGAATTCCCCTGCTCTTATTAATGCAGTTGTAACCAAAATCGATATACATTCAATTGCACATTCAGATTAACACAGAATACATATAATTCAGGAATCTCAAGGAACCGAAGCCTCCTTCATACATACCGTAGATGCATAAATTCAACTCATTGACAATGTCTTACACAATTTTTTATTGAAGCTCAAGACCATATTAAGTCATTTTCAACAATTTTATCCATTCCTCAGCTATATGCATAGCCTGATCTCAATTCTTATTATAGAGCTAACACCTACTTTCTTATCGAAACTTGAAGCATATTCACAGAGAATTAAATCAACCATTGACCATATAATTCTAAACAAATTCTTTCATATATATCTAATTGATATTACTTACAAACTTCCTGATCCTTGGCTAGATCTTCAAATCAAGTGGCCCTTCTACAACACTACTCTGTCTTTCCAGATCTACAGCTATTTTCCTCTCTGCTTCATGTTTAATGTTCTCTTTTCCTCTCTTTTGCTATCTCTCTACTTCTTTGCTGGCTCTTCTACCTCTCTGCTCCTTGTATGTCTCCTTTGCCATCAATGACAATATTTCCAATAGTCTCCCCCTTTGGCATTGATGGCAATAAACTTCCTCTACTTGCCTTTTAGAGGACCCTTTTTTCTGTTGCTTGCTTTTCCTCCACATTTGACATCAATGGAAAAGGGTTGTACATTTCCTAGTGTGGTTTCCAAATCTTGTCCTTAAAATTCTGATCTTGAGGACCTATTCCATGCACTGCTCACTAGATCTGGCTCTTTTGTGACAATATTTGTTGACTAATCTCCCCCTGGAATGATGCCTTCTTGTCTGATCTCCCCCTAGAATGATGCTTTCTTTCATGTCATAGAGTAACATGTGTAGACACTACCCCTAGTTTGTCTCTTAGATATTCGAATGGTTCTTTAGCAAGAGGTTTTGTGAATATGTCTGCTATTTGTTCCTTTGTTGATAAATATTCCAACTTCACTACTTTTTGTGCTACTTGTTCTCTGAGAAAGTGATACTTTATTGGGATGTTCTTTGTTTTTTAATGAAGTACATGATTTTTTGATATACTTATTGCACTTGTATTGTCACATTTGATAGAAATAGGCTCATCAATGCTTACCTTCATGTATTGGAGAGTTTGTTTCATCCACATTACTTGTGTGCAACATGCTACTCCTGATATGTATTCTGCTTCTATTGTAGATAGAGAGATAGAAGTTTGCTCCTTGCTTAGCCATGCCACCAGAATTTTTCCAAAATAGAATGCACCTCAACTTGTGCTTTTCCTGTCATCCACATAACTAGCCCAATCTGCATCTGTATATGTTTTCAAAGTGAAGCTTTTTATTTTTGGATACCATAGGCCATAATGTGAAGTTCCTTGTAGATATCTGAATATTCTCTTGATTGCTAGTAAGTGATTTTGTTTTGGTGTTGCTTGATATCTTGCCACAAGTCCTACTGCCAACACAATGTCAGGTGTAGAGGCAGTTAGGTATAGAAGACTTCTTACCATGGATCTGTAAAGTCTTTGATCTATATATACAGATCCATCATTAGCACATATCTTGCATCCAGTGATCATGGGAGTTGACACAAGTTTGAATTCTTCCATTTGGAACCTTTCCAACATCTCTCTTAAGTATTTTTCTTGTGAGATGAATGTTCGTGTGTTCTTTTGTTGAATTTGAAGTCTTGAATGGAAGGTGAGCTCTCCAATCATAGACATCTCAAATTATGATTTCATTTCTTCAACAAATTCTTTTGTTAACTTCTCTTTGTTGCTACCAAACATGATTTCATCTACATATACTACTGCAATCAGGGGTTCATTTTCATTAGCCTTTATGTACAAATTGCTATCTACTCCTCCTTTCTTAAAACCTTGTTTTTGCAAGTATTTGTCCAGCCTTGAGTACCATGCACGAGGAGCTTGTTTCAGCCCATATAAGGCTTTCTTTAATCTACACACATAGTCTTGTTTATATGTTAATGAGAATCCTTCAGGTTGTTCCATGTACACTTCTTCTTCTAGATCTCCATTCAGGAAGGCATACTTCACATCCATTTGATATACCTTGAAATCATGATAACATGCAAAGGCCAAAAAAATTTTAATTGCTTCCATTCTGGCTACAGGGGCAAAGGTTTCATCATAATCAAGACCTCCAATTTGTGAATATCCCTTGCATACAAGTCTGGCTTTAATTCTGATTACCTGCCCTTGTTAATTCATCTTGTTCTTGAATATCCATTTTGTGCCAATGACATTTTTCCCAGTGGGTCTTGGAATTAATTCCCAGGTGTTGTTCTTCTCAATTTGGTCCAGTTCTTCATTCATATAATTTACCCATTTTTTGCCTTTGCTGGCTTCTTCGAATTTCTTTGGCTCTATTTGAGATAACATGACTAGGTGTACTTCTTCTGTCTGTTCAACAAGATATCTTCTTGTCTGGACACCCACATTCTTGTCCCTAATGATTTGATCTTCTGGGTGATTCTTTTGAGTGTGTCTCAAGGGACCTTTTGAGTTTAATTCAGTATCTTCTGTTAGCTTGCTCGGTTCATCATTATCTTGGTTTTCTTCTTCATGATCTTTTGGAGGATTTATGCATCTTGTACTTCTTGTTTTGTTTGGTAGATCTTCATCAAATCTTACATCAATGCTTTCCACAATTTTTTTTAGTGTTTTTTTGTAGCACCTGTAACCCTTACTCTTGGTTGCATATCCTAAAAATATTCCTTCAACAGCTCTTGCATCAAACATCCCCAATTTTTCATCATTATTTTTTATGAAACACTTGCTTCCAAAGACTTCAAAGTGCTTGATTCATGTTGGTTTACCATGCCATAATTCATAAGGAGTCTTGTCACAGTTTGGTCTTAAATGAGCTTTGTTAAGAATGTGAACAACTATGTGTACTGCTTCTGCCCAGAAGGTTTGGGGAATGTTACTTTCTTGCATTATTGCTCTGGAAAACTGTTGTACTGACCTGTTTTGTCTCTCTGTGTTGGAGAGGTAAATCCCCTCTGCGGACAGAGGCGATTCCTACTAGCCCAGATCGGGTCTAGCAACAGTCGAGTCATGCTAAGATGCAGGTTCCTAGTTACAAAAGACCAAGATGTGACAAGAGGCCTACCTTAAGTCCCACACTGTTTTTGCTTACAAAGAAGATGGCACTTCCATCCTTCTCTTTGGCAGATCACAATTCTCCCACTTAGCACGTTCGAACACCTACACGTACACGAAGAAACAACAACACACAAACGTAAAAACTAATACATGCAACCATATATCAGTCAGAGAAGATATAATTCATAACATAAGACATGAACATATGAATGGAACCATAATCAAAGTCGTTTATTGTTAATCACAATGAAAGAAAGATACAACTTGAACTCTAATGCTGGATCTTCCTTCGGAGGGTCAACAGTGGAGCACGTCTCGATGAAGCTCGTTGGGATGGGACAATGCTCTCTCTCTTCGGCTGTCTGACGATAGTCTCCTTACTACTGATTCAACTCTATTCAGGCTAGCTTGCAAAGGGAAAATGAAAAGCTTATATATATGGTGGAAGGGGAGTTGGGATCCCTACAATGGTGGGATTGGCCCTATCCTCAAGGAAGCTTCCATGATAGGTGGAAAACCACTTCCCGTATATGGAGATCTGGAGCCAAACCTCCCAACTCATTTTACAGACTCGTTCAGGAGTTGGTTGGAATCAAACTTCTGCTATTTATTTTTAAAAAATAATCCTTATTAAGCTCAGCACAAGTAATACATAGGGATAGAGCGCCAATTGGTGTGCCCTCTTTGGTGGATTTCCCCCATTAGCGCAAGGGTTGAATGGGCTAGTCATGCCAAGGCCAAAAGGTCTATTTTTAGGGCTTTTTACAGGAAACTGTCTTCAGAGGAATGATTGTCCTTGTCAAGGGGGATGCCATGAAAGTGATTTTAGGTCATGTCACTACTCACAGATCACAAAATAGGCCCTGCAATGTCCGGGATGGGGGATTGCAAGGACGGTGACAAATTACTGTGTAATAGATGCCCCTTAAAGCATGAGGCTCGAGAGAGAGAGAGGGGTGAAATTCTTTACAAGAACGTGTCGAACTGAAAGCACTGCCGTCATAAAACCTATGTAGACAAGTACAACTGATATCTCAAATACATGATATGTGGTATGGGTGCAGACATCCATAATAGAGTATACAATAATCAAGATCCAAGGTATGGACGCAACCATCCAGTGAGGATCGTTAAATAGACTCAGTTATGGTTGCAGCCATCCAATCAAAGAGTCATGTAGCCAATCAGAAAATCACATCTTGGATTCCAACAGACAAAATCCAGGGTCTTGCACTCCATCTCAGCCTGAAAAAAGTACAAGTCCAAGCATGTGAATATGTGAGTTGAAGTTGAACATGCAAGAACATCATCTCATTACCAGCCAATGATTAAAGCTGTTAACAGACGCGAGAGGAACCACCAGTAATGATAACGGCCCTCAAGGTACTATAGGTACAATCCACGGAATGTGAACAGTCAGCTGGCATCGAACACCTGCAGAATCATCTGATCGAAAGTCAATGATGAAAACCTTGAGTCGAATGTGAAGAACCTACCATTGAGGCATGCAGGCTCCAAGGTACCGGAAGGGAGTCTCTAGATCAGCTTCCTAGATAATGAGCTGAATTTGATAGGAAGTAACCTTGATCGTAGGTGGGCCATAGTGTTTCCCACATCAGCGACGCGAGACAGAGGAATATAATGTTTGTGAATCAGGATCAGATGAGAATCAAAGGAAGGTTGAAACTACAGAGGTTAACTTCTCTTGAACATATCGGTGGCCCGACAGTGGATTTGGAAATATTTGACATCAAAAGATCATAGGTCATGATGACGAGGCAAAGAACAGTTGAGAGCTAAAAAGGGATCACCCAAACCCATGGAGGCAAGCATAAAAATGAGATGAGATGTTCCCAACCCGACACAAATGCAGACAAGTGTCATGTTCAAGAGCGACATACTGCCAACACGACGATGATACTGGTTCCATTTTTTCCCCACCATTTATGGCGAGTACCCCAATTATTTTTGAAAACAAGCTTGAAGGGGATAGCATATGCTTGTGATATAAGTTTGTCCTTTGGATGAATCCATCCTAGTACATTTAACGAGCCCTAGGAAGGACAAACTCGAATATCGTCATTACGACAGAATCCGATGTCATTAGGTTTTAAGAAGTCTTTCAAAGGAATAAATCAGCGTCTTTTCATGTTTAAAGAGTTTGAAAAGACAGCGGAAAAGTAAACTCCAACAGTCCCTTTTCATAAATAGTTCCTCACATCTGAAAAGGTAGAAAACTATGTCTGAGAAAACCTCCTAGTCGTGATAGGCTAGGGTATTTGTTTTTCGTAAATAATCTATCCCAGCCCGAAAAAGGGGTAGACATATACTAGGTAGATGTTGTTTTGTAGCCAATTTAACAAGCTCAAAACGACAAGTGACTCGACAATCTTTTCATTTTTAGAGAGTTAGAAAAGAGCTTAAAGTTGACTCCTCTTGGAGGAACGAGTGGTATAAAGGGTAGCAACTGGTTCCGGTGATGGTGGAACTGCTCAGAACAAGTAAAGGTTAAGAGGTTGGCTAACAAGACCACTCATTGCAGTGGTTCCTCAGAAATGTGTAAAACAATCAAGTGAAAGCGTATGATCGGCCAAGTAGATAGTGAAGATGGAGTGAGAAAAACAAGGCTCATCTAGAAAAAACAGGCTGATAAAATGGAAATCACGAGAGGTAAAATGGGAATGGTTTCATTTTTACAGAAGCTTGAAATCAAGAAACTTTTCTTGAAATCGGTTTCATTTTTACACAAGCTTGAAACAAAGATAAACTATGCTTGAAACCAATTTCATGTTTACACAAGCTTGAAACACAAACAAACTATGCTTGAAAAAGTAAGCATGCCCCTAGCATGGTGACTCAATTCAAGGTACATGCCCCCCAAGCTTCAATCCATATGAAAGGCAGATGGAGTGAAGTTTCAAATTACGAGATCAAGAGAAAGACTCAACTGGGTTTTTACGAGATCTTATCAAAGACTCGAATTGAACGAGAAAGTGTTTCATTGTTTTAATGAGGTTGACACATTAAAGGAACTATCCTCAGAACACCTTGTTTCATTTTTTAACGAGCCTGACACAAGAAAATAAAATATGATCCAAAGAGCCTGTTTCATTTTTTAAGGAGCTTGACACAAGAAAATGAACTGTGCTCTGACAGACCTTGTTTCATGGTTTAAGGAGCTTGATACAAGAAAACAAACCATGCTCCAACAACCTTGTTTCATTTTTTGAGGAGCTTGACACAAGAAAACGAACCCTGCTCCGAAGACCTTGTTTCATTTTTTAAGGAGCTTGACACAAGAAAATGAACTCTGCTCCGAAGAGCTTGTTTCATTTTTTAAGGAGCTTGACACAAGAAAACGAACTCTGCTCTGAATACCTTGCTCATTTTTTATGGAGCTTGACACAAGAAAACGAACTCTGCTCCGACAGACCTTGTTTCATGGTTTAAGGAGCTTGACACAAGCAGATGAACCATGCTCTAAAGACAACTCATCATGATGAACAATAATTCATGGCTTCCAAGATTTCTACACCAGATGAGAGAACAACATCTCGGAAATCTGGACCCAATGCCCCCAGCACACTATGCACAACGACATCATCATTGAGTACAGGCATGGGGTAGGTAGCCACATAGTTGACCTACGGTGGGGCAGATACAACGGGTGGATAAAAACCAGTAAGGGATGATGGCAGGCCAACTACCACATCAGGACCAAAGAACGAAAGTTGATCAATGGTCACGAACCGTCCTTCATGTGGAAAACAGACCACATGGAAAAGGGAGGAGACAAGTGCTCCCATGGCATATGTTTAATTGCGCCCTAAGAGCATATTGAAATCCAAGGTGCTTGGAACGACCATCATGTCCATATGGATGGTTTTACCTCCAAAAGTAATAGGTAACCTTGGAAGGATCCCTAGCGGTTGACTAGTTATTTTGTTAAACGCCAATAGATTCTGCGTAATAGGCACAAGCGGTGGCGAACTGAAAGCTTTCCAAGTAGTTGAGGATAGAACATTAACAGACGTGCCTTCATCTATAACAGTGCTAGGTATGACCAGACCAGAGGTTTGTACCATTATCTCGAAAGGCACATAAGACAGAAGGCAGTATCCCATAAATCGATTCCAATCAAAGGAAGCGACAAAACTACTCAGAGGGGCTACCATAAAACTGAGATGGTATTCCCCTGGTGTTACGGAAGAAGAAGGAGCATCCTCCATGACCTCCATCTCGAAGGCCGGAGGGGTATCCTCTGGGACCTCCATCACAGGAGGTGGAGGAGCGGCTTCTTGAGATATAGGGATAGGAGAATATTTCTCCAAGTCTGACGAATCTGAAGAAACAAGAAGAACATGAGGGGTGTGAGGTCAACTCTCAACGGAAGAGACCTAGTGCACCATAGACGGGGCTAGCTCAACTGATCCCATGACCAATGGTTGGTTGGGAACGGATTCTTGAATTTGAATTTCCGAGGGAGCAGGATTGACCAAGGATAACTCTTGACCAATCGTAGGATCAGGTGGTGGAGGACTCAAAGAAATTCATTTATAACCAGCTGGAAGGCATGGTGTAGAAACAGTTGAGTTGTCCAAAAAAATTTTGTCTTCATCCATAAATTGACAAAGGTGAATGGCATGGTGCCCTTCACACAACTTACAGGGATTGGTAATCTTACCCTGCTTCTTAGGAGCCTTACTAGCACTAGTTGAAGACGTGCCCTCAACTTGACTCCTAGAAGCCAAGGACAACGGCAGGCGACCGTTGGACCATACTTCGAGCACCTTGGGAATGCCAGTGTAGTATCAAAGAAGATGGTTTCCCTGGCACAACATGCAAGGGAACTTGACTTTCCACGGATGGTTGGAAGGTTCATCAAGAGGAGATGTTTTATAAGTAGTAGTTGTAGCCTTAGCCTCTCTCTTATTGGACTTCTTCTTCTTTGTCTTCTTCTTCTTCTTCTTATTCTTCTTCTTAGCCACCTGGTTACTTGAATCCTAACTTTCACCAAGCGAAGTAGAAGAGGAGGATGCATAAACAGGCGAAGAAGGGGAGAGGTCCACCTTGGAATCAACATGATGCTGTTCAGGCGGAGGAACTGATTGAACAGTAGCCGGGACATTTGGGACCACAGAGGTTGAAAAAAACCAAACAGGAAACCCAACAGTTAAAACAGGAAGGGAAAACGTTGCCATGTAATGAGCACCAACATTTCCAAAAGGAGGAAAAGGACCAGGTTTCCCATCAGAGTGGATTCCCTAGTTGGTGAACTCTGAAAAAGTTGCCATTAGAAACGACCCAAAAAAACACCCTAAGGAAACTAACTTTAACCAGGAATATTTCGTGGGCAATTAATTTTTAAAACATTGAAACCAGACTCTACCATTTCATATTTTAAGAGTCAAGAAACGAGTAAAAGATGACTCTATCTCTTTTAGTTTGGAAACAAGTGTGAAAGGACAAGCGCCTGACGATCTTTTCAAATTTAGGGATTCAGTAAAGATCAAACTGACTGCTCTAGTAATCTAGGTAAGAGGTGCACCAGATATCCGTGAACTGTAATATACACCTTGGTTCAAAAATGAAAGAGAAATCAACCAAGGGCTTCATGTACGTGCAGGAAATCTCCCCGAATGCTGTGTTCGGTGTATCACGGGTATAAGGCGACAGACTCA
This sequence comes from Pinus albicaulis, assembly GCA_034641835.2. NCBI lineage: Eukaryota > Viridiplantae > Streptophyta > Pinopsida > Pinales > Pinaceae > Pinus > Pinus albicaulis. The sequence continues at coordinate 1,495,644,161 of CM076581.1, forward strand.
ACTTCCTATGAATGAAGGATAGCAACCTAATGGGGTCTCCCTCTATATACGTGACAGTACTGGGAGAAAAAGTCCATACTAGTGCTGTCTAAACCCAAAAGGTGAACTACAGCTACTAGGTTTAACGACGTCGGAACACGTCACTAGCCTAGACCTCTAAATATTTCGTTAATGTTTCAACGCTACCTTAAGGTAAATTGAATAAATTTTAGTGTTGATCTTCAATTATTTTTCAATTTCAAGGCCCTATCGCATGTTATCTGAAAATATCCTATATGCATCTATATGAGAGGAGAAATCTTTCAATTCGATGAATGCTATCTAGTTAAGGGAAGAGCTTCAAACAATTATGCAACATACAACAATACTAAAAACTAAACTTTTCCAAACTAGATTACTTTCACTATTCAAAAGTAATCTCAAACATTCAACGATGTGAATAATGCAATGTAATCTATGCAAAATTCTCTTTTTTGAAAACTATGCAATTGTAATCTATGCACAATTTCCTTTTTCTTTTCAAATGATAAGAATGCACTCAATGCATTTTTCGATGAAATGAGAATCTACTTAATGCATGCTTTTAATGAAAGAGAATGCACTCGAAGAGATTTTTAGCTTTCAATCATCAAACAATGTGATATAAATTCAATGATAAATCTCAAAAATACTTTCCAATGCAATGTGATCTAATGCATTTTAACGAAAAGAAAACTATGAGACGAAAACTAAATAAACACAAATCTTCTCAATGAAGGATGAATGCAAAAGTGATGCAAACAAACACTAAGAATGCAATCGTTGTTTCAAACACTGTGTAACAAAATTTCCTCAAAAGGCTACAAGACATATGAGGTCAAGCACAAAGAGGACTTCCAAAGCATGAGATCAAAACAAGGCATTCATTCCCTTTTACATCAAGAAATCATGGAGAGAAGACATTTCAGCTAAACAATGAGCAATGTAATCTATGATCATACAGAGAAAATACTGGGAGGGAAAGACACACTGGTGAAGGATTTAGGGAAAAAAATCTCAATTTTCACACACCCCGAAATTGGCATGACTTTTGTGAGTCAAACTAGCGCCAACTGGCGTGACTTTCTCACTGACAGGGGATGGTGCGAGTGATGAATTGGAAATGTGTGCCAATGGGCGCGACTCTTAGGGTGGAAACTGCGCCAATCAAGCCAACCATGAAAAGATGAAAATTTCAAAAAATCAAAGGTCAGATCTGATCCTCTGGGGCTGAACATGGGTCTTACACCGAAAGGAGGCAAACCAGAAGAGAAAATAAAGCAGACAGAAGCCAAAAATGACTGAAAGAGACAAGACAAACTCCAATCCAATCCCGAGTGGAGTCGCCAGTTTTTTGGAGAGGTAAATCCCCTCTATCGACAGAGGCGATCCCTACTAGACCAGATCGGGTCTAGCAACAACCGAGTCACACTAAGACGTAGGTTCCTAGTTACAAAATACCAAGATGCGATAAGAGGCCTACCTTAAGTCCCATGCTGCAGTTGCTTTCATAGAAGATGGCGCTTCTGTCCTTCGCTTTGGCAGATCACAAATCTCCCGCTTAGCACGTTCAAACACCTGCATATACACGAAGAAACAACAACACACAAACGTAAAACCTAATACATGCAACCATATATTAGTCAAAGAAGATATAATTCATAACATAAGACATGAACATATGACTGGAACCATAATCAAAGTCATTTATTATTAATCACAAAAAAATAAAGATATAACCTAAGCTCTGATGTTGGATCTTCCTTCGATGGGTCAACAGTGGAGAACGTCTCGATGAAGGTCGTCGGGATGGGACAAGGCTCTCTCTTCTGCTGTCTGATTATAGTCTCCTTACTACTAATTTAGCTCTATTCGGGCTAGCTTGCAAAAGGAAAATGACAAGCTTATATAGATGGAGGAAGGGGAGTTGGGATCCCTACAATGGTGGGATTGTCCCTATCCTCCAGGAAGCTTCCATGATAGGTGGAAAACCACTTCCCCTATATGGAGATCTGGAACCAAACCTCCCAACTCATTTTAGAGACTCGTTCAGGAGTTTGTTGGAGTCAAAATTTCGCCATTTATTTTTAAAAAATAATCATTATTAAGCTTGGTGCGAGTAATACACTGGGAAAGAGCACCAGTTGGCGCCCCCTCTTTGGTGGTTTTCCCCCATTGGCACGAGGGCTAAACTAGTTGGTCGCGCCAAGGCCAAAAGGTATATTTTTAGGGCTTTTTATAGGAAACTGTCTTCAGAGGAATGATTTTCCTTGTCAAGGGGATGCCATGAAAGTGATTTCAGGTCATGTCACTGCTCACAGGTCACAGAATAGGCCCTCCAATGCGTGGGAAGGGGGATTGTAGGGATGGTGAAAAATTACTGTGTAACACTTTGCCACTCCATTCTGTTGAGGTGTACCTGCAATTGTAAACTATTGTTTTATCCCATGCTCATTGCATAGGTCTACAGCATCATAGTCTATGAATTCACCTCCTCTGTCTGATCTGATGCACTTTAGCTTGCATCTTGTTTGATTTTCTGCCAATGCCTTGAATATCTTGAATTTATCAAGTCCTTCAGATTTATATTTGAGAAATGATACCCATGTCATTCTGGAAAAATAATCTATTATCAGCATGAAATAAGATTCTCCACTTGGTGCTTTAGTTCTTGAAGGTCCACACAGGTCCATGTATACAAGCTGAAGTGGCGTACTTGTTGATATTTCATCTTTGGTTTTAAAATATGTGCGGGTATGTTTTCCCAATTGGAAAGATTTACATATGGTATTTAAAGGCTTCTTTATTTCTGGAATATCTCTGATTGCTTTCTTCTTGCTCAGACTGATGATATGGTCAAAGTTAAGGTGTCCCAATCTTCTGTGCCATAACCATGATTCATCAAGTTTGCTTAGGTGGCATGCTTCATTCTCTTCTTTCACTATATAGACATTACTTTCTATTCGAATGCCTTTGATCAAGGTCTTTCCTATGGTGCTTGATCTTACTTCATAGTCTTGTGCTCTAAAAAGAACTTCACAGCCTTTATCACACATTTGACTGACACTGAGCAGATTTGATTTCAGCCCATCCACAAATAGTACATCTTGGGCCTTTCCTCTTCCATTATCCAGACTAACTGAGCCTTTTCCTTTGATTTTCCCTGCTTTATCATTTTTATATTTCTAGATTACTTTTCATCAAAGGTTATAAACTTGCTTCTATCTCCAGTCATACCATTGGCTCTTCTAATCTTGGGATATTAGAGCTAGGTCACACTTATTCAACTTCTTTTTCCACTGCAGGCAGCTATTTGTTTGGCACCTTTTCTGAGAATATGGACCACATTCTTTGAGAGGACATTAGGAAGACATATGTCCGATTTTATGGCATACACAACATTTTATCATATTTTTAGCAGAATTATGAGTATGAGTGAACTCTCCATAATTCATAAATCTCCTTGAGGTTTTGAACATTATGCTTTGTCCTTATGTTCTACACTTCTTGGCTTTATGCTGAATTCCTTAGAGTAAAAACAATACCCATAGAAATAATTAGCGTACCTGATGAAGGGTTGTCTTCTCCATTTGTTTGCTTGAGGTATTCTTTTCACTCTTTGCATCATTTGATGGTTGGAATCGATTCTCCTTTTATGAGAGTATGCAGCAATATGTCCCAGTTTGTGGCAAGCATAATAAGTGAAATGTTTCATGGGGGGGGGGGGGGGGGAGAATCTCCTTTGATAGCTTCGAAATTTTATATATTCAAGATTATATGAGCCTTTTTCAGTTGACTGTTTATTTATTTCGTTCTTTGTTATTTGAGGTTCCTTCATGTTTCTATTTACTTCATTGCAGGCTTCTACTTATGTGGGAACCTTCTGAGCTACTTCATTATCCTTAACAGTTTTTACAAAAATGATATTCATGTTATCTGTTTCTTTGACTTTACTTTTTTCTCCTTCATAGCCTATCCCAGTTTTTATCATAGGAGATCTTTGAGCTTCTAGTATTTTATTCAACTTAACAGAGCTTGTCATTGGAGAAGTGTTTATTGACAATTTCCTTTTGATGTTTTCTAATTTCTTCCTCAAGCATACTACTTCTTCTTCTAGTTTCTCTTGCTTCTGAATTTTATCCTCAATTTGCTTAAGTAAAGTGTCTTCTACCTTCTTGGCTTCTTCAAGCTCTACTTTCAACTGAATGACGTCTTTTGAATTTTTTTTTTCTCTTACATATTTGATGAGAATGTATTTTTGTTTTCTGCACTTTAGTTTAAGTATGTCTATTTCCTCCAGGGCACTTCTTAGCTCCCCCTCAAGATCAACTTCACCTTCCTCCTCATCTTCTAGAAGGAATCCTTCAAGCTCTTCCTTGGCCATCAATAAAAATTTAGAGGTTCCTCTTCATTTGAGGTTTCATGTGAGTTTTCAGATGCACTGCTATCTTGTTGAGCATAAAATGATTTTCTCCTGTATCTATTCCCTTTCTGCCAGTTCTTTGATATGGTTTTCTCTGACTCTTGAGTTTGATTCTTTGTATTCTTATGAGGACACTTAGAAGCATAGTGTCAAACTCTTCCACAGTTAAAGCATTTAAATGGAAGTTTACCTTTATACTTTCCTGAGCCTCTTTCTAATATTCTGATAAATTTGGCCTCTTCTTCATCAGAGCAGGAGCATGCATCTTATTTTTCTTCTTTGTTCTTCTCTGTATTCAAGGCTGCCTCCCTCACATTTGACTTCCTCTGTGGCAGTCTCATCTCATAGGTTGTTAATTTTCCAAGTAATTGGTTCATGGTAAAATTTTCCTAATGAGTTTTTTCTTCTATGGTAGAAACCTTGGGGTTAAAGCTGGATGGTAAAGATCTTAGAATCTTTTGAACAATTACACATTCTTTTATGGTTTCTCCTAGAGCTTTCATGTTATTCACAATTTCTGCAACCCTTAAAAATAAGTTGTCAATGTCTTCATCATCATTCATTTTTATATTTTCAAACTGAGCTCTATAGACTTGAAGTTTTGCTATCTTTACCTTTTTGTCTCCCTCATGGATGTTTTCTAGTGTATCCCATATTTCTTTGGCAGTCTTTTTGTGCATTAATTTAATAAATTCTTCCTCACACAGTCCATTTAAGAGTGCGTTCATGGCTTTTGCATTAGCTACAAAATCTTGTTTGGCATCTTTCTCTGAGTCAAACTCGTTTGGGGCATATCCCAATTCCAGAGCAGCCCAAACTTCTGTTCCTAGAGACATTATGTACATCCTCATTCTTATTTTCCAGAAGGCATAAATTGTACTGGTGAACAAAGGGGCTTTAGTTGTTGAGCATCCTTCTATATTAGCCATCTTGGTGACCTAGGATCTCCTTCCAATTGTTAAACTGATACAAAAGGAACCTGCTGTGATACCAATTGTTGAACCCTTAGTAAACTGAGAGGGGGGGTGAATCAGTTTAACACAGTCATGGACTTTTAAAACTTTCGTTTAAGCTTATTTACACCTTCATTTCATGATGAATTTAATATGTGAGAAATCTTAATATGTGAGTAGCAAGTATTAAGCAGATTAGATAATGAAATAGAAAAATTAATATGTGAGCAGCAAGTATTAAGCAGATTAGATACACCATATCAATACATAAACATCATGCACATAGACAACAGATATAAGTGGAAACCCATAAGGGAGAAAACCACATCTTATTATTGTTGTGATGCAAAGTCAAGCTCCAACTCCCTCTCACCACTGATTTTCTACAGGCTCCAACCTACAGGAGGCTCCTACCTCAATTCTACATGCTACAAATTGCAAGGAAGCTCCAACTCCCATCTATTTTCTAGAGGCAACAACCTACAGGAGGCTCCTACCTCAGCCATCTACAACTGACATCTTATCAAGCTACAACTTGATATGGAAGCACCAACTTCCTCACTCTTTCATAAAAACCACTTGCTGATTTACCTGGATATCAGTTGTGTTCTATTCCTTCTTCATCTTCGTCCATGAGCCTTCATATATGCCTTATACCCTCTCTGAATCTTCACAACTTCTCTATCTACTCCTCCTTCTTCTTACCCTCTCTACCTCATTTCTCCATTCTCTAACCTCTCTATGCATATCTATGTGATATCATTTATAGGGTTCACCTCATGAATATTTGTAATCCACAGGGAATTCGAGGTGAACAGCCATGACTCTTTGAATTCCACCTTCTCATTTCTTTCCTAGCATATTAAAAAAAAATATAGCAATATAGATACATTTCAATATTACAGTGGGATATTTCTTTGCCTTCGAAGACTTTCCTTTGCATCACAAACAATATAAAATCAATTAAAACATTTACATTTTCATCTGATATATCTCATTCAACCCTTTCAGTTCTTGGCTAACTGTGTGCTTGTCCTTTCTGCTGCTATAGTGTAACAAGCCCACATTTTCATTCTTGTGCATTTCAAATTTAGATTCTTCAAATCTAAATACGTTCACTTCACTCCTTTTCAAATCTGCAATATCTGTTCACTATAATTGTGTATCTGCTGCATATATAACTGCTTTATAAGTTTAGCCCAAAATGATTTCACAATTTGGCAATATTTATATGTGAAAGATTTTCTTATTTTCTGAACTGGGCAATTTAAATAAATGTGGAAGCTTGCCTTTTCTTTCTATGGTTCAAACCATATTCCTCATATTACATTAATATGCAGAAACTCGATTTTTTTCAATAAGTGTTTAAACCATGGTCTAAACCCACTTCATGAATTCATATGCGGATTTTCCTCTATATACCATACTTCAGACATTGATTAATTAAATATCAACATATGTGCCAATGCTTTATCAATCCCAACTTTGGTTAAAATGCAAATTTCAAAAAAATTGTGGCCCACAGCACTTCGAATTTGATTTAAAACAAAAACCCAACGTAATAATGGCCACGACTTCCATATCTCACATTCAACTATGTTTATATTAATGCGAACCAAAGTTTGACTTTGATTAAACATAATATATCACCATATGAGCTTTATTATTGGACCCATTACATAATGGTATACAGCAAAAAACTATCAATTATATATGTTCACGGCTTTCACATCAACCATAATATTATGACATATATTGCGTCCTCCATTCAGTGTTGTGGAACCTTATAATGGACCTTTTACCACGTTTACCTTCCGCCTTTTCAAATAATATTTAAGCTCAATTATCAATGTAATTCCATAGCTTATCTAACTTACTAAGCTTACCCTTTGGCTTAGCCAACGTACCCACGCATGAGCTTCTGACCATAGCGCTTCATAAAACTCGGGCTATGGTTAAAATATCAACCACCGTTATATATTAAAGATTGGGCCCACAACTCATGTTGCTATATACATTGACCTCATTTAACATTTTAATTCCCGCACCAACACATAGTTGGGCCCACGACTTTATAACCCCGCCTTATCCTTCATGCATCTTCATGATGTGAACACCGTCAATCTCCGATGGCTATCAATCTGACGAAAGTTGCATTTTTTATTGAATAGAACTTTAACTTGAAAAAATAATGCGAAATGGGTGGATTTGGAATACCACCTGGGCCACATGTCGATCAATAGGCACTATATCATTTTTTTCCACAATACCATTTACCATTTTGAAACCTTGCGAGACTTCTGGTTTTGCTTCTGAAACTGCTTCAACTATTCACGAGTCATGGTTCCAATTATCTCATTTTCTCCAGGTTCCGTTCCTAAACTGCACTATTAACCAACACATTTTCTAGTAGGTATAGCTTCGTCTTTTCACTACGTCTTTGACTGTGCATCGCATGGGTTACTGTATAACTTCACCATTCATTTATTTACACCATATCATATGATCCCGTTCTATTCATTGTTCCATAACTGCTCCTCATATGTTAAACCTCTGCTTCACGTACATATCATTAACTTCGTTCAATTCTGGCTTCACGCTCAATTGCTTCGGATTTATATGCACCATTACAGTTTTCCCACTTAAATAATTGTTTTGATTTCATTACAGGATATCTGCAATCCTATTCTCTAGTGCATTCCATCAAAACACACAAATATAGGTTCCATATTAACTGATAGAACTCCTCTATTCTTATTAACGCATTTGCAACCAAAATTGATATACATTCAATTGCACATTCAGATTAACACATAATACATATAATTCAGGAATATCAAGGAACCAAAGCCTCCTTCAGACACATAAATTCAACTCACTGACAATGTCTTACACAATTTTTTATTAAAGCTCAAGACCATATTAAGTCATTTTCAACAATTTTATCCATTCCTCAACTATATGCATAGCCTGATCTCAATTATTATTACAGAGCTAATACCTACTTGCTTATCGAAACTTGAAGCCCATTCACACAGAATTAAATCAACCATTCTCCATATAATTCTGAACAAATTATTTCATATATATCTAATTGAGATTACTTACAAACTTCGTGGTCCTTGGCCAGATCTTCAAATCAAGTGGCCCTTCTACAACACTACTATGTCTTTCCAGATCTGCAGCTCTTTTTCTCTCTGCTTCATGTCTAATGTTCTCCTTGCCTCTCTTTTTCTATCTCTCTACTTCTTTTCTGCCTCTGCTACCTCTCTTCTCCTTGTCTATCTCCTTTGCCATCAATGACAATATTTCCAACAACGTGGAGGCCCAAGTTCGTATTAGCGTTGTCTGATGCGAAAGCACATAGTGAGAGGACTCATTTATAATTATCGTACTGTAACACCGACTGATATACCTGAATGTATGTGGATGAGCTACGATATACTTATGTATGTGGAGTGAGGTATCACACTCGGAATGTATCACAGACAAGTTAATGAGAGCTGCTATGTTTTACGATGCCGGAACACGTCTATGGCCTAGATCTTCTAAATGTTATCTGTAATGTTCCAAAGCGTTGTTAAGTAAATTGAGATTTATTTTATGTTGATATTGCTTAACAATTTTCCTTTCATGTTCACCGTGATGATGTGTTTGAAATTCCTAAAATGCAAGCTAAGAATGATAAACAAACTTTCACTTTGAGCTTTTTCAATGAAGAACCTAGCTACTAAGGGAAGAGAGAAAATAATTTGAGAGCAAACAAATCAATGGGAAAAATAAATCAATGAATCTCAAACTAAATGCAGATTTACTAATGTTCCTTTTGCAAAAAACACATAATCCTACATGCAAATGCAAGTTTTTCTTTTCAATTTCCTTAATGTCATGAATGCAGAAAAGAAACTAGGTGTAGTAGATCAATAATTCAAATTCTTTTTACTCTCGAGAAACGAAGAATAAACAACAATTTCTCTTTTGAAGGAAAAACGAGGATTTCAACAACAATTTCTCCTATCAAGGAAATGAAGATTTTACGACAATTTCCTATTTCGAAAGAAAATGATTCTTAATTCGACCATAAAAAATACTTTGAAATCAACTTGTCAATGATAAAGAAAAACTTTTCTAAATAAACATTGAACAAATTTTCAAGCAAAGGAGGAAGAAGTATATAGAGTCACTGGTCAATTGAGCATTAAAATTTTTAGAACACAATAGTAAACAAAACTGAAGCAAGTTGAAAAGTGAAATTCAAGATAATTTGGTCACTTTCAGGAGTCAACACAGTCTCCAAGGGGAGATAGTGCTCTGCAACGCAGGCCTGGAAGGGAGACAGTGCTCTGCAAAGCACCGTGTCCAGTCTAAGGGTGCATTGGGCACAATAGACAAAGAAAAATATTATCGTTTAACTCACTGTCTTTGCAAATTAAGCTCTAAAATAATTTAATATTTATGTTTAATAGCTACTGGGTGGGTAAACAAAGAAAATCAGAGACTAAAACACCTAGAACTAAGAGAAATTCTCCCCAGCTGAGTCGCGAGTTTGTTGGGCCATAATTGTAATCTACAGATAAATTATGCTTCCCTAGACCAGTGCTAGTCTTGAACAACAGGTGAAATACTATACTACTATTTCTCCTAATTCAGAATATATATATAGAGAGGATTGGAGGCTTACTTGTCCAGTCACCTCCAAATAGCTCCTTCTGTCGCTTCTATTGCAGCTTTAAATTCAAGCGGTTTGTGAGTTGAATGCTTCCTACAAGAAAGAACACTGAAACAACAGAAGATGCAATAATATAGATATATATTCAAGCTAGTTAGCTAAATCAGTAAAGTATAAACTACATTCATCAACCAAGATCTTACAATATGGAAAATCAAAGTCAATACAGATGCATGTAGGGAAAAATTAGAAGTACTCTTTATTGATGATAGAAGGAGAGGTTACAACCTAATGACTGATTTGAAGTGACCTTCCAACAAAGTTCCCAAGCCTCATCACAGTATAAATATCTCCAGTAGCAGCTTCATAAATCAAACTCTCAATTGAAAATTCTCCATCATTTCTCTACTCAAATTATTCCATCTCAAACACTTAGATCTGTGTTCAATTTATAGATGAACTATAGGTTGTTTTGCAGTCAATAACTTTCCAAAAATAGGCAAGACATGTTTCCATTCATGTAGATTTCAAATGGACACTTGGATCCAAAGCTTGACACATGTGAACTCTTCTAGAAGGCACTGGTTAAGTGGAGATTCTAGAACAATGAGAATTTTTCTCCTAATGTGACCAACGCACCTGTGAATGTTGGGAAGTGCTTTGTAGAGTAGCCTTGGATGGGACTACCTGCATATGCAACACACTTAGGCCCCTTAGAACCTGCGTTGGTGAGCTCTCATATGTTATACAATAAGCTTCAAACCATGGAGACCTTTGCTTGATGAAAGTATTGTTTGATTTGTCTTGTATTTTGTCTTAGAGCATATAACAACTAAAATGATAGGGAATGATAGACCCTTGATCATCGGTCCTCGAGATGATGCCCAGTTAACTAGGTCATTGGGAATGGTGCCCAAATTGACCTATAACAGAACCATACATCATTTCCTCTGGTATACTGGCAAGGAAATCCAACTCATAAGATATGTAACAAACCCTCCCACATTTACCCAAATCCACAAACACACTAGTGTAAACATGAGATGATAGTTATTGTAAGAGATTTTATTTCCATGATGCACTTATGAAAAATGGGGTCCAGATGTCCAAAACTGACTGAAAATACCCAGGGACACATGATCACAATATTATCAATGTAATTTGACCCAACACTATTTCATTTCAGTTTCATTTCCTTAATTTTAATATAACTTTCTATTTTTGGTAGTTTTTTCGGGTTCTAAAATTCTAAGGTCGTTTTGAGGGCCTAAACAACATTTTCAAGGAAAATGGAGAGACTAGGAAAGGTTACAATCTATATTACTAGATTTTTTTCACCCTCCTCATGGATATATTTGAAACGAGGCATTATGATAGTCAAATAGAGATCATATGTCTAAGTTACAACCCCGAGAAGTTGTTGGTCTGAATTACTCATTTATTCAAACACTTCGTGGTCATCGTGCATTTATTTTATAAATACACATATGTTCATTAATTCAATAATATCACCAAAGAATTGTAATTAACACATTAATAAACTAAACATTCATTCTTGAAGAAAAAATTGACCTAGACTTCCAAGAACACACTAGATATTTCGTCAAACAGATGAAAAACATGTAATCTATAGGTCATGAATACATATTTAAACACATGGGTCTAATAATTATTTGAGAATTATCAATAAGGTGTAATTCCCTCTCATAATAGCTACAATAAAATATATTTTCTCATGCATTCATTAACCATTCATCAACAAATTAAACACATCAATATAACTAACATATAACCAGAAAATAAGCAATATATACACCATGATGAAACAACCACCAAATCCACATAATAACGAGAAAAATTACTCATGGAAATACAAGAGGGAAAAATCTCTTGTTAAAACATGCAAATCCAACCAAGTCAGGGACTTCCATGTACCACTTGAAAATAGATTTAGTTGAACCAATTCCCTTTGTCTTCCAATCACCCTTGTGCCATATTCCAAGCATGAATGTGGGACTCACATAAAACCAACTAGGGCTTCCTCAGGATTTACCGTGGATCCTGCCATTACTACTCAAGGGATTCCTAGGCCCAACACCCTCATCTATACAACCAAGCTTTGCAGTGTATCCTGTCATTATTGGTCAAGGGATTCCTAGGCCCAAACATTAAACATACACTACCTAGACTTACCACAATCCTTCCATATACTAGTTAAGGGATCACTAGGTACTAAAAAAGCTTGGATCCCCTAGATCTCACCACCTAAACTGTGAGGAATTTCCCCATCTCCACCCTTAGGCTTTACCGTGTATCACGCCATTATCGGTCAAGGGATTCCTAGGCCTTTGGGAATTTTTCCTAAGACCACCCCACTCATTTTTTAGCACATCTAGAAATCCATCTCAACGAAGTAAAACAACCCCATCAAACCATGGCTATCTAGAAATGGAAAGGAAAGGTTGAAAACCATTATCACACCTGGAAAAACCCATGCCAATTAAAACAAGAGAACTAAACACCTACATGCATGTCAAAGCTAGCAAGGTAATATGGCATAAAAATTGATACCTTCAAGTAATCCCTCTTCATCCACTTGATCCAAATCTTCCTTGATTCCCTTTGATTTTTTTTTCCTTCCTTTTCCTTCCTTTCTCCAATGTTATAGTGCTCCAAGAATGCTCTAAGTGTGCAAGAGTATGAGAGAGAGAGAGAGAGAGAGAGAGAGAGAGCTCCAAAAGTGAACCAATGAAAGCAATCAAATAATCCTCAAAAGCCTTTCTATCAATGAGGCCTCTAGTTTCTTTATTTTCCATTATTTTCCTTCAATATTCTCCTCACATGAAACCTATGACCTTTCGCCTTTCTTTTCTCCTAATTTCCTTTATTTTCATAAATAAAATATCAATAAATGCATCTTTTTCTTTTCAAATCCTTTTCAATTTCCTTATCCATAATACACCAAATGAACACCCACTAGGATGTTTTTCCCAACATTAAGCCTGGTATACATGTCTCATCACCTTGGTATTATTTTTCTTTTATTAATTTTATTACATGGATTTTTAACCAAGGCTATTACAGAACCCACCCCCACCCCCACCCCCCCCTTGGGGGAACACCATCCTTGGTGTTCAATGACACCTTCAACAAGATAAACTGCTAAAAACCAAGACATACTTCCCATTGGGCTTTATAACTTAGCTGAACGCAATATTTACAATGACATCTTGCTAAATTAAAACCAACATGACAAACATAGCAAAAATGAAAATCATACTGCTTATTAGATCTTTATAACACAGCTCAAAGAAATATTTACATTGGACATATGCATATATACACATAACCAAAACAAGACACAAAAATATATACCAAAACTCCTTTACCTCAACTAGAAAACAAGGATACATATCCCTCATCTGATCGTCCATATCCCATGTAGCTTCATTGACCCCAAAGTTCTTCCACTACACTTTAACTTGCTCAGTTGCTCGATTCTGGAGCATGAACTATTTTTGCTGCAAAATTCATTGAGGTTCTCGATGGAATTCTCCATCTAGATCCATCTAGAATATAGACCAGTCAATATCATGATCAAAATCTTTCACATATTTCTTAAGAAATGAAAAATGGAAAACATCATGGACTTTCACTATATTAGGTAGTGTAATTAGGTAAACCCTTCCCCTTACTCTTATGCTACCGGTATGTTGTGTAGATTGTATGGAAAACCTGATACCACTAGGTTTTCAGTAGATTTGGTCCCATTGATTGACGCTATCATCAATTCCTTAGTTCTAAATTGGGCAAATATCCTATCTAATAATTTATCCAAACACATCATGGAGTATAGGAGTAAAAGTAGTGTTTCATCCAGAGAAATACCTCCCTTTTATGTGAGTGCCTATGTCATGGACACAATTTTATTTTCTTCTAGTTTTCCTACCATGGAATGGAAATGGACTACCCAAGACCCTACCCCAATCGACATTTACCACAGAGCCCTTTTGGATTCAGATTTCCATCTACATTTTTAAAAAATTTGCCATGGATTCATGTTTCCTATGCACTAGATGATATTTAATGAGAAATCCCCTAAGGTTTCTAAAGAAGCTAGTATAGATATTCTTTCTGTTGCTAGATGGTTTGCAGAGGAGAATTTTACATATGTCAGAGTATTTGGGAGTTATGCTTCTCCCCACGTCCTACCATATTATGTTCCTAATAAGTTACTTGCAAGAGAGATAGCCTACCAGCTTGTTAATGGTATTTCTAAACAGCTGAAAGATGCTAAGAAGGATGTTTGGCCTAATTTTCCTTTAGAGTGTGGTACTTTTGCACATTTTGATATTGACCATGACTACAAGGAAGTTTCAAATATTAATCTATTGAATTTGACAGTAATGCCAAAGAGGCTGTATGATCCAAATGATGTAATTAAAAACTACATCATTGAGCTCGAAATGAAGCCTTTTGTAAATATTTGACGATCTCTTTCAAGGCATGGAAAAGACATTGTTACCGATGAAATAGGTAACCACACTGTTACCTACTTTTTTTTGGCAGCATAAAAAGCACCCGATTTTAAAAAGTGGTGATGCAAAATCACCCCTTTTTTTTTGTGCACATTTTTGACACTCTAATATTTTTATTTATGAAGTATGAATATTTGTTTTAAAATGTTAGTGATTTTCATGTTGGTAATAAAACACAAAACTTAGATAATATATATATATATATATATATATATATATATATATATATATATATATATAATAAAAAAACCAATAAAAATGTAAAAACAAAAAAAATTAACTCGTAAAAAAAAAATTAAACAAAAATAAATAAACAAAAAAAAAAAAAAATCGAAAATTATATAAAAAGAAATGACAAAATTTAAATAAAAAAAAACACATAATTTAAAGAAAAAAACAAAAATTAAACAAAAAAAATAAAAAAATAAAAACATCAAAAACTTTTTTTTTTTAAAGTTATTAAAAAAAACCATATAATTATTTTTTAGAGGAGAGGAATAACCTGTTTCTGAGTTTATTTATTAACCCAACGTTTTAGACTGTCTATGTGAGTCCATGAGGGGTAGACGTCAAGGTGCTTTGAAAAATTGAGAGAATAGGGCAAAAGAATGTATAAATAAATAGTGGATAAAGAGGATCTTCATGAAAATTTTATGAAAGTTGGCTAAGCTGGGAGAGAATATAGGAAAAAGTCTAAATTAATTTTTCAGATTTATGGATAATTAAATTAAGTTGTAATAAGGAATATTATTATAAATAGATGATATATTTTTGGAATGAAATAATTTGGTTAATGTATTTAAATTAATATATATGATTAAATTAACTTATTAAGTTAATATGATTGTTAATGTAAAGTTATTCTTTGATTTTAGGAAATTAAAAAAAAAAAATATTATTATTTTTTATTTTATTTTTTTGTTATTTTATTTTATTATTATTATTATTATTATTATTTTAATTTATTATTATTATTATTATTTTAAATTAATTAATTTATTTATTTTTTAAGGAAGGCTTATGTACCTAAATAATCTAATATATTATTTATTTAATTTATTTATTATTAAATTATAGTGATATGTATTTGGTTGGATAATTCCATAATTTTAAATATTAATTTACTAATTTATTTACTTATGTTATTAATCCATTTATCTAATTATTTACCATAAATTACTTATTTTATTTAAATTTAAATTTATTTATTTATATATTTATATATTTATTATTTATTTATTTATTTTATTTTATTTTATTTATTTATTTATTTTTATTTTATTATTATTATTATAATAAGGGTTATGATGTATCTATACTAGATCTT
Organism: Pinus albicaulis; assembly: GCA_034641835.2. Classification (NCBI taxonomy): domain Eukaryota; kingdom Viridiplantae; phylum Streptophyta; class Pinopsida; order Pinales; family Pinaceae; genus Pinus; species Pinus albicaulis. Next base: position 1,495,660,089 of record CM076581.1, read on the forward strand.
TAAAAGTTTTTAATGTCTAGACAGGTTTTGGTGTATTAAGGGTTTCCATGTATTAAGGGTTCCTATATTCTCTCCCAGCTTAGCCGACTTTCATAAAATTTTCATGAAGATCCTCTTTATCCATTATTTATTTATACATTCTTTTGCCCTATTCTCTCAATTTTTCAAAGAACCTTGACGTCTACCCCTAATGATGGACTCACATAGACAGTCTGAAACGTTGGGTTAATCAATAAACCTTAAACAAAAATATTCTCTCTCAAAACGATACCTAGAGTGACTTTCTATTTAAAACCATGAAAATAATTAAAAATAATAATAATAATAAAATTTACCTAAAAATAGCTAAAAAATTAAAAATTAAATTAGATAAAAAAAAAAATATAAAAAAGAAAATTAAATTTAAAACAAATAAAAAAATAATAATAATAAGAAAAAAAAAACAAATTTTAAAATTAACAAAGAAAACAAATAAAAAAAACAAATTTAAAATTTAAAAAGAAAATTAAAAATAAAAGAATTAAAATAAAAAACTATCATTAAAAACAAAAACAGAAACCATGCAAATAAAATTTCAAAAAACAACATCCAGTAAATGTATTTTTTTTTAAATGAAACAATTTTAAAATTTTAAAATGAAAAATAAATAATTTAAAAAAGATTAAAAAAATAAATTAAATTAATCAATAAATTTAATAAATAAATTTTTAAATTTAAAAACATCAATCTAAAATATTAAATTTAAAAATAAAATAAAATAAAAACAAAAAAATAAACAAATTACAATTTAAAATTAAAATTTGGAATTAAAAATAATAATAATATATTAATTTTTTGAATGAAAAAAATAAAAATAAAATGAATTAAAAAATTGAAAAATAAAAAAAAAAAATTAAAAATCGTGCCTAGAAAATAATATTAAAATTTTCAAAAAATAAATAAATAAAAAGAGGCAGCATTAATTAAAATAGAAAAAAAGAAAAAAAAAAAAAAGAAAAAAAAAAAAAAATCAAATAAAAAATATTAAAAATTAAAAAATAAATAAAAATTTTTGACGTGCATGCTGCGCACCTGCTTCCTGGCCATGGAGGCATGATTCCCTAACGCCTCCCACCGCCAATCGGGAGTTGGGCGGGAGGCCGGGAATCGCCCTCCCGCCACGGGAGGCTGATTCCTAGAATCACCCTCCCGCCACGGGAGGCCGATTCCTCGAATCGCCCTCCTGCCACTGGAGGCCAATTCCTGAAATAGCCCTCTGCCGCCACATGGGGGGGAGGCTAATTGGCGACGCCACCATGATCAAAAAAATCTTTTTTTAATTTTTAATATATATATATATTTTTTAATTTGTTTTTTTTTTTTTAAATTCAAAAAAATTTAAAATTATTTTTTTTTAATTTAATTTTTATATTTGAAATTTAATTTGTTTTAATTTTTTTGTTTTTTTGTTTTTTTAATTTTTTTTAATTTTTTTAATTTTTTTTAAAAAAATTTTTCTAAATTTTGTTAATAATTTTTATTAAATTTTGTATTTTTTTTTATTTAATTGATTTTTTTTTCATATTTTTTTTATTATTAAATTTTATGTTTAGTTTTTACATTTAATTTATTTATTTATTTTATTTATATTTATTTATTTATTTTATTCTTTTTTATTTTTTTATTTTTTTTCTGAGTAATGCTAAATCTATTAATATATAACATATAAGTACAAACCCGCCGTTGCCTCACTCGGGAGTCCCTATTGTGGCTTGATCACAGGACTTCCAGAGTTTGGACTGCCCACCGAGGGGAAACCAGTCTCTGAAAGATAAGTTTTGCCGCCCTCATAGGGGAAACCAGCGCTTGAACCATATAGTTTTTCAAAAATACAAGTGATAAAACTAACCACTCTGCAAGTAGAGGGTGATTAAACAGAAAAGGAAAAATTAACCTAGGAATACTGTGCATAAGAAACAAAAACCTCTGAGGGACTTCTGGGCTACTGATCATTGGTTGGAGAAGGCGGTTCCTCCACGATTCTGCATCTATACTCATCACTGCTTCCACTTTCATCAATTGAGGGAAACGCCTTGTGTTTGTCCACGCCATCCTTCGTCTGATCCTGCATTGAGACGTCACGTTTTTCATTTAATTTTTTAAAATTTAATAAATTTTGTATTTCTTTTTTTAATTTATTTGAATTTATTTTTTTTAATTTTTTTTTTTTTTTATTATTCTTTTTTTAATTACATAAAAATTTTGTATTTTTTTTTATTACAATTAAAATTGTGTATTTAAAATTAGTTTTTTTTTTTAATTAAACTTTATATTTTCAAATTAATTTGTTTTTTATTTAATATATTTTATTTAATTTATTTTTTCAATTTAATTTTTTCTAATTTTCATTTAATTGATTTTTGAAAGTTTTTAAATCTTTATTTTAAATAATGTTTTTTTTATTTATTTATTCATTTATTTATTAAAATTTAATATTTTTTTTTAAATTTAATTTGTTATTTTAATATTAACATTTTTTTTTTAAATTTAATAAAATCTAATATATATTATATTTTAATTGTCCATATATATATATATATATATATATATATATATATATATATATATATATATATATATATATATATATATATATATATTATTTTTTATAATTTAAATTTAATTTTTTTTTTAATTTTTTTTTTAATATATATTTTTTTTAAATTTAATATTTTTATTCTATTTTATTTTTCATTTTTCATTTTTAATTAATTTTTCATTTTTAATCAATTTTTCATTTTTTTACTTTTAATTTATTTATTTATTTATTTATTTAATATTTCTTTAAATTTAATTTTTATTTTAAAATTTAAATTTAAATTTAAATTTAATAAACATTTTCTTTTTCTTTTTTAAATTTAATTTCTATATTTTATTTTTTATAATTTCTTTTTTTTTAACTTGTTTTTTGTTTTTTTATTTAATATTTTTATTTTATTTTATTTTTTATTTTTCTTAAATTTTAGTTTTTTTTTTATGTTTGAATTAAAATTTTTATTTTGTTTTTATTTTTATTTTTTTATTCCTATATATTTTTAAATTTTAAGTTTTAAAATGTTTTTATTTTTTAAATTTATTTTCTTCTTAAATTTTAGATTTTTTTTAATGTTTGAATTTTAAAAATTAAAAAATGTCATTTCTATTTTTAAAAATGTCAAAAATATGACACAACTCTTTTTTCTATTATTCCAGCATCAACTGGTTTTGTTTTGAGGGTGTTTTTTCAATCCTTTTTTCAAGAAACAATTTTGTTTTTAGCATAATTTTATAAAATGTTGAAATTTGGCCTTAAAAAAAACCAAGTGGATTCTGGAATACATTTTTTTGTTTTTGGGGTGTTTTTTCATGTTTTTTGAGTCTTTTTGGGCTAGAGTTCCTGTTTTGAGGTCAGGTTACCTATTTCATCGGTAGCAGTGATAAAAATTTTCAGATATAATTAAGTTTGGATCCAGTCAACTCAACCGAGATGATTTGGAATCCTTCCAAACATACAGAAATAAGAGACAGGAGATAATTCCTCTTGACTTGTTAACTATTGAAGATGTCAACAAACCTACTCCAAGTATTAGCTTGGATAATGAAGCAAAAGACATGTCTGAGGATTAGTCGGGACAATCAAAGCATCAATCTCATAATTCAGATTATTTTGAAAATAAACCTGAATCTAGAAAGGAAAGCCCAAAAAAATTAATTGATCAAGTAATCCAAGAGATAGAGATGCGGGACAAAAGAGAAAGTAATAGAACAAATTCAACTTCTCAAGGAGTTCAGCACAGTCATGATACACTTGATCAGTCAGAAAATTCCCAAACAAATAATTTGAGTAGTGACTGGGATGAGTTATCTAAAGCAATAAAAACTCCTAAAACCAATCCCAATTCTGATCAAGCTACAAGTTTTCAAACACTTGAACATTCCTAGAAGTTAGCAGAAATTATTATTCCATTACAAAAAGTCCCAAAAATGCGTGATCGAGAGATCATACCAGCCTACCCTACAAAAAAAATAGTTTCACATGTTGAGGAAATTCCGTCACTAGATATCTTCTATAATCCTAGTCGTCAGGCTGTAGTCAAGAGAAATAAAAGGAGAACAGTTGATGAAACAGTCTTATATCTTATAAATTAATCTGTTGATGTCTTGTGGAAGGATCCCTTAGCTAATCCTACTGAACATTTAACTAAATTATCACAGTATGCAGGGGAAAATGCTACTGCTGCTATTGAGAAAGCTACTGAGCTTAAAATTTTACTAAAGAAAAAGCAAAACTTAATACAAGAACTAGAGAAACTGTTAGATCAAGAAAAATATAACTCCAGTGAGAAATTGAAATCGAAGATAGCCAAATTTCAAAAGGATTTCGAAAATATTAATTTGCATCATCGAGAAGAAATCACTGAGAAGAAAGCACAACTAGAAGAAGCAATGACCAGGTTACAAAGCCAGCCAAAATTAGAGAAATTCATAAAATAAGTATTGGATGTAAGTGCTAAGTTAAAGCAAAAACAACAAGTATTTTTCCAACAAGCTTATATTATTTACTCTTATTATGACTCAAATGAAATACTGATCCAGCAAATAGCTATCCAGAAACTTGAATGTGAGAAGCTCGAGAAGAAAATCAATGAACACATTCAATGGCAAACGTTAGACTCGGGAAATGAAGCTAATCTAACCTAGGTAGATAAGTTCCACAAGGAGATCTTATTCAAAGATTAGGAAGCACAAATAAAGCAAGCAGAGAAAGAAGCAGCGAAAACACAAGATTATCAAAGGAAATCACTGAATCTGTATGTGAACAGCTGGTGAAAGCATAACTTATCAAAGAGTACATGTCTGAAGTGTTCTCATAAGTAAAAAAAATAGAAACAAAGTGGAAGAAAAAGGCAAAAATGCAGGATGAAATAATGAAAAAGGTAAATAAGTTTGATCAAGAAAATTATTGTAATTTTCTTATCAAACCTTATCATCAATCCCAAATCCTATAGTCTTTAATAGATTCAACAAGAAGATTGCAACCAGTACTCTCAAATGTAGTATTCAAGGGACATGTCAAATTGAGGATTTCATAGCTAGCTCAGCTCAAGCCCATGCTAGATATTGTCAACTTCGTGAACAAATCCAAAAGAAAGGGCCGAATTCATAAATCATATTGTTACTTTATTTTCCTAGATTGTAGTTTAAGTTAGTCTTACGAGGATGGTTGTTTGAAACCTCCTTTATGTTTTTTTAATAATCTATTTTAGAACATCGTTAGCTTAGTATTTAAACTCCTCTCATGCATTTAGAGAAGGGTCCAGAAATTTGTCAAAAACATTTCCAAAGAATGCACTATTGTAAGTTTTTGAATGCTTTGATGAATTAACGTAACAAATTTGTTATCTTTTGAAAATTAAAGCTATTTAACTAATGTTGCATTACTGTACTCTTTAAATTTCTTGAAATCGAAGAGGAGAAGATCATTTACTATTATTTGACATGAGTAGAACTTCGTACATATGGTACTTCTATTCACTTGTATTAAGTCTTGATTTATACATTGACAACCATATTTTTATTACATTATATATTTGAAACTTTATTATAGATGAATGTTACATGCACTTCTATTCTAATATTTTCCTGTGATTTATTATTGAATATATAATCACACATATGAATGCGATATATTTTCACAATTATTCTAATCAAACTACTTTATTAGAAGAATCATCTTACATAATTTTCATCTCTTTCAACTGTTAAATTATCTATATTACTGATAGTTGAAGGATATTTCTTTAGATCGCATAAAGGAAGAAACACCCCAGGTATATAGTAGAATAAATAGTTTAGATAGATGCATATGATAGATTAAAATCATTCCCTATTTGCATGTTGTATAATCAAAACACCTTCAAAATCATTCTTGTTGGGAAAATTTCCCATTATCCCCAATCAGAGCCATTACACGAAACGGAAAAAGAGCTACTTTAAGGTCTGGACCAGGTATTTTTTCCCCATGTTTTGGCAGTGGAATTATGAGGCCTCAAAACCTCCAAAATTTTGTTGACCCTATCTATCTTTTATCTCTATGCGGATGATAAGCTCTGTTGAAGGCAAAATTTGTACCCAAACCTACAAATAACTCTTTCCCAAACCTAGAAGTGAACTTAGCATCTCTGTCTGACACAATATTCTTTGATACACCATCCAAACTCCTATATATATTATGAATACTTGTAATACATCACTAGCTGAATATGTGGATTTCACCATAATGAAGTGCGCTACCTTTGTCAACCTGTCTGAGGCCTCAACATTCTAGCACTAGAAGGAGGCCCTTGTGAATGGAAAAATATCTGATCATTCTAAAGGTCAATCTAAGAGTCTCTCTCCCTATATATCCCAATTAAATTTCATACAATTATCTAGATCCTCATATTTAAGATCTGAAGTTGGTCATCCTTGTCCTAAGTATCCTAGTGATACTCAACCCATACTATCTCCCGATTCTCATCAAGCTTCCCCAAAAGTTTAGTATTTGATATAAAATTTAGAGAGAGTATCCATTTCTGTTGAAAATTTTGAATCTTATGAAATATTGGATATCATTATTTCATCTTCTTTACAACCTCGAAGAATATTAACTCGATCAGAAAGTCGAAAGACAAGAATTCTTCCTTTTTATTTTCCCATCGATAATACTCGAAAGAGATTAAAGAGAACTCAATCAGAGTCAATCGCGAGCGATATATTATCCCATTCACCTCCATTACCTCTGATCACTTCCGCAAATTTCATTCCAACAATCAGTGTTACTTTCACTAGTTCCAGTACTCAAACTATTATCCCTTCAACTAGTCCTAGCACTTAGCCTGCCTCTTCCTCAACTCAAACTCCATCAATCACATCCACCAAAAATCCAATGGAAGGCCATCCATGGAAAAATATAAGGTTTGTAAATATGCCCACTCTTCATGCTCTTCCAAAATATCTTGAAAGATGGTTACCTAAATTCAACCCTGATCATGGTCTTCTGGTAGAAGAACACAATCATAATTTTATGTTAGCCATCCATTAAAAGGAATCAGTTGAAGAGGATTGCATTGTAAGATTATTTCCATGTACTCTAATAGGATACTTTGGATCCTGGTATTTTTCACTGCCTGCCCGCCCTATAACTAGCTAGAATATGTTCGAAGAACAATTTCTAGCTAAGTTTGGGGATGACAGGACCACTGCTACGCTCATCAATGATTTATAAAATCTAAAAGCTAAAACAGGTGATAAGATAAAAGATTTCAATTCAATATTTAATAAATTACTCAATAAAATTCCTCCTACAACAGTTCCTAGTGCAGAAGTTCAAATTGAGTGGTATATTTCATCTCTTCCATCCAATATAGTTATTTTTGTTGATAGATAAAAAATTCCAACACTTGCAAAAAACATGAAAGAATCTCTATCTGTAGAGAAACAAATAACCCCTATTGAGAATAAGAATTCTCAAGAAGATCAAAAATCAAGTAAGGTATTTTTCAAAGATGATTCTAAAAAGAAAATGTCAAAAGACCCTTTGTATGTGGAAGGCCTTCAACAAATTTTGAAGACTATGATAAACAAGATGGCATATATCAAGCAACAAGTCACTAAAAATTCTAACTGAAAAAAGACTTTCAGAAACATCCAAAAAGGTCAGTCCTCTAATACTCAATGTCCAAATATCATATCGAATGATGAGTCTGATTGAGATACAAAGGAAGAGAAAACAGAGGAAGAAGAAGTTGAACTCAATGGAATATGGGATTTCATCCTACCAAATAAAGAAAAAAATGAAGCTTTACCTATGAGTACAAGGAGAAAAAATACTACTAAAGAAACGCAACCAAATCAACCACAAAATAATTCAACCCATGCTAAGGATAATTCAGTAAGCAAAAATTCTACTTCAAAGGCTACATAAAAAATTCTTGTTACTTTAGATACTCCAACTACATCTAAGACAATGGTAGTCTCATATATTATTTAGTATAATGTAGTTGAAGATATGAAGAAAACTAGGGCCAACATTTCAATTCACAAGATTACCAAAATTAAAACAACAATAGAAAATCTTACTTAGATACTTAAATGTAGTTCCTGCTTCAACCTTACCTACTCCAGTAATAGTACAAGCTACTAATGAAATGGGTAAGCTAACTTCCCCTTCATCTAAAATAGATGCTACAAACTTGAATATGATAGGTGATCGAACCATCTCTTTTACTCCTCTATTTCTCTTAACCTATGAGATATATAATAAAAAACTTTATAATTGTTTATAGACTCGGGGGCTTCCTCTAATATAATTGCAAAATTGGTATGTGTTAAGTTGATCATAACTCCTCAGAGTTCCCTTGTTCATATAGTACAACTTGATAGAACCACAGTAGAGGTGGTAGGAGAAATAAATTATGTTTCCATCATATTGTCATCATATCCCAAGGTTAATCAAACAATTAATATACTAGTGGCTGATATTCCTGAGTTTTACAGCTTAGTTTTAAGCCGAGACTGGTCCGAAAAAATTCTTGGATATTTTGCAACAGACTGGTTGCATAGGTGGCTACCATATAATGGAAAGCCAAATCAAATTCAAGTAGACCGTGAAAAGTTCATGAAGCATATAGTGACCGATCTTGTAGGAGTAAATGAGCCAGTAGAATTCAATAATAACATTATTGGAAACTACTCAGCAGAATCATTTTTGGGAAATTTCAATGCTCAACCATCACCTTTCTTTGATAATGTAGTTGTTTGTCAAATTGAGAATTTTTCGCAGATATATACTTCCAAATGTATAAATTTTGTAGATAAAACAGTAGCTAATTCTTTATTTTGGACTCTTTATTTTGACTGTTCTAAATCTGAATATGGTACAGGCGTTGGATTTATTTTAATAAACCCAGAAGGATAAAAAACCGTGTTAGCCTGCAGACTACAATTCAATTGTACAAAGAATATAGATGAATACGAAGCGTTAGTCCAAGGTTTGTATAAAGCCATTGATCTTAATATCAAATATCTGAATGTCTTAGGAGATTCAGAAATTATTGTTAGATGGGTAAGAGATACCATTCATTGTAATTCTATACATTTAAATCATTATCAATAATTAGTCCAAGAATTAACCATTCATTTCTTAGCCTTTAACATTTCTTCTGTACCTAGAATGCAGAATTCTGGTGCAGATCTACTGGCTAATGTAGCATCAAAGTTAATTCTATCTCAAGAGTTTAGTGCTGATAGATTTTCTATTGAATTAATTTTTAGACCATCTGTTCTTGATAATATTACCAATTTTAGAGTATTCAATGATGATTCAAATATCATAAATTTCTTAACATCTAAAGGATCTTATCATAGTCAAATTTTGGATGAAAATGAACATGACATTCAGATTAAGAAAGAACAAGATGAAAATCCTATTCCTAAGTTTGTTGTCAGGTTAGAAGACCTATATCATCTGAAAGATAGGTTTAAAAGAGTTACTAACTCAAAAAAACAAAGATCTACCTTAAGATTTGAGTTAGTAAATCTAGGAACTGATGAAAAACCTCAAAATCTCAATCTAGTTCTTGGTTTATCTTCCGAAGAAAGATTTTCATTTATCAGATTATTTAGAACACACACAAGTGTATTTTCTTGGGATTATATTGATCTTAAAACATATGACACTTCTTTGATTCAACATAAAATTCCTATGATCTCATAACAAAAACCTATACAAGAGAAATTGAGGAAGATTCATCCAAATCTTGAAAATCAAATCAAAACATAACTGAACAAACTCCTTAAGGAAAAAATTATCTTTCCAATCAGGAATTCTAAATGGGTATGAAATTTGGTACCTGTCAGGAAGAAGAATGGAAATATTAGAATTTGTCTTGATTTTAGGAATTTAAACAAAGCATGTCGAAAGGACAACTTTCCATTACCAACCATGGAACAAGTACTACAAATAGTAGTTGGTTGTGAACTTATGTCCTTTCTAGATGGTTTTTCAGGATATAACCAAATTCTCATACATCTAGATGATATATTAAATCCTACGTTTAGGTCTAAGTGTGGAACTTTACGCCTATCAAAAGATGCCATTTGGATTAATTAATGCAGGTGCAACCTTTTAGAAGGCTATGGACACAAATTTTAGGGGGATCATAAATAAATTAGTGATTATTTATTTAGATGACATTACAGTCTTTTCTAAACAAGTAACCAATCATGTGAATCGCCTAAAGAAAGTCTTTGAGTGACATAAAAGGTATGACATCTCATTAAACCCAAAGAAATAATTTTTTGCATTAGATGAAGGAAAGCATTTAGGATTCATTGTGTCAAAAAGAGGTATCTATATTGATCCTAAAAGAATTGAAGAGATGAAAAGAATTCGTTTCCCTCATAACAAGAAAGCTATGCAGTTGTTTCTTGGGAAAATTAATTTTGTTAAAAGGATTTTCCCCAAATTTTCACAAATAGTGTTACCATTACAGAACATGATTAAGAAAAAATTATTCTTTAAGTGGGGACATAATGAAAGAGAAGGATTTGATTTGATTAAACAATCCATTATCAATGCTCCATTCCTAAATACCCCCAATTTTCTTAATCCTTTTACTTTATATACTTTTTCATTAGATACATCATACATTGTTGTTTTAACACAACTTAATGACCAACAAATTGAAGCACCAATATCATTTTTCAGTTCCAATTTGCAATGTGCAGAGCTAAATAATTCATTTGTCAAAAAAAAACATTTATTGTCTTTAAGGCTATAAAGAGTTTCAGAGAATTTCTCCTAAAAACTCGCACCAAAATCATAGTCCCATTCTCTACAGTGAAACAACTATCAATGCAAAGAGAATTAGGAGAGAAAAGGGCTAACTTGGTTACCTCTTTACAAGAATATGATATAGAAATTAGACCTTCTAAAATTGTTAGAGATCAAGGTTTTTATAGAATGCTTACAGGAGCATCCCATCTATCATCAGAATAATATTCAGGTAACAATGTGAAAATATCAGAGGTAAGCCTCAACGATGCACAATCACATTACGCTAATCTCATTTTGTATTTGAAAAATGGATATGATCCAACCCAAATCAATTACAAAAAAAAACGGGCTTTGAGATTAAAGGCCAAGAAATATGAATTAATCAATGATGTACTTTTTAGGAGAAATTTTGATGATGTACTACTAAGATGCTTAGAAAAATATGAAGCAGAGAAAGTCTTGCAGGAACTCCATGATGGATCAACTAGAGGATATTTTGGAGGAAATACAGCAACACACAAAATCCTGCATGCAGGTTACTATTGGCCTACACTTTTCAAATATGCTCATTAATATGCAAGAAAATTCAAAGTGTGTCCAAGTGCATCTGGAAGAGAAAGGAAGGCAGCCTTATCATTACAGCTAGTCAATATCGAACAACCATTTGAACAATGGGGATTCGATATAATCGGTGAGATTATTCCTAACTCTTCCAAACAACATAGATATATTCTCACAGCTATAGATTACTTTACTAAATGGGTGGAAGAAATTCCATTAATGGTAGCCAACACTGATAATATTATTGATGTTATCGACCAATATATCATTACTAGGTTTGGCTTACCTACCGCTTTAATGTTTGATACTGCATCTTACTTCTCAGGAACTGCTATGATGGAATTTTCAATCAAAAGAGGTTTTAAACTTAAGTCTTCTGAAAATTATTACCCGCAAGGAATTGGTTTAGCAGAATCCACGAACAAAAAATTGATTAGAATAATCAAAATAACTTCTGATCAAAACCAACGAAATTGGCATAAGTCATTAATATTTTCTCTTTGGGCAGACCAAATAACTTAGAAAGCTTCTACTAGCACTTCTCCATTCAATCTTGTCCATGCAAAAGAAACTGTGCTTCCTATCAATGTATTTATTCCCTCTCTTTCCTTAGTACAATTTATTGATGAATCTCCTTATTCTTCTTTACAACTTAGACAACGTGAAATTCTTAAGTTAGAAGAAGAAAGAAAAAAGCTAAACATACTCATGCACATCATCAACAGATAATGAAAGCCTCATTTGATTGAACTTCTGTTACTCCAAAAAAATTTCAAATTGGTGATCTGGTATTGAAATGGGACCAAGTGCATGAGGAAAAAGGTAAATACACGAAGTTTCAAAAACTCTGGCTAGGTCCATTTCAAATAATTGAAGAAATAGACCCATCAACATTATTATTGAAAAATCTATCAAGAAAAAGAGATTATTTTCCTCTTAATGGGTATATTTTGAAAAATTAATTTTCATAGGAGGTAACCCTTTCAATTCCTTGTATACTAGTGTCTTTTTTCTTTTCCTTACGAAAATAAAAGTTGCTTAGTATAAACTTTTGGATTTTCAAAGTAAAATGTTAGATGATCCTTTTTCATTTATCACTTATAGAAATAAGAAGTGTTAAGTAATCAATCGAAGGATTCAAAAGAAAATATATTTTATTTTCACTGAAAGATGAAATTTCACCGAAGTTATTTATTTTCTCATGCAATCTCATCCTTATATAGCATGATCATTCTGTTGTCAGTCAAGAAAAGAATCTTTAACATAGTAAAGACTCTTTTACAGAAAAGAAATCTAAAACTCAACATTATCATCCAGAGTCCTCAAAATGACCAATGGTTCACCCCATCTGGTAAAACTTATTAATTTTTTAAAGAAATTAAAAAATGATTATAGCTAGAAAATCTTAAAATATATAAGTCTCGTCACGAGCTTTTTTACGATGTTCATAGGGAAATAGTTCAACTGAAATTACCAATACTGCCTACCAAAACAGGGTAATGGCTTGAGATTATATCAAGAGGACAAGGGGTCTCATCAAGAGCCAACATGATCAGTTTAATTACAACTAGTGAATTGCATTGTAATTATTTGGTTACCAAGCTAAGGCAATGGCTTTTAAGTAAATAAAGATACAATACAAAAAGAAAATTTTCAAAAAAAAAAAAAAAAGATCAATTGTATAAAGTTAGAATGTATTTTTGGAAATTGTAAGAAACACTATATGGGACAGTGAGTCATTGTTGGGTAAAAGATAACCCTACCAAGAGCTTAAAAATTTCTTATTCAAACAAAGACTCTACCTGTGATAAAAGATTAAATATTTATAAAGCTGAACTGTAAGAGCCACCTGCTTTATCTTTTTTAACTGAGTAAAGACTGATATATATTATCATACTTATATCTTTCAAAGAGGGATTCTTATGAAGTATAATCAAGGGAGATTTCATTGCTTAGTAAGATATCATTTGTTTGAAATTCATTCCTCTAACTATTTTTATTTCAAAAAAGTTTTAGAAATTTCAAAAACTTTAGTAAGAGATAGCTAGTTCTCCCAAGTGACGTGAATTGTTGTGCTATACAACACCCCCCATTTATTTTAATAAATGGGGACCCTTTATAAATAGATAGAAAAATTATTTTCTCTTTAAAACAAAAAAATTTAGAAAATACACTTTTATTTGTGCTTTTCCGCTTTATTCCTTAGTGTGCATCACAAACCACATAAATTATAACCCAAAAGACTTGAAACCTGCTAAGTCATGCGGGCTGCGAAATGCGCTAATCCCTTTCTGAAGTTATATTAAAAAAAAAAATTAGAAACGCTTCAATCATAGTTATAATTTTTTTATCACATCGCACCTCATTTAAAGGATCAAACTTATAAAATAATTTGGTATAAGTTCTGATTACGCGGACCTGACGATCCAAAAAATCAATAAGCATAAAGCTCTAAAGTCCCATAAAGCGAATCCACTTGAATTATTGAATGCGCATTTCACATTTCGCGGGACTTAGCCAAAATAAAATTCATTTACAGCATAAAATTTTCAATGTTTGATTTTCACAGATAGCATTTCACAGAATTTATGGGTAACATCATAAGCAATAAAATCTATAAGTTGTGATATGCGAATGAATGGAATTTAATTAATTAAGCATGCGAAATGACTTATGTCATATCAAACCAAAATTCAAGATCCAACATATTAAATTAATTGAAAGTTGTTTTTTGTAAAGGTGTAAGAGATCTGATTTGAAAAGATTATTGGTGATTAATAGAATTTAATAGAAATAAAGTTTTTAACAGATTTATATCTATTCGTGCATTTTTTATATAAAATACGGATTTATCTCTCTATTCTCTATACTTTTAATGTTCACTCTATTTACTTGAGATCAAGAAACCACTTAACAGAGTGAGGAAGATTGAAATGAACAGGAAAGGAAAAAATATTGCTCAAACGCCTTCTACCAAAGACTTAGACATGTCTCCCCTATTTTCAGACACCATCTGCAACAAGGAATGCGGCATTTTATCATGGAAGGAAATGTATAAGATTTTCAAAGACTAAAATCCAATGGTAATAAAAAAAGTCACTACAACATGCACGTCAGTTACTTAAGATGCAACTTACTTCGACGTTGCATGCTCATTCATCCACAAGGTAGCCGAAAGGCCAAAAAATCTCTCTTATACAGACATGGTTAAATGGGTAATTGACCACTTAAACATAGAATATAGAACATTCGAAGATTTAAAAGGCAAGAATAATAGGTCATTCAAGGTAGAATACTTACAAGAATGTACCATCTACCCTCCCTGCAACAGAAATATGACAAAGCTTTTCTTCAAAGCTTTAGAACAAAAAATTCATATTTGACGAAAGTCATAAAGGAATGGAAAGAAGACCAGGGAAAGCTGAGATGAGATAAAATCGGTACGTACCCAATTGACCAAATTTCTTCCCCTTACTGTTATGCTTCCGGTATGTTGTTTAGATTGTATGCAAATCCTGATACCACTAGGTTTTCCGTAGATTGGGTCCCATTGATTGACGCAATCATCAATTCCTTAATTATGAATTGGGAAAGTATCATATCTAATAATTAATTCAAACACATCATGGAGTATAGGAATAAAAGCAGTGTTTCATCTAGAGAAATGCCTCCCTTTTATATGAGTGCCTATGTCATCGATGCAATATGATTTTCTTCTAGTTTTCCTACCATGGGATGGAAATGGACTACCCAAGACCCTACCCCAATCCAAATTTACCACAAAGCCCTTTGGGATTCAGATTTCCATTTTCAATTTTACAAAAATTTCCATGGAGTCATGTTGCCTATGCCCCAGATGATATTGAATGAGAAATCCCCTAGGGTTTCTAAAGATGCTAATATAGATATTATTTCTATTGCTAGATGGTTTGCAAAGAAGAATTTTGCAATGTCAGAGTATTTGGGAGTTATGATTCTCCCCACGTCCTACCATATTATGTTCCTGATAAGTTACATGCAAGAGAGATAGCCTACCAGCTTGTAATGGGATTTCTAAACAGCTGAAAGATGCTAAGAAGGTTGTTTGGCCTAATTTCCCTTTACAGTGCGATAATTTTATACTTTTTGATATTGGCCATGCCTACAAGGAAGTTTCAAAGATTAATCTATTGAATTTTGCAGTAATGCCAAAGAGGTTGTATGATCCAAATGATGTAATTAAAAACTACATCACTGATCTCAAAATGAAGTCTTTTGTAAAGGAAATAGAGGGATTTGATGATCTCTTTCAAGGAATGGAATTTTTTTTAGATACAATTAAGTTTGCATCCAGTCAACTCAACCAAGATGATTTGGAAGACTTCCAAACATAAAAAAATAAGGAACTGGGGAGAATTCCTCTTGAATTGTTAACTATTGAAGATGTCAACATACCTACTCCAAGTATTAGCTTGGGTAATGAAGCAAAAGACATGTCTGAGGATGAGTCGGGAAAATCAGAGCATCAATCTCACAATTGGGATCATTCTAAAAATAAGTCTAAATCTAGAAAGGAAATCCTAGAAAAGATAATTGATCAAGTAATCCAAGAGATAGAGATGCAGGAGAAAAGAGAAAGGAACGGAACAAAGTCAACTTCTCAAGAAGTTCAGCACAGTCATGATACACTTGATCAGTCAGAAAAGTCCCAAACAAATAATTTGAGGAGTGAATGGGACGATTTTTCTGAATAAATAAAAACTCCTAAAACCAATCGAAATGTTGATCAAGCTATTAGTTTTCAGACACCTGAACATTCCCATAAGTTAGCAGAAATTGTTCTTCCATTACAAAAAGTTCCAGAAACTCATGATCGAGATATCATACCAGCCTACCCTATAGAACAAATAGTTTTACAAGTTGATGAAGTTTCGTTGCTATATATCTTCTACAGTCCTAGTCATACGGCTATAGTCAAGAGAAATAAAAGGAGAAGAATTGATGAAACAATCTTAGATCTTACAAATGAATCTGTTGATGTTTTATGGAAGGATCCCCTAGCTGATCCTACTAAAAATTAATTAAATTATCACAGTTTGCAAGGGCATATGCTACTTCCACTCTTGATAAATATATTGAGGTGAAAATGTTACTAAAGCAGAAGGAAGATAGAATACAAGAAATAGAGAGACTATTAGATCAAGAAAAATATAACTCTGGTGAGCAAATGAAATTGAAGATTTCCCAATTTCAAAAGGATTTTGAAAATCTTAATTTGCAGCATCGAGAAGAAAACACTGAGAAGCAAGCACAAATGGGAGGATCAATGACAAGGTTACAAATCTAGCCACATTTAGAGAAATTCATAAAAGAAGCATTGGATGTAAATGTTAAGTTAAAGAAACAACGATAAGTATTTTTCCAACAAGCTTTTATTATTGACTCTTATTATGACTCAAATTAAATAATGATCCAGAAAGAAGCTATCCAGAAACTTGAATGTGAGAAGCTCGAGAAGAAAATCAATGAACACATTGAATGTCAAACATCAGACTTAGGAAAAGAAGATATTCTACCGCAAGTAGATAAGTTCCACAAGGAGATCTTATTCAAATAGTGGGAAGCAAAAATAAAGGAGGTAGAGAAAGAAGTAGTGAAAACATCAAGATTATCAAATGAAATTACTGAATCTATATGTGAATAGCTGGTGAAAGCACAACTTATCAAAAAGTACATGTCTGAAGTGTTCTCAGAAGTCAAATAGCTAGAAATATAGTGGAAGAAAAAGGAAAAAATGTAGCATGAAATAATTAAAAAGGTAAATAAGTTTGATCAAGAAAATTATTGGAATTTTCTGATCAAACCTTATCATCAATCCCAAATCCCGCAGTCTTTAACAGATTCAACAAGAATATCACAGCCAATACTCTCAAACTCAATATTCAAGGGACATGTCAGATCAAGGATTTTGTAGCCAGCTCAGCTCAATCCCATGCTAGATATTTGTCAATTTCGTGACCAAATCCAAAAGAAAGGGAGGAATTTATAAATCATATTGTTACTTTATTTTCCTAGATTGTAGTTTAAGTTAGTCTTATAAGGATGGTTGCTTGAAACCTCCTCTATTTTTTTGTAATAATCTATTTTAGAAAATTGTAAGTTTAGTATTTAAACCCCTCTCATGCATTTAGAGAAGGGTCCAGAAATTTGTCAAAAACATTTGCAAAGAATGCACTATTGTAATTTTGTGAATTCTTTGATGAATTAAAGGAACATATATGTTATCTTTTGAAAATTAAAGTTGTTTAATTGATGTTGCACTATTGTACTATTTAAATTGTTTGAAAGTGAAGAGGAGGATATCAATTATTGTCAGTTTACATGAGTAGAACTTCATACATATGGTACTTATATTCACTTGTATTAATAATTGATTTATATGTTGACAACCATATTTTTATTACATTATATATTTGAAACGTTATTATAGATGAATGTTACATGCACTTCTGTTCTAATATTTTCCTGTGATTTCTTATTGAATATATAATCACACATCTGAATGTGATATATTTTTCATAATTCTTCTAATAAAAATATTTTGTTAGAAGAATCATCTTACATAATTTTCATCTCTTTCAACTGTTAAATGGTCTATAT
Source organism: Pinus albicaulis (assembly GCA_034641835.2). NCBI lineage: Eukaryota > Viridiplantae > Streptophyta > Pinopsida > Pinales > Pinaceae > Pinus > Pinus albicaulis. The sequence goes on from CM076581.1 coordinate 1,495,678,126, forward strand.
TACTGATAGTTGAACGATATTTCTTTAGATCGCATAAAGGAGGAAACACCTCAAGTATATAGTAGAATAAATAGTTTAGATAGATGCATATGATAGATTAAAATCATTGTCCATTTGCATGTTGTATAATCAAAACACCCTCAAAATCATCCTTATTGGGAAACTTCTCCCATTATCCCCAGTCGGAGCCACTACACCAAACAGAAAAGGAGTTGCTTTAAGGTCCGGACCAGGTGGTTTTTCCCCATGTTTTGGCAGCATAATTACGAGGCCTCAACACCTCCAAAATCCTGTTGACCCTCTCTATATGTCTATCTGTATGCAGATGATAAGCTCTGTTGAAGGCCAACTTTGTACCCAAACCTACAAATAACTCTTTCCCAAACCTAAAAGTGAACTTAGCATCCTTGTCTGACATAATATTCTTCGATACACCATCCAAAATCACTATATATTTTATGAATACTTATGCTACCTCAATAACTGAATATGTGGATTTCACTGGAATGAAGTGCACTACCTTTGTCAACATGTCCATGACAGCCATGATGGAATCATGTTGTCCAGATGTCCTTGGAAAACCTGTAATAAAATAAATGAAAATGACCTCTCATTTTCACTCTGGAATCATAATTGGTTATAATAACCCACATGGATGCTTACACTCTGCGTTTACCTATTGGCAATCTAAACACCTAGACGTGAACTCTTCCACTTCCTTCTTTAGATTTGGCCAATAATATAACTTATTCGCCATTGTCAATGCATTTGGAAACACTGGATGACCTGAATACAACCTAATATTAAATTCCCACAATGTAATCCTCTTGAGCCAACTTTTATCTAACACATAGATCTTTTCCCTAAACTTGATCAAACCTTTTGTCGTGATATGATAGTCCACAAAATTTCCACCTGTACCCTCTTGTTGTAATGTGTGCCTAAGGTATTGGTACCTATCATCCTGTTTTATAGTCTACGAGATCTGATCTTGTAAATATGTCCCATAAGAATTCATAGTTTCAATGTGATTTACATGTACCCTTCTGTTAAGATTATTTGTGACCTTGTTCTCTTTACCCTTAATGTACTCGATCTCAAATTCAAAATCACTAATCATATCCAACCACCTAGATTTTATAACATTCATATTCAGTTGATCAAACAAGTATTTCAATAGATTGTGATCACTCATGAGAATGAACCTCTTTTCAAGGAGATATTACCTCCACATATTCAAAACATGGATGATTGCTTCGAACTCAATGTCATGTATCACATAATTTTGTTGGTCTTCATTCAGTTTCCTTGACTCATATCATACTACCTATCACTCATGCATCAGTACTAAACCTATTCCTCTTTTGCAAGCATATTTACACACCACAAAATATTTTTCTAAATATACAATCTTTATAACTGGAGCTTTCATAAGCAATTGCTTCAACTACTCAAAAATTGTTGCACATTCTTCTATGCATTCAAATTTATTTCCCTTTCTTTGAAAATATGTGAGAGGATATGCAATTAGTGAGAATTCCTTATCAACCTCCTATAATATCCTAACAACCCCATGAATAATCTAACCTCATCCATATTTCTGGGAGCTTCTCATTCCATGATAGCTCTGATCTTTTCTGGGTCGATTGTTATGCCTTCCTTGGAAACAACATGCCCAAGTAATGTACCTATGTCTGAAATAATTTTAATTTGCAAAGATTTGAATATAATTGATGCTCTCTTAGCCATCTCAACATTGTTGCTAAGTGTTCGAAATGCTCTTCCTCCTTCTTAGAATATATTAATATATCCTCAATTAACACAATAAAAATCTTGTCCAGGTAAGGATGCAACAAACTATTCATAAAACACATAAAAGTAGTTGGAGCATTAGTCAAACCAAAAGGAACCATAAAAAATTCATATTTCCCATACCTGGTTTGGAATGTAGTCTTGTAAATGTCATCTTCTTTGATGTGTACCTGATGATATCTTGATCTCAAATCAATCTTTGAGAACACCATTATTCCCTTCAGTTGATCAAAAAATTCATCAATCCTCGGTAACAGATACTTGTTCTTGATGGTTACCTTGTTTAGTTGCATGTAATAAATACACAATGAGATAGTACCATCATTGTTATTTACGAAAAACACTGTTGCACCCCAAGGTGACACACTTGGCCTAATGTATCCCTTGTTAAACATTTATTTCAACTACAACTTCAATTCCACTAACTCTAGCATGCTCATCCTAGAACGTGCCTTTGATGTTGGTGATGCTCCTAGTACCAACTCAATAGAAAATCCCACTTCCCTGTGAGGTGGTAACTTTGATATCTCTGCTAGAAACACATTCTGAAATTGTTGTAAAGTCGGGTACCTATTCCAGACCTTAGTGTCCGCAACATCCTTACCTTTTCACTAGAAATATGCACTACAAATAAGACACACCCTTTCCTACGACTATGCTTTGCCTGCATAGTTGTGACCATTATAATTGATGTAGCCTTCTTCTTATCTTGAAATATTTTATGTTTTCCATTTTCATCCAAGAACTCAATAGCCTTACCATATAATTCCAACTTATTCCTATGAAGATACAACCATTCCATGCCCAATAACATATCATAGAATCCCAATGGAAGTAAATTTAGATGTGTTGATGTAGGCATACCATTAAACTCAAATGCACATGATTGTACCCAGTGATGAAATCTTTTCTTTTTACCTATAGCCAAATGCACTAATGAAGATTTTGCATGTACTTCTTTATTAAAACCACACTTATCCACCAGGTCAGGGTTAACATAACTATAATTAGATCCATGGTCAATCAAAATAGAATCAAGTTGATCACAGAGCTTACAATACATCCCAATGATAGATACCTGGTGATCCTTCTATCTATTAACCAACATTTCATAAATATGATGAATACTCTTTGCAACATTCCCAACTATCTACACTTCATGTTCACTATATATCTCAGGCCTACCACCCTAATATAATGGAAAATTATTCTTGAGATGCTCCTTGACACATATCCAACACTACAACTCCCCCTTACAATGATTTCTATTATGTTGCCCTCTAATCTATGACCCATGTGTGTTTCCAACTACATTAAAATTATTATAAGGAACATTATTGTCTTTTCCACCTGCATCCTGAGGTCTTATTTTATTCGGTGGCCATTTGCCTTTAGCTTTGTATTCCCCTTTCCAAGCTTGCTGAGACTTTGATTCCTCATATATGTTCTTAAATTTTCCAATGACTTCTTCAAGTGACCAAGGCTCGCTATACTCAATCTAATCTTTAATGCTAATAGAAATCCATTGAAAAATCTATGTACTTTGGCATTTTCATCCTTAAGATATGGTACATACCTCAAAAACTCCAAGAACTTAGTCATGTACTCCTCATCTGTCATTGATCCCATCTTCATCTCATATAACTCTTTGGCATTACTTTCATAATACCTTTCTGACCAGACTTATTCTTGACAAGTCTCTTGAATTCATGCCAACTCAACTCCTCTATCTTCTTGTCTTTGACCTTATTCACATCTTCCCACTAGATGTTCGCTTTCCCTTTGAGGCTGAAAATAGTTATCATGGCATTCATGTTGTCTGTGTAGTTATGCAGCTCAAAGAAATTCATCATCCTGAGTAACCATGACTTCATGTATTCTCGTTTCTTCAAATATCCATCAAATGTAGGTGGCTTGGATTTATTGAACACATCTATAAAATATCTCCTGCCACTCCTCCTATATGTATGATAGTTATGATGGCCATGATACTTGTCTGAACCAGAAATAGAATAGAACACATGTCCACTGCCTCTCCTATCATGTGTATCCATGAATCTACCATCCTTGATGTTATCATCTATGTATAACATGCGCCCACAATGAGATCTGATACCATATTCCCCATTATTCTTGTTTTCATATCCATATAGACATGTATTTTTCCATGTCTCTGCAAGTCTAACAAGCTCGCAAGTATGACTGCATTGACTTATTCTTGTTTCTTCTATACCTTCGAAATTCTCTCTTGTGACGGAGTTATTTTGTCATTATCTACTTTGAAACTCCTTATTTTTTACTTCAAACTGAGTCAAAGTGGTTGCTATGTGAGATGAGTACTCATCACTATGTTGTTCATCTGATCTTCTAGGAGAATCTCGTGAACTGTAGTCTACCATCTTGCTTTTCTTCTTTGATCCTTATACTTCCTAAAAGTATACAATGTCAACTAAACCAAAATTTAAATATATTCAACATACTTCAGTATAGTTCAGGCAAGGATATATCTTCTACAAGATCAACCATATTAGCATTATACATGCATAATCAAAATCATAAAAAATATATCAAAATCATCTCAGTTATATCCAGTTACCATGCATGACAATACCAATTGTATATCATGACCTCATGCACAAAAACCATGACCATAATAATACATGCATAACAACATATAGATATTGACATGCATAAAAAATTCATATACAACCGACATTCATTCATGAATAAAACATAATCAACTTCTACAGGTCAATAAAACTGTAACAATGACCACCACCATACATACATAATAACATATACAAGTTTCATGCATGCATGACAAACATATTTTTCCCCTCTAGTCCAATTGTTGAACCATGCTCTGATACCAATCTGTGGTATCAGATATCAACTAAAGAGAATGGAAACTCGCTTTGATAACACTCTGTAACCACCCCTCCCACATTGTTCCAAATCCACAAACTAGCCAGGGTAAACATGAGATGAGAGTTATTGTGTGAGACCCGATTTCCAAGATGCACTTATGGAAAATGGGGTCCACATGTACAGAACTGACTGCAAACACCCAGGGACACATGATCACACTTGTATCCACCTAATTTGACCCAACACTATTTCATTTCTTTAAATTCAATATAAAATTATATTTTTGGTAGTTTTTTAGGTTCTAAACTTTTGAGGTCATTTTTTGGGGCCTAAATGACATTTTCAGGAAAAACAAAGAGACTAGAAAAGTGTTAGACCATTTACCTAATGTTTTTTTAGGCTCCTGTTGTAGGGAAAACCCAACACCCCCCATTTTTGACTAATTTACTTCAAATAATGGGGACTCTTTCTATTAATTTCTGGCTAAACGCCTTTTATGATTTTCATTAAGTTAATTGTTCTACAATTTTTCTATTTTTTTATTTTTGTCGGATTTCTATTTTGACTGTTTCATTGAATTCAACTTTTAGCAATCTTCCCATCGATACTTGTTTCACTTCATTTGGTTAACCTATTTGTAAATGGCACTCATTTGAAGTTTAAACATTTTTTTCGCCACAGTTAAAAGAATGTATAAAATGTATAATATTTCAAAATTTGCAATTAAAATAGTAATTTATTGTAAATATTAACTCCTAGTTCATTTTTCACTAACTATCCTACAAAATGTCACAACCAAATTGTAGAACAATTAAAAAAACACATTTTCAAAAGCTTAGTAATTTATTACAATTTCTTATTTTAAAACAAATTGTCAAACCCCAAATCTAAAAATTGCAAAATATTTGTCATTCATTTTGTACAATTTTTAAGTCTATATAAGAACACCCCACATCACCTCCTTCTTTCCAAAATCTCAATTTAATAAAATTCCGAAATAAATATTTGCCATTTAAAAAGTGTGATGTAATAAAAATTTGTGATCTATATATCGCGTATCGAAAAAAAAATTGTATGTGCTAGTTTTAAAAATTATGATTAGCACTTTTATTTTTATGCCTTGCCTATTTTAGTTTAACCCAATTTTTTTGGTCAACTCCCGCTTCTCCTTAGTTCTCCTTATTCCTCTCGTTCCTACGTCACGCTACCTCGTCCTCTCCTCACAACTCCATCTCACTAACATACCTCCTCCATTTTCGTGGCCTTTTAAAATATCATGTAATGTGTCTTGGTTTGGGGATGGTTTATAATATAATTTTATATTTATATGAAAATTATAATATTTTATTATATTAAATTTATAATTTAAATATAGTTTTATTTTAATTTAATATTATATAATTTTAATTTTAATTAATTATTAATTAATTAAGTTTAATAAAATAAGTTACAATTAATTCTACACTAATTAATAAATAATTTTAATTTAATTTTTGACTAGATTTTAATTAAAATATATATATTTTTGGTTTAGGTAACGAATTTTCCATAAGTCTAGCATTTTTCATTTTTCAATTTTAGAAGCTCATAAGTTGAATTTTACTTGGCCAAATGAGACCCAGATGGCTCATTAGATAGATAAAATCATGAAGAATATTTGTGAAGTAGTTTCATTACTAGATTTTTTCCTTTAATGAATATAGAACTTAGCAGAAGTTGAAACTCCGAATTATATATATATATATATATATACACACTAAGTGCAGCTCCATTAGTCTATGTTCTCTTTGAGAAATTAGATCTTCACATGCATGAATAGAAAGCTCATATTTATTTATATTTAATTGTTTAATTAAGTTTGATTGGATGTGTTTTAATTGTAGGTTTGGTATTTTGATTTTATTTTTGCATTTCAATTTATTTATTTATTTATTTTTTTGCAGGGAAACGGTTGGAGAGATGAAGAGAAAAATATCTCAATCAATAAGATTTATCTAGCAATAGAAGAATAGGATTTTCAGCCAATGAAAATTGAAGGAGAAAAACTACTCTTCAACAACTTTCCTATTGGGAATTCCTTTTGTAAAATTATAAATAATGGATTGAAGAATGTATTAAGGGTCTCTTCTCTGCAATTCTAGAATTATTCAAAAGAACTATTGTAATGAAGGACTTAGAGTGGTAGGGGGAGTGGGGATTCGAATCTTGGGGGAAGAAGGCACGATATTGTTGTGTTTTCATATGTTTGTAGAGAAACTATGTTTTATTATCCACTACTGTTGTAAGCAGGAGATCATTTCCGCAAGCAGAGATCAATTGTAGGGTCATAGGATTGTGCACTATTGCCATACTATGAGGATCTGTAATTTTATTTCATTTATTAGTAAAGGTTTATTTTAGTTAATGATGTTTATCACTATTGTTTATAGAATTTAATTGAAATTAATTCTTACTTCAGTCTTTTCATTTATATTTCAAATATATGAGTTAATAATCAGATGCATGCATTATTGTTGAATATTTACCATTAATTCATTTAAAAGCCTGATTAGACTATTTTGTGGGCTTAATTTTAGATATAATATGAAAATTGAAGTTTGCATAGGAACAACTATTTATAATCTTAGATTGGAAAGTTATCTTACGATTTAGGATGATAATTGTTTGCTTGCATACATGATATCTTATTCGAACTAATTCACTAATTCATCGTGAATATTTTTAGTTCTTAACGCATAATGATAAATAAGGAATTGTATCTATTTTCAATAGGCCATTATGTAACGATTTACTAAGTTTTTAATTGTTCGTATTTATGTTAATGAGGAATCAAATCTTGTGATCTATCTCATTGATCTAATTCCTCCATCTTAATTCCAATTATTTAAAACTTCTTTTCCCTGTTAATTTAATTGGATCTTGATTGAAAGAAGGATTTCCCTTTCCATAAATTGAGAAAGGCTAGATGAGTTATCTTAGATTAGATCTTGCATATGTTATCGTAGATTTTGCATTCTAAAAGTCATATTTTTAAGAGAAAAAACTTAGTTGTGGCTTGGTTGAGCCCCAGGTCATATTAAGGATCACTTTCTTTCTTGACTAGTAAGAGGGTTGATCTGATGTCTCTTTTGTATTGGTAGCTAAAAATTATACTTTAAGCTAGTAGAGATAGAGAGAAGGTAATTGGACCTAGTTTAATGAGTCAGAACCACCATTCCAAATGGAATATGAGTTGCTTTAAGATCTATAATGGGTGGCATCCCTTATAATTTTGTAGGAAGACAATTTAGAGCCTTCAACAGCTCCTCATGGAGATATTATAAATTAGGTATTATGACATTCAAATGGATATTTTATGCCTAAGTTATGACTACGGGAAGTTGGATGTCTGAATTACTCGTTTATTCAAACACTTTGTGTACATATTACATGTAGGTTATAAATACATATTTGTTCATTGATTAAATAGCCTCACTAGAGAATTATAATTAACATAATGACAAGTTAAACATTCAATCTTGAATCAAAAGTTAACTTAGACTTCCTATAACACACTAGACATTTCGTCAAACACATTGCGAACATGTAATCTACAAGTCATGAATGCATATTGAAACATAGGGGTCTGATACTTATCTGCGAATCATAAAGGTGGTTTAACTCCCTCTCATAATAGTTGCAATAACATCTATTAGCTAATGCATTCATTAACCATTCATAAACAAATCAAACACATCAAGAGCCATATCCACTATACATCTTATAACTAGCATATAACTAACAAATGAGAAACATATACACCATGATAAAACAACCACCAAGGACACATAATAATAAGTACAATTACTGATGGAAATGATAGTGGGAAAGAGCTCTTATTAAAATACACAAATCCAAATAAGTCAATGACTTTCACATACCATCCGACAATAGATTGATTTGAACCAAATCTCTCTTTCAGCCAATCACCCTTGTGCCATATTCCAAGTATGAATGTGGGACTAAACAAAAAACCAAACAGGGCTTCCTCAGGCTTTATCGTGTATCTTTTCATTACCGTTCAAATAATTAATAGTTCCAAAACCATCATCTGTACAACCAATTTTTACCATGTATACCATCATTACCGGTCAAGGGATTCCTTGGCCCAAACAATAAGCACACACTACCAAGATTTATCGTGATCGCGCCATATACTGGTTAAGGGATCACTAGGCCCTAAACAATCATGGATGTCCCTGGATCTCTCCACATAAATTGTGATGAATTTTCTCATCTCCACCCTCAGGATTTACAATGTATCCTACCATTACCAGTCAAGGGATCCCTAGGCCTTTTGGGAATTTTTCCTCATACCACCCCACTCGGTTTTGAAACCATCTAGAAATCTAACTCAGCCAATTAAAAGAACCCCATCACACCATGGATATCTATAAATGGAAAGGAAAGGCTAAGAACCACTGTCACATGTGGAAAAACCCATGCCAATGAAAACAAGAGAACCAAATGCACACATGCATGTAGCATCCATGATAAAACTAGCAAGGAAACCTTACATCATACTTGATACTTTCAAGTAATGGCTTTGTAATCGCTTGATCCAACCCTTCCTTCATTTATCCTTGCTCCCCTTGTATTTTTTTGTCCTTCCCTTTCCTTCCTTTATAAAATTCTAGAGTGCTCCAATAATACTCCAAGTGTGAAAGAGTATGAGAGAGAGAGAATATATATAGAGAGAGATCCAAAACTGAACTGAAAACAGCTAACACTAAGTTAAAATATTTTTTAAATGATCCTAAAAAGCCTTTTTATCATTGAGGCCTCTATTTTCTTCATTTTCCATTATTTTCCTTCAATTTCCTCCTCATATGGAACTTGTGATCTTTCACCTTTTCTCCTAATTTCCTTTATTTTCACAAATAAAATATCAATACATGTCTCTTTGCCTTTTCAATTCCTTTTATATTTCCTCAACCATAATAAACTAAATGAACACCCACTAGGATGTTTTCCCAACATTCATCTTGGAATACATGTCCCATGACCTTTGTCTTACTTTTCCTTTATTAACATTATTACATGGAATTTTTAACCGGGATTGTTATAGGATATACAGATTCAGATTGGGGTGGTAGTGAGATAGATGGAAGAAGAAAAATAGGTGGATGCTTTGGCCTAGTATCCTCCATCGTCTCAGGGATAAGAAAAAAGAATGATATAGTTTCTTTAAGTAGTGTTGAAGCTGACTATGTTGCTACAACTGAATTTTCCAGGGAAGTTGTTTGGCTCAGGAATTTATTATTAGATTTTTTTGAAGGACCACTCTGCCCTATTAATATACATTGTGACAATAGAAATTTTATAATATTGACAGAAGACCTGATGTTTCATGCTAGGATGAAGCATCTAAGAAACAAGTACCACTACATCATAAGTTTGGTATGTGATTGGGTCATAGAACTGCATTATATACCTATTAAGGGATAGGGAGAATATATCCTGACTAAAGTGTTACCAAACAAGAAGCTTGAGTATTTGGGAGACAATATTGGTTTGGTCGGCATCTCCTCCCTAATTGCGAGGGAATGATGTTGGGTAGTTCTTTTCTTTATGGGTCCTAACAACTAACAATTGTAAGTCTTGGTGAGTGACATAAAGAAAGAATGGAGTTTGGAGGATTTGATTAGAATCTGATATTGTAGCTTCTTATGGACTATAGAATCCAAGAAAATAAGTTGTTTACTGATACTCTTTGAGGATGAGGTAGGGCATCCAACATAAGAGTAGCCAAAGAGGACTAATATTCTTTGAGGATTCAAGATTGGAAATTGAAGATAAGAATAGTCTTGAAAGTAAATACCCGGTGAACATTCATATGGGGTGTGTGCCTTAGTGGTAGTGTGGCATCTCATGCAAAGCATCCTAGCATAATTCTCTTGAATAAGGATGAGCTTGTCTAGTTAAGGCCTTCAAGGACAAAGTTGGTTATAAAGATGATTGAAAAATATTTCTTATCAGTCTGAGTCTTCTTATGAGAATGCTTCAAGTATGAGATTCACTGTACCATGGCATGGATAAGTCCCATTTCTTGATTGTTATATGGAAAAGAGCCTTGGTAGAGGTTGAATATTTCTTCATGATGATTTTGGTTTTTTTTATGAATGATATTATTCATGGCCAATGCCTTCATTGTCCAAGGAATGGGTGTGACATATGAAAATGGTTTGTTGAAGCCGCTAAAGGTTGTTATCTGACTATGAGATATAATATCCATGTTAAATACTTGAACTATATGAGTTAGAAAGCAAGGGCCTTGTGTAGACCTTGAAGATGAAGGATTTATAGCTCTGCTAGAGAAAGAGACTGCAATATTATATTTTATCTTGAATTATCAGGAGTCTTGAATTTTTGAACATCCTTTTCTATAATGATTATTTTGTCTCTATGAGGTATTCTTTTAGAATAGTGGACAAATCAATTGTAGAATGTCGCTTAGAAAATGAGTGCATGGTTGAAGCTGTCAATCATATTGTTGTTTATGATAGTAAAATATATGAGATGCACTGTTATTGTTGGCCTTGCATAAATAGGTTGGATATATGTGCTACTTTCGTTACTTATGGAAAATTTTGACTTCTTGATTAGTTGTGATAATATAAATAAATAGAGTAAATGAATATAATGAGGGATGAAATTATATTTATATTTTTAAGGTTTATTTTAATAGGTAATAATAGGGGTCTCAACAACGAGGTTGATAATAATCAATGTTGCTATTTTCAGGTAAAAGTATGAAATTTAATCTACTAAAGACATGATTATGCATTACATGATATTGATGTGTTAAATGGATTCTAATTAATTCCTTTAATATTGAATGAAACTTGATTACTAGCCTTTATATAAATGTTGAATTTGAACAGTTCCCTTTGGTCTCAGTACTGAGACTAAATGAAATTAATGGTGATTTTGGCATAGTAATCAATTTGTAATTAGAGCTAAAATTGATAGAGAAATTGTAACCTTATGAAAGCATGGTTATAAATGAGTTGATATGTGGATGTGCATGTAGAAATGCTGGTTTTTGAAAAATTGCGTTCAAATATTTAAGTCCTAGTTTTTGAGACATGTGACTAACACGTAAACTGAGACTCCTGTGAAGTTGCTGGGAAGCATGGTTTCTATAGCAGAGAAATGAAACATGTATATTTTTTTATATTTAATAATGCACTAATATTTGAGTGTATGTGGCAACACATAGCAAGACTCAGTGGAAGCGAAAGGAAACATGTATCGTGGCATGGTATAGCAAGATATGGACCAAGACCATCAAGAATGAGAAAGAGAGACATCCCTCCAAAGGAAAATAACCTTCAACAATTTGTGCGTTGAACTCAAGGAATTGGAAGATGAATAAAGAACTACAGACGAGAACATAAAAAAATCACAAAGAAACAAAAATAACTACTTCAGTGGAATGATAAACTACAAAAACAATTACGAGAAATCACATATCAAAATGAATCCTCAAAAATGAAAAATGGAAATTGCAGGAAGAGACCTCGTGAGGCTGAAATGGAAAATAGGGTATTATCCTCTTGGTGTCATGGAGAAGACCTTGTAAGAAAGGACTATAGCCATAGGTTGTAATATAAATAAGTTAGCACCGACAAGTCACTGGGACATGAATCAACAATACATGATGCTAAGAAGGAGGATGGGGCATTCCCTCAAGCTCCTTGACACACACACATACACACACACACACATATATATATATATATATATATATATCTGTGTGTGTGTGTGCACGCGCGCATGCACGTGCATTGAAAATATCCCATGTGAAATTTAGGGAATGTAAGACTTCAAGGTTTCTATGATCCTTGTAAAGAGTCTTGAACTGATTTTTTTATAGGAATATGAATAGGTACATGTATAAATATATGCACTAGTATGATTGCTGTAAGTTCCATGAAAATTGAACTCATGGGGACATAAAATTTATTTTTGGAAATTTTTTACAATAATGCCTATAAGTGGTGGTTTTAATTTATTGCTTCATGACTAACGTCCCTTTGATTTTTTATTTGTACATGACCATGCTATTTTTTGTGTGGTTTCCTATATGATTGAGATCATGGATTTTATTCTTTTTGTGATGTTACCTCTTATTTTTCCTATTGGTGTTATAACATGCCTTTGATTTACATACTTGTGGCTAAGGGCCTTGAGCCAAATTGATTGAAGGTTGTAAGGAGTCCACAAAGCTTCGATGAAAAAGAGATAAAGAGGGTTGCATGTTATGGACATGACAACAGGCATAGGAAAACAAATAACTGGTTGTAAGTTGTCAAAAACCATGAATGCGAAAGGAAAAAGGTAAAAAGGAGGAATTCCTGAAGATAATTCCATTAACTAATGTGTGCCTTGTTATCTATAGGGAGTTATCTAAACCCTATTTTTATTTAACATAAGTAAATGTATGTTATGCCTATGACTAAATGAACAACAACATGATGGCCAAGTGGCTGGTAATTCCATGGTAAATGATGGACATTGTCATGGTAGCCATGAGAATGGTAGAAGGGAAGTTCTTTGACCTTAACTTGATATATATATATATATATATATATATATATATATATATATATATATATATATATATATATATATATATATATATATATATATATATATATCTGTGTGTGTGAGTGTGTGTGTGTGTGTGTGTGTGTGTGTGTGTGTGTGAGAGAGAGAGAGAGAGAGAGAGATTCCCATGATTAGGACAATATTTATATAGATATGTATATATTATTGTGATTAATAGGTTTTTTCAAGATTTATTATTAGAGAATAATGATGTTTTAAATTCATTTTATGTATATGTGGATGGTATGAAATATTCCTAATTGTGTGAGGATTCAAATGGATAAAAGTAGCGTTGGTTTATCTACGATGTTAACATCATAAGAAGATGATTCTATATTATGCCAATATTTATATTATGAACAAGGAATTTTGAAGGATATATCAACAATATGAAAGTATTTTGATCTACAACATGTTGAAAAAAACTTGGATAAACCACAGATCCTAGATTTGGAATTTGACGCTTGTGATGAAGTGTGGGAAAGACACTAGAGGTAGTGTTTCCTAGTTCCTATGGAGGGACACAAATTGGTATCTAGACTTTGTTAGCTCCCTATATTACTAGTATAGTCCCTTATTGTTGTTAGTGTAACCCCCTCATTTTTATTTTTTCACCCCTTTAACCCCCATATTGTTATTATTGTGCCCTTGAATTATTATTGTTAGGTCGACTAGGATTACATTGTGGCCCCATGGACTCCTATATATAGAAAGGAGGTTTTTTCATTTTTATCATCCAAGAATTGTTCATTCATGTAATGTATTGGAGGTTTCCCCCTCGAAGTGGCTTACTTCTAAGGTGTTGATATCTCTTTTCTTTTCTTTTTGAAGTTGTTTTCACAACATTTGGTATCAGAGTTTTGGATTCTAGGGTTTCACTGCTCTAAATAGGTCATCTTGGATTTCTCGCTATAAATTTTTTTCTGTGCAGGTTCAGAAGCTAAAATTTGTTGAGGAAAAATCGAAAATCCCGAGGACATCCTTGCAAAATTTTAGATCTTGGTTTGCAATATTTGTGGAGATATGGTCTGTGGAATTTAGGTCTTTTGTAGGCTCCCAAATTTCATCTCAAAGAGGTGATTGTGGGAAAATATTCATAACTCTCTCTCTCAGCATCGGATTGAAATTTTGTAAAATTTGGTCACAAGTACAAAGACTGTAGTTTCCTATCTATGAATTTTAGAGTCGAAGGAGGAAACAATGACATGTGGCAAGTCGTACAAGTTATCTCTACTAAACGAGCCCATAATTAGGCCATCGTAGGAGGTTGGGCACAAATTTTCCTTAAAGAATCCAAATTAGGTCAGACCTATGGCATTCGAAAGAGAATTCAGAGGGCTACCTCAGTGCCGAATTTTAGATATCGAAGATACGAAATCATAGAGATAATTTAGTTTCAATATCAAGCTCCTCAGAAGAAAGAAAAAGGTGTGTATTGTTTTTCGAATTTCATAAGTCTTGTGTAAAACAAAATTAGTTTGAAGTGATTCCAAGGGCCTATTGAGCATATATTTTAGTATTGGGTTCTGAAATGCCTCCTAAAAATAATTCAACACCCATTAAGCCCTCAGAGTACTATACTAGGACTCATGAAGATGAATAATTGCAACATGATCTATCAAAATTACAAGAGCAAGTGCACCAAGTTTCTCTCTCGCAAAGAGCAACAAAAAATGCAATGGAATTTTTGAAGAAAGGTGTGGAAGCGAAGATGGATGGTTTGAAGAATATTATGGATGGTTTGAATAAAGGCGTGGAAGCTAATATGGATAGCATGGAAGCTGGCATGGAAGCTAATATGGATGACATGGAAGAAAAAATGAAAGACAACATGGAAAACATGAAGAATGATCTAAAAGTAGACATGGAAGGTTTGACAAAGTTCATACAAAAAAGGTTTCCTAATGGTGAAAATATGTTAGAGGAAACTCATGATGAGAACAAAATAAATGTTAATCGTGATTTCATAAACTCTAATGTTGGATGGAAGAACCACCATATTCCAAATATGGATATGAGGAATTTTGATGGAAAGGATCACATAACATGGATACTATAGATGGAGAAATATTTTGATCTCAATAATGTGAAAAACACACAAAAGGTACGCATTACAACTTTACATTTAGAACAAAATACATTTGTATGGTATCGATGGCTTTGCTCTCATAAAAAAATTGTCACTTGGTTAATTTTTATGGAGGAAATGATAAAACATTATGAGGATACAAAGAGAAACACCTTCTTTAGCCAATTGATAAATCTCAAACAAAAGGGTTCAGTGCCAGAGCACATTTAGGACTTCAAAAAATTGAATATAAGGGTAACTGATATCCCAAAGGAACACAATATTGATTTCTTCATAGGGACTTTAAAGGATAACATCCAACATGAAGTCTGTGTTTGGGAACCTGATTCATTAGAGAAGGCATTCAGGTTGGCAAGGAAAATTGAATGTAATATTATGGTGACAAGGAAGCCTACCATTCACATCTATAAAGATGGAATTGTTGCTACTCCTAGACTTCTACAACCTACAAGGTTGACACCACAACAATTGGAAGAAAAAATAGAAAAAGGGCTTTGCTACAGTTGTGATAGAAAATACACTAAAGGTCATACGTGCGTTGAGAAGAAATTATTTTACATAGATTGTGAAGAGGAGGAAGAAAATGAAGAAGAAACTTCAAAAGTAGAGGATATACACCAGGTAGAAACCCTAAAAGAAGAAGAAATGAGTCTAACCATATCATGTAATGAATTGGTAGGAATTACCACTCAAAATCTCAATATAGAAGGACATATCAATAAGAAAAAGGTAATATTGTTGATTGATTCAGGTAGTACCCATAATTTTATTCATTGTAAGGTAGCCAAGGAATTGAATTGTTTCCTATACCTAGCACCAAAATGTCAAGGGATGGTTGTGAATGGAGGAACTATAAATTTCTCTGGAAAATTCCATAATATCAAGCTACCCATGGGGGAATATGTATTGAATAGTCCAATGCTTTCAATCCCAATGGGAGGTACTGATGTTGTACTAGGAGTACAATGGTTACAATCTTTGGGGATGGTAGCTTTTAATTTTCAAGAACTTTTCTTGAAATTTTTTTCGGAAAGAAAGGAAATCAAATTATAGGGTATCGCAGGGAAGCCATGAAAGACAATAAGCTCTAATTCATGACAAAGCTTTTGAATAAAGAACAACGGGGCATAATTGCACAATTATTCTCATTGGAAGTTCCAACATCAAAATCATCTATTTCTCCAGATCTCCAAAAAGTCTTGGACAATCATTCCAACATGTTTGATACTCCCAAAGGACTCCCACCTATTCGTGATCATGATCATGATATTCATTTGATTCCAGGAAGTGTTCCTCAAAACATCAGGCCTTATAGATATCCTTATGTCCAAAAGAGCGAAATTGAACGTATGATTTTAGAAATGTTAGAGGTTGGTATTCAAACTAGTCAAAGTTCTTTCACTGCTCCAGTAGTATTGGTGCACAAGAAAGATGGTTCATGGTGCATGTGTCCATATTATAGGGAGCTCAATAAGCTCACTATTAAAGATAAATTTCCCATTCCTGTGATTGATGAATTACATGGAGCAATTTATTTTACCAAGTTGGATCTTCATTCAGGATATCATCAAATTAGAATGAAGACTGAAGATATTCTGAAAACAACATTTTGAACTCATGAGGGTCATTATGAATTTTTGTTCATGCCTTTTGGCCTTACCAATGCACCTTCTACATTTTAAGGGTTCATGAATTCCATTTTCAAACCCTTCATTAGAAAATTTGTTCTAGTATTTTTTGATGATATACTAATCTACAATAGGTCTTGGAAGGATCATGTTCAACATGTTGACAGGGTGCTCAAAATATTGGAGGAGAAACAATTATATGTAAAAACATCCAAATGTTTCTTTGGAGTACAAGAGGTGGCATATCTGGGTCATATTGTATCTCATGAGGGTGTTAAGGTAGACCCTAACAAAATCAAAGCCATTAAGGAATGGAAACTCCCCACAACCATAAAGTAGTTGCACTAATTTCTTGGGTTAACAGGGTATTATCGCAAGTTTGATAAGAATTATGGGAGAATAGCAAGACCTCTAAGAAAATTATTAAGGAAAGATGCATTTTCATGGAATCCTGAAGAAAATAAGGCCTTTAATCATCTTAAAGAGGCAATGTGCCTAGCACCAGTCTTAGCTACGCAAGGCTTCACAAAAACCTTTATTGTGGAATGTGATGCCTCAGGAAATGGAATTGGTATTGTTTTAATGAAAGAAGGAAGACCCATTGCTTTTGAAAGTCGTTCAATCAAAGGAAAGTATTTACAAAAGGTTATTTATGAGAAGGAAATGTTGGCAATACTACATGCACTAAAGAAGTGGAGACCTTACCTAATGGGAAGACACTTCAAGGTAAAAAATGGATCATGATAGTCTTAAACACTTTTTGGAACAAAGACTATCTTTAGAAGAGCAGCAAAAATGGGTCACAAAGATTTTGGTTTATGACTTTGAAATCGTCTACAAAAAAGGGAAGCTAAATGTTGTTGCAGATGCACTCTCAAGAAAGGATGAAGAGGTGGATGCATTGCTTTGTGCCATTTCAATTATCCAACCAGATTGGATAACCGAAGCAAGGGATGAATGGAAGAAGGATGAAGAAGTGTCAACTCTCATTCAAAAGTTGCAGCAAGATCCTAGTACATATTATACATTTAGTTGGAAAAATAATTCCTTATGGTACAAATATCACTTATATATTTGCAAGAATTCCCAAATAAAAAAAATATTCTTTTGGAATTGCAGACTTCTCCTTTAGGAGGACACTTGGGATTTTTAAAAAATTACCACAAGGTGAAGTAAGAATTTTTTGGGGTTGCCTTAAATCTGATATACAAAAGTTTGTGGCGGAATGTTTGGTTTTCCAACAAAATAAAGTTGAGAAAATTAAGACCTCAGGTTTTCTACAACCTTTATCCATTCCAAGTCAAAGTTGGGATGAGATTTCAATGGATTTTATCACAAGTTTCCCTAAGTCCAAAGGAATGAGTGTCATCATGGTGGTAGTTGATAGACTTACCAAGTATGCACACTTTTGTGCATTGTCTCATCCATTTAAAGCAAGTACAGTTGCTACGGAATTTATGGAAACAATTCAAAAGCTATATGGAAACTTGAAGATTATTGTAAGTGACAAAGATCCCATTTTTACAAGAAACTTCTGGACGGAATTATTTTCTTGTTTGGGTACTCAACTAGCTCATAACTCATCTTATCATCCTCAATCCTATGGTGAAACAGAGATAGTGAATAAATGTTTGGAAGGATATCTTCATTGTTTTGTATCTAATAAGCAAGCACAATGGGTCAAGTGGTTACCTCTCGCTAAATGGTGGTATAACACTTCCTTCCATACTGCAGAAAAAATGATGCCATTTATGGCACTTTATGGATATCATCCACCATCCATCACATCTTCTTTAAGGGAAAAATATAGGGTTCCATCAGTGGAGGATCACATTGAGCATCAACAATAAGTTCTCCAACTCTTAAAGGATAACCTAAATTTGGCACAAAATCGAATGAAATAAAAGGCAGATCAACATCGTAGTGAGAGAAGTTTTGATGTGGGATACTAGGTATTTTTACACTACAACCATACAAAAAATTTTCCCTCAAGCAAGCGAAGAACGATAATAAATTATTGCCAAAGTACTATGGTCGTTACAAGGTTTTGAAAAATATTGGTACTATGGCATACAAATTGGAGCTTCATGCTTCTTCATGAGTGCATCCAGTTTTACATGTTTCATGCTTGAAAAAGGTTAGAGGGGACAAACTTCCAGTTCAAACAATATTTCCAGAACTTGATGAGGAACGAAAAACCATATTCAAACCTAAATCAATCACGGAAAAAAGAACTCGACAACTACAAAATCAATCAATTTCAGAGTATCTCATCAAATGGAAGAACTTACCAACTGAAGATTCTACATGGGAGGATGAGAATTTCATACAAAAGCACCCAGAGCTACTCAAGCATTGAGGAAAACACTTTTTTGAAGGAGAGGAGCATGTTAGGTCCCTATATTACTAGTATAGTCCCTTATTGTTGTTAATGTAACCCCCTTATTGTTAGCGTTGTACCCCTGTAACCCCCATATTGTTATTATTGTGCCCTTCAGTTATTATTGTTATGTCAGCTAGGATTACATTGTGACCCCACTAGGATTACATTGTGGCCCCATGGACTCCGATATAGAGAAAGGAGGTTTTGTCATTTGTATCATCCAAGAATTTTTCATTCATGTAATGTATTGGAGGTTTCCCCCTCGAAGTGGCTTATTTATAAGGCGTTGATATCTCTTTTCTTCTATTTTTGGAGCTGGTTTCACAACAGACTTTTAACATCGTTGTATACATATCGTACTATGTTATGTGTGCTGTGTATATTCTATGTTTTATGTGTGTATTCATTGTGTTGTATCATATGTATGTGTATGTGTTATGGTAGACTATGCATAATTTCATCTGTGATGTAATGTTTTGGGTTAGGTAGGTATGGGATAGTCTAGGCCCTTATTTTGTGTAAGGTGTATGGAAGAAACAGGTATTAGTCTTCCTAGGCCTACTAAAGTATCAAATATAATTATATTCATGTCAACATAAGACAACCAGGATTGATATTTATTCTGTAGGGGTTAGCATTAATATCACACGCGCACACACACACACACACACACATATCACATATGTATATCCACCACTAGGTGTTTTTTGGATTACACAACTAATCCGGTATATGCTAGCTAAAGAGAAAAAATGAGAAGGAACTAACTAATTATCAAGTGTGGAAACTGATCTAGTTTGTGTGTGTGGTCAAAGGGAATAGAAGGAAATGGCTTCTTGTTGGGTCTAGAAACCAATCTAGTGTATGTGTGTGGTTAAAAGGAAGAGAAGGAATTGGGTGCTTGTCGAGTTTGGAAACTGATCTACTGTTTGTACATGGAAATAGAAGGTCGTTCGATGCTTTCCATAATGGGAAACAGATCTAGCATGTGTAAAACAAGAAACAAAGAGAAAATAAATATAAGTATAAATATTTAATTTATTTTTGAACATTTAAATTATGAATTTAAATGAAATATTTTGATTTATGATGGTTTGGGCTATGAACTAACCTTCTTTTTCTCTAATAGGAATTAAAGTAGGATTCCAAGTTCACCTCATGAATAAAATACTAATGAGGAATAATTTAAAACTATTACATTTTTCTCATGATGAATCTCATGAAATACGTGTGCCTATGGTGTAGGAATGGATATGGGGTTTCCAATTTGAATTAATTAATTATATTGTACGGTGAAATGATAGCAGTATGCTAAATTCAAATGTTTTAGGAACATATCCATTATGGTACACTAGAACTCAATGGTGCCCAATCATTATCGTGAAGCATGCTATGATCTGTATGATAGTTTTGGAGGCATGAATATGCCTTGTATTTGATCTCCTTCTAATGTGAGGAAGCCTTTTCAAGGGATGGGATGCTCAAGGGACTGAGAAGAACATAAGTGGATGACTAAACTTGGAAGGTGAGTGACTGCATGGAGAGGGAGCAACTAGATGGCCCAAGGGACTAAGAAGCAAAGAAGTGAAGGTCAGAAAATAAATTTGGTTTCTTTTTCATGAGCATAGTTGATTGGAGTTAGGAGAACATTGGGGTTTTTCACATAATCAATGAACCAAGAACTATTCATTGAGGGTACAAAGAGCTCAAAATAGCAACACTAGACATTTGAGGAAGGTAGGACTTAAGAGAAAGAGAACAATACAAGTTGGTCTCGACATGCCTAAACTATCCAAAGACTACAAATAGGGCCATTGAAAAATGGCTGAATTATAAATTAATGTCTATCATACCTTGATTTGACGATTGAAGAAAATGCTTAAAGTATTATAAATGTTTTAAAGAGATGGAAATATAATGCTCAATGAAACAATATGACTATTTTCAAGCATGTTTTGTTGTGTATGGTTATTGAACACCGAGGATGATGTTCCCCTCAAGGGGGAGGGGAATATGATATCCCCGATTAATATTTCTCTATTTTAAATAATTTTTAATTATTTTAAAAGCCTGAGAGAGGGACACATATTCCATTGGTTGATGTAGGATATTGCTTGAGGGAATTTATGTCTAAATATCAGTCCTAGTTGGTTGAGTGGGTTGATTGTGCCATAAATTAAGTAAAAGAAAAAGGGACATGAATAGGTTTACTTTGTCTCCCTTAGCAAGAAAAATAGGATAAAAACATAAAGGTGACATGGGTTACATTGTCCACGAGGAGGGGAATACTAAGAAATTTTGGAGGAAAACGGTAGCTAGTCATGGGAAAAAGGAAGAGGATAGAGATTCCTTTGGTCAGTAATCACATTGACTCTCTGGCTCATTGATATGGAAAAAATAAGAAAAAAATAGGCATACATAGAGGTAGTGACTCTCATGGCATGAAAAGATTGTAGAAGTAGAGAAATGGGCATGTAAAATTGTTTTAGCAGAGTTAGGAATGGAGCATCACAATGTGCATTGTGGTGCGATGGGGAAGTGTAAAAACCAGTTGAATGACTCTCTTAAATACTTGTTTGGAATACACATCACAAAGAAAGAAATGGATTTCCTTTTGGAATCAAGTTAGAGTGTCGTAGTACTATTTTGGTTCAACTTTGAATTTTTTTAATTCTTCCCTCTGAAGAAACTCCACCTCAATCTTTGGAATGTAGCTCAGGGGTGATAGATAAGTTATAAGGGTTGTAGCTTGTCTATGGCCAGGTGGAGAGTTGAAGTCTCACTCTCAGTTAAAACATTTCTATATTTTTTGAGTTAATTTTTTCTTATTATTTTTATTCACAGCAAAATATGTTTACATTTCTAATTTGGAATGGTGTTATTGTTGTCTGAGACATGATAGGAAGTATTATTGTTCACACTACTGATTATTAGGTTGATCAGAATTTACCTTGAAAGCTATTGAAACTACATGATATATTCATGTTGTGAAGCTAGTTACAGAAAGGTTCTCATCTTACATCTTAACCCAAACAATGTGTGTGCATTGGTTGCCTCATAACAAAAACCATCACGAAAACCCCTTTCATATTGTAGTGACATCAACTTTTTTTTATTGTTGAAAACTCTTTCTGGTGGTGTCTAGGTTCTAAGTTTAATAATGAGGGTAGATCTATTCTTCTTAGAATGGATTGACCTAGCTACCTCACATGGTTTCCTCCCCAAGTTTTCTACTAATTACGCCAGGATTTTGGCTTTGTGATTCTATCTTATTATTGTTCAAGTGTGGATAAATCCTTTCTTCTCTAGTTTTGTTGATGAAACTATTTTGTATGCTTTATGACCTATTTTTATGCTTCTAGTACACTAGACATAATCACATTAATGTTATAGACATGATGAGAATGATGTTCTCATTGGTAAGAACTCCATACTTCTTGCTCTCTTAGTGTTGTAGTGATAATAGAATATGGTTGTCAATCCTGACAGATTTTATGATTCGAGATGGTTGGGTTTTCTAGAGCTCAATGGTACTAAGCTATAATGAAGGTTTATAAGTCATTGTGGTCACATTAATTTTCTTTGTGCCAACGTGATATATATATGTATATATATATATATATATATATATATATATATATATATATATATATATATGAATATATATATATTCTTTGTGCCAATGCTTATGAAGTAAAAGATTTGTTGGTTTGGGATAACACAGTACCAATAATATAATGATTCCATTGTATGGAAGAAAGGTGCTTTCCTCAACCCAACTATGATAACAATTCAAAGTGGGAGAGTTCTTTCTGAAACCCCCATGTTCAAGATTCTTATGGAATAACCACATGATCCACCTATAAAATATGTGCAAGAAGGGGGAAACTCCCTCTGAAAACCACCAGATTCAAGATCTCATTCATATATATATATATATATATATATAATTTGTATGTGTGTGTCTATATATATGTGGCACAAGCTTTGTATAGAACCACCATGGCATCGACCAACTATACTCAAAAATTTCTTCGGATGATTCCCTTTCACCTTATGTGTAGTTAAATTCACTTTAGTGCAGCATGAGCTAAGCCGCAAGCCAAAAATTTAATTGTAGCACTTCGTGTTAACCATAGCTCAACTCGTATCCCTTGTAGCATTGGCTCATGACCATGGAAGGATCTATTGGGATGGATGGATATTTTATTGATTGTTAGGTTATTAGCCACATGGTTGTAATGTGTAACCAAGATCAAGAGCTAGTATAATGAATGGTGGGGAATAAGAAAAAGAAATCAATGGGCAAGTGGAATCCTATGATGATCTAAGCCTAGAGGTTAGGTCCTCGGAAGCTCATGCAATATAATTATAAGGGAGTGCCTAGGATGATCAAGATCAAGATGACCTAACAATTTTCTCAACATGGAAATGATCTCACAAATTATTTGATCAAACTGTATCGCAATTATGTTGGACATGCCATCCCAGAAAGAGTCGAGGCTGATGGGTAGAGGGAAAATAGAGCTTGGTGAAAAAAATCAAAGGAATAAGAATTATGGACCAATCATAAGGGTTTTATTACTATAGAGGATTCAACTGACTAGGACATTTAATCTCAGAGGTTCCTTCCTAGAATTCCACATAATTTTGTGTAAGAGAAAAATCAGGCTAGCGTGGTGAGGCCGCTAGAGGGGAGTATCCCAGCATAATGTGGAGCTCATGTATTGGCCAACAAAATGACCAAATCCCATGCAAAAATGTTTATCATAGCATTAGGAAGTGGAAGGTGGGACCCATCGAGACGGGGAATATTATGGAAATTAACAAGAATATGTTTGTCCCAGAGTCTTTCTCCCATAGGTAACAAGGCTCAACGTTCATGGGAGAGTCAGGATGACTCAACACTGAGATGTTGTGGTAGGAGAAATGCTGCCATCGCTGTCAAATGGGACCAATAGTATGTGGACCCACTAGGACATGTAAGCCCAAATTTTGAACCCTGAAAATTTACCAATGGAGTAAGTTTAAAAGGGCACAAGATGATGTAATCTTAATTTGCAGTGACAAACATGTGAACCCAACAATTTTTTCATTGTTGCGAGGGTAGAACCATAGAAGGGTCAGCCAAGAAGGCCTACCCTAAAGAAAATTTAAAGTGCGCAAGCAAGGAAGGGTCAGCATAATAGGCATGATTAATAGAAGGCTTGCCAATCGTTGATGGTTTTTCAATTTGCTATATATTCATATATAATAATATGTTCCCATAGTGCATATGAAGATTTTATATAAATAAAAGATATACATGGGGATTACGAAGACAAATACCATGAATCTTTTGGAATCCAATATACCATTGGTAGGTAGCATTGGAATATTGGCTACGATAATCATGTAAGTGCCACATGGCAAGGTTGATGACATGGGACCTTTTAGTTCATCACAAATTCAAATGATCATATCTCTTGATCCGAAGGTCAGATAGAAGTAAAATTTTATATCACCAAAATTTCCTTTATGAGATACACACAACAATGATGTCTAATTGAGGTTTTAGGCTAGCTAAAAAGATAAAAAAAATTATACCCCATTCCATAACGATACCTTGGAACTTAGGTCATCACAGTAACCACTTCCTTTTAACCAGAGTTGTAGTGGGGATTAAGATGGGGTGTTTCACATACATTATTGAGCATGGAAATCTGATTTGCAACTTTCTCTCGTAAGAAATGGTACTGGATTGGAATATGATTTATCCTTGAATTAAAAAAATGGTTCTTCGATATGTTTATTGCACTTGTATGATCACATATGATAGGAATACGTTGATCATATAATACTTGTACATCATGTACATTTTTATTCATCCATAAGAGTTAATTGCAATAACAAGTTGTTGCTATGTATTCTACTTCAGCGATGGAGAGAGAGATTAAACCTTGCTTCTTTCTCAAACATTAAACAAAGACATCCTCCATGAAAAAAAGCACCATCACTAGTGCTCTTTCAATCATCTACATCACCTTCCCAATCAACATCTATATAATCAGTTAGCTCAAAAAATTTACCTTGGGGATACCAAATTCCATATTCCATTGTGGCTCTGAGATATTTGAGAATCTTCTTGGCTTCTAGACGATGACTCTATATGGGGGTTGCTCAAAATCTTCCAACAATACCAACTCGCTTCAGGTTGTCCACTCTTGAGGATGTCAAATATAGGATGCTTCCAATAATAGATTTGTATAAATTTTGATCAACTACTATTGATTCATTAGTCTTGTTGAACGTGCAACCTATAACTATTGGTGTGCTCACCAAATAACATTCCTCCATACCAAAAATTTTCGATACTTCCTTGAGATACTTGCTTTGTGAGATAACTATTCCTTTGGATTTTCTTGCAATATACAAACCAAGGAAATAGGAAAGATCTCCATTCATATATATCTAAAATTAGGCCTCAATTTCTATTGCAAATTGGCATGATAGTTAGTTGATTTAAATCCCTAGAAAAAATAATATCATCGACATAGACAACCACCGTTATTAAATTTCCATCATTTGATTTAACATATAAACTACTATATAGTTCCCCTCTTTAAAACCATACTTGAGTAAATAATGGTCCACCATGGAATATCTAGCCCATGTGGCTTACTTGAGACCATACAAGGCATTATTAAGCTTGCAAACATAATCAAGTTGATCTGACAACTGAAAACCATGTAGTTTCTCAATGTAAACTTCTTATTGTAATTCTCCATTCAAGAAAGAAAAATTGACAACCAATGAATTTATTGAAACGAGGAAATTCAAAAAACATTGTAATCAATTCTAATCAATAAATAAGAGGAACAATTTCATCAAAGTCCAAACCTTCAATTTCTACATATCCTTTGCAAACTAATCTTGCCTTTTCTCTCACCACTTTACCATGATCATTTAATTTATTCCTCAAGACCCATTTTATTCCAATAACATTCTTGTTTCTTGGTTTAGGAACAAGCTCCCAAGCATGATTTTTCTTGATCTTATAAATATCTTCATGCATGGCATTTAATGAGTTATCATTTTGGTTGGCCTGTACAACATCCTTTGGTTCCATAATTGATAACAAGGCTCCATGTGCTTGAGTACGGGAATTTAGTAGTTGTCTTCTTTTATGCACACCTAAATTTAAATCCCCAAAAATTTGATCATTTGGGCGGTGCTTTTGCACATACCTTGAAGGATCCTTAGATTTAGGATTGAGAGGCTCTTCATTATCTTCATCTGAAAGTGGCTCACCAAACTTCTCATAATTGATGACTAGATCAATGGAGTTGGTTTTTACTGGCTCATAGACTTTAGATTCAATGTTCCCATCCACTTTAACATCATTACAATCAAATATCCTCTTTCGATTTTTGTTCTATCATCTATTTCATTTTCTATTTTGAGAGTACCAAGAAAAATACCTTCATCAATTGTTGCATCAAACTTACCAAGATTTCCGTCATTCCTCTTTATATAACACTTTCTTCCAAATATTTAGAAACGTTTGATTGTAGCAGGTCTTCCATACCAAGGCTCAAATGGATTCATACCATTGTTTGGTATGAAATGATATTTTTTTAAAATCCCATTGTTGTGTTAATGGATCCAACCAAAAATATTCGTTGAACATTCCTTTCTCCCATCATGGCTTTGGATAAATATTGAACTGATCTATTGGATCTGTCAGCTACACCATTCTACTGTGGAGTCTATTTTATATTTTATTTTGATCCCATGTTTCTTGAAAAAATCATCAAATTCTTTTGAAGTAAAATAAATTCCATTATTAGACATTATGCTATTGATTTTACAGGCAGTATCATTTTGATCCATGGCTTTAAAGTCATTAAAATTATCAGAGGTATCTAATTTTATCTTAGAAATTAAACCCACACCATTTTCTTGAAGTCATCAACAGTAAGCATAAATACAATTTATCTATGGGTGTCTATGTTCTTGATGGTGTAGAAATTTGAATAATAGATCACTTATTCACCGAGATTATCCTGATCACACACTATTTGAGCTTCATGCATAATACATAACATATTCTACTATTGATCATCAATTTGCGGAATTAAAAACAATCGCATGCGCACATTAAAACCATAAAAAATCACACATATAAACACAAGATTTATGGGAAATCTTAAAGCTGAAAACCCCCAACTATCTATATATTATAATGATAGAGAACATGTAACAATCATAGTACAAACTCCTCACAAGCTCTCAGCACTATCTCCAACTGTTACACACAAAACAAGCTCAGATCATACATATCACATGCTCCAATCTACTCCACATGTCTGCCTGCCTCTACTGTGCAATCCATTATGGAAAAACATGAGATCCAAGTTTGAATCCCACCAAGATGTACTGCACAATCCTCATTGGAAATCTCCATCAATGTGTGTGCAAATCTCATGCACCAGTATAGTCACAACTGATAGTCACACTGCTCTTTCACCTAACCTCTCCACTGGTCTCCACTAAACTGTCCATGAACTTGAGTTAACTGATGTATTCTTTAGTTGATTTATGAGTTAATAATTAGTGAATTAATTTATAATTAATTCACACCACTCATCACTAGTGTATTAATCAGTTAGACTAATCACAACTAGTTCAACTAAGTTAAACTGAACACAACTCCATTAAATCCTCAATCAACTCCACCAAACTCAATCACTTGAGTTCTAACTGAAGTCCATCATGCAATAGCTCAACTAAACCCTAGGAATAGCATAATTCCTTCTGTTAGCTGCATGTGCCACATCCGTAGCTCAAACTGAAGTGCTCCAAGAGGATAAGATAATGTTTATAGTCCAAATATTATTAAGAGCTAATAATATTCGACATATCTATTTTTAGACTGGCAATCTAAAATAGATTCCGCCCAGTATGTCTAAAATTAGAAGTCCATCTATTTTTTCCCAACTTGACCAACCATCCACAAATAGCATCTTGCAACTCATAGACATGATCCATATGTCTAAAAATAGACATAGTCTAAAAATAGACTTTGCGCCAAAAATAGCCTGCGGGCCCACTTAGTGAAGGCGACTTCTTTCCACTAAGCTCCGTCATCCCTTTGCATTCTCAACACTCCCTCTGAACAAGATATGGATTATCTGCAACCCCTATCCTGCCTCTGTGGTATTCAAATTTTCTCCTGGTGAGCGCCTTCGTCAAGATATCAGCATCCTGATACTCCGTAGGAATGTACGAAAGTAACATGATTCTCCGCTGCACACAATCTCTGATATGATGATACCGGATGTCAATGTGTTTGGATCTATCATGAAATACTGGATTAGCCGAGATTTTGATGCAACTCTGGTTATCACAATAAATCACAGTAGGCTCCAAGTGTGAACCGAACAACCCGACCAGGATCTTCCTCATCCATATAGGCTCGCATGCAACCAAACTCGCTGCCATATACTCAGCCTCTGCTGAACTGAGTGCCACATATCTCTTCTTCCTACTGTACCAAGAAACTAATGTCGACCTGATACTGAATATCCCTCGAGATGTGCTCTTTCTGTCCGTTGGGCTCCCTGCCCAATCTGCATCTGTGAAGCCACATAGCCTCACCTCATCCTCATGTCTATACCACAATCCATATTCTGATGTGCCTTTGAGATAACGCAATACATGCTTGCCCGCCTTCCAGAAGAGCTTGGTAGGCTTAACCATAGCTTGTGAAAGCTGGTTAACTGCATAGCATATATCGAGTCATGTATTGACCAGATACATAAGCGACCCCGCCAACTGTCGATAAACAATGGCATCCACTACCTCCGCTGAAGTAGCATCCTCCTTCCTCCAACCTTCAGGAAGAGGACTATCAATAGGCTTGCAGCCATGTATGTTGAACTTCTCCAGTATCTCCCGGGCATACTTACCTTGAGAAACAAATAGTCCATCACTGCGCTACCAAATTTCCAATCCCAGGAAATAATGAAGGAGGCCCAAGTCCTTCATCTCAAACTCTCTTGCAAGATCCTCCTTGCTTGAAAGTATCAACAGCTCATCACCTGTCAAAATCAAATCATCTACATAAAGTACAATGATCAGCAACTTACCCTCCACCACAATCTGGTATAGGTTA
Organism: Pinus albicaulis; assembly: GCA_034641835.2. Taxonomy (NCBI): domain Eukaryota; kingdom Viridiplantae; phylum Streptophyta; class Pinopsida; order Pinales; family Pinaceae; genus Pinus; species Pinus albicaulis. Next base: position 1,495,707,714 of record CM076581.1, read on the forward strand.
GGATCGGCCTCACTCTCGGAGAATCCAAGTCTAGTGAAATAACTGTCTATCCGTGTGTACCAAGCACGAGGTGCTTGTTTCAACCCATACAGCACTCTCTTGAGCCTGTACACATGCGACTCACTGCTGAAGATCTTGAAACCTTCGGGATGCTCTATGTACACCTCCTCCTACAATGACTCCTTTGAGGAATGCAATCTTCACATCCATCTGATGAATGTGCCACCCCATCTGCGCTGAGAGAGCTAGGATCATCCATATGGAAGAATACCTTGCGACAGGTGCAAAAGTCTCTTCATAATCGATCCCCTATATCTGTGAAAAGCCTCGAGCAAAAAATCTTGCCTTGTACTTCTCCACACTCTCTGGCCACCGTCTCTGCCACTTTGTAGATCCATCTCGAACCCACCACTGATTTCCCTTCCGGCCTTGGGACAATCTCCCATGCACTGTTTCTGACAATCGAATCATACTTTTCCACCATGGCATCTACCCATGCGGGATCCTCCACAGCTTCCTCGAAAGAGGATGGTTCTGTCACGATACACTTGCTCATCAGAGCCATGTATCCAAAGATACCTGTCCGGTGACTGTCTCTGTCTGCGCTGTGATGTAGGTGCTCCTACAACCTTCTCTGCATCTTGAGCCAATCGCTCAGCTTCTGTAGTGCGCTTCCGCCCTCTGATGGTTGGCGCTGCATGAGTGGTCTCTTCCACTCCATGAACCTCCTCTTGTGTCTGATCCACATCCTGAGGCTCATCCTTAGGAACTAATAGCTCCTCGTCTGCATGCAAGTGTGGCTCCCTCTCAAGCGAACACTTCATGGCTTTCTCCTCTTGAAATTTGATATCCCATCACACAACAGTCTTGCGACTATTTGGAAAATACACACGATAGTTGTGGGGCGTATCATTGTACTCCACAAATATCCCAACCTCCGCGGTCGGCTCCAGCTTCTTCCTGGCATCCTTTGTCACATGAATGTAAATAGGTGAACCAAAAATCCTCAAATGGGAAATATCAGGCCTCTTATCAGAGCAATCTTCTCCCTGATGGTACTTTACTGGGCATCATGGAAAGGCATGTTCAGACACATACTCAGAGTATTGCATGCCTCCGCCCACAAGTGAATGGGTAGGCCTTGATCATGCAACATCGCTCAGGCAACACCCACGATCGTTTCTGCTTTTCTGCCCACACTGTCATTGTAAGGTTATGAGGTTATAGCTCTCTTTCTAATTCCTTTTACGCTCGTGTAAAGTCCTTGAATTCACCAGAGATGAATTCACCACCATTGTCACTCCTAAGAGCCTTCACCTACTTCCCCGATTCTTTCTCAACCAGCGCCTTGAACTCACAGAACTTTGAGTATGTCTCGCTCTTCTTCTACATGAAGACGATCCAGCACTTCCGAGAAAAATCATCAACAAAGATCACATAGTACCTGTTCTTTGATGTCGAAGCTACTGAGAAAGTTCCACACACGTCTGTGTGAATTCTCTCAAGGATCGTCGTGGCGCGACTATCCTTCTCATGAAAGGTGGCTTTCAAAAATTTCCCCAAGGTACCCCCCTTGCACTGATCTGACTGCGCAAGAGTACCCTTAGGAAGCCTAGTAGAAATCTGTTGCAGTATCTTCAAAGCTCCATGGTGAAGGTGGCCCAATCTCTGGTGCCACAGCTCGCCATCATCTCGGCTCACCACTTTTTCTGCCTTGCCTGCCATTGCTGCGCAGCCATCTACCTGCAATTGATAAAGGTTCTTAACTCAAACCCCTATCCTCCGGGTCTCGCCAGTTTCCTTACTACGCAGGAAATCCTTTCCCTCGCTAAAGACAACATCATATCCCTTCTCTTCTAACATCGCCACAGAGATAAGATTCTTCTTCAATCCTGGAACATGCATCACTTCCTTCAATACAAAGGGTTTACCAAACTCCCTCTCAAAGGAAATAGTACCGATACCAGTCGCACTGTATCTACCATCATCGCCCATCTTGATGTGCACTCCAAGATCTTTCTCATCCAGATCAGTAAACAAATCTTGATCTCCTGTCATGTGAAAAGACGCACCACTGTCCAGAAACCACACTGATTCCACCACACTTGAGACCAACCATGCGATCAACGAAAAATCCAGCTCAAACTACGAGGCTAAGGCCTCTCCAGCTGCAGATCCAACAGCCTGCTTATTTTTCTTCTTCTGCGGACAATTTGTGGCATAATGTCCGTGTTGGTGACAGTGAAAGCACTTCACCTCGACATAACAATAACTCTTGCTTCGCCTTCACACCTCCATCTGCTGATCTTCCCTCTTGCTTTAAGTGGTGCCAAAGCACAATTCTCTTCATCATATGCCTTTGATGAAGATCCATCCCTGGTACTCCGCCTTATCTCCTCTTGCACAAGATCTGACCAAAGTCGCTCCCATCCTGGAAATTTCTCCTGACCATTGACAGAGTCCTGATAGGAATTCCAACTCTTCGGAAGCCCAAGGAGATCCAAGCTCACCAAGTCCTCACCATCTACAGTCAACCCCACACTTCCCAGCTCATCCCTGCATTGGGTGAACTTCGTGAGGTACTTGGGCATACTGTTGCCTTTCTCCATATTTATGTTTTTGAGTTTATCCTTGAGCGCCAACTTCCTCTGGTCGCTCTTGCTTTGGAATAAATCTGTCAACACTTTCCACATCAAGTATGGAAAATCTTTACCATGTAGGCTGGACACTATGTGATCCTTCATGCCCTCCAATAGAATCCTTCGACACTTTGCTGTCTTCTTTTGCCAAGCCTCAACTAAGGCAGCATCGCTAGAAGTAGGCTTTGGGACTTCGGCATCTATGAACTCCTTCAGCCTATTGTCATCTAACACCGCCTCCATCTTGTCCTTCCATGAAATATAATTCGAGCTGCCCTCAAGGGCATACTCCAATCACAATCCGTTGAAAGACATCTCAACTTCGACACCAAGAAAACACTGCTGCAAATTCGAATTCCACCAGCACAAAACTCAACCGCTTCAATGTTCTGCAATATCTCCAATGATCAATATCGCTTCGATACCATGTATAAATTTGAATAATAGATCACTTATTCACCGATATTATCCTGATCACACACTATTTGAGCTTCATGCATAATACATAACCTCTTCTACTATTGATCATCAATTTGCGGAATTAAAAACAATCACATGCGCACATTAAAACCATAAACAATCACACATATAAACACAGGATTTATGGGAAAGATTAAAGCTGAAAACCCCCAACTATCTGTATATTATACTGATAGAGAACATGTAACAATCATAGTACAAACTCCTCACAATCTCTCAGCACTATCTCCAATTGTTACACACAAAACAAGCTCAGATCATACATATCACATTCTCCAATCTGCTCCACCTGTCTGCCTACCTCTACTGCGCAATCCTAATTGGAAATCTCCATCAATGTGTGTGAAAATATCATGCACCAGTATAGTCACAACTGATAGTCACACTGCTCTTTCACCTAACCTCTCCACTGGTCTCCACTAAACTGTCCATGCACTTAAGTTAACTGATGAATTCTTTAGTTGATTTATGAGTTAATAATTGGTGAGTTAATTTATAATTAATTCACACCACTCATCACTAGTGTATTAATCAGTTAGACTAATCACAACTAGTTCAACTAAGATAAACTGAACACAACTCCATTAACTCATCAATCAACTCCACCAAACTCAATCACCTGAGTTCTAACTGAAGTCCATCATGCAATAGCTCAACTAAACCCTAGCAATAGCATAATTCCTTCTGTCAGCTACATGTGCCACATCCGTAGCTCAAACTGAAGTGCTCCAAGAGGATAATATAATGTTTACAGTCCAAATATTATTAAGAGCTAATAATATTCGACATATCTATTTTTAGACTTGCAATCTAAAAATAGATTCCGCGCAGTATGTCTAAAAATATAAGTCCATCTATTTTTTCCGAATTGACCAACCATCCACAAATAGCATCCTGCAACTCATAGACCATGATCCATATGTCTAAAAATAGACATAGTCTAAAAATAGACTTTGCGCCAAAAATACCCTGCGGGCCCACTTAGTGAAGGCAACTTCTTTCCACTAAGCTCCATCATCTTGTTGCATTCTCAACAGATGGTCCTCATAAATCCATATGAACTAGTTGTAATGGATTTGTTTATGAATTCTCCTTGGACTTGAATGGAATTCAAACTTTCTTTCCCAAATGAAAATACTTGAAAATAAAATTCTCACAATTTGAAAGCTCTTTTAGATATGTAACAGTCCTAGTGAAAATTACATGTAATAAGAGTTAATAAAGGAAAAATAATAACCATGGTTATGGGACATGTATTCCAAGCTAAATGTTGGGGGAAAACATCCTAGTGCAGGTCTTCATTTGGTTTATTATAGCTAAGGAAATTGGAAAAGGAAATGTTGAAGGCTTTGGAAAGGGAAAGTGGCATTTATTAGCATTTATTTATGAAAAAAATGGAAATTGGGAGAAAAGGAAGGTGAATGGTCACACGTTGCATGTGAGGAGGAAAATGAAGGAAAATAATGGAAAAATGAAGAAAATATAGGTCTCATTAATAAAAAGTCTTTTGAGGATTAGTTGATACCTTTTGTCAATTCAATTTTGGAGATTTCTCTCTATTCTCTCTCTCTCTCTCATACTCCTGAAAAAATATATTTTTATTTTGCAGCACTTAATAATTGGATCAAGAAAAGAAAAGAAGCAAAACAGGAAGAAAATATCAAGAAAGGAAGAGCAGGATCAAGCAACTACAACATGATTCTTTGCAAGTGTCGAGTTGCATGTATGCTTTCCATGCTATTTTTGGCATGAATGGGTATGCATTTGTGTTCTTGGCTCTCTTATTATCATTGGCGTGGGTTTTCTAGATGTGATAATTTTCTTCATCCTAGAGTTTCCATTTTTGGATAGCCATTGTGTGATGGGGTTCCCATTTTTTGGTTAAGTTGGATTTCCTAATGGATTCAAAACTCAGTGAGGTGGTCTCTCAAAGAAATAAAACATGGTTTAGTGATCCATGAATCATACTGTGGATTGTGGTAAAGCCTTCGCCTAGTGACCCCTGAATCAAACTATGAATTGCGGTATGGCCATTTTTTTTCTGTTACCTCGGTGAGCCTAGGAATCCTTGATGGGTGAATGACAGGATATATGGTAAAGCCTATAAGTGGGTACTATCAATGAGGCCTAAAAATCCTTTGTCAGTGAATGGAAAGAAATACAAATAATCTTTGAGGGTGGAGTCTCAATTAGTACTAGGAATCTTGACTGGTGAATGGTGGGATATATGGTAAATCCTAGAGACTATAAGAGAGAAAAATTTCTCACTATGTAGGTGGAGAAATCCGGTGGCATCCATGATTTTTTAGGGCCTAGTGATCGAGTGGGGATTTTGGTAAATCATGGTTATATTGATCATGGTGAAGTGGTTTATCCTCGAGAATCCCTTTGTTGTTTTTTGGTTATGAGTCCCAAATTCATGCTTGGAATATGGCATGGGGTTGATTGGCTGAAAGAAATATTTGTTTCATCCAATCTATGTTCGGGTGGTATGTGTAAGTCCCAAACTTGGTTGGCTTATGTATTCATTAATAATATTTTCTTCTCCTTGGTATTTCATATGTAAATGTACTAGTTCGTATCTGGTATTTATGGTTGTTGTATCCTTGTTAATTATGTTGATATATATGTTGGTTATGAGCATGTTTTATGACAGTGATCATGTATGGCTCTCACCATTTTTTTATTTTTAAATGAATGAATAATGTATATTTGTCTTATTAGATGATAATGAAACTAATGTGATAAGGAATCAATTATTCATAGATATTCTCAGATAAGTATGAGACCCCTATTGTTTGATTTATTATTATGACCTGTAGAATGCATATTTGTGACATGTTTGACAAAATGTATGTCATGGCTAGTAGGTGTCCAATCAATTCATTGATGAATTTTTGCATTAGTACCATTTTCTCGGTGTTATTTATCATTCCTAAATTTTTCATGAATTTTTGTGCAATGATATGAGTCTCAGCCCCAGAAAAGTGGCACAGAATCTGGGTTCATTCACGTAGAACTAGTTAAAAACTTCCATAGTTTTTGGATTTCCCTTGTTGTGGGAGATATTGGAGGCCTAAAGTTGCATACATGGCTTTTCAAGGGAGTAAATGCAGTGTTATATTAGTGAAATGTTAAGTTTCCTCAAGGTTTGGTCACCTGAAAAGTTTGGTAGGCTCCTGGAGGTTTTGTAACATGCATGGAAGGCCAGTTTGGATTTGTTCTGTCTATTCTAATTTCTTAAATATATATGGGTATTTGAATAACATCATAGTAGCCTCTCATCACAAGTTTACCCTAGTGGAACGGGTATATTGGGTAAGTATAGGAGGAGGGTATTAAATAGTGGTATCGTAGCATGGTTCACCCCTTGGCTTGGATGGTCGATGTGTTGGTCATCCGTTCATGTTAGTTACATATGTGTTCCTTATACTTATGGTGTATTTTCTCATTGCATATGCATGGTGGTGGTCATGGTTGCATTGGTGTCACCATGTGAAAGTTGATGGTGTTGTTGTGGAATGTGTTGTCATGAGTTTATGATTGGTTGTGTATTTTTTATGCATGTTTGGTGTTACATGTTGTTAAGAATTAATTGATATGGTATTTGACATGGATGAGGTCATGATGTGTGGTTTATATGGTCATTCATTAATGAATGGAATATGGTTAGGATGATATATATATATGTGTGTGTGTGTGTGTGTGTGTGTGTGTGTGTGTGTGTGTGTTGTTATGATTATGTTTATACATCATGTATTTCGCTAATCTGGCTGCTCTTGAAAATGAGATAGCATCCCCAAATTATACTTAGGTACAACGGTTTGTTTATGATTTGTCTTAGGTGTCATACTATGCCTTGGAGTAAAGAGATCAAGATGAATATCAATATGGTAGACTAGATTTCATGAGATTCTCCTTATGGATCAGATGAGCAGCATGGTGGTGGGAACTCTTCTGATTTAACACACACATTGATAATTTTTAAGGAGTAAATAAGAAGTTTTAAAGTAGACAATGAAAAAATAATGTAGACATAGGAGAAACAAGGAGAATTAAACACATTAATCCTTCCAAGTTTGTAAAAATTGCAGAGACATGGACCACTTCATATCAGCCATGGGAAAGAGGATAGGAATAATAGGGCATATGGTAGTAGGTCTCATGGTGTTCATAGGTCAGATAGGGATGACACAATTAGAGATGGTAGGCTCATGGATACTCTAGATAGGAGAGGTGATGGAAACATATACTATTCTAGTTATGCTTTTAACAGGGACTATGATCTTCATCGTTATCATCCTTATAGGAGGAGTGATAGGGGATATTTTATGGATGAGTTTAAGAAAGAAAGGCCACCTAATTTTGATGGAGATTTGAATAATTCAGAGGATGTAAAGACTTCGTTACTTGGGATGAAGAATTTGTTTGAGTTGTAGGAGTACACATAGAATATGAACGCCAGAATATCTATCTTCAGCCTCAAAAGGAAAGTAGACATCTGGTGGGAAGATGTAAAATGGATCAGAGACATTAGGATTGAAGACTTGAGTTGGCATGAATTCAAGAGACTCTTCAGGAATAAATACTTGTCAGAAAGGTACTGCAATAGCAATTCCAAGGAATTATATGAGCTTAAGATGGGATCGATAGCACATGAAAATTATGTGACCAAGTTCCTGGATTTATTGAGGTATGTACCATATCTTAAGGATAAAAGGGCCAAAGTTCAAATATTTTCAGTGAATTTCCATTATATTTTAGATATCGGATTGAATATGATGAGCCTCGGTCACTTGACAGAGTAATTGGGAAATTGAATCATTTTTAAGAATAGTCAAAGCGTAAGAATGAATCTCAGCAATGATAGAAGGGGAAATATAAATGAAAAGGTAAATGGTAGTCGAAAAGAAAAATGCCTCAGAATGCATAAGAGAAAGAGAATGTTGCACCATACAATAAGTTCAATGTTGCTAGATATTGATATGGGTCACAACAACTTAATGGAGGTGATGGTAAAGTGTGGGTGGATTGTTAGTCACATGGAAAGGAAAATATTAAGAAATATTGTTCCCAGAATCAGTGTGGAAAACCACATATCTATAGTGCACAGGAGGTGTAGATTGTTGGGGATGTTGGTCAAAGCATCCCTCGTATTTATTTAGCACTTGATAACATCAAGACAAATCACTAGGCATCTATCATTGAGATGGAAAATAATGTTTGTGATCAATTTGTTTCTATTTTAATTTACCGTGGATCTAGTTATAGTTATGTTTAACCTAACTTGGTGGATATGTATGGTTTAAATAAAGAAGTGCATGCAGAATATTGGTTAGTGTAGATGGATACAGGTACAAATAAGAGAGTTCGTCATTGGCTAGGAGCTTGTTATTTTGAACTGAATGGTATGCCTACATCATCACACTTGAATGTATTACCATTGGGATCATATAACATGTTGTTGGGTATGGACTAGTCGTATATTCATAGGAACAAAGTGGATTTTTATGAAAAATACATTGAGTGATTGGATGACAATGCAAAACATAAAGTCTTATAGGTAAGAAGAAAACAACATTTTTCAAGATGGTGAGTTTTTCCTGATGTGGTAGTGCGTCATGGCAATGTTTGTAAATCATATGTTGCATTTTTAACTGTAAAAGTGATGATGTATTTTCCATCGCTTGTTAAGAAACCATGATATTTTTGCCTTGTTTTATAAATAATGTGATGCATTTCTTTCATGGAAAAGTGATGATGTGTTTTCCATCACTTTCAAATGCGACAATGATGTTTTTTTTTTTGCCTTGTTTTGATAATTGTGGTGTTGATTTCCATTCAATGAAAAATTGACCACCGAGTATGAGTTATAAAGTCATGGCAAGTATGGAAATGTTTCACTACAAGAAAAAATGACATTGGTGAGGGGAAAAAATGGTCACCATAAGCTCATTGGTGAGGGTCAAAAGAGCCTTCGTCACCAAAAATTGAACGTCACCGAAGGTGGCATCGCCGAAAGTATAGGTGTTGTGGTGACATTCAAGGTCCATCACAAATAATGATTTATAGTGATGGATAGTGACCTTCACCATTTCATATGAGCAATGATGATGGACAATAGCCTCCATCACCAAAAAATTGAACGTCACCAAAGGTGGTGTCGCTGAAAGTATGTGTTGTGGTGACATTCAAGTTCTGTCATGAATCTTGATTATAATGATGGAGAGTGACTATCACCATTTCATATGAACAACAACAATTTTTTGTGATGGACCTTTCATGGCCGTCACTATTGGTGCATATATATGGCGATGTTCATTGACCGTCACCATAAACTCATTAGTGACATCAAGGTCCATCACAAATAATTACTATAATGATAAACAGTGACCCTCACCATTTCATATCAACAAATATTTATGGTGACGAGTCTTTAATGGTCGTCACTATTGATGCATATATATGGTGGCATTCGTTGACCGTCACCATTTTAAATTTTCGCGAGGGTCGAAAAATGTCACCATAAGCTCACTGGTGATGGTCAAAAGTGCATCCGTCACAAAAAACTGATCTTCTTCATTCCCTATGAATAGCAGGGTACGATGGAATCGAACCACCAACCTCCTGCTTGTAAAGCAAGTGCTCTTTCATTGAGCTAGCACCCTTTAAAGAATTAGACTTTAAACTATTAATTGCCCCTAAAGGTGCAAAGATACACCAAAGGAATAGAAAATCTAGGAAGATCAAAATTTGCTAGAAATAATATGTTCAATATACATCATAAAAAGACAAAAAGAATAAATTTTGATATAATATAACAAACCATGTACTGCGTAGGAGAATAACTGGAAAGCACAACTAAAAATTTGAATCACAACATAACACACTAGCACATTTGACCCAATTTCTGATGGCCAAATCATCGCTATTCCGACACATAGGCATCCCAAGAGCGACACTTTAAGGTGGGGAAAAATGTGGTTAGACATTATGTCACAATTTCGACACTTCAATAAAGCGTCAGAAGAGCGACCCATTTTCTGACGTTTCCAGATGTCCGTCGCTCTTCTGAAGTTATCCAAAGCATCATTATTTCGACGTCATCAAAGGCATCACTATTCCGACGTTAGAAATACTGTCAGTCTATCGACATTATCAAAATCGTCGCTATTCTAACATTAGTTAAACCATCAGTCTTCCGACGCTCCATAACTGTCGATCTTTCGATCTTCCATAATGATCCATAACTCTCGGTCTTCCAACGATTCATAACTGTCGGTCTTCTGACGTTTATCAGGTTTTCAAAATAATGTCACTCTTCCAACTTATGTGATTTTGCGATGCACTTCCGACGTGTGTCTCTTTCCGTCGCTATTCCGACATCCCGCAGAGTTGATAGAAAGCGTCAGAAGACCAATGGAAAATAATGTATATGGAAAAAAAAAACTGTCTGTAAGAGCAACTATAGCTTTTCCCGAGAATGCTGGTGAAGATACAGACTGCGACGTAGTGTCATTATGTTGATCTGTAAGCCTCGATTGCGGCATCATAATGTGCTAATTGATGTCATTCAGTGTCACATCCCTTTTTACACCACATGGCTTAAGAAGAGTGAAAGGGTATGCAATTGGAGTCACTAACTTAGTTGTAGAATGGCAACATGTTTTCTTGGCTAAAACAGACATAAAAATGAAATATATATGAAACCTATTATGAGGCTTTAGTTTATTACTAGCTTGGTTGGAGAATGGTAACTTGTTTCCTTGGCTGAAGCAGACAAAAATTGAAAAATAAAATATTACTGCAACATTACAGTAGCTTTAACTCAAAAAGATTAAACATTAAAGAATACTTGTTGAGACAGTTTTTGATATAGGTTCATGTTGGATCTCAAGATTTGATTCTGAAGGTTACAATGAGCAAAACTCTACATAATTTTAGAATCAAGTATTTAGTAAAGAAATCCGATGTAATATCCTACATTGTACCTGTTATAGGAAACACTGATATACCAAATACAACACTTATAGCTGTCCTGGGGAGTGGAAACACTTCAAGATAAAATTTTATAATTCAGCACAATCATCCCAGAGTAATGCTAGGAAGGGTAACCATTTAAGGAGCACTTCTAATATGTAACATGTGGCTTAAGAAAAATAGTGGAACAAAGAAAAAATAAATTTACAACCACATTTTTAAATTTTACAGAAAAAAACACTTAAAGTTCAGGAATTATGAACAATCAGCCAAAAGAGAGCAATGCAAAGCGAGAGGAATTTAGATAGCCTACTCATTAAAATGAAAGTCAAAATTTACAACTTGCTTGGACAGATTTTAGTTCAATTTCTTATCGTCATGTGTACAGAAAGAGGAAATTTGATGCCGATGGGCTTTCAAAAGCTGGTTTGAATTTCGATGTAGGTGTTTGGACCATTCAAGTGAAATCTGGTTTGCACTTGGATGTAGTTAACTATTCAGGGGAAACAGAAAAGCTAGTTTGCATTCAGATGCAGGTGTTTGGACCATTCAGGTGAAAGCTGGTTTGCATTTGGATGATGGTGACCATTCAGGTGAAACAAAAAAGCTGGTTTGCATTCGAAAGCATGTGACCATTCAGGTGAAACAGAAAAGCTAGTTTTCATTCAAAATAAATTTGGATGTAGGAGTTTGGACCATTCAGGTGAAGGTGGAGGGCCAATCCACTGAATATTTTCATAATCCTTTCATATAATCTTTGGGATTTTTCAACAATTACCGAAAATGCTTGAAATATTTAAAAGATTGTGTTAGGTGTTGAAATAGTATTTATAGTACCTGGATACTTGTTACATGACCTCTGATATGTTTTTGATTTCTTTTCAATATCTGATCCTTATATGGGACCTTCTTTGATGTAGTTGTTGGAGCAGGATACTTATATGACCCATTGTTATCTGCTCACCCTGTAAGGGGACTTTTTGGAAAACGGTTTCGCATCTATTGAATGTAATTTTTTTATGTATAATAAAACTATAATTTTCTTCTAAGAAAGACAAGAAGGGTTGAAAATTAAAATAAGTAGTTATAGTTTAAAACACCCTCAGAGAACTTTTTGAGACCAAACCTTACACTATATTGATCCGACTTTTGTAAAAGCCTCTGAACTACTTACTAAACTAATCACCAAACAACCCCTTTTTATGGGAAACTCTCATTAGTTGGGATTTTGTCATATCTTACTTGATATGTCAATCTGATCACCAAAGGACACTTCTCCATTCCTACAAATATAATGCTAATATTTAAATTCAAATTCATTATTTACCCAAAAATATTTAAAGAAAAAAAAAACAATCATAATAATTGTATAAATGTTGTTTACTACCTACCAAAAAATAAAATATTTTGGTACTTTCAAACTTAAATTTCTTCTGACATACATTGTAATTCCCCTTCATTAAAACAATTTTCCATCTAGCTTTCTGATACTTGTCCTATGTTTTCACTTGGAGAACTATATGCACCTTCTATAAACCAAAACCGTGTTATTCCATAGGTAAAGACAAAAGACTCAAAAATAGAACAAAAATTTCTTGAGTCTCATACCATTGGTTGCCAACCATGGTGAAGTGTTATTAGAAATCTCTATGTCTCCAGATCTGTAAATAAATGAATTCCCGCCATCCTAATATTTAAAACCACAAATGACTAATAAGTGATTGTTAAAATCAATTCATGAAAAAATGTATCGTTTATCTTCTTGAATTTCACCACATATATGATAGACATAGAAATAAATTGAATGGAATTTTTAACTGTCAGTGTTGTACTTACAAAGATGACCAATATTGTTTTGTGACCCATAATTTTACATGTGATCTATCCTCAAGAGCTTCAAACAATTGCAGGATACAAAACCTTCCAGAGTTCTAAAAGAAGAAGTCATTGATTGAACAGGAGGAGGGCATACTTTGATGGTGTTTCTCAAATTTTTCCTTCCATGGGGGGAGCTGGAGAAAATTTATATAGCTCCGAGAAATGTTGCACGAAGCAGGGATGTTTTTGGAAGCGAAGCATCGGAACCCTCATTTTCCAAAAATCTAGGAAGTGAAGCATCTTGAAAGTGTTTATATATATATATATATATATATATATATATATATATATGCATTTATATTTTTAAAATAAAATCCATAATACCAAATTAGTTGTAGAAGATATGAAAACATGTGTGTTTGTACATAAATGAAGATAGATATGGCATCCATTGTACATCAAATATTAACTAGCATTTGCACCGAGAGGTGCGAAGTAACGCCGGGGAGTGGGGATACATCTTTCATGTAAGATTATTTTTCTTTTGTAGACACCTTTATCAATCTAGTAGTTTCTGTCACCACCACAAATTTAATATTAATGAACATGAAATTATTTTGGTTCACAAAAGCATATTTTTCCTTATAACCCACCTAGAATTGTTCTTATCTTTATTAATCTGGAAAATTAAATGCAATACTTTTGATTTTTATATAGCATTTATTGATTTGTTTATTAATGTTTCATGAATAGCAGAACTTGATCTGGACATTCGTTTCCGTATTTTTTTGTCTTGAATATTTTTAAATTTAGACATTTTCATCTCTCTGAAATACATGTCCCGAGGAAACCTACCAAACACTTTCCTTCATTCCAAGGATGGTTCCCAGGGTAAAAGGGATTATTCAAAGCTCGAGGCTAATACAAAAATTTACTTGCTAAAAACTCAACATGTCACTTACATGAATTGATCCTGGGTGAGGAAGATGCCACTTATCCTTCTCAGCCGTCTGAGCTAAATCCAATTGACAATTTCTTTTATCAATTATATTTGATATTTTCCTTAGATTATACTCCTCAAAATTTGTGACTAGATACGTGGTTTACCTATCACTCAGCCACTAACTGACATTTATATCCTTGGTTATTCACTTGAAAAGAGTAATTTACACCAGAGCTGTATATGATGTCAAAAGAAGATGAGAAGAAGGTTTATTCTTATATGGCAATCATCAATTATCATCTGGGATAATATATGGTATTTATTGTGACACTGATAATATCCAGTATATAGTATAGGAAAGTAGCCTATCACAGCAAAGGAAAGTATCCTATGTCACAGGCTGATAGTAAATACTGTGACATTTAGATCCTTCGTTATTCATTTGAAAATAGTAATTTACACTAGAGGTATATCTGATGTCAAAAGAAGACGAGAAGAAGGTTTGTTCTTATATGGCTCTCATCAACTATCATATGGGATAATATATAGTATTTACTATGACACTGATAATATCCAGTATATAGTATAGGAAATTATCCTATCATAGCAAAGGAAAGTAGCCTATGTCACAGGATGATAGTACATACTGTGACATTTTAATTTTTAGAGCTTTTCTTCTAAATTAATTTTTTCAAGTGTGTTCTTATCCTTCGTGTCCAATCATGGCACTACTTTGAAGTTTCTACCATATTTACTAATTTCTAGTACCCAAATATTGCAAGAGTATATGTATAGTTGAAATTCTCACCCTCTTTCATCTCCCTATTTCCTTTCTCCTTTGTTATTGTATCAGTGATCCAAGAATTTATACCTACAATTCATTTTGAAAATGCACGAAGAAAACCAAAATGTGTTGGTGTTGGGCAAGCTACATCATAACATTGGTTAGTTAAGCTCATACTAAAATTTATTTAGGTAAACTGAGATCTTATTGTAGTTTATCACCAATGTGCCATTCCAATGTGAGTTTGGTTTCGTGGTGAGCCACTGTTGCTCTAATGATTTGGTGATTGCATCCAAATCCTGCTTGCTCATCCTGTGGACATAGACATGTAAGTCTGCTTGGGTTGGTAGAACCAATTCATGATGGTTCCAATTCACCACATAGTATGACACATGCCAAACTTGATGTCTCCTACAAAAAAAAAAATTACCCTAATGTTCAGATCCCACAAACAGAAATCAAGTAAAATTAGGCATGTGAATAGGTGAACATTAGGCTACTGCCCTTGGTTGAGATCCATATCGCTAAATGAATAAGAATATTGGTAAATGATTTAGAATATTCGATAAATATTTAGACTACTGACAAGGAAAACTAAAGGATAAAGACAAAATAAAAATCTATCTGCAACTCAATGTAGTTGTTTTGGCTCTTTTCCCAATGCTACCATGAATGGCGTACTCGAGGACATTGACTACATCCTTCTCCAAATACACTCATGCCCTCTGAAAGTAGCATCCTCCTCTTTGATTGAACCTTTTGGACCCACATTAAACATTTACATGATCCTGTAGAGGATTTTAGAAAATATTTGAAGGATAAAAGGTTTTCTCCAATCCAGTTGCTCATACAGCAAAGACATTATTTTGATCTTCTATCTAAGTTTAGGAAAATAATTTTGGGATTGCTGTAATGAGATAGGATGAATTTGAAAAAAGACATATTTTGTAGGTTTATTTTCAAAAATTAAAGCAAAAAGACATCCCCTGCCAAAGTACTTGTTGATATTTTGGCTATTGGATTGTGGAGGACCTCAAAAGGGACCTTTGAATTAATGAACCCCAGAAAACCCTGAATCAGAGGACCTGGTTACATAGTATTAATAATATGCCATTCTTAAAGAAAATACAACAGGTACTAGCTGGGAAAACTCCCAGCATACTCAGCCAAAATGTTCTCGGCATACTTCACAATACCAAAAAATAGTTCAAGCTAAATCATTTTACAGCAAGAAAATTTATCGAGGAATATAGCGAGTATTGATTTGGGGATACTTTTCAATGTGCATACTCAGTGAGTACTCACCAGTACTCTGGGAAGTAAGCAATTATTGACAGAATTCCAAAGAATTTTGAGCCGAGTACTTGTCCCAGGGATATATTAGCCCAACTGGAAAGTATGGCACCCATGCTCCCAAATAGGAAACTATTCCTTGAACTGATGATTTTTCAAGTGGAACGACTCTTCTCCAAGGCTCCCCTGTAGGTTCCATCCATATTTACTCATTAAATTCAGCCATATTTTCAAATGTGTTCTTATGCACATAATAAATCCATACAAATGGAAACTTGGTTCTCCCTACATCAACAATTGTAAAAGATCAAAAGTATGTCGATGAATACCATTGAAAACTTAATTTTTTAAAACTACAATCCATTAGTTGTTGTGCTTGGTGACCCAGGTGGAAAATTTTTCATGATTGGAGACCTTTATGTGATCATCTATAAAGTACTTAATTCCTGCTTAGTGGACCTGATACCAAACTTTGCATGATTAGCAAAGTTTGTATGATCATATATATCTGAATGAATTATAACAACTATTTTCAGAATGATGGAATTATTATAGCAAATTGAAGTTCATTGCAGTTATTAAATTTTACGTCAGATGAAGAGCAAGTCATTATCTATTTCAAGAAAACAATTTGAATTTATATTTAGATGTCAATGTCAACTAGTGACAAGAAAAGTAAAATGACATAAGTGAACATCGCAAGTGGTAAGAGAATCTCCGCTAAAACAAAAAATGAAAAAAATAGTACAGTGATCTAAGTGAATAGTAGTGTTACAAGCCTCTTGACCACTGCAAAAATAAAAGAAATAATAGTGTCCATTGAAGTGCTAAATGTGTCTTTGAGAAAAGAAGCAGGAAGAGAGCATAATTTGGAAAAGAGGTTCTACAAGAGAGACAATGAGGCAAAAAAAAACCCAAAAGAAAAGATCAAAGAATGCTGCAATGCCTCTAAAGAAATTTAGTTTCCCCATCTCAACAAACTGTCTTGACAGAAAGCAGGCCAAATCAGCATGTAAACTAGAAAAAATTCATACAATGCAACCCTAAATTGAATCAACAATTACTACAACTAAATCACAATTGTTTTCAGATATATAAAATCCAAATAGCAACTTTAAATTTTATCACAATCGATCATCAACTAATTTTTCGATGCAACTCATTAGCTATTTCAAGTAAAGGATAAAACAAATAGCATAACCTCTGAAGAAATTTAGTTTTTTGTGTCTCAATAAATTGCATGATAGAATATAGTGCAGTGCAGCACCTAAATCAGATTACGGACACACATAAATTAATTAATATGAATAGCACAGATAACTTTCCAGAGACACTCAATATCCATAAAGGTTGCAGCAAGCATCCCACGGTTTTCTTCAGCTTTCCTAATGAGATAAGGCATCACACTCTCCACTGGTCCAAACGGAAGATATTTACTGACCTCAAATCCCACTTTGACCAAACCCAGAGATAGAATATCTGACATGCCCTTCAATTGAGCGAACTGTAACCCGATCTACCCTCTTTTCATAATTCCCAATTCTTTAGCTTTACCAGTGGCCAATTTTTTTGATTAATCGTTGTCATTACAAATAATGAATCAAACCCCATGATTGATCATTCTGATGTAAACACAATAATAATGAAATTTTGAAATCAAGCTTACCAGACTCGTAATTGTGTGTAGCTAGTAGCAGTGATGCTTCTCCTTTAGAAACCTTCTCCAGCATCAACGAAGTGCAATCATTGTAACATATATGTGTGTCCATAATCATAGAAAGTACAGGGGAAGGGGCGCCCTATGATTTTTCCTCAACACTTTCTCTTGTGATGTAGGCAGCCCGCACAAGTTTCAGAGCCATTGAAATGCCCTTCTTTTGAGCTGCTTCGAATGCCTCAATTAGACAAAGTAAAGAATCTTTCAAGTAAGCTTGTATAGTCCTATACACCAGAGGCTCGTGGCTTTTGTTTTATTCTAAAAATTCTTTGTAAATAAAGTAATCAATGGTAGGCTGAATGGCCGTGTATTCTGCATCTACTAGTAAAGGAAGCAAAATGGCCTCGCAAGCTCGATAGAGTTGAAACAGCCTTTTCTCTACTGAAATTAGATCATTTTCCTCGGTGGGGCTCAGGCTCAGAGCATGTGTGGTAATTAGGGCTTGACGGCACAAGAACAGGCAAAGCCTCTACCTTCCAGGGCAAGGTGAAGGCCGAATGGTTGTGCTACCATCTTATCAAGTGGTTGATTCTTTCCAAAAGAGCAAGAGGACAGATGGTCGTGATTTTCACACAGGAAAAACTTACCTGTAACACCAAATCCGTCAAAGTTAGAAGAAAATTTTGACAAATAACTTGATAGAGGATTGAGAGGAGGTAAATATGAGTTACTTTCTGATCTAGGTGGAAGCAGAGCCGTGGACTGGACGGTGGTAAGAAACTGGCGGAGATTAGCATCACAGGATGCGTTATTCACAGCATCTTCTAAGCTATAATCAAGAATGCCCTTCAAACCTAGCACCCACATTCTATTCAATGTATCTGAGGCCTCTGTGATGTTCTCTCTAGTGTATAAATGAGAACACACGGTCTGCTTCATGGCTTTGAGAATCAGCACTCTGTAAGGCGCGTACTCCATTAGAGGTGATTTCAGAGCCTTCATGCCCAGATCCTTGACTGGCTCAGAGGAAACAAGAAGGAGATTTAAAAGCGAAGTAATAAGCTCATCGGTCATTAACATAGAAAATAATCCCTCTACATTTACTAAGACATGGAGTGGGCAATGGACAAGCTCTTGTAGGGCATGAACAAGGATGAAGATGAGTATTTCAAGGCAAGGGCGGTCCAGTTCTAGGTCTGTTATCTAGTTCTAGGTCGAAGCCTTGACATGCAAACCCTTGGACAGACAGACAAAAATTAACACTTGGTAAAAGGGGCAAATGGAAGATTTTGATTGGTCCGAGGAGGTGCCACGTGTCCAATTTTTAGTAGCTAGATTGGTGATAAGAAAAAATTCTCATTGGCTAGGGTGAAAAATGTTTTCTCACCCAAAGCCAGCAAAGAGAATGCCTCCGGCATAATTATTCAAGCATCAAACACCTAGAATCTAGATTTATCTCCTCTTGTCTGGCCTTTACCTCTAATTTGACCTCTGGGGATATTAGTCAAAATTGCCCAATTTTGATCAAATGGCCTAATCCAAGCCTCATAATATGGTAGAGAAAGCTTAGCATGCCTGATCAATGATTTTGACTTCAGTGAAGGGTACATTTTTGCTAAGGCCATGACAAAGGAGTTCAACAATCAATTCCACCAACACTGGGGTACATAGAGGACTTGGTGCTCTTAATTAAATGCCAATCACATACGCTCATATATGATATAATATAATGAAATGTCACAATCCAATTTATCCTGAAATCCTGAAAACTGTTAAGTCTGCTGAATTTTGAATGAGATATGAAATTCTTTTTTCTCCACATGAAGCTTGATGAGGTTGGAACCACTCCCAAAGATTCTGAGTCATTTCATGATAATGTTAAAAATTTAAGTAAAAATATGAAAATAAATTTAACATTACCATTAGGGAGCATCAAGGAAGCACCTTGGGAGTGTTCGGGAAGCATAATTCCTCACATAACAGTTAGAAAACCCAAGTCAAGTCCACTAAAAAAAATAAAAAAACCAAGTCCGTGGAAGCATCCATATCTCTCTCGGATGCAGTTGTGATCTGTGGTGTAATCACATGGGATTTGTGGAAAAACCGTAGATTGGAGAAATGGAACCATGCACGGAACCGTAAAAGTCCCATTTTCCTAAGAACCATAAAATTTGGCAGAACCAAAGTTTCGATTATCGGAACTGGAGTTTAGCCTGAGGATCGGTGGCAGATCCATCCAAGACATGAATCCACCTCTTTATCCAAGGGAGGATGGATACTGCAACAAGCTCTGAATCTAGATACTAAAGTATAAAGCATGGCCGAACAGAAGTACAAACAATAGGGCAGAACTAATTGCTTTGAAACTAGCTTGATATTAGCTGTGGAAAAAATATAAAAGAACTCAGAAATTGCAAGTAAAGTTCTAATTGATCGGAAAAAAAGTATTTCTGCTATGAGGAACTTTCATTTGAGGGTCATAGTTGATGAAATCAACAATTTAAAAAAATCAATAAATGAATTTTCTTTCTTTCATGTATTCAGAGAGAGGACTTGCACTACTAATGCCTCACCAAAATTGGGTGTGCAGATGGCTCCCGGTATAGGGCATATCTTGGAACATCATGGACTTCTGAGAAAATATGATCTAAGACTTTTCATATCATTTTTCTATGATATACCACAGAGTTATAGCTTACTACAAAATACAGATTTGATTGCATATTTTTTTCCTTTCATATAAATTTCTATAACAACAAATTGGCTAGGCAGAATTAATGTTGTAATTTTGGACTTCTTTTGGAAAATTTGTAGTGCTATGTCAAGGTAAATTTTTTGTTTCAAATTTTGAATAGATTCAGAACATATGAACCTTATATTGAAGAAATTGAATGCCTGTTATAACAGGGTCATGTAAACAGATATGCAGAACAGTTTAAGGACTTTTTTGACAAAGTAGTAGTGGGAAGAAATCATCAAGTGCCAATAGCCATGTACAAAAAGTATTTTCTTTTTTTTTACTGTAATGTAATTTAAAAAAAGTGGTTTACACATGATGGTATGTGTTTCTATTAGCATTTAAAATCCATGCCATATTCATTAACAATATTATCTAGTTATGTAGCAGGAATATATATTTTCTGTCACGCCTGTTTTTTTCCTTCAAACTTGCATGTGCGTAAAAATATAAAAACATCATATAAATCCACCTCAAATGTTGCAAATCTAGGCTTAGTACGTTCATTTCATATGGTAGGATCAGGAAAATGCAACATTCTACGTCTTTTTGAATGGTCACTATCTACACCTCTCTGCACTACAGGGGGCGAAGAGGTTGGTTCTTGATACCCTGAAATGCAATAAGTTTCTATAAGTAAGGCCCAAAAACTTAGCTTAGCAATGGTCCAATATTTAAATATCATGAGATGAAAAATATGAGATGCTACTGAACCTTAATCAACAACACCTTGTTTGGCCATGGAAGTCGGAACAAGTTCAAACTCCATACAGTCTTTAGCAGGAGTTGATTCAAACAAATTTCGTGACTCTTATTTACTTCCAGTCAAATCATCCCATAAGATATGTGAAATCACTGAATAAGAAGCAACAAATAGAAAATTTAGATCTACGTAAATGAGGAGTTACCGATAGATATTTGATATTGCAGATTTATCCTCAAAATATTAATATTAAGGAAGCCTTTTATACACTCTTATGCTAAAGAAATTGCTAGTTAACTGAACTCTTGATTTTTATCTCCCTACTGTATTTTAGGTGCTCAAGAAATAGAAAAAAGAAGTGTTGCAGTAGTCTCAAACTCCCTATTCACATCAATATAGAAAAGGTGAAAACGAATTTATATCAACAATCAGTAGAGAAAGGATTTCTCCACAATATTTCCTAGAGAACCGAATAAGTAAAAAGAAAAGTTTGGATTAGTTATATATTATACATGGTTCAGTAGCACAAGCTTTTCTAGGTAGAATTGACAACATGAGTGATGGAAAGTGATGAAGATCTTAAATACATGCCAACAAACAACAAAAGCGTAGACATTTCCATAGATGTACAATGCACAAAGCCCCAAAAACGTTGCTAAATATATTTGGTTAATAATACCTTACAACAATGACATTAGAACCAAAAAATGTCAGACATTTTCAAACTGATTTTTTTTTAATATGCCAAGAGATTAAGATTGGTTCAATGTTTTATTGTCCACATACTTCTTGTGGTCAAAATATAGAGCTAGTATTGTGGATTTCCCTCGTTAAAATCCACATCAACATAATAGAGGAGAAAATGGTCTAATATCTTTAGAGTTGTGAAATATATTTGGTTAATACCTTACAACAATGACATTAGAGCCATAGAATCTCAGACATTTTCAAACTAACATCAGTGATCAAGCATTGCAAATGTTGTTTATGAACATGCCAAGAGATTAAGATTGGTTCAATGCTCTATTGTCCATGTACTTCTTGTGGTCAAAATATAGAGTTAGTCAGGTTGATTTCCCTGGTTAAAATCCACATCAACATGACAGAGAAGAAAAAAGTCTAATATCTTTAGAGTTGACATCATAAACTTACGAAAAGTCCAAAAATGCAATGAAGTCTTTTTGGTTAATAACATATTACAGGTGCTTAATTTCAGTGATGATGACTTCCCGATTTGAATTCATATCATTGCAAAAATGTTTTAAGATTAAAGAATTTGATCAGCTTTTGGCACAATAGAGATTTTTTGCTAACTTTTGAAGAGGAAAAAGAAGGTGTAGTGTTTTGGGAGACAAATAATTTTGATAGGATCTAAAACAGGTAATGTTGGTGTTGGTGGGCGGAATCTTATAACATAACAGCAATGAAACTGTTTGAGATTTTGGAGAAAAAAGACTAATATCTTTGTAGTTGATATTATAGTAAGCATATCAAACTTTCTTAAAACCTACCAAAAGTCCGAAATGCAATGGTCTTTTGGGTTGATAGCATATTGCAGGTGCTTAAGTTCAATAGTGATGGCTTCACGATTGGAATTCATATCATCACAAAAATGTTCTGAGATTTACAAAATCGATCAGGTTTTGAAATGGTAGATATTTTCTGCTAACTTTTCAAGAGGCAAAAGAAGGTGTAGTGTTTTGGGAGACAAATATTTTTGATAGGCTCTAAAACAGGTAATCTTTATGTCAGTGGGTGGAATCTTATATCATAAGAGAGGTCATAACAGAGGTGAAACTCTTTCAAATTTTGGACATCACACTGACAATCATGATGGTTGATATGTTTAGATGGTAAAGTCAGTAATGAAACTCAGATGAACATTGCATTGGAAAAAATGGCCATATCTTGGGTTTTACAACATCAACAAGCATAAGTAGATATTTGCCTACAAACGTACGAAGAGGCTGGGAAATGGGTAAAGTTGCCCCTGCTTTAAGTTCAAATCAAGTTGGGAGAGGAAAAATAGGTATGAGAATTAGACTTCACACCGACACTTAGCGTGGCTCATATTTTGCTACAAACCTACCAAAAGATGAATGCAGATTCTCAAGAATACAAAATCAATAATGTTGATTGCCCACTTTGAAGTCAAATCAACATACAAATCTGTAAATGAGAGGTTTTCCCTGAAAACTTACCAAGAGGTGAATCAACATCAAGCTGAAATTCATCCCCCTGCCATTGCCAGGACTCATTGAAGGACATCAAGTTGAAATTCATCCCCCTGCCATTGCCAGGACTCATTGAAGGACATCAAGCTGAAATTCATCCCCCTGCCATTGAAGGACTCATTGAAGGACATCTTAAGATATTTTCCTTAACTGCAGGAGAGGTTTTTATGTTTGTGCATAGCTTGAATATTTGGACAAGTATTTGCATGAGAAGAAAGGAAAAATAAGAACATTTCTTTAAAAAAATATTAGCCAACTTTGGTGCCAAATGAAGGATCTAGCCATTCAGTGCCGTAAAATCTGGCAAATTTAATCAATTTAATTTAGTATCTTAAATAAATTGACTAATCTAGAAAAAAAAGGACATGGAACTAACAGAAAATAAAAATTCTTCAAGCCTAACGAGGCATGAAACTAACCATTTCTCTTTTCCG
The DNA here is from genome assembly GCA_034641835.2 of Pinus albicaulis. Taxonomy (NCBI): domain Eukaryota; kingdom Viridiplantae; phylum Streptophyta; class Pinopsida; order Pinales; family Pinaceae; genus Pinus; species Pinus albicaulis. The sequence continues at coordinate 1,495,731,416 of CM076581.1, forward strand.
TATCTTGTTTATTTGACTCGATTTTTCGCAATGCAACCAGATTGGATCTTTTCGTGGCACAGACACCTAAATGCACCTTTTTATAAGCCCAAACTTCTAAAAATCACCTCTATTCATCCCAGCTAACGGCTTAATTTAGTCGTTTACTCGACTATATAGCTTATTCTTGTCAATCTACGAAAAGGAACGCCGAATCCCCCTAAGCCTCTTCCAAAAAATCCAAACAAACCAACATTCAACCAATTACTATCGGATTCTTCTAAATTACATGGAAAAGACACGAATCAATTTCTCTTCTACACTGCGGGGATCACAAGTCTTCATGTACAAATTTTGTTTAAAAAATGGCTGTCCTTTACATTTATCCATTCATTTCAATACATTTAAACACAGATTTATTTCGTTTTCTTGGAATGCTCTGAGGAACACAAAGATTGGCAAAGCTTACATCAAAATTCACCAAAATCAACCAACATTTTCCCCAAAAGTTTTCACGCTCTTTGCCTACCACTCTCCACTCGTGGATGATTTTCACAGCTCCTTTCCCCCTTTTTTAACATTAAGAAGCTATTTTTTTCCATAAATAAGCCAACAATTTTGGCTCCATTTTATAACCAAGGACCAGCATTTTTCTTCTAGAGAGTAAAATATTGACCATTTAGGGTCTGTTTTGCTACAAATCCCTCTGAAATAAGATCGCTTGGGATTTGAACTGTTCTATCTACTATTCCGTTTAAACGCTATCATTCACTTCACCGTGGTTAAAGAGCTATACCGAATCTAAAAACTTTGGTTGAGGTTAGCGTGACCTGAGTTAATGAAGTTGGTGGTCTTGTAATCATTGTTCCTAAACTCTAAGATTGTTCCTAAACACTAACACTTGTGTCGGAAACATCACAATTCTGACACTTGTTTCCAACACGTCGCAATACCAACACTTGTCTCGACTGTCGCAATACCGACACTAACCATCAATCGTCGCAATACCAATTTGCTACTCTTTCTAACGTCACATTATCGACAGTTTTCTAAACATTGTCGCAATACCAACACTTATTTCCTAACGTCACAATTCCGACAGTTCTCTCTGTAACATCGTAATACCAACACTTTTCTCCAAACCGTTGCAATACCGACATGTTTCTCCAAACGTCGCAAGACCGACACTTATCCTAAACGTCGCAAGAACGACACTTGTCTGTAAATGTCAGTATAGTGACGGTTGTGGGCAAGATTTGAAAAATTAATAAAAATTGGGGAAATTTTCGACAATACGTCAAAAGTGTCGGAACTAAAGTGTTAGAATTTTGACCAAATGTACTAGTGACAATATAAAAGAACATGCAACAAGAAAGGAACAACTCCACAGTTAAGAAATATGAAAAATCCATGGGCTTGTTCTTATATATTGATATAGATAACCAAATAGAAATCTAGATTTACGAAATTCAAGTATCACACAGGAATGTCTTGAACAAATATCAATATGTAAAATAGTATGTTTTGCATTTGGATTTACCTTGCAAAACCTCAGGAAAAAGATTCCACAGAAACAACCAATAAACATAACAACATGGACCTCAAGAGAACTAGAGAAGTATTCAAAGAAAATGATGAAAAGCATATCTAGAAAGAACTGAGAACCCTCTGAAGCAAACCACACATTTATCATCATGACTAGTACACTTGCAAAAAAAGATCAGAATAAATTATGAACTATTCCACCAAAAAATAGTGAATTTTTCCACTAAAATACAGTTTCAAATTAATCACTAGCATGACGCTAACTTCTCTGCAAAAATAGGAAAGTTTCAAGACAATGTATAATAGCTTGCATGGAAATCATGTTGATAAAACCTTCCAAGGAATAAGACCATGACAGTCAACAAGAGCACCATCATACTTAATACTATCAAAGAGTGGTCAATAGAAAAAGTGAATTGATGGACCCTCATAACTCGCATGGATTCCTTATCCTTCATCCAACCCTAAAATTTTATACCGAAGTTAAAATTTTGAAGAAAAGTCACATAATCTTCTCAAATAATTTTTTTATCACTACCATTAATTATAATGCAACAGTTTTGCACAAACAAAGCATCCTTGTCTAAAGTGAAGTAGTCAATGATGGTTAAGACTAATTGTATGCTTAGAATTGTTTTTCCATTTTTTTTTTGAATTGTTAGAATTTCCGTACTTAGTAGTAGAGGCATTCCCACCATGGATTGGGAACTCCACAACAACCACTTATGTAATTGGGATTTTTGACTATAATCATTTTAACCTTCTCCTTCCTTTTGCTCAGCCACTGAAATATGTGTTGAGAAGTCTTTGCTTAAGACATCCCTCATTAGAATGGGTAGACCATAATGATAATAACAATATTCTCATAACATTTCCACTATCATTACAATTTATTTTGGGCTAAAATTTAGACTTATGGGTATCTTTTTCATGCTTTGTAAACAAATGAAGATGACAAGGGGAAGGAGCAGAATAAGAGGGACTAGAAACATCCACTAAGAGGAGCTTGAATTGTTGTCAATTATGCTCCATCTTTAGGGATTGCTTCTGTGACTTGCTTTCAATATTCAAGGCAAGCCAGAAAGCCTTTCTACAATGAACTGAGTGCATGAAATTTCCATCTTGTGTTGAATATGAAACAAGAGACACTTGATAAAATTGAAACATTAATTCCCGACGATGAATTTTTCAATATACTAATGAACAATCAATACCAGCAATTTTCAAAGAGGAAAACACCACTAAGTAGCTCCTTCCTAAGAGGTTAGAAACATTGTCTAGTAACTAGTTTATAGAAGCCGTCGAAATCACCCAACAAGCACCACATTGGACACAACATGTTGAGTTGTGGGAGAAAGAATCTTAAATTAGAATGCACCCTTTTGTGAGAGTAATGGCATTTTGGAGAAAAAAAAATGCCTATGATAAGTGATATACCTACTGGAGGTATAGAAATGTTGCCAACAGATGAGGAGGTTGGTCCAAGCCCCAACATATATCTAGGGAAAAAACCCAAAACCAAGTAGCTTTGAGGCTATGGTAGAAACATTGAGAAGGAATGTGAAGGAAAAAGTCTTGCAATCATACTAAACTTATAGGATAAATACGAACTAAGAGTGACAAAGTTTTGGACAGTTCCTTAGCCTAAAGACGCTAGAAGCTCATGCAACACTAGAAGGTTATTTTATTCGGCAAAGATAATGATATGTGCATCTTGCAGATGCAAAATACTCTTTCACATGATGGGAAAAAGGGCTTGAAAAAATATGCCCTATGTGCAGCATGAACGCACACAACATTCTCTTTTTCCCAATGCACTAACCTTCTAGTTGTGGCCAAATAGCACTTGGGTCATAGTGGCAAGGCCTTCAGTAGCAGGCACTTACCAAATCTTCCACAATTTTCACTATTGTACCTGAACTAGACCTTGGACCTATGCTAAGATGTGAGATGTTTCCACTGCAAGAAATCAAGCAGCGTGTTTAGCATTCAAAGCTGACAAACTCGAGAAACACCTTGACCAGGGAGAAACAATAAGAAAGAAACGAACAAATAATAATAATAATAACTCTAGAAGATTATAAATAGGAAACCATGTTGTCACTACACTGGAGGCATAGGCATTCACTTTTGTATTTTTCATTATAATTTTCACAAAATCCCTCGAATCCCAGCCTACCATATTTTTGCATTTAGCAACAGTTAAAGCCTTTTTCATTCATTCATGTATGAATCCCAATGGACAGCTAGTATGATATATGCCATACATAACAATTAGGAAGACAAAACAAGTAAATTCAATGTTTCAATTGTAACTTCTTATCAGGAAATGTTAGTTATAGTAACAACAATGGTATGCTAATTGCATAAGCCATATGTATCTCCTGTGGAAAGGCTGATTGTGATCCCTGCGTGAGCCAAAATATCAATAAATAGAAACATAAAGAACTAATATGAAGCGGAATTGTTGTAGAAACTATTTTATAAATGGGAAAGGTAGTGAATTATGGAATAGCATGTCATGCATACTACCTATTTAGTTGCTTACCCTGCAATATATACTATCATTTTCAGTTTCTTTATTATTTGGGTACACTGCTCATTTTATCTAGAATTACAATGAGATAGTCGTCCGATAGTTGGTCATATTACAGTAGGAATGTCATCAATATAGGAAATCTATTTTTTGACTAAAAATGAGAACAGGGCATAAGAAAAATCATTGACACAAGGTAAAACTATGACTGAAAACTTCTTATTGGAATGTATATTATTTGGACTTAAATACAAACTATGATTATTTTTGGTAATGCTATGGATGTTGGAGAATAGACGTTCAAGAAAGTTTGTCACTGTAACACGTCTACAATGTATTTTTAGATCCTTTTTCACCTTGGTTTCTATTTTCTGCAATGTCTTGTAGTGGTAGCATGATGCATGCATTAGATACTTGCTTCCAATGTTCTAGTGAACGTGGTATTTTCAAGAGGGTCATAACTTGTTAGGAAAGAACTTATTTTTTCATAAGAGGCATTCCTAGAAAAAATTGGTCAAGAGGCCAATCTGCAAGACAAAATTATAATATATATTGTGACTTCTCCAAAGCTTGAAACTTATACACTAGTTGATACTTCACTAGTCAGTCAATAATGCAGCAGCCTTCAGAAACAAAAACACAGTGGTGACTTGTAGGTCATGTTTGCATTATGCAAGTACAAGCTTAGTCTATTCAGAGGCATACCATATGCAACAAAAGAGATTTGCAGAGAAGCTTGTCATGTGCACTATTGGAATTGTAGGACAAATTAAATAGTTATTTTATATATATTCAACGATTTTGAATTAGTAAAGAAGCCCTTAAAATGTACATCCATCATAAGACTAGGCTGAGTTCAATCTAGTCAAGTGCATTGCTTCTTGCACACACTTGTTATTTATTTTTCCTGTCTTAGGCCTTAGCAAACCAACATAGTAAATGTATAAGAGTTCTAAAAATAAGTGTCTAAGTGAGACGGAAGACATGTGAGAAAAGTCAAGCTAGCCTATCCATGTTCACCCATTATTGGGCTTTTTTAGGATCAATAGTTGAGGAAAATTTTTCAACACTGTGAGACTAAGAAAGTATGCCAACTTGTAAGATTAAATAACATTGAAACACCATGAGAGTCATCTATAATTTGTGAACTGATGCTGACCAATTTAGCATATTAGTAGGAGACAACTTAACAACTTCTTAGTATCACGTTGCATGAAGAATTGACTCAAACCTAATTTTTTGAGGCAATTGATATACTGCCCAAATCATGTACTTTAGGAGACAAAGTTTGCACATTGAGTGTGTGAGAGAGCGGATGGGTATCATGTTCACATGGATTGATACATTAGTCCAATTTATATTTTCTTATCTTTTCCTAAAGGCTAATATCAGTAAATGTGAACATGAGAGTGGGTGCCCTCAGATTTGAAGTGACGAATCTAGAGGGATTGTGTTAAAGACCATTTGAGTTAATCATTCTACACTCATGCTTAATAGAAATAAACATTTCATATGATTCATGTCATATGCAGTTCTAGTTCGGTAGAAAACATTTTTTTACCCAAAAGGATCAACCATTTAACAAATATGATGAAGATCATGCTTCCCTTGCTAATAATTTAAATCCTAAAAACACTTTTGAGGTCACAGAATTATACTTCAATCACACTAATACTATTTTGTCAAACAATGAAAGTAAGGGAGCTGCGGACTTTCATGGTAATATACTTGGCACCTCGACATTCCATTGTGAGTTTGAGTAGAGCAGTAATGTACCCCCACATTGCACTTTGATTTTAATCATGATCATGTAAGAAATAAATAGAAGTAATCATGGTTTCTTAGAGTTTGAGGTCAATAAAATCAAAGGGTTTTTCAAAACCATTAAAGTAATAATGTGACCCTCATGATTATCTGAGTGAAGAAATAATTAATTTTATAGTTCAACCCTCAAATATCCTATATCATGGAATCTGATCGTCCCCCTATTTTTGATGCCTATGATCTAAATTTATTCCTCAATCCTGATGGGATAGGGAAGTTTCTCCCTTTTACTATCAATACTCATCTAGAAGACAAAGTTATTGACATATGTCATGAATATTCCATGGTAGAAGAACAAAAGGTATGTTATAAACACGCAATTAATGAAGCTCTCAGTCATACGAATCCATTTCCACCTCTATATGGCTCTATTGTTGACAATAATGAATTTGGACAGCCCCAGAAGATTGATGAAACCTGTAATGAAACCCTCATTGATATTCACAACTACAGTGCTAAGAATGAAAATGATTTCAAGAAAATCATTGATGAAGAATACGGGCTTGACCCAAATAAAAATTCTCTCTAGACCACATCAAATGCAAATATATTCTCTTCTCCATGAAAATGTGGAAAATCATTCATGCTCTAGATTTTTACAAGGAAATGTAGACAGTGAACGTCTAACAAATCCACATCAAGTCGACAATGACGGACAACTTTGGGGCCTGGAAAAGGTGCATTCTGGAATGATCGATGATATAGTTCAAAATGATCTTGAAACCAGCAAGAGGACATCTTCTCAATGTAGTCATAAACAAGATTTGGTTGCTCCCACCACTCAACTTATGGGGTACCTTTCAAAGTGTGATTCACATCAATAAGATCTATATATGCACAGGTAACTAAAAACATGAATTTCAAGAATTATTTTTAAGAAAAGGTTACTAGCAGGAGTAACAAGTTTGGATATGATCATGAGCCTTAAAATATTTTTCATAGGAAATATGTTTTCTAGCACAATATAGTGAACTAGGGCTAGTTGGCTAGCCCACTTGACTGCTACTTTAGTCCTTCAAATTCTGCACATCCTTAGGCCCAATACACCTACCCTTCTACCAGTGTTGTTTTCCTTCACAAGTACATGACTTAGACCTCTTCTTTGAAAGTCACCTAAAAACCCTCCAATTGTAGTTGGATTGCCATCAATTCTCCCAACCACAGTAAATTTTTTTACCAATCTAGTGCCCACAAAACCACCCTCATCTAGGGCTCTTCAAATATGCCACCTAATAGTGATTTGAGTCCTCTCAAAATCACTATTCTTGTGTACCAATTTTTTTTTATCAAATCTATGAGCAAATACGAACTACTCATCTTATCATCCTTCTAACTAGGGTCACAAATCATCCATTAACAGTCCATTGACAAGCCTATCATGTTCAATTTTGTGAGGGTGGTGGTGATGACCTACACTATGTCGAGACAAGATATAAATAAGTGTGAAGAAATATCATCATATGACTTGCATAAAGGATATATGCTGGGGTGATTCGTAAACTATCATGGATATTTATCATGAAAAAAATGTGTTGTTGTTCCAATCCCACTAGATATTGTTGATTAGAAAGCATGGGAAATCTTTATAATAATCTTCCATCATGTTGTGTAACTAAGTTTTGAATTTTTCTTCCAAGCTTAGATAGGACCATGAGCCTATCATGTTCAATTTTGCAAGGGTGGTGGTGATGACTTGCACTGTGTTGGGACAACTAGAGATAAATAAGTGTGAATAAATATCATCATATGACTTGCATAAATGATATATGTTGGGGTGATTCGTAAACTATCATGGATATTCCACAAGACAATTCATAATAACAAAACAGATAAAAATATATTTAAAAATGAATGAATACGAGTTTGTGACAGGAAGTGTCAGTGAGTCTCGGGTGTGCTAAGGAGAGAGTGGCGTCAAGGTATGCTAGGCAATGTTAAGGCATGGTAGAGGCTAGAGAAACATGCCAAAATGTGCCAGGTGCCAGGGTGTGCCAATGCATGCCAGAGAGAGTGTTTGGGAGTGCCAAGGAAAAACAAGGGAGCACTAATGTCAAATGCATGGAAATGAATGAATAAGAGTGTGTGACAGGGAGTATCAATGAGTTCTAGGTGTGCTAAGGAGGGAGTTTAATGGTATGCAATTTAGTGCCAAGGAATGATAGAGTGCCAGGGCGACATGCTAAGATGTGCCAAATGCTAGGGTGTGTCAATGCGTGCTAGGGAGTGCCATGGAAACACAAGGGATAACTAGTTCAAAATGCATGGTAATGAATGAATAAGAGTGTATAATAGGGAGTGTCAGTGAGTTTCAGTTGTGATAAGGAGGAAGTAGCAAGGTTACATGTTAGGAAATTCCAAGGTATGCTAGAGTGCCAGGGCATGTCAAGGAGTGTTAGTGTGCAAACCCTTCTTCATTATATTACAAACTACAATACAACAGGCTAGAGATATTGTACCATGGATCGTGACCCTTTACAATTACACTGATACAAGGAATACAACTAGGGACTGGTGTTAATCCTTTAACAACCAATCTATCATGAACAAGACAACACTTGACCTACTTGTTGATGGTGGCCACACACAACCCTTTCAGTCCACAATTTTAATGAGAGCACCATAGGTTTAATGTTTGGAGAGCAAGGGGCCACCCCCTTTTCCAACACTTTTGATGGGTCCCATGCATCATTATGGCACTCATGGACCCCAGTATGCCTTCGAGAAGGCCCTAAGCATTAGTTGACATCTTATGAGGCTTATTATTCCATGTCTGATAGTTTGGTGGGATTGCCACCAAAATTTAGGGCTACTTGCATATTATTTTATGTTTAGGGGCTAATGTAGCCCCATAAGATAATTTGATCAACTCCTAATCAATGTAAATAAGAGTTATTTGGATTCATTTGCATCATCACTTGACTTGGGATCTCTCTATCTTTAGAGAACTTCACATTTTTCCTTGGAGGACTATTTTGGATGATGGATGCATTTTTATGTATGGATTTGGGCTATATTTACCTTGGAGATTTGTTTTTTCAATTGTGAAGCTGGTTGGATATACTCTCTAACATTGTGAGTGAAAATTTAACACTATTCTACTTGTTGTTTCATATTATTGAATTTCACTATAACTAGGGCTAATTGTTGCATGATGGAAATGTGGAATTATGTGTCTATTTATTTTATTTAATGTGTGGGCCGTTGTTGGATGAATGAAATGTCTTAGAGATCATTTTATCTCAATAAAATTGCACCACTTGTATGAAGTATAAATGCTTGAAGGTCACTATTCGTTTTCCTCTAACATTGGACGAAGTTGACTTTCTGGGCCTCCTTGATCAAGAAAATGAATTATTGTTCATTATCACCCCTGACTCCATATCCCAAAGTGAATTATGCACTAGTACCTCAAAAATTTTAATGGTTCCCCCCCACCACCCTTTTTCACAAATTTCCATTTTCCCCTAGGTCTAGCCCCATTAGGTCACCTAGGGCATCAATTTCCCAGGAATATAGCCAGAGGAAAACTTTTATCTTCTATAGGCAACTACATTGGTAGGTCCCCTCACTCTCCTCATTATTTAGGCCAATTCTGATGATGGAATCTTCGGATACCTCAACCCCTAGCTCTAAGATCAATTTTTGCATAGGTGTTCCCAAGGCTAGAACCTAGTAGGATCAATTTGACCCATCGAAGTAAAAACCCTTACTTGATCCTTTCCCCTCACATTTTCCAAGATAGGAACATCATTGGTTGCTAAATTCCGTCCCTGAACTTGGGTTGGGTCCACTTGGCCTCGTGTGGTCCCATTTGGTGTCAAAGGCCTTTTGTCAAGGACCATTTTGGAATCCAAGTTCCCAAAGAATTTTATGGATTGATAACTTCCTTCATAAGTCTTATTCTTCTCCCTCAACCCTTCAATCCCCCTCCTCTCTCCCTAGAAGATCAAGTCCCTTGCTTAAAATGAAAGCATGTCCCACTCTTTATTCTATCTTAGGGAAAGGGCTTCTAGGGTCAATTACCACATATTCACTGACCTATAATATACAAGTGACTTCCTAATCTACCAGGACTCCTCCCATAGGTGAAATTTTGTGAAGAGCAAGGAGCCTTAGCTGTGGTGACAATGGGCTAAGCCTCCACCGTTTCCCTTGTCCTAGTTGTTGCCCTCTTAGGAACCCATTTTAGGTCCACTACTATTTTGAGTGGTAACAAATTGTTCACAACTCCATTTGTGAACAACTCTTTGGTATTCCCACTTTTTTCGTACTATGGATCCAATATGAGAATTCTATGGCTATGGAAGTTTCCCTTCTTCTCACTGAATTAATCCTCTACAATATAGTGAATTAGGGCTAGTTGGTTGGCCCACTTGAATACTACTTTAGTCCTTCAAAGTTTGCACATCCTTATGTCCTATACACCTGTCCTTATACAAATCTTGTTGTCCTTCACAAGTACAAGAGTTAGGGCTCTTCCTTGACAGTCACCTAACAACCCTCTAACTATACTTGGACTACCATCAATATGCCCAACCACAGTCAATTATTTTTAATGATCTAGGGCTCGCAAGATTTTCTTCATCTAGGGCTCTTCAAATCTTCCACCTAAAAATGGTTTGAGTCCTCTCAAAATCATTTTTCTTGTGTATTGAAAATTTGATATTTATTGTCTAATCTATGAATAAATTTGAACTACTCCTCTTATCATCCTTCTAACAATCTGTAGATGACTGAACTAGGGTCACAAATCAACCACTAATAGTCCAGAGACTAATTTTTTATATGTTGCTTCAGATATCTGTCTAAAACTCCATGGATAGTCCACCAAATCAATTCCTCTACATGTCAATCCATTCTTCACATGGCACATTTCTTCTGCATGCTCAATCTTCTGCTCAGGTTCCACCATCCTTTGGGTCTGCTATCTCCACACATACTGAATCTACCATCTTCCAAATCTGCGATCTATATTTCATAAATAAACCTCACTTTAAGGGTCACAACTACTTTTCTTCTACACAAATTTTTCACAGTCTTAAAGGCATACCTTATGAACTAAACATGCTAGGAAACTGTCCTAACTAGGGCACTATACTTATGTACTTCTAATTTTTGTAGAACAAACCCTATCCACCCATAGAAAAAACCATGACTCTTGCCTCCATAAGAGACTCAACCTAGCTCATATGGATCCATAGATTTTGGGCATTTCTTTGACTGAATCTTGAAATGAACTTCAGATCTCAATGTCGACCCTCAAACTAGGGTTATCTTAGTCAATATTATGTCTGCGTCTACTTCTGTTCTGGATCTAAATAACAGTGAAAGCCCTCCTCCATTTATGTTTGTCTTTATAACCACCTCAAGACGAGATCGTATCAACCCTCTCTTCTATTTCATGTAGAAAATATAACCAACATGCTTCAATCTGATCTTATAATGTACTAAAACAAGATATTGAATCCTTCCTACAATTTCTGGAAACAAAACACGATCACACAATCAGATATTAGTAAGAGAAAGAAATTATCAATCGCAAAACAAAATATGTATCTGGGGAAATAAACTACTCAAAACCCCTCTATCTCTATTGTGTATTAATTCAAGGAATTAAAAAACAATACAATGCTTAATCTATCATGAGATTCTCCAACACTCTGCCAATTGTCTCCTACTAATCTAGGCATAATTGGTCTAGTACTTAGCCAATTCTTAACCTTCCTTAAGCCTGCCTTGCTCACGCAATTCCTAGGGAATTAGCTCCCTATTAATTAGGAAAATCAACCTTCCTTGATTTTGCAATCCATCTTGGCATCCAAATGACTTTATAATTTCACATGGAAAATTTTTTATAAATACAATTGATAGTTATGTTCCTTTTAACCTCTGTCTCAACCGGGTCTTCCTTGAAACTGACATGCATGCAATTATTAATAGTGAATTATCAGCTATTTGATTGATCAGTCATTGTGAATTAAATATAATTTAATTCAATGGACCTCTCACTAGTTCATCCCTCAGTTAGAACAAGTTAAATTGATTTTAACTCAATTAATTGAGTTAACTAATTCACACCTGCACCCCACTAATGCATCAACTGCAATTGGACCCAAAAAATATTAGAATCCATCTACATGCCTCAGCTTAGACCCTCATGACCCAGAAATATGCAGGAACACAAAAAAATACAAAAATAAACATAAACACGGAGATGCAGTAGGAATAACACTCTGTTTCATTAATATCAAATACTGAAAAATGCTTACAGACATAATGGAAAACGAACTAGCTCGGGCGATGGTGGCTTATCTCTGAGAAGAGGTGTGGTGGCTACATGCCTCTGAACTGTGTTAAAATAAGTCTCAAGGGCATTTTTATTACTGAAAAATAAGAGAAAACCCTAAATCGAGGAGATGTAACACCAAGAGTTTATGGTCCCTGTTGACGGTAGTTGGGAAACCAATTTCCTGTGGTCGTAACTTGGTCATATGATCTTCATTTGACGCACATGATACCTCATCAAAAATATGTATGTGATAACTACAACTGCTAATGTGATTTCTATGAAATCAGTAAAACTTTCATGACCAAAAAATTAGTGTGCCAAAGCATTAATTGAAGGAATGCTCGGATTGTTGAGGAGTGTTAGGTCTTTCTCATTAATAGAATTGATAGAGCATGATTATGTATTAAATAATATATTTCCTACACACACTAGTGGGACTTTATCTAAAGGGAATTTTCTAGATAATAAACTTAATATATATGAATAATGTGTTGAATCATAGGAAAACTCTATTTGCGCGACTAGTTATTATTTGAGGGAAATGATACACACTAATTACTTCTTAAAAAAATGATTTAATATAACCACTATGGCCTTTGACATATTGTAAAAAATACTCCACAATAATGGTATTAAATCGTTATCTTTTGACAAAAAAATATATTAACAAGAACATAACATCATCAAAAACTCATTGGAATGATCAATGGTGACGAACATTTTTTGACCGTCACAAAAAGTAGCAAAAATAGCATTGGTGAGGGTCATTAAAAGTTCATCACTAGAAGTGTCACTAAAGACAGAATTAGTGATGGGCCTTTAACGATCCTCACCAAAAGTGTCACTGAAAATGGCTTTGGTGACGGACCTTAAAGTACCATCACTATATACACTTACAGCGACGCTTTTTTAAGGACGGAGTCAGTACACGCTCGGCTGATGAGTGATGGACCTTAAAGGTCGAGTCCTGAAACATGACTTCCCCTCACGATGTCCTTTTTTCTTGTAGTGTTTGGGTCATAGTTGGCCATAATTTGAGCACGTAATTTTTAGGATATTGTACTACATGTTTGAGCAAGATGCAGATGTTATCTCTTTGCTTAAGGCTCCAAGGAACAAAGGTGAAGGAGATGGAAGGGTGACCCTTTTCAGGACACTTGTGGTGTAGACATTGTGACGATTCTGAGAATGCGATGATGCTTTTGGAGGACCAAAAGCTCCTCAGTGGGGAGGAATGATCCAGGTGGCTCCAGAGACACACATAGGACAAAGAGGGCTTATGAAAGCTCAAAAATCAAAGTGACAGAAACTTGGTAAACTCAGTTTCAAGTTGAATGTCTCATCGTCCTTATTGCAACAGTGTGAACGATTTTTCAAACCGAGTTTGTATGCGAAAGTTAGAGCTGGTCAAAGTTCTAAGGTTGACTGGATGACTTGGCAATGTAAGGAGGCAACAAAATCACAGAAATTCGGGGATCGGATTGCGGCCACCTCCGGCCGGATTCCAGGCAAAATTGTGGGAAGTTTAATTTTTCCCCTTCGACCTAAAAACCGAATTTCAAATTTAAATCGGTTTGTTCTAGAAACAAAAAAAAAGGAGGTGGTCGGCTACCAAACCCGCCACCCCACCTCCACATTATATTAAAAAAAACAAACAAATATTTTATGGTCCGACAGGCCGTGAACCCCACGGAATCCACACCAAATACCAACAAAAAGAATTGGGGGGCGGGTGGTCAACCACACCTCCCCCATGGAGACATACCATATATATGGTATATGTTATAACCACATATGTTAAACATTCATATTTGTTAAAACAAACTCCAACAGTGGCATACATATATGTTGGAACGTGGAGAGGGTTGGGTTGGGTCGTGTGGAGCGGACCCATCCTATTGTAAGACCAGCTCCAAAAATAGAAGAAAAGAGATATCAACGCCTTAGAAATAAGCCACTTCGAGGGGGCAACCTCCAATACATTACGTGAATGAAAAATTCTTGGATGATAAAAATGACAAAACCTCCTCTCTATATATAGGAGTCCATGGGGCCATAATGTAGTCCTATTGGGGCCACAATGTAATCCTAGCCGACCTAATAATAATAATGTAATGGCACAATAATAACAACATGGGGGTTATAGGGGTACACCAATAACAATAAGGGTGTTAAAATAACAACAATAAGGGACTACTGTATGTGTATAGGGACCTAACATGCTCCTCTCCTTCCAAAAAGTGTATTCAGCTTGAGTAGCTGCAGGTGCTTTTGTATAAAATTCTCATCCTCCCATGGAGATCTTTAGTGGGTCGAGTTCTTCCATTTAATGAGATACTCTGACATTGATCGATTTCGTAGTTGTCGAGTTCTTGTTTCCGTGACTACTTCAGGTTCCAATATGGTTTTTCCTTCCTCATCAAGTTCTGGAAATATTGTTTGAACTGGAATTTTGTCCCCTATAACCTTTTTTAAGCATGAAACATGGAAAACTAGATGCACTCGTGAAGAAGTAGGAAGCTCCAATTTTTATGGCATAGTACCAATATTTTGCAACACCTTGTAAGGACCATAGTACTTTGGAAATAATTTATTATCCTTCTTAGCTTGCTTGAGGGACATTTATTTTTATTGTTGTAGCTGTAAAAATAACTAGTCTCCCACATCAAAACTTCTCTCACTGCAATGTTGATCTTCCTATTTTTTCATTCGATTTTGTGCCAAATTTAGGTTATCCTTTAAGAGTTGGAGAACTTCTTGTTGATGCTCAATGTGATCCTCCACTGCTTGAACCCTAGAATTTTCCCTTAAATAAGATGTGATGGATGGTGGATGATATCCATAAAGTGCCATAAATGGTGTCATTTTTGCTGCAGTATGGAAGGAAGTGTTATACCACCATTTAGTGAGAGGTAACCACTTGACCCATTGTGCTAACTTATTAGATTAAAAACAACTAAGATATCCTTCCAAAAATTTATTCACTGTCTCTGTTTGACCATAGGATTGAGGATGATAAGATGAGCTATGAGCTAGTTGAGTACCCAAACAAGAAAATAATTATGTCCAAAAATTTCCTGTAAAAATGGGATCTCTATCACTTACAATAATGTTAGGGTTTCCATGTAGCTTTTGAATTGTTTCCATAAATGTCGTAGAAATTGTACTTGCTTCAAATGGATGAGATAATGCACAAAAGTGTGCATACTTGGTAATTCTATCAACTACCACCATGATGACACTCCTTCCTTCGGACTTAGGTAAGCCTGTGATAAAAGCCATTGAAATCTCCTCCAAACGTTGACATGGAATGGATAAAGGTTGTAGAAGTCCTGTGGTCTTAATTGTCTCAAATTTATTTTGTTGGAAAACCAAACATTCTGCCACAAAATTTTGAATATTACATTTAAGGCCATCCCAAAAAAATTATTTCTTCACCCTATGGTAAGTTTTTGAAAATCCTGAGTGTTCTCCTAAAGGAGAAGTGTGCGATTCCAAAAGAATCTTTTGTTTTATTTGGTAATTCTTGCAAATATATAAGCGATATTTGTACCATAAGGAATTATTTTTCCAACTAAATGTATCAGATGTACTAGGATCTTGCTGCAAATTTTGAATGAGTGTCCACAATTCTTCATCCTTCTTCCATTCATCCCTTGCCTTGGTTATCCAATCTGGTGGGATAATAGAAATGGCACAAAGCAATGCTTCCACCTCTTCATCCTTTCTTGAGAGTACAACTGCAACAACATTTAGCTTCCCTTTTTTTTTGACGATTTCAAAGTCATAACCCAATATCTTTGTGACCCATTTTTGCTACTCTTCTGAAGATAGTCTTTGTTCCAAAAAGTGTTTAAGACTATCATGATCAGTTTTTACCTTGAAGTGTCTTCCCATTAGGTAAGGTCTCCATTTCTTTATTGCATGTAGTATTTCCAACATTTCCTTCTCATAAATAGCCTTTTGTAAATAATTTCCTTTGATTGAATGACTTTCAAAAGCAATGGGTCTTCCTTATTGCATTAAAACAACACCAATTCCATTTCCCAAGGCATCACATTGCACAATAAAGGTTTTTGTGAAGTCTAGCATAGCTAAGACTGGTGCTAGGCACATTGCCTCTTTAATATGTTCAAAGGCCTTAGTAGCTTCAAGAGTCCATGAAAATGCATCTTTCTTCAATAATGTTGTTAGAGGTGCTACTATTCTCCCATAATTCTTAAAAAACTTGTGATAAGACCCTGTTAACCTGAGAAATCCACGCAACTGCTTTATGGTTGTGGGGACTTTCCATTCCTTAATGGCTTTTATTTTTTTACGGTATACCTTAACACCCTCATGAGATAAAATATGACCTAGATATTCAACCTCTTATAATCCAAAGAAAAATTTGGATTTTTTTTCATATAATTGTTTCTCCTCCAATAGTTTTAGCACCCTGTCAACATGTTGAACTTGATCCTTCCAAGACCTACTGTAGATTTGTATATCATCAAAAAATACTAGCACAAATTTTCTAAGGGTTTGAAAATGGAAATCATCAACCCTTGAAATGTAGAAGGTGCATTGGTAAGGCCAAAACACATGACCAAAAATTCATAATGACCCTCATGAGTTCGAAATTTTGTTTTCAGAATATCTTCAGTCTTAATTCTAATTTGATGATATCCTGAATGAATATCCAACTTGGTAAAATAAATTTCTCCATGTAATTCATCCAATAATTCATCAATCACAGGAATGGGAAATTTTTCTTTAATAGTGAGCTTATTGAGCTCCCTATAATCCTGACACATGAACCATGATCCATATTTCTTGTGCACCAATACTACTGGGGAAGAGACATAACTTTGACTAGGTTGAATTATACCAGCCTCTAACATTTCTGCAATCATACGTTCAATTTCACTTTTTTGGACATAAGGATATGTATCAGGCCTGATGTTTGGAGCAACACTTTCTGGAATCAAATGAATAGCATGATCATGATCATGAATAGGTGGGATTCCTTCAGGAGTATCAAACACCTTGGAATGACTGTCCAAGACTTTTTGGAGATCTAGAGAAATAGATGATTTTGATGTTGGAACTTCTAATGAGCATAATTGTGCAATTACGCTTTGTTGTTATTTCTTCAGAAGCTTTGTCATGACATTATAGCTTATTATCTTTCCTGTCTTCCTTGTGAACCCCGTAGTTCAATTTCCTTTCCTTCCGAAAAAAATTTCAAGAAAAGTTCTTGAAAATTAAAAGCTACCGTCCCAAAATATTGTAACCATTGTACTCCTAGTACAACATCAGCACCTCCCATTGGGATGGAAAGAATTAGACTATTGAATACATATTCCCCCATGGCTAGCTTGATATTGTGGCATTTTCTTGAGCAATTTATAGTTCCTCCATTTGCAACCATCACTTGAAATTCTGGTGCTGGGTATAGGAAACAATTCAATTCATTAGCTACCTTGCAATGAATAAAATTATGGGTACTACCCGAATCAATCAACACTATTACCTTTTTCTTTTTGATATGTCCTTCTATCTTGATAGTTTGAGGAGTGGTAATTCATACTAATGTATTAAATTATATGGTCAGACTCATTTCTTCTTCTTCTAAGGTTGCTTCCTCATGTATATCCTCTTCTTTTGAAGCTTCTTGTTCATTTTCTTCCTTCTCTTCACAATCTATGTAAAATAATTTCTTCTAAGCACACTTATGACCTTTAGTGTATTTACTACCACAACTGTAGAAAATCCATTTTTCTCTTTTTTCTTCCAATTGTTGTGGTGTCAACCTTAGAAGTCTAGGAGTAGCAACACTTCCATCTTTATAGATGTGAGTGGTAGGCTTCCTTGTCTCCATAATTTTACATTCATTTTTTCTTGCCAACCTGAATGCCTTCTCTAATGAATCAAGTTCCCAGATGTGAAATTCATGTTGGATTTTATCCTTTAAATTCCCTACAAAGACATCAATCCTGTGTTCCTCTGGAATATCAATTACCCTTATATTCAATTTTTGGAAGTCCTCAGTGTGCTCCACCACTGAACCCTTTTGTTTGAGATTTATCAATTGGCTAAAGAAGGTATTTCTCTTTGTATCTTCATAATGTGCTATCATTTCCTCCATAAAAATTTACCAAGTGAAAAATTTTTTACGGGAGCGAAGCCATCGATACCATAAAAATGTATTTTGTTCTAAATGTAAAGTTGCAATGCGTACCTTTTTTGTGTTTTGCACATTATTCAGATCAAAATATTGCTCCATCTATACTATCCATGTTACGGGATCCTTGCCATCAAATTTCCTCATATCCATATTTGGAATATGGTGGTTCATCAATCCACAATTAGAGTTTATGAAATCGCGATTAACATTTGTTTTTTCCTCGTCATGAGTTTCTTCTATTATCTCTTCGCCATTAGGAGTCATTTCATGTATCAACTTTGACAAACCTTCCTTCAACCCTTCCATCTCTTCCTTCAAACCTTCTATTTTTTCTTCCATACCATCCTTCAAAAATTCCATCGTATCTTCCATACCTTTCTTCAAACCATCCATGTTAGCTTCCACGCTTTTCTTCAAAACATCCATTTCATTTTTTGTTGCTCTTTGCGAGAGTGAAATTTGGTGCATTTTCTCTTGTAATTTTGTTATATCATGTTGCATTTCTTCATCTTCATGAACCATAGTAGAGCCTTCTGAAGGATTAATGGGTGTTGAATTATTTTTAGGGGACATTTTAGAACCCAATACTGATATCAATTCTACAATATGCCCTTGGAATAAATTCAAATTGATTCTTCAAACAAGACTTATGCAACTCGGAAAAAAATACACACCTTTTTCTTTCTTTTGAGGAGCCCGATATTGAAATTGAATGATATCTGTGATTGCGGATCTTCAATATCTGAAATTTTTCCCTGAGGTACCTCTGAATCCTCTTTTGAATGCCATAGGTATGACCTGATTTGGAGTCTTCAAGGCAATGTTATGTCCAATCTCCCACAATGACCTAATTATGGATTGGTTCAATAGAGTGAACTTGTAAATCTTTCCACATGTCACTTTTTTCTCCTTCAGCTCTGAAATTAATAGACACGAAACTAAATTATGTGTACTTCCGAAATTTTTTTACAGAATTCCAATCCGATGCTCAGAGAGAGTGTTATGAATATTTTCTCATGATCACCTCTTTGAGATGAAATTCGGGAGCTTGAAAAATACATAACTTCCATAGATCATATCTCTGAAAATGTTGCGAACCAAGCTCTAAAATTTTCCGATGATGTTGCTCAGGATTTCTATTTCGTGCTTTAAAAATTTCAGCTTCTGAACATTCATAGAAAAAATGTTATAGCGAAAATGTCATGATGACATGTTTGGTGCAGAGAAACCCTAGAATCCAAAGCTCTGATACCAAATATTGTGAAACCAGCTCCAAAAATAGAATCAAAGAGAAATCAATGCCTTATATATAAGCCACTTCAAGGGGGAAACCTCCATACATTACATGAATGAACAATTCTTGGATGATACAAATGAAAAAACCTCCTTTCTATATATAGGATTCCATGGGGCTACAATGTAATCCTAACCAACCTAACAATAATAATGTAAGGGCACAATAATAACAATATGGGGGTTATAGAGGTACAACAATAACAATAAGGGGGTTACACTAACAACAATAAGGGACTATACTAGTAATATAGGGACCTAACATACCCAACCTCCTTTGTTCTATTTTTAATATACGGTTAACATAAAAAGGGAGGGGCGGGATTTGATCCCCCGATCCCTCTCTTCCAAACTTAACATTTTAACCAATGTGCCAACCAGTGGACCTTATAAGGTCCACCCAACCTATTATATTTAAACTCTCATTTCTTAGATGCGCCAATGGAAGAGGAGACCTAGGCACGCAGTTCGAGGAAGAGGAGGAAGAATGGTGGCACAAATTTTGAGATGAAGAATATTCCTTTGATGCCTAGAGATTCCCTAGGGAGGTAAATTTTCATTTTTTCAGAATATGCTCAAGTTTACAATCATTTTTCTCATATTTTTGTGTAGAAAATTATGGCGGTATGGGATTTTCCTTTTTAGCAGTAGTTTTCGAGATTGCCTATGAAGGAGAATATTCAAGAATCTTGAGGGAATCTTTCAGATTCCTTGGAGGCCAAAATTTTCAGTGTTAGAATGAGGTCAACTATATACTCATTCCTCTGAGAATTTCGCAAGGATCTCAATGGTGATATCAGATTCCTGTTTTGAGTTGCAAATTTCCAGATTCCCTATGGAGCAACATCCTTGAGGAATCTAAGGGGAATCTAAAATATTCCCTATGGCCTAGATTTCATCAGTGTCAAAATTTAGCAAATTGACAGTCGATTCTACACCTCTCGGTGACACAAATCTGAGGGTGGAGTCACATTTTCCATATGAGCCTTATATTTTTTGGCCATTTTCCAACATGGGATGAAGGTGTCAGATTTTAGCATGTGGATAGTCGACTTCTTTCCATTCGACGCAAATTTTATGATGGTGCATTCAGATCTAAACATTGAGCAGCCTATTCTTCAACTAGCATTAGAGTTAAGGTGTATGAAGTGTTGTTTCCATGTACTTCATTGTTTATTACTGTAGGATGCTTTGTGTCTTGTTGATTCCTGCTTATGTAAGATGCAAAATCTTTATGTGTATTTGATGTGGAGTGTATTTATGGTGATTTATGTTATGAGATCCCTTTTTTTGCCTTGAAGGCAAGACACTCTTTGTCACCATGTGTGAAGTTTTCATGTTGATAGGAGTTTTGTCTGAGTGAGAGTTCCTTGCAACGGAACTTCTCGTGGAGAGGCTTTTCCACTCATGTTCAGGGCTCTTTTCGTTGTATGACAAGTCAAAAACATCCACGTACGTGATCACCGATTAAAATATTGAATGAAGCGACGAACACCATCGAGACATTGAGTCCCAGAGATGTAGTATACACTGGACGAACTCCATTATTAAATGTCTTGCATTTTTTTTTTGTGATTGTTGACATGATTTCCTCTTGATTATATCTTCACTTTCTCATTAATTCTTTTGATAAACTGTAATTCTAACACATTAGCCAAAGTTAAAGGTCTTGGTTAAAAGAGTATCAGAAATTTACCTGGATCACAAATGCTCCAACTAATTTTATGTGCTTTATGAATAATGTGTTGTGTCCTTATCTGGACAAGTTTGTTATTGAATTCATTAATAAGATATTGATATATTCTAAGAATGAGGAGGAACATGTCGAGCATTTAGCTGCAATATTGAGTTTTTTAAGAGAGCATCAGTTCCATGTCGAGCTTAGCAAACGATTTTTTTTTTGGATATAGTTACATTACTTGGGAAATGTTGTTTCCAAGGAATGCATAACAGTGCACCTGAAAAAGATAAGGGATATCATGGAGTGGGCAGCTCCTAGAAATGTGAATGATGTTAGATCATTCATGGGACTAGCAGGTTACTATAGGAGTTTCATTAGGAAATTATCTCAGATTGCATACCTTATTACACCATCGCATAGGAAAGGTAAGAAATTTAAATGGATAGAAGAATGTGTAATAATTTTTGAACAATTGAAGTATTTGTTGACAAATGATCCAATGTTAAAGATTGTAGATCCAGAAAAAGAATTTGTGGTATGTAAATATGATTGTAAGAGAGACTTGGCGGACTCCTTATGCAACAAGTACAGTTAGTATGCTATGAATCATGAAAATTGAACGAGTATGAATAGAATTATATGGCACATGATCTTGAGTTGGTAGCAATCATCCATGCGTTGAAGATGTGGAGGGACTATCTTCTTTGCAGGAGGTTTATATAGATGAGTGATCATAGTGATTTGATATACTTGCTTGATCATCCAATTCTGAATGTCAGGCAAGCTATATGGTTGGCCATTATTAGAGAGTTTGATTTTGTGATTAGGTACATAAAGGGTAAAGAGATTAGGGTTGCAGATTCTCTTAGAAAGAGGATACATGTGAGTCATATAGCAATTATGAGTTCTTATGTGATAGAATTACAAAATCTAATATTACAGGCATGATGATCTGAATGAGGCATGTTAGTAATGTTGTGATAATTCCTCTTTCATAATTTGAAACAAATGTCTTACATGTGCTTATTGGTTCAAGTTCTCATGAAAGTAATTAAGTCTCATGGGTGTTTTTCATATTAATTTTATGAACAATTTAACCTAAAAGAAAGATTGAACAACAACAGATAAAATTAAACCACATCAGCATACAACACATCAACAGAGGGATTTGATGAAGGAGTTCACCCCTCCTATCCTATATCTTCTTGGCCCAGCTTCCATGTCTTGGGCCTCTATATTATGCTCCAGTTTACAAAATAATGTATTTTCAATGCTTTTTTGCTCCTAAAACATTCACCAATGAGTTCAGAATACTAAAAAATGGTGCCTTAACCTCTTTCTACACCCCATTTGGTAGAAACCTGACTGAGCTATGACCTCTACAAGTCTTCTCCACAATTTCATCCCTAAATTTAGCTAACTACCACTAATTTGGGCTAGTTGGCATGAAAAATGGCAATTCCGCCGAAACTATCAGACTACCAAGTTAATTTAAATTAATTAAATAAAACCACATTAAGTTAATTAAGTGATATTAGTGCTTAAATATGTTCTTTGTAGTAATCTATATTAATGCTTATTTAATGGTGTTTAGTGTTAATAAATGTGGATTAAGGTTTAAATATTTGCGCTTAGGATAAACCCCTCCACTGCTCCGCCACGGTCTCTAGGTCCAGGTCACATGTATTGGGGCTGGCCTCCTCTTCCCCTAGTGTCATAAACATTAAAAATTCAATATATGTGGTGCATGATAAGGTTAAGAAACAAACGGTAGGCAAATTGGTGGCGTGTGTTGTTGGCAGGGCAAAGATCTTGTGTCCGACCCCTCGTCCGATCCTTCTAGCTATAACAAGTATTTCGATACACTATTACTAGGGAACTGTTGTAACCTCTACAACACCCTCCAAAATTTCACCCTTTTAAAATTTTTGAGCCCCTGAGCATTGAAAACTAGAGTCAAGCCTGAAGTTTGATCCTTCAAAAGCCTTAGGTCGCTAAGTCACAGAATAGGTGAATTTCCCCGATGAGCGACCTAGCGACCTTGCGACCCATCAGGTATCCAAGTCACGAAGTCGCATATCACACACAAAAATAAACAATCACTACCCTACGACCTTGCAAACCTGTGACCCCTAGGTCACAAGGTTGCAGGGTCGCGAGGTCGCACATCTCATCAACGCAGCCCTGTTGAGACCTTGCGGCCTCATTTATTTCCCACACGCACGATATCTTTATATATAGAAGGGTCACATAGGTCGCATTCCACCTGTGCGATGGAGAAAGAAAAGGCCTCTAACAAGCCAAATAGAGCGCTTTTTTCTCGGGTAAGTTGCTTGATCCTCCTGTTGTTTCATTTTTTCTAATTATTTCCCTCTGCCCCCTCACCTTAGCCTATTAAAACCACAACCTACCCACTGTTGAGATCCATTTGGTGAAACTTACAACCCCCCTCTTAGTATCCTGATTTTTTTCAGTCTCAGCCAGAACCTATGTGATGAAGCTAACCATCCCCCCATGTCATTCTTTTCCTCATCTTTGCTTACCTTTTGATGTGTTACTTTTCCTCCCTTTTCCCTCTCTTGCTCTAAGTGAAAGAAGGATAAAGGACCACGTTGACGTGTAGAATCATCTGCCTAGCCCTAGTGTGACCTGCGACCCCATGACCTTGCGACCTCGGTCCCCGGTCGCTAACTTGCCATGTCGTGTATCACTAAAAATCAAAGTGTCGTGACTTTGAGACTCAGCGACCCAGCAACCCAGTCGTAAGTCGCTAAGTCGCAGGGTCATATCCTCATAAAAATTTAAGCCAGTGCGACTCAGCGACCTCGCGACCTAGTCACAAGTCGCCAAGTCGTGAGGTCGATTTTATTTGAGGTTTTAAACCAGCACAACTCAGCGACTCAGCAACCCAGGGGGGAGGTCACCAGGTCGTAGGTTCAACCTTTTTATTGACCTTAGTTGGGTAGAGGTAAAAGAAGTTTAAGAATTTATTAACATGGCATTTATCTTATCATGGGATTGTTTTATGAACATGCCAGGGAACCTTGAAGCAGAGCTAGAGTGTGTTTCCATCTCCTCAGCCTCAAGTGATATGGGGCCTCCGTTAGTTCGCAAAAAAAACAAGAGTCCGGAGATAGAAATCTCGGAGGATGAAATACCTATGACTCCTCCCCCTACCTATGGAGATACTGCATGCATATTCAACAAAGGAGAGAGCATGAATTGGTATCAAGTGTAGCAAGAATTCGCAAAACCTGAATTTCCAGAAGACCTCCCAGACCAGCAAGTATCTATTCAAGTCAAGAGATCAAAGCCTCGATACACAGGAGACCACCCACCTATATTTCCATGTGCTGAGCTCATCGAATGGATCTTACAAAAGGTCAACCCAAGGTAATGTTCTTCTATTTCCTCTGTTACCTTCTGGTTTACGATTTATTTACGTTCTACCTCTATTTCGGTGGCAGAATCCGTTGGAAGGAGGGAGGAACTCCTTTGTCATGTAGTTATTTATTTATTGGTATCAATTTTCTTTCATTCTTAATAGAATTTCTTCTATTAGTTTCCCTAAACGAATTTTCACTGTCCCGTATGTATTTCTACAGGTATTGTAGACGCCATGCGAATTTTGTTCTTGGTGAGCCCTGAGATAAGTCATGTCACTTGGCACTAATTATCACGGCTCTTGGCGTTTCAAGTTGGTATACACATGGGCGGAGGGGAGCTATCCTCTCGTTGCGTTGTTCCGCCTCGTTTATTCAGAATCGTTAACTTTATTAGGGTTATAAACAACGTCTATTTAAGTTCTAGACTCTGTCAGAGACAGAATATTAATGATTTTCAGTCGTATGCTAGTACTCTTTGAATAGTTTAAAATTCTTAAATGAGAACATGGTCTTTGTTACAAGACTCTGGTCCAAGAGGGCTCAAATTTTGTTGGTTGTATACAAAACATATTTATTCTTCGTCACTGATATTTTTGTTTTTCCATAATAATTTCGAAGAAGCTACAGATTCTTAATTTATGGATTTTCTCATGCTACCTCGCATTAAATGATTTTTTGTGAGTTAGTTAATATGATTTAAGAATAATAAGTTATTCATCCTTTCGAATGCTTAGCATAGTAATGACTGCAATGTATATATGTCTTTTTATAGCCAGATTTTTTTTTTGAAATGTACAGTGACTCAGTGAAGGAAATCTGACAATGGCTATCTATTATATATATTTTGTATGACTCCTACAGGAGACTCTCAGGATTCCTGGGAAGTTGTATTTCCATTGGGAAAGCTTTGTACGCCAATCTAGTTGGTCCCTGTAAGTATATACATCCAACTTCTTTTTCTATTTAGTTGTCATGATAGAACAATCCCAATATATCCATATTTAGACTGAATTTCTTTACTGATATAATATATATATATATATATATATATATATATATATATATATATATATATATATATATATATATATATATATATATATATATATATATATATATATATATATATATATATATATATATCTGAACAATGTTTGTATACTCCATTCTTCAATATATATATCTATTTAGATATGTATAATGTATAGGTACTATTTTTTTTTATAATTTTCCGTGCACTTCTAATTTTTTTTACATCATGTATTTCAATTGGGTCCCTTTTTCTTGTGGGTTACTCCCATATCTTTCATACTTAACTCTTCTTTCATAGCTATTTTCTAAAGATGTTGGTCATGTTTTTGTTTCATTTCTTTGCTATTTAAGACAGATAGGTAGTACTACAATTACCTACTCTTCCATTCAATCCTTATTAAAGGAGATATCAAAATATCTAAAATTTGAAATGCACAGCTGTTGAAATATTTTTTTTTTATTTCTCTGCTCTTCACTTAATAATTAAATAAAGGAATACTTCTGTCCTTTATACATTTACTTTCTTACTGTCTATAGGTTTAGGAATGTCCTTACAGTGTGGACTAAATGTATTCCATTTCCCACAGAAGCAGATTAAAGTTACAAATTTGTGAATTATGAGGTACTATAATTCTCCAGATTTAAACTTAAAGGCCGGTTTAGAGGTTCTAGAGGATTTCTCCTCATTTTTCTAGTTCCTACAACTATGCAGAAATGAGAGGGTTACTTCCATTCTTAACTCTGTAAATGTATGGAACACTATTTAAAATTCAGAAAAAAACAAATATACATAAATAACTCTAGTCGGTTCCATCACAATTAAATATTCAACCATTCTTAATTTTTGTGAGCATACCACTTTGGTAATTGACTAATCCTCCCAACCTTAGAATTTTTCTATCTCCAGAATTCACCCCCGAGCTGAGATCCCTCCAAGAACAGATCAATCTCTAATCTGTTTAGGAGAAGCCTATTTATGTTGTTGTTCCCCAAACCTTGTTTCTAATTCTGCGTCCAGAATATCAGGATGCTTTTCTTCCTATTTGCCTAGGCTTCCCTATTTAGGGACTTTTAAAGCTGCTTTCTGCTTTTCCCCAACTTTTCCATCTTTTTACCTCTTCCCAACTACTTTCCTCATCATTGGGGAAACTAGATTTTCCTCAAAATCTAATTTAGAAACTCTTTCAAGGATTTTTGAAAGATTGTGGGGAAAGTATTTTCTTTTATCCATCCTCATGGATTTTGCAAATGATCTCATAATTCTCATTTTGGTCAATCTGAACAAAATTATTTTATTGATTTTCTCAAATTAAATATTTAATTACATCCACAAAATACTTGTCCTTTGGGGTCCACTCCCTTTAGGATTAAAGTTCAAATGTCTAGTTTTGAAATTCAAACACATGAACTAGGGGTGTTACACAGTTAAGTAGAAATATTTAGTCCCCATAATTTTAGTGATCCAATCTCAACATACACCAAGAGGTGGAACAGTTTCTAAGAGTGTGAGGATGAGTTATCAAGAAAAAACAAATCAATAAGTTTGGGAATGTGGTGATAGGAGTCTGGAGAATATGTGGGCCATACAGTTTCTAAGAGTGTGAGGATGAGTTATCAAGAAAAAACAGATCAAGAAGTATGGGAATGTGGTGATAGTATTTTGAAGAATGAGTGGGCCAAGTTTATGGGGTCTACATCATCTAGATGGTGAAGCTTCTGGGCTCACCAACTCCTTTTGTCTAACTATAAGTATGGCATCTGGTCATGCTGCATCAAGCCATGAGGAGGAGGAGATTTTCATAAGCTCTAATTTGAAGGGGAGCACTTGCTCCAACACCTGTGAAGCTAGCAATGGAGAAAATATGGTCCCTGAATGTTCAATAAGTAAGATTAATGGCGATGAGAATATCATGCGGTGCGATAGGTTACCATCATTAAGCAGTGCCCATGAACCTCAGAACACTTTGACATGATGGCCATCTCTGGACTCTGAAGCTTTCAACTCTCTCATAAACGATATTAATGGCTACTAGGATATGAACCAGAAAGATGCAGTACAAGAAAAAGGGTCCAAAGGGTTCACAGGTCATTTGAACTCGGAACTTGTGGCTAGGTTTTGTGAATTAATGAATACTGAAACTCAAAATTGCAGGTCAGAAGAAAAATTGTAAAATTATTAGACCACAAATATGGATCTAGTTAAAGAATAATTGCACAAACTTGCCAAGTTGAAAAAGAAAAACAATTAGAATTGAGAATGAAATTGATACGTCAATATTAGGTTGAGAATAAATATATAAAGAAATTAAGTTAAACTTAGTTTTATATGCAATAACTATATATAGTTAAAGCTAACTGAATCTAAGTGTGTTTTATGTTCTGCTAATGCGCACATGCACCACATGTAAGCACTAGAGTTAACTAGCTAAGCCAAGTGCACATCGCATGTAAGCACTCGAGTTAACTGGCTAAAAACAAGTGCACATTGCATGAAATCTCTAGAGTTGAAATAAACCTAATCTAGGTTTATGTACACCAACACCCCCCCTTCAGCATAACTTAGGTGAGTGTGACGTAAAATGAATGATTCCCTGCAACATGGCCATTTTAGGTATCCATATACAATGCATGAAAAGAGGAAAGAGGGAAAACCAGGTCTTGAAGAAACCCCCCCCCCCCCCTCAAACTTGAAAAAAAAAATATAATTGAAAATTAGAGAAAAGACAACTGCTATGTAGTTGTGTCCTTCAGCCCAAGAGGATCTCACAAAATTCGAAACTTCTGCTCAGTGAAAGTCTTGGTGAACTCGGAAAGTACTAGAGACCGATGATCCCATCATGGATCTGGAGGAATAAGCTTCATTTTTGGAAGTAGAGGTATCAAATCTAATCTTTGGATCAAGGATTGAATTTCCTTGTACATGGTTGCATGCCAATATGGATTCCCTGCAACTTTTTCATGCATTTGATGATCAAATTCATGTACCCTATATGCATGCATGAGAATGGTTGTCTCTAGGGATGCATGCATGTGCATGTGTGGCCTTTGAGATGCCTTTGTGGATGCATACATGTGCATACATGGTGCTATAAATGCCTCCTTAGATGCATGCATGGACATGCATGGCTCTACAACTGAGAGTGAATGTGGGGCATCATTAAATTGAGACCGCGTCAAATCTGTGTCAATAGTAGAGGAATCAAAGTCTTCTTCTATGATTTTGAAAGTAGCATCTTCATCATTAGCAGAGGAATATATTTCCTAATGTGAAATGTCTTAGTTATTGGATAAGATAAAATTCTTATCTGCAACAGGTCCATTAATAATAGAAGAAGAAAAATCTTCTTGTTCAACACTGTCTTGAGAATATTTCTCCACATTTTTGGAGTCTTCACCACTTTCATGACTGTTATAATAAGTTGATCTCTTTGCCTCCAAATGATGTTCTTCTAGATCATTTTCATCACCATATATTCCTTTCAATGTAGTCCAGATTTCATGTGGTGATTCAATATTTATGATCTCATAAATAATATCATGAGACACGGATAGACACAATCTTCCATAAGCCACGTCAGATCTGTTAAGCCAATCTAACTTCTCATCCTCTAAGATTGGTTCTATCTTAATTCCCATGACTATTTGGTACAAGCCTTTGCTCTTAAGCTGAAGCAAAATCATTGGCTTCCATTCATGGTAATTGTATGGAGTCATAATAGTTGAAGATAATAATTCTATTGTGGAAAATTCTCTAATATTTGGATCTGCAAATCAAATCTTCAAACAATTTCCAATTCTATGCTCTTCAAACCTGCAAAAAAGTTGTTCATGCAACTTCTCCAAACCCTTGTACCTATGATACCATGTAAAATTATTAGAGCATAAATATGGACCTAATTTTTGAGATACAAAGATTTAGATTTGCAAAACAGTGAACAAACTTGCAAGAGAAGGAAGGAGTGAGCAAGAATAGAGAAAACAATCAAATTTTTTCTTCAATATTACTTTTGGAATAAATATATAAAGCAATTAAGTTAAGCTCAGTTGTACATGCAATAATTATGGATATTTAAAGCTAACTGAAGCTAACTTTTCTTTATGTTATGCTAATGTGCACATGCACCACACGTAAGCACTAGAGTTAACTAACTAAGCCAAGTGCACATCGCATGTAAGCACTCAAGTTAACTAGCTAAAAACAAGTGCACATTGCATGCAATCTCTAGCGTTGAATTTAAGCTAATCTAGGTGCATGTACACTAACAAAAACACCATGGTCATATGGAGAAGCTTCTTACAAAGAATTACAGAGAGGTTCAGAGGTGATCTTGGGGTAAATTTGCAGCTGAAATAAGGGATTCAACCCGGCCAGGAGCTAGGTTGTGGTTGGGTACATTCGATACCACAGAAGAAGCAGCCATGGCGTATGATAAGGTTGCTTTGAAGATGAAGGGAGATGATATTTATCTCAATTTTCCTCTTGAAATTGTGTCTAAGGCCTTGATTCAGGATCTTAATTTGGTTTTTTGCATCCTACCTTGGGTGAGATTAGCTCCTTCAAAAGATATGTCTCCTATTCCATTACCCTATTATCCAGGAAGAGGATCTGACTAGTTCGGCCCTTCATCTTTTCCCCATTATGGAAATTTCAATGATTTATCAGTATGCGGCATAATAAAAAAAAGGACCAGTGGGGTATTTTTTCCAGAAGAAGAGTAGTAACCTCTTGAATGGTTGAATAATAGTACACAAATTTGGAGCCGAATGGTGGATGTTAACAATTTTTCAGGCATAGACGAATATTCCTCAGTTCTAGAGGTTATAGAGGTGTAGGACCTTGGCACAGATTTCTTGGAAGAATTGCTTCACTCCACAGACACTGAATAATTCATCAAATTTTCATTTCCCTCACTGAATCCCTTCTAACATCTAAAATTTGAAATATTATGTTAAACGTTTCCACATTTAACAAACTATTTAACATGAACTGCCTATGGGAGGCGAGGGGATTCGAAACCAGAACTACCTCTGGCCTAGATGACTTCCATCAACGAGGCAGGACTCACCGGTTGGCATCTCCACCCCATCACTTATATTTAAACTTCATTTTTTCCATTAGAACTAGACGAGAGGAGGGCAGAGCAATGGAGCGATGGAACCAAGAGCGGCCAAGTGAGTGGAACCATGGGAGTGAAACCATGAGGGAGAGATTTGTTAAGATGTTGAAAAGACTCCCTAAGAGGGTTAGCATTTCTAGTGTCATAATTTGAAAATTTTATAGTAAATTTTATACAATTTTGCGACAAGAATCTAATGGTGATGTCATTTGCTGCATATATAAAATCTGCATTTTTCGTCCATGACAAAGATGACAAATATTGGAGGTATAAGGTTTTTTTTTTTTTGTAAAGTTGATTGGAATTATTTTCTTTGTTTTCACTTAATGAAAGAATGTATTCCCATATTGACTAGGTCTCAAAGACTTAGCCCATACTGGGTGAACTCCATAATCAAATTGTTGTGTCTTTGATCTCATCGTTACTTATGATTCCCGCTTCTTTTTCATGTGTTAAGTTACTTGGTTAATATAATATTTACATGCAATTTTGGTGAACTCCATAATCAAATTGTTGTGTCTTTGATCTCATCGTTACTTTATGATTCCCACTTATTTTTCATGTGTTAAGTTACCTGGTTAATATACTATTTTACATGCAATTTTGTATGCATCCTTGAAGTTAAAATGTCTAAATCAAGGGGAGAGAGCTCAGAGAGAGACAATATATTTTCCTGCTTATGCTATTGAATTTTCTCTACAATTAATCCACTACTTAACACTCTTGGAGAGACAATATGAGTTTTGTATTGTAACCATTTGTTGCTTGAATAATGCAATTATTATTGAAAGTGCGGGATTTTTCTCCCATAAGGGTTCTCCCTAATATATCTTGTTTTTAATGGTTTTTTGTTCACTTCATGTGTTTGCACCTAGTTTTAATTTATTTATTTTTCACATTATTCCCTCATATATTATTATAGGAAGCATTTTTTTCACCTCATCTTCCTTTCATTTGGTATTAGAGCCTTATCACCTCAACTCCAAGTTGTAATGGATAATTTTTTTTATCTAATATTTGTTTGAGTGAGAGATTTTGTAAGTTAAAGTCACCATTGCAAGGTAATGTTGAGAACTCTAGAATAAAATTGGAGAATTTTAATACCGCTAACTTTGAGCCTTGGAAGCTCATTATGGAGGATCTTCTTGTAGATAGAGAACTATGGGTTGTGGTGCAAGTAACCCAACCCATTGGTATTTTAGATGAAGGGTAGTATTGGAGAGAAAGGTAAGAATCCTTATTAGGCTTTGTTTTTCTAATTCAATTGTATTGAATTTTTCGGTACAAAAAATTCCGGCTACTCTCTAGAATAAATTGGGGGATTTGTATCAATATAAACCCATGGTTAATCAATTTTCTAAAACAAAGGTTATTTTCCTTTAGAATTGTTGATGGTGATTCAAGATGAGCACCTGAACACATTTAATACTATCATTACCCAGTTGGTCTTAGTGAGAGTGAAGATATATGAGGAGGATCATTGTATGAATATTTTGTGTTATTTAATTAATTCATGGGATAACCTAGTAATGGAAATTGGAAGAAATCTAAAAACGTCAGTGTTTGATTACTTTGTGGCTACCTTACTATTATTGGAGTTGAGGTGAAAATATTATGAATCCACGAATGATGATTTGATCATTTGTGTAATAAGAGAATATACAAGAAAAATAGAGAGGAAACAAGAGATCCAAATCTCAAGGGAGACAAAAGTCTTATGAAATGCTGAAGGTGAAGTGTTGGAACTATGGAAAATTTGGGAACTTTCCAAAAGGAAGGAAAAAAGAAGAAGAGGAAAGAAAAAAGGATCCTAATAACAAGTCAAGAAAATATTCTCAAGCAGATGATGGTGATTCCTTTGTTATAGCTTTGGAAACCCATGTATGTCAGTGTGCATGCTTGATTGACTCTAGAGTTCATATGACTTCTCATTGGAACTAGTTTTCAACATATGAAAATTATGACGGTGGATCTGTATACCTTCATAATGACTCTCCTCTTAGAATAACTAGTCATGGTAGAGCCTTAAATAGATTCCCTAATGTTAGATTCAAGGGGATCAATGAAGATTTTCATGTTCTATATTTAGGAAAAAATATGTTAGTAGTAAGCACACTTAATGATGCAAGTGTGTAGATTGTTTTAGCTGACAATGATCCGAGTAAATTTCTGAAACCCTTTTAACCAAGACTTTTTACTTCGGTTGATGTGTTAGAATTTCATCAAAGAATTATTGAACATAAAATAACATATCTGCATGCTGGAAAGAAGAGGAACATGACAAGCATTAGCAATATAAGAGATTTATAATGGAGTTCGTCCAGGAGGGACTATGTCTCTTGGCCTTGGTTTTAAGATGGTGTTGGTCGCTTCATTAAGTGTTGTAAATGTGAAGATGTACATGGACTATGTTTTCTTATCATACAAGGAAATCAACCCTCAACAAGAGTGGAAAAGTCTCTCCAAGAGAAGTTTCGCTGCAAGTAACTCTCACTCATAAAAGACCTCCTATGAACATGACATAAACTCACACATAACAACTATGAGTATCCTGCAAATATGGAAACAAAGAGATATCAATCAAACATACATCTGACAATGAGTATCCTACCAACATGGCATCAAAGGGATCTCAAACATAAATTACAATCCATTATAGAAATTACTATTGAAAATGCAGCAAGATGATGGAGCTTAGTGAAATGAAGTCACCTTCACTAAGTGGGCCCGCAGGCAAATTTTGGCGCAAAGTCTATTTTTAGACTATGTCTATTTTTAGACATATGGAGCATGGTCTGGGGATTGCAGTATGTTATTCTTAGAGTATTGGTCATGTTGGTAAAAATAGATGGACCTCTATTTTTTGGACCTATAGGTCAAAGTCTATTTTTAGACTTCCTCTCCTTAAAATAGGGAAGTCAAATATTATTTACCCTTAATAATATTTGGACTCTAAACTTCAGTTTACTCTCTTGGAGCACTTCAGTTCAAGCCTTGGAAGTGGATCATGCAGCTGACAGAGGAATTACACTATTCCTAGGGGTTTGGTGAGCTCATGCATGGTTGACTTCAGTTAGGACTTCAGTGGCAGAATTTTGGTGGAGTTAATGAGACAGCTAGTGGAGTTGTGTTCGGTTTAATTTAGTTGAACTGGTTGAGATTAATTTAACTAGCTAATCAACTAGTTATGAGTGGAGTGAATTAAATATTATTTAATTCATTAATTAGTAACTCATTATTCAACTCAAGAACACATCAGTTCACTACAGTGCATGATCAGTTCGGTGGAGACCAGTGAAAGAGGTAGATGAAAGGGTGGAGTTAGCTATCAGTGGCGACATCAGTTGTGCATGAGATTTGCACCACACTTGGAGGAATTTCCCATGATGATTGCGCTGTCAAGCCAAGGAGATTCGAACCTTGGATCTCTATTTAGACAGGCCATGATTGCGCAATAGAGGCAAGGAAATTAGTGGTGAGTTTTGAACCAGTGACTTGTTCAAAACCAAGCTAGTTTGTGTGTAACTTTATGAGAAAGTACTGAGTACTTGTGAGGAGTATTGTACTGAGTTTGTTACATGATTTCTCCATTACAATATACACAATAGCTGCGGGGTTTTCAGCTATAAGCTTTCCCCATACATACTGTGTTAATGTGTATGATGATTTGATGTGTTATCGCTTGTTTTATTTCTGCATGTGTGATGATCTGAGTGGAAGAGATTATGTGTTGCATATGAATTCGAATATATATGTGATCAGGATAGTCTCGGTGGTTAATTAGTCATTATTCAGCAAATTTCTACATGGTATCGAAGCTATTGAAGCAGAGATTGATCATCACAGTGATTACAAACTTATTTCGGTAGACAGAGTCTGCATGCGGGCCAGGTAGCCTCTGGATCCATCCTTTCTTTGAAAGGTTATATATCCAGTAAGCGCCCCTTGCAGTCAATATCTATGCTAGAAATAATTTGTTCTCACAGATCTAGAGCGGTTGAGCTTTGAGGTGGAATTCGAAATTTTGCAGAAGTTTTGTTTTCTTGGTGTCGGTGTTGAAAATGTCTTTCAACGGTTTGCGACTCGAATATGCTCTTGAAGGCAGTTCGAATTATGTTGCATGGAAGGATCGCATGGAGGAAGTATTAGAAGATAATGGTCTAAAGGAGTTCGTAGATACGTATGTCCAAAAGCCCACTGATCCTGCTGAAGTCGAAGTATGGCAAAAGAAGATAGCGAAATGTCGAAGGATCCTGTTGGAGGGCATCAAGGATCATATTGTATCCAGCCTGCATGGAAAGGCTTCTCCATTTCTAATGTGGAAAGCTTTGACGGATCTATTCCAAAGTAAGAGCGACCAAAGGAAGCTGGCACTCAAAGATAAGCTCAGGAACATCAATATGGAGAAAGGCGACAGTATCGCCAAATACCTCACGAAGTTCACTCAATGCAGAGATGAGCTGGGAAGTGTGGGGGTGACTGTCGAAGACGAGGACATGGTCGACCTGGCTCTCCTTGGTCTTCCAAAGGCTTGGCACTCATATCAAGATAGTGTCAATGGTTGGGAGAAGCTGCCGGGATGGGAGCGCCTTTGGGCAGATCTCATGCAGGAGGAGATAAGGAGGACTACTCGTGATGGATCTTCATCAAAGGGAGCTGATGAAGAAAATTGCGCTTTGGTGGCCAAAGCAAAGAAGGGGAAGGGTAAGAAAACTTCTCATTCCAGTGCAAAGGGAAAGAAGCAGGATATGGCAAAAGTGAAGTGTTTTCACTGCCATGATCACGGACATTATGCTACAAATTGTCCAAAGAAGAAGAAAAAAAAGCAAGCGGGAAGATATGTAGATGGAGAAGCTTTGGCTTCACAGTTCGAGCTTGAATTTTCACTGATCGCATGCTTGGTTTCAAGTGTGATGGGATCGGTGTGGTTCTTGGATAGCGGTGTGTCATTTCATATGACGGGAGATCGGGATTTGTTCTCAGATCTGGAGGACAAAGATTTGGGTGTGCACATCGAGATGGGCGATGATGGTAGATACAGTGCGACTGGTATAGGTACCATATCCTTTCAGAGGGAGTCTGGTAAACCCTTTGTATTGAAGGATGTCATGCATGTACCTGGATTGAAGAAGAACCTGATTTCTATGGCGATGTTGGAGGATAAGGGGTATGATGTGGTCTTCAGCGAAGGAAAAGCCTTCCTGTGCAGTAAGACTACTGGAGAGACCTGGAAGATAGGAGTTCGAACCAAGAACCTTTATCAGTTGCAGGTAGATGGCTGCGCAGCTATGGCATGCAAGGCGGGAGAAGTGGTGAGCCGGGATGATGAGGGCGAGCTGTGGCATTCTCTCTTCCACCTTCCACGATGAGCACAGTCTGCGGCGATTTCTCATGGGCTTCCTAAGGGTGCCCTTACGCAGTCAGTCCAGTTATAGTTTAGTACTTTGAAGTATCAGAAAGCCACCTTTCAACGAGAAGGATATTCCGCCAGCGATCCTTGAGAGAGTTCACACGGACATGTGTGGTCCTTTCTCAGTTGCTTCAATAGCAAAGCACAGGTATTATGTGATCTTTGTTAATGATTTCTCTCGAAAGTGCTGGATCTTCTTCATGCAGAAGAAGAGCGATACATTCGCGAAGTTCTGTGAGTTTAAAGCACTGGTCGAGAAGGAGTCGGGGAAGAAGGTGATTGCTCTAAGGAGTGATAACGGTGGTGAATTCATCTCGGCTGATTTCAAGGAGTTCTGCAGCGCAGAAGGGATTCGGAGAGAGCTCATCGCACCCCATAACCCACAGCAGAACGGGGTGGCTGAGCGGAAGAACAGAACGATCGTGGGTGCTGCACGGGCGATGTTGCATGATTAGGGCCTACCCCTTCACTTGTGGGATGAGGCATGAAATACACAGTGTATGTGCAGAACCGTTGTCCTCACAAGGTTCTTGGCATGAGTACACCAGAGGAGGCTTATTCTGGCAAGAGGCCTGATATTTCCCATTTGCGGATTTTCGGATCTCCTGTCTACATGCATGTGAAGAAGGATGCAAGAAGGAAGCTGGATCCAACTGCTGAAGTTGGAATATTTGTGGGGTACACTGATACACCTCACAACTATCGGGTGTATGTGCCAGACAGTCGCAAGACTGTTGTGCGACGGGATATAAAATTTCAGGAGGAGAAAGCCATGCAGTGTTCGCTTGAGAGGGAGCTACACTTGCATGCAGATGAGGAGCTGTTATTTCCTAAGGAGGAGCTTCCGGATGTGGATCAGCCACAAGAGGAAGTTCAGGAGGTGGAAGAAACCACCCATGCAGCGCCAACCATCAGAGGGCGCATGCGCACTACAGAAGCTGAGCGACTGGCTCGAGATGTAGAGAAGGTTGTAGGACCACCTACAACACAGCGCAGAAAGAGGCAGTCACCGAATCGGTACACTGGATACATGGCTCTTGTGAGTCAATGTGTCATGACGGAGCCATCCTCTTTTGAGGAAGCTGTCAAGGAACCCGCATGGGTTGATTCCATGATCGAAGAATATGATTTGATCGTCAGGAACAGTGCATGGGAGATTGTCCCAAGACCGGTGGGGAAATCAGTGGTGGGTTCACGATGGATCTACAAAGTGAAGTAGGTGGCTGACGGGAGTGTGGAAAAGTACAAGGAGAGATTTGTCGCTCGCGGCTTTTCACAGATCGAGGGGATTGAATATGAGCATACCTTTGCACCTGTCGCAAGGTACTCTTCCATACGGATGATCCTTGCTCTCTTAGCGCAGATGGGGTGGCACATTCATCAGATGGATGTGAAGACTGCATTCCTTAATGGAGTTATTGAGGAGGAGGTCTACATAGAGTAGCCTGAAGGTTTCGAGATCTTCAGCAGTGAGTCGCATGTGTGCCGACTCAAGAGAGCACTGTACGGGATGAAGCAAGCACCTCGTGCTTGGTACACTCGGATAGACAGCTACTTCACCGGGCTTGGATTCTCCAAGAGTGAGGCGGATCCTAACCTGTACCAGATTGTGGTGGAGGGGAAGCTGTTGATCATCGTACTGTATGTAGATGATCTAATTTTGACTGGCGATGAGAAGTTGATACTTTCATGCAAAGAGGATCTTGCACGAGAGTTTGAGATGAAGGACTTGGGCATCCTTCATTATTTCTTGGGATTGGAGATTTGGCAGCGCAGCGGAGGACTGTTTGTTTCTCAGGGCAAGTATGCCTGGGAGATTCTGGAGAGGTTCAACATGCAAGGCTGCAAGCCTGTTGACACTCCTCTTCCTGGTGGTTGGAGGAAGGAGGATGCTACTTGAGCGGAGGTAGTGGATGCCACTGTCTATCGACAGTTGGTGGGGTCGCTTATGTATCTGGTCAATACACGACCCGATATATGCTATGCAGTTAACCAGCTTTAGCAAGCTATGGTTAAGCCTACCAAGCTCTTTTGGAAGGCAGGCAAGCATGTATTGCGCTATATCAGAGGCACATCGGGATATGGTCTATGGTACAGACAGGAGGATGGAGCGAAGCTTTCTGGCTTCACTGATGCAGATTGGGCAGGGAGCCCAACGGACCGGAAGAGCACTTTTGGAGGAGTTTTCAGCATTGGGTCGACAACAGTTTCCTGGTACAGCAGGAAGCAGAGATCCGTGGCACTCAGTTCAGCAGAGGCCGAGTACATGGCAGCTAGCTTGGCTGCATGCGAGGCTATTTGGATGAGGAAGATCCTCGTTGGATTGTTCAGGTTGCATTTGGAGCCTACGGTGATTTACTGTGATAACCAGAGTTGCATTAAACTCTCGGCTAATCCAGTATTTCATGATAGATCCAAACACATCGACATCAAGAACCATCATATCAGAGATTGTGTTCAGCGGAGAATCATGATGCTTTCATATGTTCCCACGGAGGATCAGGATGCCGACATCCTGACGAAGGCGCTCACCAGGAGCAAGTTCGAATTCCACAGAGGCAGGATAGGGGTTGAAGATAATCCATATCTTGCTAAGAGGGAGTGTTGAAAATGCAGCAAGATGATGGAGCTTAGTGAAATGAAGTCGCCTTCACTAAGTGGGCCCGCAGGCAAATTTTGGCGCAAAGTCTATTTTTAGACTATGTCTATTTTTAGACATATGGAGCATGGTGCAGGGGTTGCAGTATGTTATTCTTGGAGTATTGGTCATGTTGGTAAAAATAGATGGACCTCTATTTTTTGGACCTATAGGTCGAAGTCTATTTTTAGACTGCCTATCCTAAAAATAGGGAAGTCAAATATTATTTACCCTTAATAATATTTGGAATCTAAACTTCAGTTTACTCTCTTGGAGCACTTCAGTTCGAGCCTTGGAAGTGGCTCATGCATCTGACAGAGGAATTACGCTATTCCTAGGGGTTTGGTGAGCTCATGCATGGTTGACTTCAGTTAGGACTTCAGTGGCAGAAGTTTGGTGGAGTTGATGAGACAGTTGGTGGAGTTGTGTTTGGTTTAACTTAGTTGAGCTGGTTGAGATTAGTTTAACTAGCTAATCAACTAGTAATGAGTGGAGTGAATTAAATATTATTTAATTCATTAATTAGTAACTCATTATTCAACTCAAGAACACATCAGTTCACTACAGTGCATGGACAGTTCAGTGGAGACCAGTGAAAGAGGTAGATGAAAGGGTGGAGTTAGCTATCAGTGGCGACATCGGTTGTGCATGAGATTTGCACCACACTTGGAGGATTTGTCCATGACAATTGCGCAGTCAAGCCAAGGAGATTCGAACCTTGGATCTCTATATAGACAGGCCTGGATTGCGCAATAGAGGCAAGGCAATTGGCGGTGAGTTTTGAACCAGTAACCTGTTCAAAACTGAGCTAGTTTGTGTGTAACTTTATGAGAAAGTACTAAGTACTTGTGAGGAGTATTGTACTGAGTTTGTTACATGATTTCTCCATTATAATATACACAATAGCTATGGGGTTTTCAGCTATAAGCTTTCCCCATACATACTGTGTTAATGTGTATGATGATTTGATGTGTTATCGCTTGTTTTATTTCCGCATGTGTGATGATCTGAGTGGAAGAGATTATGTGTTGCATATGAATTCGAATTGATATGTGATCAGGATAGTCTCAGTGGATAATTAATCATTATTCAGCAAATTTCTACAATTACATCTCACATCAAGAACAAAAACAAGATCTTGCATCAAACATCATGCATTGATCTATATAACACGATGCATCTCATAATAAAGAGAAAAAGAAGTACATGATCACACTGCATATACCTCACACTAAATATGATTGAAGAATAGGTTGGTCCATTTTTGGGTCTCAATTCACCATCGCAATCGTGACGTCGAAAGGAATGAAATTTGACTGCACCGATGAACTCATGTCGCCGAGAGGTGTAGGATCGATTGTCAATTTGTTGAATTTTGACATTGTCAAAATCTGGGTCTTAGGGAATATTTTAGATTCCCCCTAGATTCCTCAAAGATTCTACGCCATAAGAAATATGGAAATTTGCAACTCAAAACAGGAATCTGATCTCACCATTGAGATCCTTGCGAAATGATAAGAATGAGTATAAGGTTGACTTCATTCTTGACACCGGCAAATTTTGACCTCCAAAGAATATGAAAATTCCCTCAAGATTCTTGAATGTTCTCCTCCACAGGGAATCTATAAAATCATTTCTCAAATGGAAAATCTGGGCACACCATTGCGCTCCCTACGAAATTTTGGTTAAAATGCATATAATTTTTAATACATTATGACATAGGAAAATTTTACATCCTTGGGATCAAAAGATTTCCTTGACATCAAAAATATTCCCTTGAACTGTGTGCACCATCCTTGCTTCGAACTGCGTTTCCATTTGCCTTTTTCTAGCATGTCTTCTCTTTTCTCACAACTCCATTGGCCTCCCTGTGCCCTCGTCTTTCATGTATTCTCCATCATTCTCCATGGTTTCCTTGAACCATTTGAATGACAGTTTATAACAAAGTGTGACGATGAATGAAACAAAGTGTGAGGTTGGCACATTTGTTGGCATAATCATATTAAGATAGTTGTTGTTGGGAGGTTTTGAGTTCAAATCCCATTGAGTCCAAATATTGTTAAAACCCAATTTTAGTTTTAATTTAGTTTTTTCAAACTATATAATATATGGAATTCATATCTCCATATTATAACAACTCCCAAAAACAAAAATGGAGGTTTTGTTTAGTATGGAATTTAATCATATTTAATATGATTTTTTATACATAGCAATTTACCATATTTAAATTGATTTTGATTCTTTAATAACTATATTTAATATATGGATTTTTTTAATGATTTTTTTGTTTTTATGTGGGAAGTTAAATATCATTTTGTTTTGTCTTTTCTGTAGGGGAAAGAGGCCAATAGAGGAGCGCCCTATGTCAACATATAAGAGGATTTTCATGTGGGTCCCATGTGATTACTGGGATGCTATGTGGCAAGTTGTGGCACCACTTCCCTTTCCTTAATAAAACTTCAAAATTCTCTAACTTTCTTATACGAGCTCAAATTGATGCGTCGTTCACACTGTTGTGATCAGAGCGACGAGCTCTTCAGTATGAAGCCGAGTTTGCGACATTTCCATCACTTTTATTTTAAAGCTTTCATAAGCCCTCTTTGTCATGTGTGTGTCTCTGGAGCCACCTGGATCAAACAAGGAGTGCAAGATGATTCATCAATTTATGGTACTTATTAAGGATTTTCATGTTGGTATCTTGTTTTATCTTGATGCATGCATTATTGAGTGTAAATTAATTTTTATTTTTGTAGTAGAAAGATCTATAGAATCTGTTTCTTCACAATCAAAAACTCTTGAAAAACATCTCAATTGAGAAATCAAGTTACCTGCAAAGAAGAAAATGTTATGGCACAATAGATTGGACCATATAGGTAAGAAGGGCTTACATTCCTTGAAAAACAAAAATATTTTCGATGGATTGAAATATTATTCTCTTCAATTTGATTTCTATGGGAATTGCATATATTGAAAATAGAACAGTTTCAATTTTACCATAGTTCTCATAAATATTCTGAGTTGTTGGATTCAATTCATTTTGATGCGTTTGGTCCAATTAATGTTCCTTAAATTTTTGAGGCTTTTTATTATGTTTCATTCATTTATGATTATTCAAGGATAAAATGGGTATATTTTCATAGAACTAAATATGAATTTTTCATTTTGTTTAAGGATCCTAGAGCTCTCTTGGAAAATTAAACTAGAAGGAAGATTAAGGTGTTGAGAATTGATAATGGAAATAGTTTCTATTCTACAAAAATTGATCATTTTTGTTACAGAATGGAACTAAAGGACATAATTATATTTCATATGCTCCTCATCATAATGGAGTTTAAAAAAAAAAGAATAGAACATTGATGGAAAGAGTTAGGAATATTCTTAGCGGAGATATCCTAGACAAGTAATTTTGGGGTAAAGCATCTTGATATTGCATGTTATTTGATTAGCATGTATCCCACATAAAATCTTGTGGATAAGACCCCTGTGGAGGTTTGGACAGGAAATAATCCCTCTCTTTGGAATCTATTTTATTCTGGTTGTGATACATATGCTCTTATGCCTAAAGAGAAGTGGTATAAGTTTGATAAGAATTCAGTGAAATGTATATTCATTGGTTATGGTGATGATATGGAATGGTACAAGCTTTGGTATCCTACGGGTGTAAAATTTGTGTATAGAATTCATACAAGTTAATCCTTCTCCCACACTATAATATCCAAAAGAGGATGAGAAGAATGTTGTGGTTCATATACCTTTAAATACCAAGAAATTTTACCCATAAGGTAAACAATAAGCTCATAAAGGACTTGATGAGGAGGATGGTTTAGAAAGTACAAAATTATATGAATCAACTCCACCTTAAACATTAAGGAGGTCCACTTAGCAAAGAAGATAAATATATAGGTATATTTATATTCTTTCTTACTTCATATGCATATTTTCTTCATATACTAACATTGAGGAGCCTACAAGTATGAAAGAAAAAATGGCCATGGATGAGGAAATGGATGCACTAAAAAAAAATTTATGCATGGTACTTGGTTCCATTTCCTGATGGACATAAACCCATTCGTTATAAATGGGTTTCTAGCATAAGACTGGGTTAGATGGTATTTTTGATAAGTATAAAGAAAGGTTGGCTGAAAAAAGATATTCCTAGGTTGAGAGAATAGATTTTGGTATAATCATCTCTCTAATTGTTGTTGAAAGTCAACAAGAAAATGCAACACATGTGCTAGTGCGAGATCATGGGATCATGGGTCCTAGTGACACATTAGTGTGAAATCCAATTTATTTATTAAATTGGAAATGAGTCTAATTTAAATTTCCCTTAATTAAATTGGACAATAAATTGTAATATTATATCAAAATCGGTTGTAAAAGTTAACTAAGTGAGATAAACTCAGCTAGGCTCTGAATTTCAAGTTGAGGGTAGTTGGTGAGGCATGCAGAGTGATTCTATTAGTTATCGAGTCCAATTTGCAGTTAGTGCATTAGTTTAATGCATGAGAAATAAGCTAACTCAATCTAGGTGAGTTAAATTCAATCTAACTAGTTGTAATTAATTGTAGAAATAGTGAGCGATCAAGTGATTCAAATCAAATTATATTCAAATGCAGTGATCTGTCAAGTGATTGATGATTTACTATTAATATCTGATGCATGTCAGTTCTAGTGGAGACCCAATTGAGACAAAGGTTAAATGGATGTTAACTATCGTTTGTATCATTAGTAGGCTGCCCACATGCAGCAAAACAACCATAGGATTTCTGATGATGTTTTCACAGTCAAGGAAGGTTGAATTTCCTTGAAAATAGAGATTTCATTCCAAATTAATTGCGCAAGAAAGGAAGGCTTAGCAGTGGCTAGAAATTGGCTAAGTTTTGGTTGATTTTGTCCGGATTAGTGTGAGACAGTTGTGAGAGTGCAAGAGACTCTTGTGAGAAGAGTGAATTGTAGATGTTTCATGATTACTTGGTGAATATACAATAGAATATAGATGGGTTTTAAGCAGCGAGCTTTCCCAAGAAAATTATGTGTGTTTTGGTTTGATTTTTTTCTTTCTTGTACTTGTTGTGATTGGTGATCATGTTTATTTTCTACTATTGATTTCTAGAATAATTAAGTATATTTCTTTATCATATCACATGATTAGATAGAATTCATGATATAAATATTATTATTATAATTTCTACATGGTATCGGAGCACAAGAAATCACTATAGTGAAGAAGAATTGAGTTTGTGCTTAATAGAATTTAAATTTGCAAAAGTATTCTTTGGAGCATTAGGTGGATCAAGATCGAAATGCTTTGCAATGTCTTGAGATTGGAATATGAACTCGAGGGAAGTTCCAATTATATCATGTGGAAAGATAGGATAGAGGTAGTTCTGGAGGACAACGGATTGAAAGAATTCATTCATAATGACATTCCCAAACCCACTGCAACATATGCCTGTCTTCTCGATGCTTGGGAAAAAAAGGTTGCAAATGCGAGGAGGAACTTATTGGAGGAAGTATGAGACCACATTTTCTCAAGTCTCCAAGGAAAAGCGACACCATATGCAATGTGGAAGGCTTTGATAGATCTGT
Source organism: Pinus albicaulis (assembly GCA_034641835.2). Classification (NCBI taxonomy): domain Eukaryota; kingdom Viridiplantae; phylum Streptophyta; class Pinopsida; order Pinales; family Pinaceae; genus Pinus; species Pinus albicaulis. The sequence goes on from CM076581.1 coordinate 1,495,775,907, forward strand.
TTCAGAGTAGTATTGATCATAGAAAATTTTCACTGAAGGACAAGCTCAAGAAAATCAAAATGGAGAAAGACGACACTATTCTGAAATATTTAACCAAGTTTGTCCAACATCTAGATGAGTTTGGGAGCTTTGGAATTACTATCATGGATGATGACTTGGGGAGCCTAGCTCTTCTAGGGCTTCCCAAGAGTTGGCATAGTTATCAGTACTCTCTCAATGGGAGGGAGAAATTTCCAGATCGGGAACGACTTTGGTCAGATTTTGTTGCAAGAAGAATTCAGGCGGAATACCAGGGATGGATCTTCATCTAAAATAGATAATGAATAAAAATTTTCTTTGGTTGGTAAGGAAAATAAGGCGAGAGGAAAAAAATCCTATTCCAAATCTGAGACCGACATAGATGGAAATAAGCATTACATGTTGAGAGTGAAGTGTTTTCATTTTCACAAGCATGGACACTATGGCACTAATTTTCCCCGAAAGAGGAAGAACAAAAATGCTTCAAGATCTGCAGCTGGTGAGGCTTTGGCCAAGAAATTTGAGTTTGACTTCTCTCTCGTTGCATGCATGGTGTCAAGTGTGATGGGATCAGTGTGGTACTTGGATAGTGGTTAATATTTCCACATGATTGGAAACAAAGAAATTTTAGTTTCTCGGAGGAGAAGGACCTCCAAATGCATATCGAAATGGGTGATGAATGGAGGTACAGTGCTACCAGGATTGATAAAATTACCTTCCATAAACAGTCAGGTAAAACCTTCTTGTAAAAATATGTAATGCATTTATGAGGCTTCGAAAATAATTTAGTTTCACTCACAATGTTGGAGGATAGAGGTTATGATGTGATTTTTAGTGAATGTGAAGCTTTCATTCGATACAAAGCCACAAGACAAGCCAAAAATATTGGGATTTGTGTGAATAATCTCTACAAACTTGATGTATATGGTTGCACAGAATTGATGGGTAAGGCAGACAAAGTGGTGAGTCGGGATGAGGATGAGTTATGGCATAGGAGATTGGGCCATCTATACCATGATGCCTTGAAGGTCATGCAACAGATTTCTATGGGGCTTCCAAAGGGTACACTACGCATATAGACACGTGCAAAGGATGTACCAAGGGGAAGTACACAAAGGCTACTTTTCACTAGAAGGATAACCAAGAAGCGAAGATCCTAGATAGAGTTTAGTTAGATGTGTGTGGACCATTATCTATAGCTTCAAAAACAAAGCATAGGTATTATGTGATATGTTTTTATGATTTTTCTAGAAAGTGCTGGATCTACTTCATGTAAAAGAAATATCAGATGTTCTCAAAATTTTGTGAGTTCAAGTCACTGGTGGAGAAAGATATGGGGAAGAATGTGTAGACTCTAAAGAGCGACAATGGTGGAGAGTACATATCAAATGAGTTCAAGAATTTATGTATAAAAAGAAGGAATTAAGAGAGATTTGATTGCACCTCATAACCCACAATAGAATAGGGTTGCAGAAAGAAATAATAGAACAATTGTGAGTGCAGCACGAGCGATGTTGCATGATCAGGGCTTACCATTGCATTTGTGGGCGGAGGCATGCAACACATCAATATTTGTGCGAAACCGTAGTCCTCATTGGATACCTGGCATGAGTACACCAGAGGAGGCGTTTTCTGTTAAGAAACCTAATGTTTCATATTTTAAAATTTTTGGCTCATATGTCTATTGCCACGTGACAAAATATTCCAAGAATAAATTAGAACCAGGAATTGAGATTGGGATATTTGTGGGGTACATTGATACTCCTCACAACTATTGGGTGTATTTTATAAATAGAAGGATGAATGTTGTGAGACAGGATATAAAATTTGATGAGGAGAAAGCCATGGTATTGACCCTTGAGAGGGTGCTTGATTTTCATGCAAATGAGGAACTCTTGGTTCCAAAGGATGAACCTAAAGATCTGGAGCAACCACATGTGGAGGATCATGAAGTGGCAGAAAACACTCATGCATATCCATCTACTAGACTTGGTAGAAGGTGCACCACAAAAGCCGATAGATTGCGACTTGATGCGGCAGAACATGTAGGAGCCCCTACTTCACTACGCAGAAAAAGACGGTCTCCAGAAAGGTCTACTAGATACATGGCTCCTATGGGCAAGTGTATTGTGACATAACCATCCTCCTTTGAGGAAGCAATGTAGAAATGAACTTGGGTTGATGCCATGGTTGAGGAGTATGACTCCATTATCAGGAATAATGCTTGGGAAGTTGTCCCTAGACAAGTCGTAAAAACAATGGTTGGATATAGATGGATCTATAAGGTGAAGCAGGCAACAGATGGAAGTGTGGAGAAGTAAAAGGCTAGATTTGTAGCCCGTGGATTCTCACAAGTTGAAGGGATTGACTATGAGGAGACTTTTTCACCGGTTGCGAGGAACACATCTATTAGATCTATCCTTTCACTCTCTACGTAGATGGGGTGTCAAATACATCAAATGGATGTGAATATTGCATTTCTCAATTGAGTTATTGAGGAAGAAGTGTACATGTAGTAGCCAAAAAAATTTTAGACCTTTGACAGTGAGTCTCATGTGTGCAAACTCAAGAGAGCGTTGTATGGGCTGAAGCAAGCACCTCGTGCTTGGTACACCAGGATTGACAGCTATTTCACCGATTTGGGCTTCACAAAGAGTGAAGCAGATGAAAACCTATACCAGATTGTGGTTGATGGTAAGATTTTGATTATCATACTTTATGTTGATGATATTATTTTGATAGGTGATGAGAAACTCATAACTTCTTACAAAGAAGACCTTGCAAGAGAGTTTGAGATGAAGGGCATGGGACTCCTTCATTTTTCCTTAGTTTGGAGATATGGAAGCGGGATGGTGAACTATTTGTTTCTCAAAGAAAGTATGTGTTACACCATTTTTTGGTCATCTAACCTATTATCATTAGATGGACCCAAGTACACCATGTAAGACCAATTTTACCCTAAGTAAAATTGCTTTCACTATGTAAAATAGCTTAATAAACCACATTTATTAGGTTGTTTATGGTCTAAACAGGAAACCCCAAAAGGAAATATTAAACAAACCTATTTTGTTTAATTTTCCTCATGGAATAATTCATTAAACCATAATTTAATTATTATTCCTAGTCATGTTTAACCCAAAAACAAAGAAATTAATTAGATAAACCTTTATTTATCTTATTATTTTCTAGGAATAATTATTTAATCTTATTTAGATAATATTCCTTGTTAAATATGACCAAATCACCCACAAATAATTAAATAAATCATTATTTATTTGATTATCCTTCAACCACTTCCTTAAAAAGATAAATAAATCATTTATTTATTTATTATTGACAAATAAAGAGATTTGACCCAAGTCAAATAGTTTTTCCCTCCAACAAATATAATAAAATATTCCATAAAAGGTGGATCTAGATTTGGTTAACATTATTTTAATCATGCACCAAGATCTAGAATGACCCAATATTTTGTTATAAATAGGAGGGTTTTTCCTACCATTCTTCACCTTTTGTTGCCTATTAGATCACTTTGTATCTATACACTTGGTCACTCTTTTCTACCATTTGCTGTGTGAGCTCCCTTTGAGTTATATTCTTTGTGTGGGTTTTCTACACCAACAAGAGAGAGAAATCTTAGATCTGAAGTGCTGAGGACTTCCAAGAACCCATCCCACTGAGGAGAATTGGATACGCCTTCTTGTTTTCCTCCTAGGTGCCCAATTAATATAAAAATTCTTTCAAAAATTGTTCTTGTTTTGTCTATTGGTATATGGAGCAAACCCTTGTTTTTACTGCTTAATGTCTTTCCATGCATAGATCTGGTTTTTTGCAGCTCTTTTCTTGTTCAACTAACCGCAGATCTGAAGATATTGGCAGCCACTTTTGTTGTTAGGGCTATTGGTTATGCGTAGCTAAAGTGGTCCTTTTTCGTACACTTCGACAAAGGATTCATACTAACAAATGGCGACTCCACACGGGTTTTAAATTACAACCGCTGTCGTTTTTCATATTCCTGCATATCCAGCTACTTCAGACCCTAGGGTTTCTTTTCAGCTTTTTGTTTTTCCTATTTTCATGTTGTTTTTCCCCTATAAAACCCTAAAACATTAAAATTTCTAACTTCCGTGTGTTTCTGGCCCTATTGCGCAGGTAAGCGACATCAGCCGCAACTGAGACGGCAACTTTTCCAGAAATCTGCCGCCGAGACACCCGGAGCTTCAGGTCGCACTTTTCAGCCCATAAACTACGACCTAGAGGTGACCTCCAGGTCACACTTTTCTGCCCATTTTCTGCGACCTGCACTGAAAACAAGTCGGAACCTGCAACCTGCCAATTTTTCAGCTGTTTTTCTGCAATTTTTCTGGGTTTTTATGAAGCTTCTGTCAGGGTTTTCCAGCCTTTGTCTCAGCCCGTTTCGACCTGTTCCTGATCTGTTTTTCTCATCTAAGTGGGAACCTGGCCCCCCAGGGCTTCAGTACCCTCCACTTTTGGTGGAAGAGTTTTAGCTGCTTCAGGTGTCTGATTTTTCAGAATTTCAGCCTCCCTTTTTTCAGATCTGATACCTCCTTTTCAGATCCCTTTTAATCAGCTCTTCTACCTCTCGAATCACCTCCTGAAGATTTGTTTGGATCTACTTTTAGGGCCTCCTCCTTGCCCCTTCTTCTTTTTGCTGATTTCCTCCTTTTTTCCAGCCACCTTGCCTCTGCCTCTTGGCTGTGATCCGCACCTCTTTTCAGCAGCTTTATCCTTTAGATCCCTGTCCCTTTTGACCCTAGATCTATTGGCCTCTTTTTAAGTGTGTTTTGACTAGATTTTTTCCCTTTTTTAGATTAGTTTTGAGTGACCCGCCTTCTTGGGTTGAATCGATGCACTAGTAGCTGTTATTTTTCTATTATTTCAGCATTATATACTGTTCTCTGCAGATTTATTTTCAGTTACGCAGCACACTTTTTCTCTTGCTCTCAAAACGAAAAGGGTTTAAAAATTAAAATTAACGCACGCCACACACTCACCCTAAGCGAAGAAGAGCCTGGTTTACACCACCAGGCAAAGACTTTAAAATCAATTGACACTGCACCTATCTGCCCTTGTTTCGACATTGTAATCACTTGATTCTGCACCTCCTTGCCCTTGTGGTCGTTCTTCTTCCCCTTGTGCCGTGATTGTGTTGTCATCATTGCACCCCCAAGGCGCACTTCCCGGAGACTTCTTGGCCTTCACCCTTAGTTTCCGGTCGATCGACCTGCTCCGTCCCGCCGTCGTCGAGCCAGTCCCCCTCCGAGTCCGCACTCCGACTCCTATTCTGATTCTTTGGGTTCTCCTTCTCCTTCTGGTTCTCCCCCTGTCACCTTCACTATGTCTGGTCCAGGGCCTAACGCTAGCGGTGCTCCCAGCCCTAATTCCGAAACTGTTACTAGTGGAACCGCCACAGGAACTACCTCGGCCACATCCTTGCTGCCGTACATCGCAGGCCTCAGCCTCCCCGATTTCAATCAGTTGATCAATGACCCTATCTGCCACGATGTTGGTTGGCCTGCTATGCCAACCAAGCTCCCCTCCGACATCCCTAAGTTCGAAGGCCTTGCTAGAGAAGATCCAACCAATCATGTCCGATCTTTCCACATGTGGTGTTCCTCCAATTCCATTACTGATGACTCCATCCATCTTCATTTGTTCTAACACACGCTTACCGGCGAAGCTTCTAAATGGTATGTTGACCAAGCCCCCTCTTCCCATACCACCTTTGTGACCATTTCCGAAGCCTTTTTATCTTACTTCCAGCTCCCTCTCCAATACGATACTGGTACGGAGCTTTTGACCTCTTTCAAGAAAACCTCTTCGACCCGCCTTTCTGCTCATGTCCAGGAATGGCGACGAAGACGAAACTTATGTCGAGCTCCCCCCTTCGAAGATCGGATCTATATGGACTGGTTCCTTCACTCCCTCTTAGCTCCTATCGGAAAATATGTCGCCTCCCATTTTCCTCAAACCGAAGAAGCCACCCTCCAAATAGCCTTGAAATATGACCTGATCTACGCTCAATCTGGTTATGTTTATACCATCCTTCCTGACCTCCCCAGGCCCGGCGGCGCTAACGCCCCGGGGGCATCTCATTCTGCCGACGGTATCGTTGGATCCCTCTCTCATCCATATGCTCAACCTCCAATGGGCTATGGCCTCCTTCAAGGAGGGGCCAACACCTCTAGCACCTTTCCCCCTCCAGGTAGCATGTATCCAGGATATGACATGCCTCCTCCTTTTGGCCAACCTTCTGCTTACCTCAATGTTGCCCAACCTACCCATTACCCTTATCCGCAGCCTGGTGCACCAGCTCCTCCAGCATATACGCTTCCACCTCCCTTGCCTCCTCAACCCTAGCAATAGCACCTAAAGCCCCCTCGAGGGCAAGTATTTTCACAGCAGGGCGCGACTAACCCCCCCCTCTTCTCAAAGAAGGTGGAGAGGCAATCCAAATCAATCTGCCCCTGGTACTCGTGGACCCAATCCTCAAGGTATTGACCCTAACACTACTAACCAGCAACAGGGCACTCAGCCCAAGCCGGATAGGCCGCTTCGCACCAATAAGCCTTGTTCGTGTTGCGGTGTTTATGGTAATTATACCCACGATTGTACCCTCTTACCACAGATGCGGCAGATGTGGGAGTCTCAAGCCACATTGCGAGGACAACATTCCTCCCCTCATGCTCCCCCTAATGTGGCCACTACTCAACCAGTTGTGTTTACTGATCCTTTCCCTTAGCAAGGATTCGTGGCTGCCCAACCACCTGCCGGACAGGCTACCACTTCACCTTCCCCTTCTGGTTCCTCTGATTACTAGATCCTCATGATGCACTCTGATCCTTCCCCAACCGTCAACCTTCACCTTCAAACTCGGTCTCACCAGTACCCCAAGCCTCCCGCTCAGTCTGCCCTCGAGTCCCCTTCTTCCGGTTCTACAAAGCCTCTTTCAACAACCAATGGTCCCTTACATATCCCTCAACCCAAAGTTGAGGTTCATACCAAGATTCCTAAAGGACCGTTACATCGAAATGCTGCTTCTGGTCGAGTCGCTCATTCGTATAGCATAGTAGATGATTTGGCGCAATCTCCTGCTGCCATTTCCACACTGGAACTCCTCTAGTCGTGCCCTTCCCAAAATAAGGCTCTACTATCTGCCGTGGGCGCTGTAGATCCTGCTGATGACCAAATGATTGTTTTTGACGCCCATCAATCAGAGCACCCTCCTCTTCCTGCTTCCGTCGCCTTCCAAATCCCAGTCAAAATTCGGAACGCCAATGTTTCTCGGTGTATAATTGATGAGGGGGCATCCACCTGTGTGATGTCTGCTTCGGTTTGGAAGAAACTCGGATCTCCTTAGTTGGACCCTTCCACAATCACCCTTCGAGCGTGGGACGGCCACACCTCCCAGCCCATTGGCCTTTTCCGTAATTGTCCTATCACCCTTGCCGGTAAGACCGTTTGCGTTGACGTCGAAGTCATTGACACCCCTCTAGACTACAACATTCTATTGGGGTGAAGCTACACCTATTCCATGTCTGCTATCCCATCTGCGGTTTTCCGCAAGATGTATTTCCCTCACAATGGAAAGATAGTCACCATTGACCAGCTGTCTTACCATGAGCCACCGTCTCAGACCTCCCCCGAGACGACCATCTCTTCTGTAGCCAATAAGCAAACCGTCGACTCCTTGACTAGTGTCTCCCCCGGCGTCTACAAAGATTCCTCCCTGCTTGAAACTTTTCCTGGTCTTCCCCCTCCTCATATCTTTGATCCCAGCTTGTCGAATGTTTGCATGATGCAATCGTCTCGGGCTGCCCTTAAGCGACCCGCTTCGGCTAGTCAGCAACCTCAGACTCAACCTCGCCCACCGCAACCTGCTCCTAGCCGTTGATCTCCGCCGGCCAGACCTCCTCCTTCTGGCCCTTCTCCTACAGCTGGTATCCCTAAACCCCTTTATCCCCCTGGAATGGTTCCCCCAGGCCTTAACCATCTCGGAGCCGTCCCTCCTAGTCATTACTCTGCTGGTCAGATACCTTTCCTGGCTCTCCCTCCCGGAGTCTATTCTATCCCTGTCATGGCCACCCTCTCTCTCCCTAACCAGACCTTGGGTATCCCCATCTGGTACCTCGATCCTCCGACCGCTACCCCTCCTGGTCATCCCAAACCCTTCATGGATTTGACCCTAGTTCAACCGGTCCCCCTTGCTTCCTCCGTTGCCATCATGCTCCCAGCACCTCCACAGGACCCTTCTCCTGTCGTGACGGCTCCCGGGAAGAAAGGTAAAGCTTGCAAGGGGGCACCCAAAGACAAGACCACCCCGACTGACCCGGCCCCTCCTCCACCTGCAAAACCTTGCGCCTTGTGTGATGTCGTCGGTCATGCCACCCATGCTTGTCCTGAATTTCCCCATATCTAACCCATGGTTAAAGTCGCGTTCCCCGAGTCTACGGGCCCTGAAGCCTCCATTCCTTCTTCGTCCATAACCAAGAACCCCAAGACTCTTCGCACCAACAAACCTTATGCTTTGTGCGGTGTTCATGGCCATTAATCCCACCATTGTCCTCACCTGACGCATTACCGCGCCTCTTTAGAGGTAGTCCGAGAGTATGAGGTTGAACAAAATCAATCCACCTCTCCCATACTTGCGCAGTATGCTTCGGGACAGCCTAAGGATCCCCCCGCTCCCATCGACATCCCCCCCCCCCCCCCCGATGTTCAGATGACAGAGTCCACTACGACCATTCTTTATCTATCCTCCTCTGCGAGACCCTTGGAGCCCAGTCCCCCTGCACCCTCCCCTGTTGTTTCGCCTGACCCCCTCTTTTCTACCCATACACGAGATAACTCCACCTGTATCTCTATTGACCTCCGCAGCCCGAGTCCCTGCCATATCTCCTATAGCCCTCATATACCACCCTCTAGCTTGTATATGAGCCATAGCCATCCTGCTCATTGCATCCCCTCCCGCAGTTGCCACTCGATGTCTTCTGTTCACTCACGCTGCTGTCATTGTGTCTCCTCCCCCCACTTGTTGTCTTGTGACACCATCCCGCAGGACCTCCCGTCCCCCCCCCCTTTATCGGTTACGCCAATGGTGCAAGTTGTTACTCCCGGAATCTAGCCTCGGCAGGTTAGGCCATTTTCACCCCCTTGCATGCCCTTGTCCTCTCTAACGGGGTCTGCATTGGTACTGCCACCAACAATCAGGCTGAATATGATGCAGTGCGTGGTCTCTTAGCCGATGCCCTCTTTCATCGCATCCTCCATCTTCATGTTCGTTTGGATTCCCTACTTCTTGTCATGCAACTAAATGGTGTTTATCGTGTGCATAACCCTGTGTTGTTTAGACGATATTTACGAGTCAAACTCTTGATACGTGAATTTGAAACCATAACTTTCAACCATGTACCTCGAGAAAAGAATCACTACGTAGATAGTATTGTAAACCATGTTCTAGATTGGCATTTATCACACGCATTTCATACAAGACAATAACATTCATAATCATTAAAAATGATGCATATCCATAATATGTGTCGCAAAACATGTGTTTAGAGTCCATCTACTCTGATACATATGACATGCCCATAGAATGTTACAAAAAACTCAAAACTGGGGGCACCACCTGCCCCTACATACACACTAGGGGGCACCACATGCCCCACACCTACTCACTATCTGGCGGATCCCGAGCCAATGGCTCTACCCCTGCAGCCCGTAGATCATGTATGCCTTGACCGACCATTGCCATGCGTCGCATGACACCTCGCCATTCCGAGGGAAGACCAATGCATGCCTCCACGTACTGGTCGTCTAGGTCTTGCCACCCACGCTTTGAAACTCCAGTCAGCAATGTCTCACATCTACGGCGGATGTCCTCCAGAAGGGCGGCCGCATCCTCATTACGCGATGCTCTCAACCCACTCAGCCCTGCAACTCCAGATGCTGCCGGGCGTCCCATATATCCGACCGTTTTTACCGGAGCTATATCTGCATACCAAAAGTACATGAATCAGTACCATATCTACTATTCAATAACTTTAACATGCCCATACAAGAATAGTTACTTATCACTTACCATCGGGCCCCCATACTCGACCAGGCAGAACTGGTAGGTCCGGATCCCCACAATAACTCATCCCACTCTAGGGATAGTCATCTATGTATAACGGCATCTGATACCAATGGGCAAAGAACTCAGGTCGAAACACTCGCCCGACCGCCCCTCCGCCTCCTCTGCACAGTAGCCACCCCCACCGGCGCATCCTGGGCTCTCTCGGGCCCCCATCCAGGAGCTGTATACGAGGCCGCAAGGTCGGGATCTTCTCAAAGAAGAAGGCACACAATAAAGTCCCATACGAGCAATAGTGGTTCACTTGCCGCTTGCAGAATGACAACTGTTGCTTTAGTGACACCAGCATCATTTGGGCCCACCCATTGTAGGTCCCACTCAACACACTCTACACAATCATCATCTGCCCCCCAGTGATGTGATGGAGCGCCTGGTTGCCCAGGATACGCAGCACTGCTGCGGCCACTGCATGGGTCTCTAATCTCTCTAGGTCCCCGATCGGTATCCGAGTCCCCTTGACTTGGAGACCTGGTCGACAATGTCGCTCCACAAACTCCATGATATGCCGCCCCCGCGGTAATACTGGCTGCGTGTTTCCCACCATCCCTAGTGGCGGGAGACCCGTCAGGAAATACACATCCTGGACTGTCAGTTCGATCCTGTGCCCCTGCACTACAAAGACCTCATGCTCTAGATCCCAGTAACTGATAATCTGGGCCAAAAAAGGCTCTCCTGCTCTCATCAAAGGGTTCTCCAAAAACTTTAGAACCCCAAACCTGGCCAACACACGACGGACGCCCTGATCTGCCTGGATCTCTGCCCGTAATGTACCCAGGTCTCTCTCTCTCCAGTTAACCCATATATCTGCCATATCTACACAAAAGCATCATTTTTGTCAGAATATAGATCGGTAATACCATAACCAAACACAAAAACCCAACTCTCAGCCATAAAACAGCACTAAAACCCCCTCATCTCCCAGGTCGCAGTTTTCTGCCCAATTCTGGGACAGGTCGCACTTTTTGCCGTGAAACCTGCTTCCCAGGTCGCAATTTTTGGCCCAAAAAGTGCGACCTGGCCGTAGAGATGAAAGAGGGTCTGTTACTGAGATTTTGGGCCTAAACTGAACTTTGAATCCATCAAAATGAAAGAGTAAGGTTAGGCCTCTTACCTGCAACTGACGGATCTCATTTCCAATGGTCGGTTTGTCCGCTACGCTCACCGCAAGATTTAGGGCCTTCTCTCCTCTCTACATTCACCACAGCAACACTAGCAAATGAGTGAATTTGGAGGGAAAACTACCTTATTAAAAGAGAACCCTTGTTTCTTCTTTCGCCTGTCGCGACCATACCGTAGCACCGTTTGAAAAACCGTCTGCACCATTGGAAAGATCTCACCGAGCCCTCAAATGGGTATCTGTTATTTTTTGGTGATTTGATACTTCACCAGGACACATTTTGTCCAAGAAGGGTCACTTCACCTCTCCTTAAAATGGCATTTCTTCACTTACGACACTTGTACTTGGGGCACCATTTTGCCTCCTTACTTGTCTTTTTTCATGTCGATTTTCTTCATGAGTTACCATCTTGTACTCATGTTTTCATGGTCCCCCATTGGGCCTTTACTGTGTGGCAGCACCATCGATTCGCCCTTGTTTAGAGCATCTAAGTTGAGTCATCATCGCTTTCATGGAGTCTATCCCGAGTCCCTTTGTACCCCGCCATAGCCCTCGATACTTCATTGCTTGGTCTCCCTCTTGTGTCGCACATTATGGCCTTCAGTCCCACTGTCTCCTATCCCTTATGATATTGCGTCAGTCGCTGCCAGGTCATTCATGCCCTTTATGCTCTAACAAGGGAAGTCGTCCATTCGCTACTCAGTCCCTTCCATTTCACCATCATCATTAGTGTCAGTCTGTCTGTCGCTCTACTATTTTCTCTCGTGCCGTAGTTGAGGATCTCTCATTGCCTCACCTATGGTGGACCTCCTTCTGTCGACATCAGCTCATTCATTCCAGAAGCCAGGTCTAGAGGGCGGTGTACCTTGGTTCCATCTTCCACTCTTGCTCGGTGCCTCGGATCAGGAAAAGGGATCTCTCATTACCCTTTGACTTGATTGTTTCTCCACTGCAGCTCCTTTCAGCATGATCAAGATCCGTATGCTTGATGGTTCAGTGATGCAGCAGCAGCTATTGGTGACTCTCGGGTGGTGACTCTCGGGTGTGTATGAGGGGGTGGCCCTGCAAGTAGCCCCCCACATGCCCGGATGACCTCTTCATTGCAGCCTTAGATGCAGCTCCATATATTTGATGATGTCGGCCTTAGCCGCTTGCAGCGCCTCTTTGATTTGCATGTATCAGCCAGATTTTGTGAGCACTTCCCCTATTATAGGGGGCATTTGGGTTGTATTTGTATCTCATGTACTCAGATATTATTGTATAAGTCCTGGCTGTTATCCCAGGCACATCATGTATGTGGGATTCCTCATTATATTATTATCTGGCTCATGTTTATGCCAGTTGTAATTTATGGTTCGGTCCCTTGTTTACTGGACACACTATTCTTTTGTACTTTGTCTCGGCGGGCATAGGTATGCCTCCCCCGCCACCTTTAGCACATGTACCCTCTCATAAAAAGAGACTTGTTGCACCTGCGAGTCTCGTCTCCTCAGGGTCTAGTTCTTCAGCACAATCGTCTACCTTACATTTCTCTCTCTGACTTCCCTCTTGATGTCTGGTGATTGAGTTCTTACAACGTACTTCAGTCATACGATTTGCTCCTAACGCTCGCACGCTGGGGGGCAATTTGTTACACCATTTTTTGGTCATCTAACCTATTAACATTAGAGCGACCCAAGTACACCATGTAAGAACAATTTTACCCTAAGTAAAATTGCTTTCACTATGTAAAATAACTTAATAAACCACATTTATTAGGTTGTTTATGGTCTAAACAGGAAACCCCAAAAGGAAATATTAAACAAACCCATTTTGTTTAATTTTCCTCATGGAATAATTAATTAAACCATAATTTAATTATTATTCCTAGTCATGTTTAACACAAAAACAAAGAAATTAATTAGATAAACCTTTATTTATCGTATTATTTTCTAGGAATAATTATTTAATCTTATTTAGATAATATTCCTTGTTAAATATGACCAAATCACCCACAAATAATTAAATAAATCATTATTTATCTAATTATCTTTCAACCACTTCCTTAAAAAGATAAATAAATCATTTATTTATTTATTTTTGACAAATAAAGAGATTTGACCCAAGTCAAATACCTTTTCCCTCCAACAAATATAATAAAATATTCCATAAAAGGTGGATCTAGATTTGGTTAACATTATTTTAATCATGCACCAAGATCTAGAATGACCCAATATTTTGTTATAAATAGGAGGGGTTTTCCTACCATTCTTCACCTTTTGTTGCCTATTAGATCACTCTGGATCTATACACTTGGTCCCATTTTTCCATCATTTGCTGTGTGAGCTCCCATTGAGCTCTATTCTTTGCATTGGGTTTTCTACACCAACAAGAGAGAGAAATATTAGATTTGAAGTGCTGAGGACTTCCAAGAACCCATCCCACTGAGGAGAATTGGATACGCCTTCTTGTTTTCCTCCCAGGTGCCCAATTAATACAAAAATTCTTTCAAAAATTGTTCTTGTCTTGTCTATTGGTATATGGAGCAAACCCTTGTTTTTACTGCTTAATGTCTTTCCATGCATAGATCTGGTTTTTTGCAGCTCTTTTCTTGATCAACTAACTGCAGATCTGAAGATATTGGCAGCCACTTTTGTTGTTAGGGCTATTAGTTATGCGTAGCTAAAGTGGTCCTTTTTCGTACACTTCGACAAAGGATTCATACTAATAGTATGTCAAAGAGATTCAGAGTAAGTTTCACATGGAGAGCTATAAACCCATGGAGACTCCTCTCCTGGGAAATTGGAGGAAGGAGGATGTTACTTCAGGTGAAGTAGTGGACACTCCTATTTACAGGAAACTTGTGGGTTCGCTGATGTAGTTGGTGAACAGGAGACCAAACATTTGCTACACAGTTAACCTGCTAATTCAATCTATGGTTAATCCTACCAAGCTCTTTTGGAAGGCGGGGAAGCATGTCTTGAGATATCTCAGGGGCACTACAGAGTATGGTTTATGTTACAGACAGAAAAATGGAGTGAAGCATCAAGGCTTCACGGATGCAAAATGGAAAGGCAGTCCATCAGACAGAAAGAGAACATCAAGAGGCACTTTTAGCATAGGATCGAGAATATTTTCTTGGTACAGTAGGAAGTAGAGATCTGTGGCACTCAGTTTAGCCGAGGCAGAATATATGGCAACCAGTCAGGTTGCATGTGAGGCAATCTAGATGAGGAAGATTCTGGTAGGTTTTTTTAGTCATCAGATGGATCTGATGGTGATACATTGTGATAACTAGAGTTGCATTAAACTCTTGGTTAATCTGGTATTCCATGATAGGTCCAAGCACATAGACATCCGGTACCACCATATTAGAGATAGTGTTCAGAGACACATTATGTTACTTCAGTATATTCCCATGGAGTATCAGGATGCAGATATTCTGACTAAGGTGCTCACCAACAGAAAATTTGAATACCACAGAGGTAGGAACGGGGTAGCAGATAATCCCTTTCATGTTGAGAGGAAGTGTTGAAAGTCAAAAATAAAATGCAACACACACACTAGTGTTGGATCGTGGGATCATGGGTCCTAGCGATACATTAATGTGAAATCCAATTTATTTAATAAATTGGAAATGTGTCTAATTTAATTTTCTCTTAATTAAATTGGACAATAAATTGTATTCTTATCTCAAAATCACTTGTAAAAGTTAATTGAGTCTGATAAACTCAATTACCTCATGAAGTTCGAGTTGAGGGTATTTGGTGAGGCATGCAGAGTGATTCTATTAATTTTTGAGTCCAATTTTCTATTATTGCATTAGTTTAATGCATGAGAAATCAGTTAACTCAATCTAGGTGAGTTAAAGTCAGTCTAACTAGTTGTAACTGATTGTAGCACTAGTGAGAGATCAAGTGAATCAGATCATATTTGATCACATGCTATGATATGTCAAGTGACTAATGATTGACTATTAATAATTGCATGCATGTCAGTTCCAGTGGAGACCCAATTGAGACAAAGGTTAACTGGATGTTAACTATTAGTTGTATCACTAGTAGCCTACCCACAAGCATAAAAAAAACCATAGGATTGAACATGATGTTTTTGCAGTCAATGAAGGATGAATTTCCTTGAAAATAGGGATTGCATTCCACATGAATTGCACAAGCAAGGCAGACTGAGCAGTGGTTGGAAATTGGTTGTGTTAGTCGATTTTTTCTGGATCAGTGTGAGATGATTGTGAGAGTGTAGGAGACTCTTGTGAGAAGAGTTCATTGTAATTGTTTCATGATTCCTTGGTGAGTATACAATAGAAGATAGATGGTTTTTTAGCAGCAAGCTTTCCCCGGGAAAATTATCTGTGTTGTTGTTTGACTTGTTTCTTTCTTGTACTGATTGTGATTGGTGATCATGTTTATTTTCTGCAATTGATTTGTAGAAGAATTCAGTATATTTCTTTAGCATATCACATGATCAGATTTAATTCATGATATACATATTGTTTGTATAATTTCTAAAATCGCTAAGTTAAAGTGTATTAGGTTTTTATTATTATATGCAGAAGCTTTTGATTTAGAGATATAATAGATGGGTGTCAAATGTTTATTCCTTCTTGGTGACTTGAAGGAGGATATATATATATATATATAACATATCTATAACACTATGTTGAAAGAAGCAAAGAGTCATTATTTTTCAAATTAAAAAAACTTTTTATACGGTCTCTTAGAATGTGGTACAAAATATCTTATTATTTTGAGTTGAGATTAGAATTTCTAAGATGAAAATCATATCACTATGTGTATAACAAATAAAAAAGAGACCACTTCTTTATTATCACTCTATATATTGATGATCTGTTATTCTTTGGTAATAATAGGGATGTGATTTGTGATTTGAAGTCTCAATTGTTGGCACAATTTGGAATGAAAGACTTTGGGGTTGTAAAATGTATCTTTGGAATGGATATTATGAGAGAAAGAGAAAATAAAATATTTTTGTTGAGCCAAATTATGTATGTAAACTTTGTGCTACAAAATTTTTGAACGAACGATAACAAACTAATAACTACTCCAACTTTCGTGGGAACTAACCTTTCACTTGAGCAGTGTTGTACAACACCTGTAGAGATGGAGGATATGTTATCTATTCCTTGTGCTATTGAAACTGGTAGTCTTATGTATGTTGTGGTATACTTCTAGACCAAATATTGCCCAAGCAATGGGAATCTTGAGTTGTTTCATTACCAGTATTAGGCATGAACATTCAGATGTACTGAAGAGGTTCTTTAAATATTTGTGAGGTACCTTTGAGTATTCTATTTTCTATCATAATTATTTTTTATGGGATCAATTCTTAGTTAATATAGGGTAAAGTGGGCTTTCATTGAGCAGTAAATTTAGATAGAATAATATTTACTACTGGTTATTTGTTTTGTCCATTTGGTGGAGAAATAATATGGATGATAAAGCAACAAGCTATGGTTTCTTTTTCTGTTGTAGAGGAAAAATATATGCTAGCTACTCATGCTTGCAAGAAGACTATTGGGCTTAGGAAACTTTCTTTACAAGTTAAACCAAAAAAATATCACAATTCAATGTGATAGTAATAGCGCCATTTTTCTAGCTAAAAACCCAACCTTTCATGGAAAGATAAATATAAATATCCAATCCTATTTTGTTTGAGAAATTTTAGAGCAGGTAAAGGTGATACTTGAGGTAAAGGTGATACTTGAGAAACCTGACACCATACAAAGTGTTGCAAATGCATTAACAAATTAGTGAACACAAAAATGTCTAGGTGGTGTTATGATTCAATGGACGTTTTAGGCACTAGCATCTAGCTTGTAGAGTGATATGTTGTCCCATTTACCCTTGCAAGGTATATGAAAAGTGGGAGAATGTTGGGAAAGATGCCATACACCTTAAAAAATCGTGGAAAATGTCTACAACATTGTTGAGATTGTTACACTATTGTGAAGAACTTATGCACTTTTGGTGAGAATGTTAGATTGTGGGAAAAAAATTCCATAGCAATATTGATATCGTCACACTGCTTTGGATAGATTCTATAGTATTTTTTAGAACATTACATATCTATATAAAAATTTAATAGCCATAGGGAAATTCGAGAGTTGTGAAGTGACTATTCCAACACTTATGTAAAGAATATTTCAAAGACTATTTTAGGTATTTTGCTGGGAATATTTTAGCAACTATGTAAAGAATGGTATCGATAATATCTTAGCTATTTTGCAAGAAATAGTTCAGTTTTTATGTAGATAGTATTACATTTATTATGAAGGAATATTCTAGTAGTTGTATAAAGAATATTTTAGAGAATATTTCAACTAATTTGTTGAAATTGTTGTGGAGTAAATATTTCAAACTTTCTGTAGAAATTTTTTGAGTGAATGTAAGGGAATAATTTAGTATTTTGTATAGAAAACAAAAATAAATGATATTATGTATTATATATTATGTGTAGTGCAGGAAATTGAGAAGATGAGAAGATGAAGGAGAGAGAATATTTTATTTATTGTTATATTGTTGAATATTTTGTTGAATTAAACCACTATTAAAAAGAGTAAGTAATTTTTTTATCCCCTTTATTGAATAACAAAAATCTAGGATTTCTCTTGAGAAAGTTTAATGTTTTTTTTTTTCGTTATTTTATGTGTTTGCAAGATTTTTAATAGTTTTTTTTTTGCTATTTTATGGGTTTGCAAGATTTTTATTTAAATCTTCTGCACATTCTTCCCAGGTAAATTATAACAAAATGTGTATTAATAATTTAATAATAAAATTCAATTATTATTTTAATATGTTTTAATCATTAAAAAAAAGTTATTTATTTAAAATTTTCAATAAAATAGTAGTATTAGAGGATGAGCTTGAACTGAACATAACATTCCACTTTGAACATCATCCTCAACTAGAATTAATTCATCACAATAGTTTTAAAATTTAAACTATACTAGTTATTAATTTTATTTGAATAATTTATGTTATTGATCTAATTTTAAGTATTTCATTATTATGGATATATATAATTTTATTTAAATTAGTATAATAATTTTAGGTGCCTATATATGTCCATTTAAAAACTATAGGTGACTCACAAAAATTTATATTTGAAATCTTTGCACATAACACTTCATTTTCATGACCATTATTAATTAAACTACTCAAAAACTATTTAAATAATATAATTTAATAAAAAATATATATATTTTTTACTAAAATTTTACTGTTTAAATTATTTTTATATAAAAATATTTTTCACTCACAAAAATTCTAAAACACTAAAATTATACATATTCAACAATTTAAAATTCAATTTTATTTGCTTTTAATAAGATTTCAAAAAAAAAATATATTTTTTTTACTATTTCTATTTAAACAATGATTTGAAGGTCATAGATTCTTCAAAGAAAACATGGGCGGCATCCATATGATTTTAAAACCATTTCTCCATCTCCAAATTACATGTGGCTCTTCATTAGACATAGTTGAATAGGTATATTTGTATCTCAAACTTTCTTGTACATAACACTTCATTTTCATGGTCATCATTAATTAAGATACAATGGAAGTTATTTAAATGATATAATTTAACTAAATAATTTTAAGGTTTTTTATTAAAATTTTGGCTGAAATTATTTTTTATATAAAAATAATTTTGACTCACAAAAATTTAACTATTTAAAATTACAATTTTTCTTAAGATTTTCATTGAGCACAGAGACTTATTCTCCAACTTAGTATGAGGGGATGTGTTAGTCTGTTCATCCATTTGTTCCTTTAAAATAAAAATAAAAGTTAAAAATTATGTTCTAAATAAAAAATTAATATTGGTCATATATATATATATATATATATATTAAAAAAAATGTTTGAATAATTTGATTATTAATAAAATATTTTAATATGAATTACTATTAACATACTTAAAAATATGTTCATAATAAATCATTTTAATTTGTGTCATAAAATTTTGAAGGTTAAAATTTTTATTTTATTCTTATATTCTATTTATAATTTAAAAATATACTTTAAAAAGAAATGCCCTTGTTAATCCATCTAGATCAATACTTAAAATAAATCTGTACCTAGGATTAAAAAACAAAAAATTCTATGCTAATTCATCTTTAAATCATCAAAACATGAGTGGCATTCCTTTCATATAAAACTACTACTCCATCTCGAGATTAAAGTAATGTTGGTAGTAATGTACTACATTTACTAAGTGTGTCTTCCTTTTTATCTTTGGCTGTCGGATTGTCAAGGATTTGTGAATTGAATTCGAACTTACTTTCTCCTGTGGAAATATCAATGAACTTCCTGTAAAAATATTGTCAAACTCATCTTTTGCAAATGATTTAACAAGCAGCGTCATTTCCAACGTAAGCCAGCTGGTAATGTACATGTGTGAAATATGCAACCTACTTTAATGTAAATGCTGATGCGCTTTATTTCTTCCAACGAGAATATAATATGAAATATAATCCATACAGATGTCTGTGCAGCAATATTCAATGACTTCTGTATATTATTCTGTGCAGGAATATTCAACGATTTCTGTATATTTTTTAGGATTTACATCTTGATGGAAATGTAAGGGCCAAACTACTTCAGTCTACGCCGAATTGTAGCTTTTGTCGTGAAGCAGACTTCAGAATCGAAATTATCTGGTAAAATACCAGCATGTTTTCGTACTTTCCTGTTTCCTTTACACACAAGTTTAGCCACGAAGGCTGAGGGATTTTACAGAATTGCTTCACACGCACGCTCAACCAGCTGGATATTCTGGAAATCGGATTGTAAATCAACTAAATACAAAAGTGATGGAATCTGATTTTAAATCAACTAATTACCAGAGCTAATTTAATCAGCCATCCAAAATAAAATATAGTGTCCATAGGATACGTGTTGTTTTGACTACCATACCTGATCATTTTTTAATTTGTCATCCAATTCAGACTTTTAAGGGGAGCTACTGGATTTTTTTTTTAATAATCTGGTCATATAGTTGAATACAGATTAAAAGGCGACATTAAATATATGTCTGCAACATACTCAATCAGCTCAGCCGGAAAACCATCCAAATTCCAATCATGAGTATTCTCCGTATTCAAAGAACTTGAGGTCAAGGTCCAACAATATATTGTACGATAAGGGCATTTTATTATATTAATTTGCCACAGAATCACTAATATTCTCCGTAATCACAGTGCTCGAGGCCAGAGGCGATGATACAATGCATGATGAAGCTTCTATCATATTAATTTGCGGTTTAAACCCTCTAGAGTAGAGTTCTATTATATTAATATGTCGGTTAAACCTTATATAGCAAAGTTCTCTACACTTGTGTTCCAAGCAAATGGCAACTGGAACTACCTCTGATCTCCTGCTAACATTTGTTCAAGTATCAGCCTACCCAAAAATATTCTGAATTACCTTTTCATATCCCGGCGTTTCAGAACGATATAAGTTTTGATAAACAAAAGTTTTCTAAATTCGTTTGCGTGAGAAGACAATCCTATGTGTTAACTAGATCTGATTACCATCCAGCTATTATTGTCGAAAGTTTTTTTTTAAGCAAAAAAATAAATAAAATTGGCAATATTATTAACCTTGTGTAAATTCCAATGGTCAGAATAATGGCGTCTGCACAATGGTCAGAATAATGGAGATGGTTTTCTTATCTTTTGCATTAATTATATTTTAATTATAAATTATGAATTTTTATCTATTTATTTATTTATGTAAATGTATAGTATATGATATTTTTTTATTTTTATGATAAATTGAAATTGTATTTTCATATTAATTTAATAATGGAGGTAATCAAAATCTCAATGTCTTATAGTTTTGAAATAAAAAAATTATTTATTTATTTAAAAGACTATAAAATTAAAAAAAAAAAAAATCTAAAATCATTGTTTATATATATAATGTTTAAAAACTATATTTGTTTGAGAAAAACTCAATTTCTTTGTAAAAAACAAACGGGTTAATGGCCTAAGATTCAGATTTATGGTAAAATGTCACATACACACACAACCGTATAAAAAAAAAAAAAATTACCATACCATTTCTAATTACATACTTCAACGTTTATGGAATTCAAATAAATGAAAAAATTACAATACTGACACCGGTTATACAGACTTAACCTTTGTATGCACGGTAATCCATTGATTTATAAATATTCAGCTTAGCATATCCTAAGTACATTAAAGTTAGCATCTGTTATTCATTGATTTGTATCATGTAAATTTCATTGTCTCAATTAAAGGTACTTATGCACAGTTATTCGTATCACTCTTGAAGTGGGATTTGAATTACAACTGTAGTTAGATTGAATTGCTCTTTCATCATTGTTATCTCGTAATAAACTCGTATCTTTACATGATTTGAAATATATTTATATTTTATTGTTTGGACAAATGTCGACGAGACATTTGGTATGCACTTGTCATTGATTTAATCTGTTGGATTAAACCCTAGCGGATTGATGATCAAGATGCAGACTCTGGAAGTTAGGGTAACTAACCATGTCCTCGATCCTCACATCAGTTCATTTCATCATCGCCCACCGAACTTTGCGTTTTTGCTTCGTAGGTAAACATTTGTGTCGGCCCCTGTTAGCAAAAAGTAGTCTTTGTGCAATGTAGTTTTCCATGGTAGAATTTCTCTTCTTATTTGTTGTCTTTTGGTTACGATTCCTACTGGGTCTTCTCTGCCCCAGGTATTGCTCCTACTCACAGCAGGATGACGCTACCCTGTCACAGTATTTTCATGATGGGCCTTCGGGCCTCATGCTTGTTCATATTATTATATAAGACACATATTAAATTTCATTTTCGTTAAAGGGTTTACATAACTGCTCTCTTCTCTATGAGAGATTTTTCCAACTTTTAATCTCCAGTTACTTTCAAGTTGTTGCATTTTGATTACACTTTTGTTGGAATTTAATTCCAATTGCAACATAAAACAGCTGGACAGAAATCATATTTTCTGTGGATATTCCAGACTGTCGGATGCCTCAAAGTCATGCATTAAATTTTCAGAAGTTATTGAGCCTACAAACAGCCGACTTCATTTTTTCAAAAGGCATCACGATTATCTCCACCGCTTGCTGCATTCAATACGCTGATAAGATTAGAAGATATTTGTATTATTTTAATGTTTAAGTCAAATATGTTTTTCAACATATAAATGTAATGAACAGCAGTGGTTTTTATGTTAGAGAGTTTGAGAAATAGAAGAAGACAGAGAAGAAGCCAGAGCAGAGAAAACAGAGGAAAAACATAGTCGTTGTGTTTTTGGAGCAACAATGCATTTTCCAGTGTGTTTCAGCAACTGTCTGTGTGTTTCAGCAATAGACTGTGTTGAGTTTCAGCAACTGTCTGTGTGTTGCTGAAACACAAATCTTTGTAGAAACAGAAATTGAAAAAACAGAGTATGGAGTTTTTGTTTATTCCAGAACTATAGTTCTGAAGAAGTTTGTAATTTTTAATAGTCATTTTTATGGTTAATGAAAAAGAGTTTTTCTCCATCTTCTTTGTCAGAATTTCTATCATTTCTTTGTGTTCAGTTGAGGAACTTTGCTTCCTCTGGTTTGTTCAAAATTTTCAGAAATTTCCATCATGGTATCAGCGCTGGTCTAGGCACTCAATGAGACAAAAAACAGAGTTTGTTTTTTCCACTGCAGGAGCTGTAAGAAGCTAACTGAGAAGATTTCTCCAGCAGAGAAAGTTTTTTTCTTGTTTTACTATACAGTCAGTATCTTTTCTTTACTTATACAGGTTAAGATGGCAGATGCTAGAACTGGTTTGACAAATTCCCAACTTCCACAGTTTAAGGGGAAGAATCACAGTTATTGGTCCATAACTATGAGAGCATTATTTGCTTCTCAAGGATTATGGGAGTTAGTTGAAAATAGCTACCCTGAACCTGAAGATGCAGCAACATTGGCTGCTTTGACAGTGGCAAAAAAAGACCTTTTGAAGAGCGACAGGAGGAAGGATGCCGAAGCCCTCTTTTTTCTTTTTCAATCAGTACATGAAAGTGTTTTCCCACAGATTTCAGTAGCAAAAAAATCCAAAGAAGCATGGGATATTCTCAAAACTGCCTATCAAGGCATGGAGAAGGTGAAAACTGCAAAGTTGCAGATGTTGAGGAGAGACTTTGAAACACTCAACATGAAGGAATCTGATACAATAGATTCATTATTCACTTAGGTTATTGGGTTGATAACCCAGATAAGATCTCATGGTGAAATTTTTAAAGAAAGAAGGATTGTAGAGAAGATCTTAAGAAGTTTACCCTCAAGGTTTGAAGTTGTTGTGGTAGCAATAGAAGAAACAAAGGATATCTCACAGTTCACAGTAGATGAACTGAGTGCTTCTCTTATGTCTCATGAACACAGACTGAGTAGAGGAACAGATTCCTCTTTTGAGCAAGCATTCAAGACTCAGATGTCTTTCGGTCAAGGAAAAGGTCGAGGCAGAGCAAATAACAGAGGTCGTGGAAGAAGCCAAAATAGAGGCAGAAATAATCCTGCAAGCACAAGCGGAAGGAGCTGCAATCAGAACCAAGATGAAGGTTCAAGCAAACAGCAAGCTCATGGACAAAGGTATGACAAATCCCAAGTCCAATGTCATTATTGTAAGAAATATGGGCACTATGCCAATGAATGTAGGAAAAAACAAAATGACATGAATAATAGGAAAAATGCTAATTTTGCAAATGAAGAAGATAAGAATCCAAAGATTGTGTTGTTAACATGTAACATTGCACAAGACAAACAAGAAGATTTTTGGTTCTTAGACTCAGGTTGTAGTAATCACATGATTGGAAACATAGCAATGTTTTCCAATCTCGATGAAAATGTGAAATATGAGGTAACAACAGGAACTGATAGTAAGATATCTGTCAAGGGTAAGGGCAGAGTCAGTATCCGAGCAAGAAATGGAGAACAGATGATTATGATAGAGGTATACTATGTACCTGGTCTGAAATGTAATATTTTGAGCATTGGACAGCTCATTGACAAAGGTTACAATGTGTTTTTCAAAAATGATGTGTGTACAATCAAAGACATACCTCCAAGTAATAAGATCATTGCAGAAGTGCAGATGACCAACAATAGAATGTTTCCTCTCAAACTGAGGGCAAATTTGAAGGAAGGAAGAACTATTGCAGCTGTAACACTAGAAGTCTTTCAAGAACAAGTGAAAGATGAGAATTGGTTGTGGCACTTGAGATTTGGACATCTCATTTTCGAAGGCTTGAATCTGTTGCACAGAAAGGGAATGGTAAAGGGATTTCCATTGATTGAGAAACCGGACAGCCTTTGTGAAGGCTGCATCTTGGGAAAACAACACAAAGAAAGCTTTCTAGCTGGAAAGAGTATAAGGGAAAAAGCACCTTTGGAAATTGTTCACTCTAATGTGTGTGGATCGATGCAAATACCATCATTTGCTGGAAATAAATATGTTTTAACTTTCATTGATGATTACGCCAGAAATACATGGGTGTATGTGCTGAAACAGAAGAGTGAAGTGTTTGAGAAATTCCGCCACTTCAAAAATCTTGTTGAGAAGCAGTGTGTGCATTATATCAAAGTGCTCAGAACAGATAGAGGTGGAGAGTACATCTCCAAAGACTTTCTGCGTTTTTGCAAAGAGAATGGAATACAAAAGCAGTTCACGGTGAGGTATACACCGCAGCAAAATGGTGTTGCAGAAAGGAAGAATAGGACCATTCTAGACATGGTTAGAAGTATGTTGAAGGCAAAACACTTGCCGCATGAGTATTGGGCTGAAGCTGTCACTTTCACAGTTTACATCTTGAATAGATGCCCAAATAAAGCTGTCATGAAAAAAATACCAGAAGAAGCATGGAGTGGACAAAAGAAAACTGTCACTCACATGAGATTATTCGGTTGTGTAGCATATGCACATGTACCGGATCAGCTAAGGAAGAAGCTTGATAGTAAGGGGGAGAAGTGTGTTTTTATTGGCTATTGTGATAGTATGCAGAGATGTGCAGTTCATTGAAGATGAAGCTTTGGATGGAAGCTTAGAGAAGATAGTGAATGTGAAGACAATTGTGTCTCACGAAGAAGAAGATGAAGGAACAATAGCAAATAATCCTTCCTTGGTGGCTCCTCCTCCACCACAGCAAGTACAAAAATCCACACCAAAAGTTGGAATTCGAACAACCTTAAGAAGTCAAGGAAGTGCTTCTCCAAGCACACCGCAGGGATCAAAAATATCCTCAAGTTCGAATGGAACTCCAAGCACACCAAGAAGACCAACATTCAAAAAATTGAATGAGATTTATGAACAAGGAGAAGTAAGTAACAATACCGGTCTGAATTCATTATTCGCTTTGTATTTTCATGTTGATGACCCAATTCATTTTGAAGATGATGTAAATGAAGATAAATGGATTGAAGCACTGAATGAAGAAATTGGTGCAATTGAGAAGAGTAAAACATGGGAGTTAGTGGACCTCCCTGAAGGCAAAGATGTCATTGGAGTTATGTGGGTCTATAAGACCAAAAGAAATGTTGAAGGCAAGATCGACAGGCATAAAGCAAGACTTGTTGTGAAAGGCTACAAGCAGCAACAAGGCAGAGACTATGATGAAACCTTTGCACCAGTAGCAAGGATGGAAACAGTCAGAACAGTGTTGTCTATTGCGGCACAACACAAATGGAAGATTTATCAGATGGATGTTAAATCTGCATTCCTGAATGGAGTGTTAAAAGAAGAGGTTTATGTTTAACAACCTCCAGGCTATGAATTTGAAGGCCAAGAGCATAAAGTCTGCAAACTGAAGAAGGCTCTTTATGGGCTGAAGCAAGCTCCAAGAGCATGGTACAACAGAATAGATGCTTATCTGATTGAGAATGGGTTTGAGAAGTGTGATGGTGAAACCACACTCTACATAAAGGAGAATGACGGTAAGATTCTTATTGTTGTTTTATATGTAAATGATTTCATCTTTACTAGCAATGATGCTTCTCTCATTGCTGATTTTAAGCAGTCATGAAAAGTGAATTTGAAATGACTAACTTGGGCTTCTTAAGATATTTTCTTGGAATTGAAGTAGACCAAAGTGAAAATGGTGTTTTCATTTCCCAAGTTAAATATGTAGAAGTAGTGTTGAAGAGATTTAACATGCAAAACAGCAAGGCAGCTGTGACTCCAACTGTAATGGGGTTGAAATTGAGCAAAGAAGACAACAGCAAGGATTTTGATCCAAAGTTGTACAAGAGCATAGTTCGCAGCCTCATGTACTTGACTGCAACTAGGCCGGACATTATGCACGCTGTGAGTTTAATCTCCAGATTTATGGAAAGACCGAAAGAGACTCACTGGCAGGCAGCCAAGAGGATTCTAAGGTATGTGAATGGAATGAAGGGGTTTAGTATTTTATACTCCTCTTCTGAAAGTTTCATGATGATAGGTTACACTGATAGTGATTGGGCTGGAAGTGTTGATGATAGGAAAAGCACATCAAGATATGTGTTTCGTATGGGATCGTGAGCCATCTCATGGGCTTCCAAGAAGCAACCAATTTTGGCTTTGTCAACAGCAGAGGCAGAGTATGTGGCAACAACAGCGGCAACATGCCATGCAGTGTGGCTGAGAAGAGTTCTCAGAGATTTGTGTCATGAACAAGAACAGGGCACAACCATTTACTGTGACAATAGCTCGGCAATAGCATTGTCTAAAAACTCTGTTTTTCATAAAAGGCAAAAGCACATAGACACCAAGTTTCACTTCATACGCGAATTGGTTAACAATGGTGAGATTTTTTTGCAGCACTGCAGAACAGAGGAGCAGTTTGCTGACATCTTGACAAAACCATTGGGAAATAAAAGCTTTGATCATTTCAGAAAATGCCTGGGTATGCAGAAAAACCCAGCAGTTGAAATTAAGGGGGAGTGTTGGAATTTAATTCCAACTGCAACATAAAACAGCTGGACAGAAATCAGATTTTCTGTGGATATTCCAGAGTGTCGGATGCCTCAAATTCATGCATTAAATTTTCAAAAGTTATTGAGGCTGCAAACAGCCGACTTCATTTTTCCAAAAGGCATCATGATTATCTCCACCGCTTGCTGCATTCAATACGCTGATAAGATTAAAAGATATTTGTATTATTTTAATGTTTAAGTCAAATATGTTTTTCAACATATAAATGTAATGAACAAAAAAAAATTTATGTTAGAGATTTTGAGAAATAGAAGAAGACGGAGAAGAAGACAGAGCAGAGAAAACAGAGGAAAAACAGAGTCGCTATGCTTTTGGAGCAGCAATGCATTTTCCAGTGTGTTTCAGCAACTGTCTGTGTGTTTCAACAACAGACTGTGCTGAGTTTCAGCAACTGTCTGTTTGTTGCTGAAACACAAATCTGTGTAGAAACAGAAATTGAAAAAATAGAGTATGGAGTTTTTTTTTATTCCAGAACTGTAGTTCTGAAGAAGTTTGTAATTTTTAATAGTCATTTTTATGGTTAATGAAAAAGAGCTTTTCTCCATCTTCTTTGTCAGAATTTCTATAATTTCTTTGTGTTGAGTTGAGGAACTTTTCTTCCTCTGTTTTGTTCGAAATTTTTAGAAATTTCCATCACCTTCCACTTTTCCTTGCCTTGCCGATAGAAAAACTAAACTTCAACTTCGGCTTCCGAAATCGAAGTCTCTATTTTAATGAAGGTAAAAACAGGATTTCCTTGTCTCTAAGTTGCAAGAGCTTGAATTAGTTTTTTGTTTACGATATTGACTGTATGAACTTAGTCTTATACTAAAATCTCACTCTTTGTGTTGTGGTTTGACAGGTTGCAGCAAGGAAAGGGCCTTTGCCTCATTCTACCCTCATTACGGTATTCTGGAAAACAATCTACATGTTACAAATTTGGTTATTTTGATCTTTTCAGTTTTTCAGTCATCCATGCTTCTCTTTTCTGAGGACTTCATCCTCTGTCTACACAGGGTGTCCTTTGTCTACACAAGGCAACGTTTCGATGTTTTTTTTAATCTCTTCGAGCAACTCTCCTTACGAGACTCTTGTGAGTTCTTGCTAGATTTTTTCCTTTGTTACTCTTTTAGATTGTTCCAGGGTTTAACTACATCATTTATCATATTGAACACTTATTTATATTGAGGCCTCTCAACTTTCCCTGGGTTTTATTTGCACAATCAATAGTTAGGTTATGGATACCCATCCTTGTTTCAGTAGATGAGCAACTATATTCGATAGATTGCATGGTCTTCTCCTTTTAATTAAAGAGACACAAAATTCAAGTTTACCACTTCGTCCTTACTTGCAAGCTTTCGTGTAGACCTCAAAACTTCGACTAGGGTCTACTAATTTTAATATCGAAGCAGTGGTTAACAATATTCTTAGCTATTCAAAACTTTTTTGACATTCCACAATCCACTTAAACAGTCACCCCTTCCATTGCAAGGGGGTAATAGGGAAATTTATTTTAGAGAAGCCTTCAATAAACCATTGGTAGTAACCAGTTAGGCCCATGAATGAACATATGTCAGCCATGTTCCTGGGAACTCTCCATTCCATAAATTTTTTAATCTTTTCAGGATCCACAAAAATTCCTTTATCAGATATTACATGGCCCAGATATTGGATATTCTGTTTATAAAATCACATTTATTGAACTTGGCATAGAGTTGGTGTTCTCGTAGCATCTTTAGTACCAATCGCAACTATTATTTGTGTTCTTCAACACTTTTATAATAAATCAGAATATCATCAATAAATATTAAGACAAACTTATCTAGGAATAGGTGCAATATTCCATGCATCAAGCTCATGAAAGTGGTTGGTGCATTAGTTAATCCAAAAGGCAGCACCACATATTCATAATATCCATACCTGGTACGGAAGGTTGTTTTGGATATATCTTCATCTTTAATTCTGATATGATGATACCCAGATATCAAGTCAATCTTGGAAAACATCGTTTCTCCTTTCACGTGATAAAAAAGATCATTAATATGGCGCAACAGATATTTATTATTGACAATTAGCTTATTTAACTATCAATAGTCCATACACATCCACGTTGTCCCATATTTCTTCTTCACAAATAGTACTAGTGCACCACAAGGGGACACACTTGGCCTGATATACCCTTTATCCAACAATTCTTGCAACTTCATTTTTATTTCTGTTAATTCAGGCACACTGTGCTCTTGATACAGGCGTTTCTCCTAGTACTAATTCTATGGTGAAATCAATATCTCGCCTCAGAGGTAATTTTGGTATACTTTCAGGAAATACATCTCTGAATTCTTGTACAACCGTTATATTTTCCATCATTAAAGTCTTGTCTTTCAAGTTTGATAACTCCACCTGAATTGCATATACATGGAAGCCTTTTCTAATACATTTTCTCAACTGGGATGTAGTAATGGGGCATAGTGGGATTGGTTTCTTGATTCCTTGTAACTCTTGACGAGTTCCATTTTCAACCTTAAAATGGATAATTTTCCCTTTACAATCTACTAGGGACTAGTGTCTTTCCAACTAGTCCATTCCCAAAAAATGTCATACGAACCAAAAGGAAGGATATTTAGTTCTATAGTTATTTGTTGGGCTACTATATTTAATACACAATTTGGTACTTTGGCATTAACTCTTCTTTTTTCTCTCATGGCTAATTGTACTAGCCAAGGATATTTAAATTTTTAGCTTTGCAGGTTACATTTTTGAACTACTCGGGGGTTTATGTAACTTAAACTATCAACATCATATTGAAACATTCTGAGATTGTAACTTACCTTTCAATTCTATCATATTTGGTTGGAAATTTGCCTTCTGATCTTCCAGCACAACATTAATCCATGGTATATTTTGAGAAACATCCCCCACCATCGATGCTTCTTGTAGATTAGTTAGAACTCAGGTGAAAACATGAATTTGGAAAAAAAAATTGCCCCTTTTGGACATTGAAAATTGTAATTTTCTATGTATTTTCAACTTCAACCCCACTAAACACATATTTTTAATGCAAATTACGCTTTGACATAAAAAAAAGATTTGTAGAGAATTGTCTTACCCCCATAATCATATTTTTTTTTTTTTTAAATATGGAAATATAGAGGGGTAAATCTATTGTTTACTAACTTCATATACTTGAAATTTTCAGGAAAACATAATTAGTCACTTTTTGCACCCTAACCTTTTTTAGGGTTGGTTATTCATTTTTTTTAAATAAACCATATCATCATAATCTGCATAGACTGCACTACTGCAATGACTATTTTTCGGTAATTTTTAAATTAAATCACTATTTTTTATTATTTTTTGAAATGGACGAAGAGAAACAAATGATGATGTTTCAGTACATTTTATGAGCCCTACATTTTCTTTTCAATGAGATCGTCAAGAAGAAAAATGAGAATAACCTTTTGAAGAAGTCAGGGAGAGAAATTGAAATATGATTTTTTTGATTTTTTTGGTGTTCCCATTTTTATGTTATTGAATTTTCATTCACTACAATTTTCAGAACAATGAAATTCCACAGTGACACAGTTTAGTATAAAATTAATAAAAAAAAGAAATTTTTAATGAAAGTCCACAAATATTATATCATTAGAAACTAGATTCAGAGATCAATCTAATTGTACTAGGTATGAAAGATAACATTCTATTTTTGTAGTTGTTCTGCCCCTCCAAAGCTTTAGGTTCTTGAAAATTGTAGAATTTTTTGGGTGTTTCATTGACTAGAAACTCTCGGGTGAGATAATTTCTTGGGCAAGGCATTTAATAAACTATTGAGCGAGAAATTTTAAACCCTCGACTGAAATTTTAAATCACCACAGGTTAAATATAACCGTGCGGGTAAACTTTTGCCTCAAAAGTTTTACTAACTCTTGACCGAGAGTTTGCGTGCGAGAAATACACCCCACGCATGATGGTTTTTTGTTTTTGCAGCAAGGAATACTATAGGGCGAGAGTTATATAACTATCCTCCAAGAGTCTATTAAACTTTTCGCAATAATTTTAATCGAAACATTTTATCTTCGGCCGACAGAATCCTGCGAAGATTCATCGTATCATCGCGATGTTTCAGGCGAGAGTTGTATAAAAATATTCTCATTCGAAATATTAAATCCACAATGTTCCAAACACCATTCTGAACCAAAGAAGTGAATTATTTTAGGGTGCGAAGTTTTTTTGGGTGTGAAATTTTTTTAGCAAAGTTTTTTGGGTGTGAATTTTTTTTTAAATGAATTTTTTTTAAACATTCAATTTTTTTTAAAGAGCACATATTTTCAGGAAATGGAAGTGAAAATTTTATGGGAAAAAAATTATATTTTTATTTTTTTTATGAATTTAATTACTTCATATTTTGCAAAATGTCTCTATGAAGCCATGAAGTATTTTTGAAAAATGTATTTATGAATTTAATTATTTATTTAATTTTATCTCTTATTAAAGGCATGAAGTACTTATTCTAAAGTCTTTATGTTTATTTGGGTATTTGATCCAAATAGAATTGGATTTTAGGTTTCCAATTTTGTGAACATGGGAAGAAAAAGGAATTGCAAATCAAGGGATGATCGCAATAGAACTGATTCAGCAGAAAGGAATGAGATATTACAAAAAAAAAAAGGTGAGAGGAAAGGGAAAGATTAAGCCATGAAATAAATGTGGAGGTAGAGCATCGTGAAAGAGATGTAGAGGTGCATGACAATGACAGGGAAATGAGAAATGTTGAGGAACTTGTAAACGAAAATATTTAAAACACAAATGTCGAAGAGAATATTGAAGAAATTTTCAACGAGAATATTGAAAACACAAATGTCCAAGAGAATATTGATATCGATCTCGCTAGTGAGTCAATAGTTTCTTCAATTTGAATTTTATATTTTTTTTAAAAAACATTGTAGTTCAAGATAGTTTTAAAATTATATATATATATATATATATATATATATATATATGTTAATATTTTTTTATTTTTTTATAGGTGACAACATCGGACACGAAGATTCTTCCATACACCACCCTGCGCATTTCACTTTAACGAGTTAATTGGAAGTTCCAATAACGTTGTATACGACTACAACTTTCTAGAGAATATGGATCCAACTAAAATTGAAGAATTGAGACTACCAATTCCTGAACGGAGAGTTCGAGATAAAATAAATTGGGGGTTGAAACATTTTTTTGAAGGTAAATATATCATAGCACAAGCTCAGATGTTACGTATATTTTTAAAGCACAAATCTCTCAGAAATTTTGTGGAATTATTTGGCATTAAAATTCAGAAAGAGGTTTCAGTAAATCAAATGGTATCAAAAAATGTGACGTCGACGCTTGCCACACTAGCCAAAAAGTGATATCAAGTTGAAAAGAGCTCTCGTAGAGAAATTTTAACAGGTGTACTTGCGAAAAGAACCACATAAATTCGGTTGATGTTAGAAACTTCAAAAGTATTTAAAACATCAATAAATTTTTTATGGAAGCATACAAAATTTAGAATTCAATTAAATGAGAATGATGAAATTTCATGTTGGGATAATATCTGCAGGCATCCATATCATGATAGAATTCCTAATTGTGTGAGGAATAGGGTAAAAGAGTTTTGGAATTTGAATTCTCGTGTGTCACCAAATGAAAGGGACACTATGTGACATCATATATCTAAGGGAGTTTATGAAACTCATGCCAAACATATAACACAAGTCAGTCAAGTGGAATTATTCCAGAACTTTATGGAGAGTAATACTAATGTGAAGGTTTCCCTTAGCACATTTGTGAAGATTAAACCATGGTATGTGAGGCCTATCACTGTTCGAGACACATGTTGTTGTTGATACCATGTAGAATTCCAATTATTTTATGAGAAATTTGTAAATTTTGGCATAAAATATTAGTCAAATGACCCCCCTCCTTCAAGTGTTCGTGAATTTGTATTGAAGATATTATGCACATGAGAGAATAATAAAATATTTTATAAAAAAAAAATGTGTTGGTGGAAGAAAATGCCCACAATGTTCTCATTTGGCACTCTGCGATGCAAAGTATCCCATTTATCCTAATGATCCTAGACTGTCAAATCTCATTCTGAATTGGAAGCGATATGAAAATGTTACTTACACTCCTATTGTAGATTCAAGAACAACATCAAAAAATATCACTTTACTTGAAGACGACATTTCAGTGACATCTTTTATGGAGATGTTCATGGTGCAAATATACAAATATATTAAGCACTGTCATATATCACGATGGTAGGATTTACAGTTAAAGCAATCACGTGATGTGTTCCCCAAAGGAATAATATTAATAGTGGTTGATTTCACTGAGAATTACACATTTAGTTCACAAAAGGAGATACAAAGTGATTATTATCATTCAGACCAAGTATCTATATTTGTGCATATTTTGTATAGAAGTGCATAGCTGGATATCGATGGTTTTGATAGCGATGAAAATAATCGTGAGGTGATTAAGGAGTACCATTTCTACATCAGTGATGATCGAACACATGATACATGTTTTGTTCAACATTTTTTTAATGTTATTTATAATGAATTGTTCAAATGCGGGGTCATTGTAAAAGAACATTGGGTATGGTCAGATGGTTGTGCTAGTCAGTTTAAATCAACAAGATCATTCTTTTGGTTGTCTCATCTTCACAAGATCACCAACATTAGACATACATGGAATTTATTTGAGACAGGGCATGGAAAAGGAGATCATGATGGTGCTGGGGTATGCGTAAAAAGTGCACTTAGGAGGCATCAATTGAATCACTCAGCTTCTCGACTTGAAAATTCTTTAGATGTTGTTAATTGGTGCAAAGACAATTTAAGTCATGTATCGAACCCAAGGATGGATAATGTGCATAGGTAAGTGTACACATTTAACTAACAATATATAAATTAAATACATGTCTAGAGATATATGTGTATACATGTGTGTGTATTTTTTTATCATAAAAATCTTAAATATTGCTCAAAATTTGACTCATACATGTGTGTTTTTTTATCAAAAAGGTACTTTTGGAATATTTCAATTGGTGATGTTGATAGATCGTTGCCATTTAATTGCCTTGCAATCCCTCAAACAAGAAGTTTACACTCCATTAGGAGTAAGAACATGAAAAATATAAATTACATTGAGAAACATAAGTTCTATTGCTTTTGTTCTGCATGTATTGATCAAACAATGTTAATCGATGACTGCGAAAACCAAATTAATAAATTATTTAAACCATGGAAACACCAAGAATTGACACCATTGACCTCATTTGGAAACGTGACTGACAAGGAAATGGACAATGAAGTGGTTTTTATTGACAATGATTATGATTGTGTTTCTGATATGGTTAGAGAAGGTGATGTCTTCACTGTCATTGGACAAGAAAATAATTAAGAAAAAGTGCCTTATTATTTATTACGATGAGACTACATCTAAATGCATGTTGCTGCAAGAATAATGATCCATGAAATTATACATACCCAATCGATTCAATGGCATTAATGGTACATTTATTTGAAGAAGTAAAGAAATGTAAAGATCATATTATTTTTCAATATTACAAGCCAAAGGTAATTTATGCCCAATATGGTCACTGGTCATAGAAACTTGGTTGCAGTTGAAGCAAGTGAAGAGTAGAAAAAAATGGCAACAATGGAGGTTATCGATAGATGATCATGATGTCATTCTGGAAAATTTTCCACTAGCACATTTCATGAGTGCAACACATCGTTCAAGAAGAACAATGAACTTTGATTCTAGGGTTAGAACATACAATTGCTACAATGTATTGGAATTTATATAGTTTAAGATTGTATTGTGAATTTATTTCAAATAAATGGACATGTGGATGGTTAGATGTATGTTGGTACAAACAATATATTATGATCTACTGGATAAGGGTGCTTTTCTAGATAATTAAGTTATGGTGATTTAATGTGTCCATGATGTTTACTCATAGATGATCTTAATTCACCCCTTTTTTTGCATGGATATGATGGGGATGAATGAATATTTAATTACATATATATTATTGTATTGTTAGTTTACTTTTGATATCAAATGTCATCATATTTGCATCACATCAACCT
Organism: Pinus albicaulis; assembly: GCA_034641835.2. Lineage (NCBI taxonomy): Eukaryota > Viridiplantae > Streptophyta > Pinopsida > Pinales > Pinaceae > Pinus > Pinus albicaulis. The sequence continues at coordinate 1,495,811,312 of CM076581.1, forward strand.
TAAAATCATTCCATGGAAAACCATTAATGCACACAATTATAAGTACACAAGTAATGCACATACAAACTTAGTTTCAAATGCATATCATATTAGTATTAGGGATGTGCTTAATAAACTCATAGCATGTCATGAATGCATTTAGTATTCAATAAGAATAGTAATCAAGGAATTTATTCATTAATTGGCAATTGAATGTGCATAACTCTAGCATTTGGGTTTAAAGGGATGAAAAGATGAATTTTGGGTTTCTATTACTTTTTTATATTTCCAAAATCTTATTCTTTCATTATTTATCTAGGGTTAAGTTAATTAATTAAAGAAGTTAGAAAATCCTTTCCCCTTAGGAGCACTAATTCTCCAATTATATGTGCACATAAATTTTTGTTTGTGATTTATGGTAATGATAAATTGTACTGTGTTCAATTACTATGTAAAAATAAACATAGGAGTTAGGTGTGTCAATTCAAAAATATAGGGGAAAGTGATTTTTAAAGAAGGTATGGGTCATGTACGAGGGACTTCTATCCCACATGCCTAAACAACATGAATGTATTTACGGAATTAAAATATTCATTGTCCTTGCAATTATAACAAAGTTGAGAACATGCTTCACCGAGATGAATTCACAACCATGAATGAGTGGGTCAACCTTTATAATGGTGTAATACTTAGTTTACTTCATTCTGGAAGAAAAGGTCTATCAGACATAATGTTGAGGTGGAGGATGAAACCAAATCTAATGTGGGAGAAAAAAAACTTAGATACCTATTGTTATTAGTTTCTATTGATGCAAGGGATAAAGATTTCCATTTTAGAGAAATAGAACACCACCATGAAGATTCAATCATCCTTCATGTACGTTAGAGGAAATTCACTAATCATATCCATACATAGTTATTCTCATAACTAGTGGTATAAGCCCTACTTATTATAGGCATGTACTAGTAAGATAGACTTAGAATATATGATAATGAGAATCAACCCTCAAAAACTCAATTATAAGGCAATGTATAATCATAAGTGTGAGGTTATTAATTTGTATCTTCAATATGTATGTGTTACCAGTGTTCAAACTCAGAAGACAAGGCAATGTATATATTGTTTTAGATCGGCTTCTTTACACAATTATGCCAAATTTGAAAAAACAAGTTATAGCAATAGCTTAATCACTGTTCTCAATCAGCTCAAAAGACAATAGATTACTTACAAGAGTATTAGGCCTAATTCCTTTCATATCAATCAGTCAACCTTAGTTTTTTTATCAGCATACAACGTGTTTTGGATCAATCCTTATTATCATTTACAACCACAATAAAATGGATCAGTTCACTTGTATATTATAAAACTTTGTAATCTAAACAACAAAATTTCCGCAACACAAACAACAACAGTAACCCAATATTTATGTCAATGAAAGATCAAGAAAAACAATCAGAAATTGTGTCAACATCCATATAAGATATGTATTTCCAGCATGAAATTATACTTTTAAACAAACGTTTATATTGGAAGTCACTTCATAAATATATTTTGTGACTCTTACAGCAAATCGTTCCTCTTTGTGCTTGTAACTAGTACCCCTATGCACTTACAGAAGCAGTGCATATTTGTGTTTTGATATAGCATTTTAAATGTAGGGATATTTGAAAAAATCTATGGCATTCAATATGTTACATAAATTTCAATCAGACTAGCAATGTACTGACCCCAAGTAAGATGTATACTAGTCAAGCTAGTATATAAAAGACTACGATTAAAGAAAAAAATGTGACACTTTGTATCAAGTTGTAAACTCCTCTAACCACAGTAATTCTTGAACCATATATCTGTGAATAATATTAACTTACAGCAGATCTAAAATGCAGTAAATGTATAAAATGATATTCATAGCATAAAAAAAAATGGCATCAAAAATAGCATAGCATAATATGCAGTAGATATTATTATAACATCAAAAAAAAATCTTAGTCTCGCATTATGACAGGGTACCGAAATAAATATATCTACAAATGGTATAACATCTCTGTTAGGTAAACATGACTCGGGGTAGAGTCAATGTGGACTAGGGTAAACAGTGGTGGTTTTTGGGGCACATGGTTTTGTGCACCCATGGTTTTGACCCACGGTATTGCATGTGATGGAGCCTATAAAAGGGCTGGAAAGACTTCATTGTAAAGGAGGCCTGGAGGTGAGTGGTGAAGGCTCACTTGGCTGGCTTGGCCAGGGTTTTTGGCCAAGGCTAATGAAATTTCATTAGGATGGGTTTTCCCCGGAGTTTGGGGTTTTTCCCGGTTAAACATTTGTGTTTATGTTAATGATTTGTTGCTGATCTTTTATGTTTATTTCTCTGGGTAAATTCTTTATTGTTTTCGTTGTTTTACTCCTAACAATCTCAAGTGTTTTGAAATGGCCACCATATAAAGAAGCATGAGCATCCCGAATAAGGAATATGTAGTCTTAAATTCAAGAGATGAATAATTGACTTATATTATGCATCCAACTATCCTAAATACAAGAATACGAGAATTCTCTACTATTCATCTCCATGGGATGATGTGAATATTTCTAGACTTGCCCAAAGAAAGAGTTTGTAACATAAAGTTCTTTCTATGCTTCATAAATAGTGAAGTGAACATCTGAAAGCTAGAGAACCCTTCCTCGAGGGTGGAAAACTACGTGGAGATCTACTTACTAATACTTCCCTCTTGCTTGTAAATACGTAACTCACCTCCTCTTCCACATGACGGTAATGTACAGAAACAAAAAATTTGTGATTTTCAACCAAGGCTCTACTGATTTTATTTGTCTTCTAAACCAGCAATGCAAAAACCTAGAAAAAAGGTTTACTCAGATGAAACTATATATTTTCACTTCCCTAATCCCTTGCCCGATAAAAAAATTCCTTGCAAAAGGTGCAATCCGATAAATACTAGCCAACAAAAATGCTAGAAAAAGTTCCAATGCACAAGCTCTAAACTGGGAAATAAAGCAGAAATGGACTTAACCTTGCTGAATACATCTGCAACTATGAAAGAAACTCAAATGTTTTTTCCTCTATAATGAATATAAAGAAACATAAAACAGAATATTAAATAGAATAATTTCATACCTTGTCTATCATTGGTAAGATCTCAGTGGTAGGCTGGTAGAGAACAATGCCGCCCCGAGAGACAAAAAAATAACAGTTGAAACTTGAAAGTGAATAAAAAATCACCAAAATCATCTATGTACAATCTACCTTTTACAATCCTTGATAAACATCTTACAAAACCATTTTTCACCCTATCATGCTTCATAAACAGTGAAGTGAACATCTGAAAGGTGGGCAACCCTTCCTCGAGGGTGGATCAACATTTTTGTGACCCTATTTTAACTCTTGCTCATATTCCCTCATAGTCCCTACAAATCAAAAAAGAAACATATAATCAAGATGAAAATTCATTTGAAAAAAAATCACCAAAAGAAACACAATAAAAAAATAACAAACAAATAAAAAACAAGTTCAAGAAGTATGTTATCTAAAGGTTTATGTGAAAATTGGTTCGACAAATTTACAATTACTTAATCACCCAATCGTGGCTAAGTTCTTCAAAACAGTTCCATGTGTGCCATCATAATTCTACCAGTAAGAAGTTAAAAGGAGATGTTTAACCTTGCAGGCGTTGAAAAATTATTTTTAAGGTCCCCAAGATGAGACCAAGTGCTTTTAGTGAGAATGAATGAAATTTAAGATGCCTTATTTTCCAAAATGAAAAAAGGCCAAGTGATAGAACTTCATTTATTTCACCTGGTTTCTATAGGTTTATATTGAATGCAGACATATTGAACCTTTGAGTTATTATAATGCTATTGGCAAAGGGACTTCTGTAAACTAGAAAGTTTGTAATATATATGTTTTATAGTGGAAATATACTTTTCACGCCTTGATTTGGAAGGAAATAATTTGTTAGTGTGAACTGTAAAGAGGACTATTCTATTCTTGTATAAATCCAAATGCGTTGTTATGAAACACCATGTTGTTATTCATTTTTCAATTTTTTCTTAAAATTTATGACTTTACTATCTGAGAATAAAAACTGGTGAAATAAAAATCACCATAAATTATCATGTCAATGCAATTGGAGCATTGCTCAAATATAAGGCAACCATGCATAGTTATCAAAAACTTCTCTTTTAAATAGAAAATTATGGCGTATTACATATAGATATGGTGATCATTTAAAAGGATTTAACCACCCTTCATTATTGACATCACTATGGACATTGTCCATTCCAAAACCTGAGCATCACCCTCTTTAATTACACTTGTTACATGCTCTGCAAGTGCATCCCAACTCTACTCCAAAACATATGCAAAATAGGTAACTATTAAAATGTATTTAATCTTAATTATACAATATAAATTATTTAAGTGATCCATGGGAATGAATTTCTAGTCCTAGTTAAAATTTGGTTCCAACATAATCACGCCTTGAAATGCCACAGGAAATTTAGACATAATTATTGGACGGAGGCTTGAAATGAATCTAGAGAAGGACAAAGTAGAAAAGCAAGAAAATCTAAAAGGTCAGAAACCTATGAAATTGGATGTGGAAACCAAGACCTATACATACCTACAGGGATATGAATCAAATGAAAATGTTTCACTAAATACAGTTAAAATAAAACAAAGTATTATTTCAAGAGATTAAATAACAAGAATTGCGTGGATATCTACTTACTAATACTCACCCCTTGCATGTCAATACATAACTCACCTCCTCTTCAACACGACGGTAATGTACAAAAACATAATATTTGCGATTTTCAACCAAGGCTCCACTGATTTTTTTTTTCTTCTCAACCAGCAATGCAAAAACCTGGACAAAAGGTATACTCATATGAAACTATATCTTTTCACTTCCCTAATCCCTTTCCCGATAAAAAAATTCTTTAGAAAAGGTGCAATCTGATAAATGCTAGCCAACAACAATGCTAACAAAATTTCCAATGCAGAAGCTCTAAACTGGTAAATAGAGCACAAATGGACTTATCATTGTTGAATACATCTGAAATTATGAAACAAACTCAAGCCTTTTTGCCTCTCTATAATGAATATAAAGCAACATAAAACATAATATTAAATAGAATTATTGCATACCTTGTCTATCATTGGTAAGAACTCAGTGGCATGCTGGTAGAGAACAACACCACCCTGAGAGACAAAATATAACAGTTGAAACTTGAAAGTGAATAAAAAATCACCAAAAGAATCTATGTACAATCTACCTTTTACACTCCTTGATAAAAATATTACCAAACCATTTTTCACCCCATCATTAATTGCACCAGAAGTAACTCTTGCCTCCCGTAACATTATAAATTCAATATAAAATGTGTCGATATGTTAGAAAAATGATTAAAAATTCAAAGCAGTCTCAGGCTCTTTTGAAGATAGGACCCTACTTACCAGTGAATATAATTAAGAAAACATCCACAAAATAAAAACAACTGGCCAAAAAATAGGAAAATGAACAATGAAACAATGATGAGTAAATTATTAAAAGTTATTGGGTCAGATGTATTTTCTCTTCCTTAAGGATATTGGAGGTCTAAGCATCCTTGGTATAAAACTTTGAAGCTACAAACATTGGAGGCCAGAGCATATCATACAGCCCATAATTGGGCACTATCTTATGTCGAGCGTGAAGGAAGAGAATAAGGAAACTAACATACGAATAAAGAAAGAACAAATTGGTTGCGTAGTTGAATGATTTGAATGGTGGTGCTGAGGATGATGATGATGATTAAATCATTAAAATTTATTGGGTTAGCTGTATTTTCTCTTCTTTAAGGATATTGAAGGTCCAAGCATCCTTGGTATAAAACTTTGAAGCTACAAACTTTCCAGGCTAGAGCATAGCATACAGCCTAGTATTGGGCATAATATTATGTCTAGTTTGAAGCCAAAGAACAAGTAAACTAACCTATGAAGAAAGAAAGAAAAATTTGATTGCTCAGTTGAATCCTTTGAATGCTGGTGTTAAGGACGATGATGATGAGTCAACCATTAAAAGTTATTGGGGCAACTGTATTTTCTCTTCCTTAAGGATTTTGGAGGTCCAAGCATCCTTGGTATAAAAATTTGAAGCTACAAACTTTGGAGGCCAGAGCATAGCATACAGCCCAAAATGGGGCATGGTCTTATGTCCAACGTGAAGGCAGAGAACAAGGAAACTAACCTACGAAGAAAGAAAGAAAAAATGGATTGCTTAGTTGAATGCTTTGAATGCTAGTGTTGAGGAAAATGATGATCTGTAGATGATTAAAATTTATTAGGTCAGTTGTATTTCCTCTTCCTTAAGGATCTTGGAGGTCCAAGCATCCTTGGTATAAAAATTTGAAGGGAAAAACTTTGGAGGCCAGAGCATAGCATATAGCCTAGAATTGGGCACAGTCTTTTGTCCCTGCTAATAACTCTAATAGATATTAGAGAGATGGATGCTAGGGCTATAGTTGATCCAGGATGGGATGAAATTCTTGAGGAGGAAGTTGGTTTTTGGCAAGGTGCTTGGTCTACATAGGCTTGCTAATATCTTAATAGTCCAAACTCTAGTTTGTATTAAAGGATATTTTTTTAGATCATCTGGAATGCATGGGACAAAGCTTTAGATTTAGATTTGGAAGGCATGGGACATGGCAAGACTAAAATGTTGACTATGGAAGTGAAGCCTTTGGCTTCATCCTTAATGAAAATGTTGGGGATGCAGTTGAAATTGTGAATCACCCATCTCTTGTTCAATATTCTATCACTCACCTCCAAGGTGATGCATTTCCAAGTAAATCATTAAATGATGAAACAAATAATGTAATTGCATTAATCGCTCCCTTCATGACATTATCAGACTACCTTTTTAGCATAATTTTGATTCGATAACATAAATTATTGTGTCAAATATTGAAAAGAATAACAACATTGGAAGTATGTGCAACAAAATTCCAACTTGTTGGTAGATGCCTACATTCACTATACAATTCAACTCACGTAAAAATGTAGACTCTCTGAACCAAAGCCTACATGATCTCCTTGGGGCTTAGTTTGCATCATCTCAATATTATCTATAGCCTGAAAAGTAGAAACCAAAGTTAATAGAAAATTTTGCGAAAAGAAATATAATAAACATAATAAATATGCTTAACTAAAAGTATCAATACCTATGTCACGAATGGAACCTGAGAAGGAATAATCTCTTCAGGCAACCCTTGATGCGTAGCACATACCTGAAAATTCAATAATGTTAAGAGCCACACCATATAAAATTATATTAATCTTAAAGTCACTTGAAATTTAGCGTAAAAATATAGATAGATAATACATGTGAGACCACTGGAACATATGAAGGTGTCATGTCTTCAAGAAGCCCTTCATTTATAGCTCTAACCTGGAAATTCCATAATGTTAAGAATCATACCATATAAGATTATTTGACATAAATTAATTTTCAATTTGACGTACAGAAATATAGATAGATAGTAATGAATGTGACACCTATACATGATCATGTCCATGATCTACAGAATGAGGATCGGGGGCAAAGAAATGTTAATCTAACAATGTTGTAAACTACATAATTTAAATAAATATATTGGCATAAGATTTTGGATACTAAATTTATATACAACAAAAAAACATGTTACATGCACTCTAGCTCATCTTATAAATGTGTATTTTAAAATAGATCAAAACATGCTTCTAAATACCTTTCCCATTGTGTGAATTTGTTGTATAATGGCTCGCTCATAGTGGTCTCTACAAGATTATGGATACTCCAGAAGCTCATATCACTCCATCTCCCTCAACACGTCATCTGGAATACTCACAAATGAATGAACTCTTGCACTAGATGAAGGTTGTCTTGTCCCTAAGCCGACTTCCACCCCTCCTAAATCATTTGCAATATGTTGTTGTATCTTCTCCGTCATTTGAGATGTAGCATTGGAGATAAGGGCTTACTCTTCTAGAAGTGTAATTAGTCTAGGTGTTCGAGGTGCTAAACGAGGTTTTGGAGGCCTAACTCGCATAGCATCAGGTCATTCATATGTACGACCTTTTCCATCTCCATAAAATTTGGACCCCATATCTGTATAGTTACGATCCATGTGCTCTCAGAATTGAGCATACAACATCTAACAAAATATTGCGAGACCTCATCATTATTTGGGAACTTCCCGTATGCATACAGGAACTTCTCATAAATATAAGATGCAATATTGGGATCATTGAATCTTGCAATCTTCAAACTTTTTTTGTCTTCAGGCCGCAAGTAAAATAGTCACAAGGCCATTTCTTTAGTGACCCTACTTTTAACTTCATTTTAGGAGTGGATACCAATCACTGGCGCTCTCCTATTATGCATCATGTTAAAAAAAACTTGGGTTGATGGTCCAACCCCACGATAAGTCTCTATCAAACTCTCCAAATTGTGCAAAACAATTTGGAGACAATCTCGATTAGGGAAAAGAGATTTCAATTTCGCAATTCATTGCACAATCTCATGGAATTATCCATCATCCCATCAACAGTAAGTAAGGAGATGGTGTCTTCCCAACTAATCTCTTGAGGATTATCACTGGGATGGGTGTAAAGGGGTGTATGTCTCAGATTTAGAGCAAACTCATGAACCCTACAACCTCTCCCCCTAGGAGGGTGATGACCACCACCTATAGCATGCTAAATTAGTGCACATATTAAAAATTAAATAATTTATAAGGAAAAATTGTATTTAAAAAACTTTTCTGGTCATTTGAAAATAGACTATCTCATCCTCTTCGGTCATCAGACTAGGATTGTTCCCTTCCGACATTGCATTCCTTTGTCCCTCAACAGCAATAGTTCCAACCCCCACTCTTATATTTGCACCTATGGAGCATAATGTTTTCACAGTAAACACATGTCATTTGACAAAAAAAATCACATGTTCAACATTGAATATAACTTAAACTTGAACATTTTAACTAGCAATCTAATGTGTACCTATACCGTGTATAATAGACCCCTCAGAATGGGGTATAAGAAATCAGGAACGAATGGGAATAGGTCTATGGGGCTCCTCTTGTTCGATTTGGTGTATGGGTGCACGAGTCATATGAGTGCATCCACTTGTGCAGGACAAACATTTTTCACATTAATCAATTTTTCACAACGAACAATAAATATAACCTACTTGAAAACATGACATAACTAAATGTCCAATGTACCTGATAATCCTCCTCTCATGGAAAAGTCTCTGGAGGGCTCTCCTGATGCCATTGTTGCTATAGTATCAAATCAAATTTCCGCCCCTCATAAACAAATTAGAAAAAAATTTATCAATCAACAGTCATTTCATCAACCAATGATTTCATATGTTGTTACATGAGGTCAAAAGTTTTCATTAGAAGATTGAGTAGGTCTATGGACAATATTTAAATCAGAACTCACTCCATTATTCATGTTTTCAGCACATATGCCTAGCTTAGGACCTACTAAAACCACTGTCACAAATCTACTTATGACCTTCTCCATGTATTAATTTCATTGCTTCGTCAATGGGGTTGTACATATTCTAAACCTTTGGATTTTCTCATTGATGATATTTTTAACATAATATAATGCTAAGAAATTAAAATTATATACACTGAAATAAATAATGTAAAAATATTAAATTTTATAATAATAAAATCAACTTGCATAGATCCATCTCACTTTTTTTTACCTATTGAAATTTTTGTGCCTATATTTTTTTATCTCTCTTGATGTTAAGATGTTTAATATATAGAATTAAGATGGATCTATGCAAGTAATTCCATCAATTTTAAATGACCAGTTTTCTTAGAAACTTAAAAAGAAAACACTCATTCTTAAATTGAAACTTGAATATTTAACTATTCAACTATTTTTCTTTAATAATAATTAAATCATTTATCTCTTATTTAAAAAACTATATTTTCTGACATTAGTCATTCAATTCAATTCAATTACTTACATAAATCCATCCATTATTAATTAAAAGTATATGCTTCCAATATCACTACGTTGAATTCTAACATGCCCAACTTACTATAATAATTACAAGTCCTACTCCATATAATTACAAGTAATTCTCCATGTTAAGTGAGCAAACAGATAATGATTGGGCATATTTCTAACGGTACGGAAGTCCAGAAAATATCCAACATAATCACAAGCATTTATCAGTATAATTGTGATAATTAAGCTCTGTTGCGCGAGTTTCAGGATTGCAGGCACTAGTGTCCAAAACCAAATGTACAGAATATATATATATATATATATATATATATATATATATATATATATATATATATATATATGAAATACATAACAAGGATAAAAGAGAGAAACCTACAAAAATTGAAAAAGAACATTAATGTGCCATAAACAAGCTGATACTATTCAAGATTAAATGAAGTGGCATACCATTTATTTATTTAATTATAAAAATTAAGTATTACATAATCCATCAAAATGGGGAATCGAAAAAATACCGAGTTGTGATAACTTCAAGACAGGTAATGAAAAAATTATAATAAAACACACGATACTCTATGAAATATAGTGTACAACTGATTAAGGAACACATCACAGAGCGAGTTAGAAAAACAAAAAGAAAATACACAAAAGGAAAAAGGAGCAAACAAAATAGAAAAATGATGAAAGCCTAAAGATAGAGAGAAGAGGCATTGAAGTTCTTCTTTTTCTATATGACAGAGAAACGACACCAAAAAATGAGGTAAGAAAAAAAATAGAAAATATTAATCTCCAGACAGTGGGAATGGAATCACACTTCAAATGATGGCTGTAAAATCTAAATACAAATTTTAATCATATATAGCCAAGAGTTTGGACTTAATTTGAATAAACTAGATACAAGATAATGGTGTAGTGATGGAAAAACAATGTATAAATACAGTACAAGAGACAAGCAATATACCTTGAAATACAGTATCAGAAAAATACAACAACTAGATCTGAAAATTGTCACGAGTCATAGAGATTGCAAGCAAGCTGTCATATGTTTGATTCTCAGTCATGTCACTCTAGGCAAAAGTTCCAAAAATTTCAGAATAAGATGAATAAAGGAAATACATATCTAACAATCAAAATTAGATTTCAGAATCCACTCAAGGTATAAAAAGTTATATATCTCCAATTTTTCTTTGGCACTTAACTGTTCTAATATAAACACCACGAAACTGAAAGAAAAACAGATTTCATCATTTTTGGAAAGCCGACAGTTATTATATCCAAGATGCCCCAAAGCAATCCTTACCAAGTCTGATCTTATACTTTTGATTGGCATATGGATTTTAACTTAGAATAACTGAATATATATTGAACAACATGCTATCTAAATATATTGTGTTATACCAATATTATACACTTCACATTTTAGAAACATTGTGCCACAGTTATGTTACTCATGAATCACAATGATAACATTGATTACATATCCCTAAAAAAAGGCTAGAAACAAGCACTCCTCAGCTGAAGCTCTCACAATCTCAAAAATGTTCCAGCCTCCAAGTCTTCCAAGACTCACAAGTTCAGATTAAGGCTTTTCTTATTATAAAAATGCTCTTAGGGAATCAGATGTAGTATTCTAGCCCAAGAGCACTGACATGTCACGAAAAGAGGGTGTATGGCAGTTTACCTTGGTCATATGTGGTTGGGAACACCCAGAGGTTCCCAACCTATCAAGGAGCTATAAACTCCTCGACTATCCAGGAACCTTTGGTGGTTTCTGATCACCGGAGCAGACTAAGAAACACCATTGGAAATGAATCAATACCATATAGAAGCTCCTAGAGCATTCCTTAAGCTCCATAAACCACCCACCAATTGTGGAACATTTCACTCCAGCTCGTAAGTGTTGGTGGGCAGATCCACCGATGGTTTTGTGCATGGGTTTGCACATGGTTTTGGGGCATGATGGTTTTCAGCCCATAGTATTTTGTAGATCTGGTCAAGGGAACTATGGTTATGCTCTAATCTAGGGTTAATGGATTGGGGTTTATGTATGCTTCGGCATGTATATATATGTGTTGTAAGACTAAAAGGAATATAATGAAAAATCAAGTTGGTCATCCCGATTTGGGATCCAGGGGAAAATCTCTGTGTTTAACTATTTTGTGTTTTATGCTCTCACTATTGTTTATTTTTTGTCTTAAGATTCGTTTGTGGATAATTTATGTACAGGGTTAAAACCTACATTTGGCATCAGAGCAGTTTCAACTTCAAGGGGACACCTTTGCTGCTGAGGGGTTTTTCGCTCGGGCCTGTGGTAGACCCTGTTCGGTGAGAGATCTACGAGATCGATTCTTGCAGTGAAAGAATATGGTGAGCAGTGGAAAGATAGAGATTGAAAAATTTAATGGTCAGAGTTTCGAGTTTTGGAAGCTCAATATGGAGAATCTGCTAGTGGATAAAGACCAGTGGATCATGGTAGACCCAGGTACTAAACCAACGGAAATGTCAGATGAAGACTGGAAAAAGTTGGATCAGAAGGCGAAGAGAAAAATGCAGTTATGTGCCTCAGATTCAATATTGTTAAATGTATCTAGGGAAGCTACGATGAAGAATTTGTGGGACAAACTTGGGAATTTGTACCAATCTAAGTCTCTGGTGAATAAAGTGTTCCTATGGAAAAAGCTGTATAACCTTAGGATGAAGGATGGAGACTTGGTGACAGAGAATCTGAATATCTTCAATACTGTGGTAAGTCAGCTGTCATCTATTGATATTAAAATCTTAGATGAAGATAAGTGCATCAATTTGTGGTGTTCTCTACCAGACTCGTGGGACAGTCTGTTTATTGCAATAGGTAGCAATATAACTACCTTGAATTTTGATAACATTGTCTCAACCTTGCTGTCGAATTAAATGAGACGGAGAAATATGGAGGGTCAAAATGGAGATGCCTTATCTGTACGAGGATGGTCCCAGAACAAAAACAAAAATAATGTTTCGAGTGGGAGATCTAAATCTAGAGGGAGATCTAAATCTCCTGGAAAGTTTGTAAAGGTGTGCTGGAAAAGTGAAAAGGAAGGGCACTACGAAAAGTACTACATATCTAAAGCTCCTTTGAAAGGAAAGGGATCTGATGATTCTCCTTCTGCAGAGGCAAAAACCACCTCGGATGAAGGTGGGGATGTGTATTTGGCTTCTTCTTCAAATACACATGTAGATCATGAGTCATGGCTGATTGACTCGGGCACATCCTTTCACTTCACTCCCTATAGGAAGTGGTTCTACAAGTATGAGAAATATGATGGCGGTGTGTCCTCTTATGGGATGATAGAAAGACCAGAATTATAGGAAGTGGAAAAGTCAAGCTCAAGCTGGAACATGGAAGAATTAAAACACTTCCTGGTGTTCTACACATTCCTTCATTGGCCAGAAATCTGATTTCTGTAAGCAATATGGTTGATGCAGGTGTAAAAATAGTGTTCGAGAAAGATACATGTAAGATGGTTCGGGGAGCAATGGTATTAATGCGAGGAGTTCTGATTGGAATTTTGTACAAGCTTCAAGGAAAAATTGTTATTGATGGGTGCAACAGTTTTGTGGTTCCCGAAAGTCGAGTGGAAAGCCTAGCGGTCTCTGGAGAAAATACCATGCTATGGCATAAAAGGCTTAGACATATTGGAGAGAAGGGCCTTCAGATACTGCATGGAAATGGTATGATATAAGGTATGTCTAATATCTCTCTATTTCAATTTTTGTGAACATTGTGTATATGGGAAGCAGAATCGGGTTAGTTTTCCTTCGGGTGCTAAGAGGGTGAACGAGATATTAGAGCTTGTGCATAGTGATGTGTTTGGACCTGTGTAGGTTCTATCACTCAGTAAGTCTGTGTACTATTTTTCATTCATAGATGAATTCTAAAGGAATACATGGATATATTTCTTGAGGAATAAATTTGAAGTCTTTGATAGATTTAAAGAATTTAAGGCTCTGGTGGAAAGCTAGACAGAGAAGAAGATAAAGGTGCTGAGGACAGATAATGGTGGGGAGTTCTATAAGAATGAATTTAAAGATTTCTGTAAGAAGTGTGGTATAGCACGGTAGAAGACTACTCCATACACACCTTAGAAAAACGGAGTTGCAGAAAGAATGAACACAACGCTGATGGAAAAGGAAAGAAGCATGCTCAGTGGTACCAGGTTAGGAAAAGAATTCTGGGCAGAAGCAGTGGAGACTGCATGTTACTTGGTTAACAGATCACCTTCATCAACATTGGAGGATAAGACTCCACATGAGGTATGGACTGGTAAGAAACCCTCTCTTTCACATCTGAGGGTATTTGGATGTGATTAATATGTAAATGTTCCAAAGGATAAAAGGACCAAGTTGGATAATAAATCTGAAAGGTGCATATTTATTGGGTATAAGGATGGTTTAAAGGGTTACAGGCTTTGGAACCTAGAAATAAGTAAGGTTGTGTACAGTCGATATGTGGTGTTTACAGAGGTGAAAGACGTTGTTAAACATGAATTCCTACCAAAGGAACCTAAGAAGATAGATTTTGAGCTAAAGGAGGATGAATTAGACTCTACAACAGAAGAAGACTCAGAAGAGGAAGAGCCACAAACTCCAGCTGTGAGAAGATCAGTTCGGGAAAGAAGAAAACTAGAAAGGTATAGTCCATCTGCTTTCTGTTCAAATTTTGATTTAACTATAACTAATGATGATCCTAGAACCGTCAGGGAGGCAGTAGATTCAGAGCATGGAAAACTATGGAAGGAGGCCATGGTTGATGAAATGACATCCTTGCATAAAAATGAGGCATGGTATCTGGTGGAGTTGCTGACTGGGTGTTTTAGAAGAAGATGAATGTAGAAGGCAAGGTGGAAAAATACAAAGCTTGATTGGTAGCAAAAGGTTATACCCAAGTGCCAAGAATTTATTTTGGTGATATTTTTTCTCTTGTTGCCAAAGTTACTTCTATTAGATTACTTTTATCTACTTCTGCTGCATTTGATTTTGAGGTAGAAAAGATGGATGTGAAGACAACATTTCTTCACGGGGATCTGGAAGAGGAGTTCTACATGAAACAACCTGAAGGATTTATGGTGAAGGGGAAGAAAGAACTGATGTTCAGGTTAAATAAGTCTTTGTATGGGTTAAAACAATCACCAAGGATGTGGTATCATAATTTTGATACCTATATACAGGGACTTGGCTTCACCAGAAGCAAGGAGGATCATTGTGTTTATTTTAAATCAATTGGTGACCGTGTTATTTATTTTTTCTTTTATTTGGATGATGTGTTGTTGATTGGAAATGACAAAGAAATTATCCAAGATTTGAAGACCCAACTTTTCACCAAATTCGACATGAAGGATCTTGGTGCTACAAAATATATTTTGGGCATGGAAATTAAAAGAGATCAGGAAAAGAGGAAGCTCTAGTTAAAGCAGAGGAAGTATGTTGATACTATATTGTATAGGTTCAATATGCAGGATAGTAAACCGGTGAATGTTCCAATTCCTGTAGATGTAAATCTCTCTGCAAAATAGTGTCCCAAGACACAAGAAGAAGAGGAGGATATGTCCCATGTTCCATATGCAAGTGTAGTGGGTAGCCTGATGTATCCAATGGTCTGTACTAGACCAGCCATTACACATGCAGTGGGAGTATTGAGCAGGTTTATGTGAAACCCAGGGAAGCAGCATTGGACACCAGTGAAGTGGTTTTTCAGATATCTGCGTGGCACTAGTGATTATGGCTTGTGCTACCAGGGAAGACCAAGATTGGAAAGATTGTTGGACATTCATGGTTTTTTTTATGCATATTGGGTTGTAGATCTAGACCAAAGAAGATCTACAAGTGGGTATGTGTTTAGCATATTTGGAGGTGTGGTCAGTTGGATGAGTAAAAGATAGTTTGTAGTGGCTCTTTCAACTACAGAGGCAGAATACATAGCAGCCACTCATGCAAGCAAGGAAGCAATTTGGTTGTAAATATTGTGCTCACGTATGGGGTTGGTGCAGCAAGCTATAAGGATAGAATGTGATAGCCAAAGTCCAATTTTCTTGGCTAAGAACCTTTCTTATCATTCAAAGACAAAGCGCATTGATGTTAAATATCACTTTGTAAGAGATATGGTTGAGGCTAAAAGAGTGTTGCTAGTTAAGGTGAACACTTTGAATAGTGTTGCAGATGCATTGACGAAGTTCTCTTGGTGTAGAGAAACAATGGGTGTTGTAGAGTTGGGCTAATGACTAAGCCCTCCTATGGCCCTCTGCAAAAAGAAAACAACAAGTGGGAGAATGTTGGGTATGTGTTATATTCTTTCCATGACTAGTCACACATGGGGGGGGGGGGTCACAGAGGATTTGATAGATGCCCTTGTACGTTTCTCCAAGCGCAATGCCCCGGGAAAAAAAATTTGGACCCTATTTTTTAGTGGGCGGACCCGCCCATGGTTTTGTGCATGGGTTTGCACATGGTTTTGGGGCATGATGGTTTTTAGCCCCTGGTATTTTGTAGATCCGGTCAAGGGAACTATGGTTATGTTCTAATCTAGGGTTAATGGATTGGGATTTATGTATGCTTTGGCATGTATATATATGTGTTGTAACACTAAAAGGAATATAACGAAAAATCAAGCTGGTCGTCCCAATTTGGGATCAAGGGGAAAATATCTGTGTTTATCTGTTTTATGTTTTATGCTCTCGCTATTGTTTAATTTATGTTTTAATATTTGTTTCTAGATAATTTATGTACAGAGTTAAAACCTACACTAAGCTCCTAGAAATGGGAAAATCTAGGAACATGTTCCCCAACCACCAGAAACAATGTTCCTATGCTACTATGGAATTAAGATAAATAAAATGAGTGAATACCTAAATGTTTAGTTTCTACCCATAGGTGCAACCAAAGCTTTGTAAAGAAATTTATAAATAGTTCCCCAAATGTATTATGAAATTTGTAAGAGTTGGTCATTTGTATCATCTTGTATGTACTTGTCGATATATCCTCTAACATCTTGCAATTTTTTGTCTACATCTTCAACACCTATGTGCAAATTCATGTGCCTTTGTCTGGGTACTCCTAGGTATTCCTCTATAACTCAATGGCCATCTAGAAAACTACCCACTACATGACCCATTGCTACTTTTCCCTTTTACAATTCACTCAACTCATATGAATGCCTAGTCTTTGAATAAACCCAAATCGTACTCCATTTTATTGTTCCTTTATAGAATCAGTCACATATATTGATATCCCATGTGCTAGAGTGGAGATGCCTCTATTTTCCTACATCATTTTCCATTGCACATAAATATACGTTGATGTTTTCTTTAAACATATTTAGAGGCCTACCAGGTTTATAGGACACTTTCTCCTTGAATCAAAATAAAAAATCTAAATTAATTTGTATAAAATCAAAGATGTTATCAGGGATGTTGAACAACACAGACTTCAGTTACAAAATTTCCTAGTTCATTTTGGGTTTTATGGGATATTTAATTCTAATGGTTTTGTAGTTTGGACTGCAAAGAAAGTGTTTTTATTCTTCTATTGCTTGTTTCGTACAAATTATATAGGATCATTCTTCTCTGGTTTGGGTTTCATCCACCATTCAGATAAGCACAAATTAGATCCAATAAGTCATCCCAGTTAGCCACATCCTAGGTAACATAAGATGAAATTTCTTTCTGAAGTATCTCTAGTTAGTCACCTGCAATTATCTGCAATACCAACAAATCCCAAGTTGGATCTACTCTAGCTTAATTGGTAACTTACCAAATTTATCTGAAATTTGAATCCCAAAATGTTTCACTGAATTTATCATTGTGCTTGGAACTAAAAATGTGATTGATCATTTACAGGTTAAAATTTTGATTGCTGCTATTGAAGGGCACCTAACACTGTAATTGTTGCCTTCTATTTCTCTGTTATTTCTCACCCTATTCCTTGATGGTTCATTGATTTTTCACATGGATGTTTAATGATCAATTGCTTCCAAGGATATAACTTGTTCATTGATACCTTTACTTTGAATATTTCATTCACTTGAAGCATATTTTTCTTTTCTTTTCTTTTGAAGTATCAATCTAGTTTTCCTTAGGAAATTTGATCTAAAAAAATTGAGTTTTTCTTAATCATAATCATTTATTCTCGAATTATCTTGGGCTTTCAAGGGTAGTGATTTGTTTTTTGTTGTAGATTTTATTTTATTACAGATTTAGAGATTTTGGGATAGAAAAAAAAAACCTAAGGACACCCCCGTGAGACTATGAAGAACCAATCCAAATGGAAAGGAAAATTGACAGTCATAGTGGGTCAATTTGTCTATAATTCTCATGTGGATCTGTTGGTGTAGATCTGTGTGATAAAAATTCCCAAGTCAAATTATGGATGGCCATTTCCAAAGTCAAGACTATAATAAGTCAATCACAACTCATAAATACCATAATGGGTAAACATGTAATGGAATCTTATGTATTCAAATATTGTTAGATTCAAATGCATTTTACATTAAAAACATCCACGTGAGCCTCAACGTATGACGAATATGTTGTATCCTTAATTAGTTTAAAAATTATTGAGTCATGATGGTTGGAAGTTATTCTTGTTACCTTATTCCACATTGGTGATTATCAACTCCTTGTATTCAAGTGTGAACACCTTGAGGCTTCTCTTTATTTTCCTAGGGGGTGCATGAATAAGACTAGAGAGAGATATGTTTCAATGACATTTTTTTATCTTATCCTTTATCTGTTTGAGTTAATAGAGATGGAATTTTGTCCTAACTTCCCTTAGATTTTCTTATAGAAGCTCCATCTTAGTCTTCTCTTGGACTTTCTCTTTACCTTTCCTTATCTTGGTTGACTCCACTTTTTCTGAAGGTAATTCCGATATCTTCTCCAATGTAGGTTCTCCTTTTCTGGTTTCTCAGGTATCATTTCAGACATATTTCCCTTGGACTATTGTGACCTAGTGAATAGATTTCTAGGTTTAAATATAGACCCTGAGACTTCTTGTGAAAAGTCAAATTTCTTAGCCCTTTTGTTTTTCTTTTTGGTCTCTCCCTCCTTGATTTCGACATTCTTTACAATAGGACTCTCTTCAATTTCAATTGCCTCTAGGATTTCTGCTAACTTGCCTCTTCCCTATTTTTGACTTATAGTGAACCTCATGTGGGTCCTTGTATATGCTTTTATTTGACTGTTGGTAGAAGTCTTCTTAGCACTGCAATCTTCTACACTTGTTCAACTTCTAGCTCCATAGGCTCTACCATTGGCTACATCTCTGCCTCATCGTCAACCACAGGTTCTACTTAATATTTCTTGTCCTTCCCTAGTTTATTGGACTTAGATCTTGGTGTTTTCCTAGGAGTAAGGACATCAACCTCATAGCCACTAAAAAACAAGAATGTAGACCAATGTATTTTCAGTTTGTTTAATTCTTCAAGTACCAGCATGTTGATAATAGCACGATGAAAGATGGAGATATCACTGGTTTCAGGTTTGGCCTGAACCTTGTCTGCCATTTTGCTCAAACTCCTAAAAAAATAAAAATTCAAATCCAAGGGTTGCTTACCTATGAAGTGTAGCAGCAATTTCAAGTGGTATTGATAAATCATATGGAATCTACCCTCACGGGTGAAATATTTCTGAATTTCCATTAAGAACTTGGAAAAATTATCCTTAAGGCATGTTCTAGAGATACCTGAAATCAAACCGACGCTTTCATGCTCCTCTTTCAAAAATTAATCACAATTTTATAATTTGATTTTATTTACCTTAAACAATGACTCCCCTAATCCTGAGATCTCAGTAGCTTGTGAAATTGTGTCAGGAGACAAAAAAAAATTCAAAATGCCCACTTTCGACCCTGTTCCTATAAAATTGACAGAAAAATCCTTTGAAACTTGTCCATGGTATCCCTGCAATTTTTGACAAAATCGAAGGCAACCCACACTAGAAAATTCTTGTGAGAAGGTGGGGTCTTCTTCGAATAGCCTCATGTCCATGGGATCGTACCTAACAACAACTCCACCTTTATATTGCTTCTTTTGTGATGCCATTGCTTCAAAATGTGATGATCAACTCCTCCCTTGACACTTGCAAAACTTTTTGAGATAGTACACATAGCTTTTTACACTAGTAGGACCTAGCTCGAGACAATTACTAGACAAACCCTAGACCTCTAGACCAATACTAAGATAGTCAAACAACTTAAAAGGATGAGGATAAAGAATATTTGAAACAGGAAATAAAAATGAAGAGGTGGAAAGGAAATGTGATGACCAAGCAGATATATGTGCTTACAAATGATGGAAAATAACAATATGGAGAAATGATGAGCCAATATGCTCTGAAAAACCTTTGATTCAACTTTTAATGATAGTCCACAACCTTTTCACCACCATTAGAAAAAAATTTAAATTTGTAGCGAATCCTGTGTTCGGGAGGGTGGATTTGCTACGGAAGTGCCTAGAACTTCCGTAGCAAAACCTGACTTGTTTAAATTGAATTTGCTACAAAAGTATATAAAATTACTAAATTAACCATAATGTTCAAATCAACTTATTCACCCCCAAATTTTGGATTTTTCTTTGACAATGACACCTATTACATCAATTATGACCTTTCAAACTCACCAAAAGACCCTCATACATGCAATTTTTTTTTTAAATCTCAAATTTTAAAAATCCTCTCCAACCCTAAGTGACTTACTCAAATTCACTCAAGATAAATTTAATGGTTATCATGGATAGCATGTACTATATCTCCTTGACATACAAGGGCTCAATAATAGTACATGGCCTAATATCTCATGGCACTAACTAAGGTGGGTCAATCGTTCCTCCAGTTGTACAACTTGACTACCTAGGTATTAGTGAGTGGTCTCGTCAAGTGTTGTTCTACATCTTTTGGACCAATAGGACAGTTGGTTAGCCTATTGAAAGAGGGCTTCAAGTATACCTAGGGGAATTCCTATATTCCTAAAGGTGCATAGAGATGAGATTTTTTTACAAGTATTGTCTTATGTCGTAGTACTACAAGCGATACTAGCAAGGGTTACAAGTGTTTCACACAATGTGATTCCACCTTATTTCCTACGTCTATTTTTCTTCTACTGTATTATTACCCAGTTACGAATATATCACCATGTTATCAAAGGGCATTAGAACAAAATCCTAAAATAAAGTTTAAATATATATGAGCTTGCTAACCAAAGGAAAATTCCCCTAAAATAGAAAGAAAATAACTTGTGCAAGGTATGTTTTGAGCTTAAAATTTTAAAATGTTCACAACTTCTGCTATACTTCTTTGATTGGCTATTATTACCCCAATAATGAAATGCTACAAGATCATTAGATATATTGTCACTGGATTGGCAAACATTCTTGTAATCTATCAAAACATATCCAATCAGTTGAATTTGTCACCTTCCAAGAAAAAGTCTAAAAGATGTTGAGTTTACATAAATGATATCTCCAATTATTGTAGTTCATTTTGGACAATTATTTTCTTCTAGGATAGGGTATTTTTCAAGAGGTTTTTAATTTTGAAATTGCATTCTCCAAGTTCTGCATAGAAAATTTCAAACTACTTGAACACTGATATACTCTCTTTTCCAAAACAAACCAACAAAGATATATTTTTTTTCTTTTTTTATTTTGTGCCCAAAAATTTCATACTACATGCCCAAGAAAGAACTTTGACAAAAATTTTCTTTTAATCAACTCCAAAAATTTAGAAAATCATTAAATGTAGTGAAAAATATAGGACTACAAGAGAAAGAGAGATAAACAATAACAAATATCTCTTTGATTATAAGATATATATAGCTATGTTCATTTTCCTCTTCAAGGGTGTACCTTGCAAGAACTATGCTCCAAATAAAATCAAGGTCATTGAAAATACATTGCATAACCTTCCACACAATAGCTAACTATCCATAGAGAGCCTAAACTACCCAAGGTCGTACTTATGATGAGAGCATACTAACTAATTTGAACCCTCTTAACAAATCGGGCCCTTTTTGTAATGGGTGACTATTAGCTAGCTATTTAATGGGCCTTCTTGGATGAATTTTGCCTCATACATTAATAAGTTATATAAATAAGGGGTTTAGGCTATGACCTTCACATGCCCTCTCCATTGGAAATAATTTTTTTCCTTAAGGTTCAAAGTGAGGAAATAGTTGTATATTCCCATGTGGATCTTCTAGTTGGATATCTTTCGACGAGATCAATACTTCTGTAATTATATGTCTGCACAATTGATGTTTTGTGGTATCCAATAGTGCTTGTAATGTTGGAAGATTTTTTTATTTATTTCAAAGGGTTCATAGGCTTGCATTCGTTTGATGATTTGCATGCACAAATAAAGTGAATTTCGGTACAAGGACTTTCTATATTGGTAGCCATTGCAAGGCCATTTCGTTTGATAGGTGGTACATTTTGTGGGTCCTCTTAGTTGGTGAGATATTAGTTTTATAATATTGATGCCCCAAATATGGGTTTAGGACCAACACCTCATCTCCATGATCACATCAATTCAAAGATTGTTGTTGGAACTATTTTGCAAAAACAAGATGCTATGATGTACCTTACATGGACACTCTTTTATCGATGCTTGGTATGGATCTAATATGAAGCAACCATTATTAATTTTTTATTTTTGTGTGATGGTAATATAGAGGGATGCTCAAGTTATATTTTTTTAGTAGTTGTGCTATTGTAATTTTTAGTTTGTTAGAAATCTTGGTTCAAACCTTTACATAAGCTTAAAATATATTGTCTTATAGGGGAGTTCTTGTTAGTACTTCGAACAAAATTAATTATGATCTCATGCATTCTGAATTTCTCCATGAAATCAAGGACCCTGATTTCTAATCATACAATCTCTATTAAAATTACCATATGTTGGTAAACAAAAGTGCCATACGTGCTAGATGTTTGAGTGTTATTACCTGAAATTTCTTTGGGTACTATTTTGTATAAAAATAGTTTTCTTGTTTCTCTTATCAAACTGAGGAGGCATGTTGGAATCTACAAAAAGGAAATATTCGTGTCAACATAGTCATTATCCATATCCAGTTGAAATGGACAAAGTTTTATATAAGGAGCCCATTCATAGAAATTCCCATATATTTTGGCATCACAGATTCCTGAGTAATATTTAGAAACTAGAAATATTTTTTCCTTAAGGATAGACCTAATAAACAGATTTTTATTGGTAAACCTGAGTGATAGCTGGGATGTGTTTGAGGAACTACAACATTGAATCCCAGACAATCATATCAATATGTGATAATATGTAATATGCTTCTACTATGTAATATCCCTATTATATATTTTACTTAATTTCTAAGAGTTAAATTCAACAATTCCACTATTAAATTTTACCAGAAGATTCAATACTAAATTGCAACACCATTATAGAGAAAAAACGTTGCAAACCCTGGTTATTTTATTAATAAATTGCAAAGAAATTACATCAATTTGATCTGGAAGGAAACCTGATAGGGATATTCACAAAACCCTTGGTTTTGACTCCTTTAGCTCTGCAACTCGTACTCCATAGTGAATTTTGGATTCAGCCCTCCTGAAGTATACAATTGGCCACCTTGAACCCTAGCAATTCAGCCCTCTAGAAGATTAGTATTCTACTACAAGCTCGTGGGAGCTATATGAGACTTAGAGAATATCAGAAATATGAAGAAGGTTGAAAATTTTTATTTCGTTAAGCCCTAATTTTTGTGATTTTTTTTTTGGAAAAAAGTGTTATGAAACCAACTCCAAAAATATAAGAAAAGAGAGATCAACGCCTCAGAAATCAACCACTTCGAGGGGGAAACCTCTAATACATTACATAAATGAACAATTCTTGGATGATACAAATGACCAAAACCTCCTTCTATATATAGGAGCCCATGGGGCCACAATATAATCCTAGCTAACCTAACAATAATAATGTAAGGGCACAATAATAACAATATTAGGCTTATAGGGGTTCAACAATAACAATAAGGGGGATACACTAATAACAATAAGGGATTAAACTAGTAATATAGGGACCTAACATGCCCCTCTCCTTCAAAAAAGTGTTGTCCTCAATGCTTGAGTAGCTCTGGGTGCTTCTGTATAAAATTCTCATCCACCCATGTAGAATCTTCAGTGGGTAGGTTCTTCCACTTGATGAGATACTCTGAAATTGATCGATTTCGTAGTTGTCGAGTTCTTGTTTCTGTGATTGCTTTAGGTTCCAATATGATTTTTCCTTCCTCATCAAGTTCTGGAAATATTGTTTGAACTAGAATATTTTCACCTATAGCCTTCTTTAAGCATGAAACATAGAAAACGAGATGCACTCACGAAGAAGCAGGAAGCTCCAATTCGTATGCCATAGTACCAATCATTTGCAACACCTTGTAAGGACCATAGTACTTTGGGGATAATTTATTATCCTTCTTAGCTTTCTTGAGGGACATTTTTTTGTATTGTTGTAGCCGTAAAAATACCCAGTAGCCTACATCAAAAATTATCTCTGTGCGATGTTGATCTGCTTGTTGTTTCCTTCAATTTTGTGCCAAATTTAGGTTATCCTTTAAGAGTTGGAGAACTTCTTGTTGATGCTCCATGTGATCTTCCACTCCTTGAACCTTAGAATTTTATCTTAAAGATGATGTAATGGAGAGTGGACGATATCCATAAAGTGCCATAAATGGTGTCATTTTTTATTTAGTATGGAAGGAAGTGTTATACCACCATTCAGCAAGAGGTAACCACTTGACCCATTGTGTTTGCTTATTAGATACAAAACAAAAAATATATCCTTCCAAAAATGTATTCACTATCTCAGTTTGACCATTGGATTGAGGATGATAATATGAGCTATGAGCTAATTGAGTACCCAGAAAAAGAAAATAACTCCATCTAAAAATTTCCAGTAAAAATGGGATCTATGTTGCTCTTAATAATCTTTTGGTTTCCATGTAGCTTTTTAATTGTGTCCATAAATGTAGTAGCAACTGTACTTTATTTAAATGAATTAGATAATTCACAAAAGTGTGCATACTTGGTAAGTCTATCAACTACCACCAAGATGACACTCTTTCATTTGGACTTAGGTAAAGCTGTGATAAAATCCATTGAAACCTCCTCTCAGCGTTGACTTGGAATGGATAAAGGTTGTAGAATACTCGGGTTCTTAATTTTCTCAAATTTATTTTGCTAGCATACCAAAAATTCTGCCACAAAATTTTGAATATCAGATTGAAGGCCATCCCAAAAAAATTCTTTCTTCACCGTGTGGTAAGTTCTTAAAAATCCTAAGTGTCTTCCTAAAGGAGAAGTGAGAAATTCCAAAAGAATATTTTGTTTTCGCTGGGAATCTTACAAAGATATAAGTGATATTTGTACCATAAGGAATCATTTTTCCAACTAAATGTATCAGATGTACTAGGATCTTGCTGCAACTTTTGAATGAGTTTCCACACTTCCTCTTCCTTCTTCCATTTATCCCTTGCTTCGGTTATCCAATCTAGTTAAATAATAGAAATGGCACAAAGAAATGCTTCCACCTCTTCATTCTTTCTTGAGAGTGCATCTTCAACAACATTTAGCTTCCCTGTCTTGTAGATTATTTTAGTCACAACCCAACATCTTTGTGACCCATTTTTTATGCTCTTATGAAGATAGTATTTGTTCCAGAAAGTGTTTAAGACTATCATGATCATTTTTTACCTTGAAGTGTCTTCCCATTAGGTAAGCTCACCATTTCTTTAGTGCATGTAGTATTTATAACATTTCCTTCTCATAAATAGATTTCTGTAAATACTTTCCTTTGATTGGACGACTTTCGAAAGCAATGGGTCTTCCCCCTTGCATTAAAATAGCACCAATTCCATTTTCTGAGGCATCAGATTCCACAATAAAAAAAAATTTGAAGTCTAGCGTAGCTAAGACCAATGCTAGGAACATTGCCTCTTTAAGATGTTCAAAGGTCTTAGTTGCTTCAAGAGTCCATGAAAATGCATCATTTTTCAATAATTTTGTTACAGGTCCTGCTATTCTCCCATAATTCTTAACAAACTTGTGATAATACCTTGTTAACCTAAGAAATTCTCACAAATGCTTTATGGTTGTGGGGACTTTCCATTCCTTAATGGATTCAATTTTCTTAAGGTCTACCTTAACACCCTCGTGAGATACAATATGACCCGGATATTCCACCTCTTGTACTCCAAAGAAACATTTGGATGTTTTTTAATATAATAGTTTCTCCTGCAATAGTTTGAGCACCCTGTCGACATGTTGAACATGATCCTTCCAAGACCTTCTATAGATTAGTATATCATCAAAAAATACTAGCATAAATTTTCTCAGGAAGGGTTTGAAAATGGAATTCATCAACCCTTGAAATGTAGAAGGTGCATTGGTAATGCCAAAAGGCATGACCAAAAATTCATAATGACCCTCATGAGTTCGAAATGTTGTTTTCGGAATATCTTCAGTCTTCATTCTAATTTTATGATATCTTGAATGAATATCCAACTTGGTAAAATAAATTGTTCCATGTAATTTATCCAATAATTCATCAATCATAGGAATGGGGAATTTATCTTTAATGGTGAGCTTATTAAGCTCCCTATAATCTGGACACATGTGCCATGATCCATCCTTCTTGTGCACCAATACTACTAGAGCAGAGAAAGAACTTTTACTAGGTTGAATTATACCAGCCTCTAACATTTCTACAATCATACGTTCAATTTCACTCTTTTGGACATAAGGATATCTAAAAGGCCTGATGTTTGGAGGAACACTTCCTAGAATCAAATGAATAGCATGATCATGATCATGAATAGGTGGGAGTCCTTTGGTAGTTTCAAACACCTTGGAATGATTGTCCAAGGGTTTTTGGAGATCTGCAGAAATAGATGATTCTGATGTTGGAACTTTTAGTGAGCATAATTGTGGAATTACGCCTCGTTGTTCTTGCTTCAGAAGCTTTGTCATGACATTAGATCTTATTATCTTTCCCGGCTTCCCTGCGATACCCCGTAGTTCAACTTCCTTTCCTTCTGAAAACAATTTCAAGAAAATTTCTTCAAAATTAAAAGCTACCATCCCCAAATATTGTAACCATTGTACTCCTAGTACAACATCAGCACATCCCATTGGAATGGAAAGCATTGGACTATTCAATACATATTCCCCCATGGTTAGCTTGATATTATGGCATTCTCCAGAGAAATTTATAGTTCCTCCTTTTGAAACCATCACTTTAAATTCTGGTTCTAGTTATAAGAAACAATTCAATTCCTTGGCTACCTTGTAATGAATAAGATTATGGGTACTACCCAAATCAATCAACACTATTACCTTTTTCTTCTTGATATGTCCTTATATCTTGAGAGTTTGAAGAGTGGTAATTCCTGCCAATGCATTACACGACATGGTCAGACTCATTTCTTCCTCTTCTAGGGTTGGTTCCTGGTGTATACCTATTATTTTGAAGATTCTTGTTCATTTTCTTCTTCCTCTTCACAATCTATGTAAAATAATTTCTTCTCGGCACACTTATGAACTTTAGTTTATTTTCTATCACAACTATAGCAAATCCCTTTTGCTCTTTTTTCTTCCAATGGTTGTGGTGTCAACCTTGTAGGTTGTGGAATTATAGGAGTAGCAACACTTCCCTCTTTATATATGTGAGTGGTAGGCTTCCTTGTCGCCATAATTTTACATTCAATTTTTCTTGCCAACCTGAATGCCTTTTCCAATGAATCAGGTTCCCAAACGCGAACTTCCTGTTGGATGTTATCCTTAAAAGTCCCTATGAAAACATCAATCATGTGTTCCTCTGGAATATCAGTTACCCTTTTATTCATTTTTTTGAAGTCCTCAATGTGCTCCACCAATTAACCCTTTTGTTTGAGATTTAACAATTTGCTAAAGAAGGTGCTTCTTTTTGTATCCTCATAATAAGCTATCATTTCCTCCGTAAAAATTGACCAAGTGATATTTTTTTTACAGGAGCAAAGCCATGGATACATACAAATGTATTTTGTTCTAAATTTAATGTTGCAATGCGTACCTTTTGTGTGTTTTGCACATTATTAAGAAAAAAATATTAATCCATCTATAGTATCCATGTTACAGGATCATTGCCATCAAACTTCCTCATATCCATATTTTGAATATGGTGGTTCTTCCATCCAACATTAGAGTTTATGAAATCATGATTAAAATTTAGTTTTTTCTCATCATGAGTATCCTCTACTATCTTTTCACCATTAGGAAACATTTCTCGTATCAACATTTCCAAACCTTCGATGTCTAATTTTAGATCATTCTTCATGTTTTCCATTTTTTCTTCAATCTTAGCTTCCATGTCATCCATCTTAGCTTCCATTCCAACTTCCATGCCATCCATCTTAGCTTCCAAACCATTCATCTTAGCTTCCATGCCTTTCTTCAAACCATCCATCTTAGTTTCCACCCCTTTCTTCAAAACTTCCATTTCATTTTTTGTTTCTCTTTGCGATAGCGAAATTTGGTGCACTTGATCTTGCATTTCTTCATCTTCATGAGTCATAGTAGAGCCTTCTGAAAGCTTGATGGGTGTTTAATTATTTTTAGGGTGAATTTTAGAACCCAATACTGGTATATATTCTTCAATATGCCCTTGGAATAAATTTAAACTATTTTTTTCAAATGAGACTTACATAATTAAAAAAAAATACACACTTTCTTCTTGATTTTTAAGAGCTCGATATTCAAACTAAATTATCTCTGTGCTTTTGGATCTTCAATATCTGAAATTGGGCCTTATATTATCCCTCTAAATATTTTTTCAAATTCCATAGGTCTAACCTGATTTGGATTCTTCAAGGAAAAGTTATGCAAAATCTCTTACAATGACATAATTATGGACTCATTCAGTAGAGTGACTTTGTATGACATGCCACATGTCAATTTTTCCTCCTTTGACTCTAAAATTTCCACATTTTACAGAATTCCAATCCGATGGTCAGAGAGAGAGTTATGACGATTTTCGCATGGCCACCTCTTTGAGATGAAATTCAGGAGCCTGAAAAATCCCTAACTTCCATAGACCCTATCTCCAAAAATATTGTGAATCAAACTCTGAATTTTATCCAAGACGTTCCTCAGAATTGCGGCTTCTCTTTGTGAAAATTTTAGCTTCTTAACCCTCATAGAAAAACTGTTATTGCGAAAATTCCATGATGACTTTTTTAGGTTAAATTCAGGAGCCTGCAAAAAGCCCTAACTTGCATAGATCATATCTCCGAAAATATTGTGAACCAAGAAATGAAAATTTTCCATGATGTTCCTTAGGATTTCACCTTTTATTTTTAAAACTTTCAGCTTCTGAACCTTCTTATAAAACAATTTATTGCGAAAATTCCACGATGACCGGTTTGGAGAAGTGAAACCCTAGAATCCAAAGCTCTAATACCAAATGTTATCAAATCAGCTCCAAAAATAGAAGAAAAGAGAGATAAACGCCTTAGAAATCAACCACTTCGAGGGGGCTACATCCAATTCATTACATAAATGAAAATTTCTTGGATGATACAAATGACCAAAACCTCCTTCTATATATGGGAGCCCATGGAGCCACAATATAATCCTAGCCGACCTAACAACAATAATTTAAGGGAATAATAATAAAAATAAGGGGGATACACTAATAACAATAAGGGACTAAACTAGTAATATAGGGACCTAAGAAAAAGAATGATCTGAGGCACATATTCGGCCTGGTTTGAGGCCCTTACTGAGGCATAATTTCAACGTCTGTTGAAACCCTTTTTGAGGCAAATTCCTAGAATTTTCTGAGGCAGATTTGTAGATGTTCTTAAGATGATTTTCATTCTTTATGAGGCCTTCTACAACATTTATTTCTGAGGAGATTCTTGGCCTGTCTGAGGCCTTCTGCGACTGTTTTTTTCAGGAGATTCTTGACCTTTCTTGAGGCCCTATTTTGATATATCATGAGGCTCTCATTCGACCCTTTTTGAGGTATGACAAAAAGGTGTTACGAGGTTTCTCCATGGCCTAATTCATACTTTTCTTAAGGAAAAATTATGAGATAAATTCGGCCATGGTTAGTGCACAATTGATGCATTATTTTCAACTAAATTGAGAATGATATGAAGTTTTGTTTGTGTTGAATATGAGGCATAAATTAAATTACCATAGAATAAAAACCCAAAAAAATTCAAATACGAGACTTACTCGCGAATAGATATCCAATTTTTCGCTATCGAGGGTGCTCATGGTGGCAGACTCACTCGCTGAAGTGGCTCAAACATGATAAGGCTTGTGCTTCAGTGTACTAGTTTGCGCGGGCCAGGGGTTTGCATAATGTCGAGGGAGACAGGATTTTGGAGTTTTTTATAAGCATAAAACTCTCAGAAAAGAGTGTAAGAGAATCTAAACTCTTGGACGAGAGTTAAAACAACTCTAGGTCGAGAGTTTTAAAACTCTCATATGAGAGTTTACTTGAGATTTTAGATAGGCAGAATGATTTATAAAAACTCTCGGATGAGAAAGTAAGAAAAAATTAAACTCTCGGATGAGAGTTTTATAAATCATAAACCCGAGACTTAATGTCAATAAAACTCTTGGATGATAAAATACTTAATTCTTGTCCGAGAGTAGTTTAACTCCGATAAAGCCCAATATAACTCTCAGGAAAAACATTAAAAATATCTTAGAAGAGAGTTCAAAAAAATCTCGGTCGATAAACTGAGTTGAATATTTTCTCGAACGAGAAATTAAAAATTTCACCCAAATTTTGGCCATCTGCCAAAAAGTGTTTGCCAACTTCGGGTTTTCACTCGCTACTTCATTTCTTCCGCGATGTGAGAAATTCTTGAAGTAACGTGCCTCATCACAACCCCAACATTGCAATGGTTTTTTCTGAGTTTGACCAAAGTCTGGTCTACTAGATGCCTAATTTTGCCTTTTCTTCTGCTGTCCATTTGGACCTTTGTGGATTTTTCCCAAATTTCTTGTTTGCTAAATTCTTCACCGCATTTTTATAATTTCCTGCTCTACTATTTTTAAAGTTTGAATAATTTTTTTGCACTTTCTTGGTTGACCAGTTTCTGCCAAGTTCACCCTTTCCCCTAGACGGCTGATAGCACATCTGTGCCTTCTCGATTTCTTCATCCATCATCTTTGGATTTACAAATTCTATTCATTCCTTCATGCGAGCATGCATACTACTCAAGAATTGTTGCACCTTCGCTTTCTCATATCTTAGGTAGGGTGAATATATTAATAAGGAAGTAAAATTAGTAATGAATTCATCCATAGATAATTGACCCAACTTTAAATCATGAAATTCTCAGGATTTTTCACATAGAATCCTTCGGTTAGATATTTTTCCTTCAAATATTATTGAAATTCATCCCAGTTCACATTCTCATCCTCGATCCCACGCACATTTTTCAATTCTTCCCACCATAATGTAGCCTTATCCCATAATTGATAAATATCCATATGGGATTTTAGTTTAAAGTTATACCCATAGACCTGGAAATACTTGTTCATATTTATTATCTAGGATTTTTCCATTTCTTCAGCTTCCTCATCAAAAGTGGGAGGCTTAATTTTCCGAAATTCGCCTTGTAATTCCACTTTTTTTTTCTTCAATTCATGTTGATCTGACACATTACTGGATTCGGCTTCATTATAAGTTCTACCTTTATTGCTTCGTTGAGTATTACTTACTACTAGGTGATCATGAGCTTGTTGTTGTTGTTATCCTTCCACCTAAGTGTCCCTATTGGGGCTAGGTTATGCAGTGGGAGGATTCTTATTATCTGAGAGACTCTTAAGTATTCTTTCTTGCTCCCTCATTAGTCTTTCATTATCACCTCAGACATGTATCGTATTTTCTTGGAGTTGTTAAGCTATTTCCAAAAATCTATTGGTTTGTCTTTGTTGCTCTTCCAGCAATCTGCTGGTTTGTTGGTGTTGGTCCAAAGTTAGCTGAACTCACATTTCAGGATTAATCTCAGGATTATTTTGGGGTGGAACTTCCCCCATAATCCTTGGTGTCTGATGACTGGATCCCCTCCTCATTAGAGACCTTTAAATAAGTTTTTTCATCACTGATATCTCTGTACAATTAAGAAAAGGTTAAGAAACACCAGAGTTGCCTTTGGTGGTCCAACTGGCCCAGCATTTAGCCTTGCTCTGATACCAATTGTCACACACACACAGCCATATAAAAAAAAAATTACCATACCATTTCTAATTACATAATTCAATGTTTATGGAATTCAAATAAATGAGAAGGTTACAATACTGACACCGCTTATACAGACTTAACCTTTGTATGCATGGTAATCCACTAATTTAAAAATATTCAGCTTATCATATCCGAAGTACATTAAAGTTAGCATCCATAATTCATTGATTTGTATCATGTAAATTTCACTGTACCTCGGGAAGTTAGCATTCTACCTAACCCCATAGGGGCCGACAAGCTTTCGGTGCTTCATATCCTAGGGTCATGTTTTTGGATGCTTAAGGTTTCTCATTATTTATTTATGATAAAAGGGACTCAGAGCCTCATTATAAAATATTTCAACAGACATGTAGCCATCACATCTCTTCTCAGAGCTAAGCTACCATCATCTAAGCTAGTTTGTTTCCTTTCTACATGTAAACAATTTTTAGCAATTTCTATTTGTTAATTGAAGTTTTGTTTCACTTTGTTTTGTTTTTTTATTTAAATATGCATTTAATTTATTAACATAATAAATTTTGATCAATATTAGATTACTAATACAGAGAGAAATATTCTTACTCTTACAAAACTGAAATTAATCACAAGTGAATTATTAGTTGGGAGGACAACTCTACTACTGTAGAAAGGCATAACCGAAAGGGAATTGTATAGAAAAAATGTGAGGGATGAGTAAAAGTATTTTTTGAAACCCTCATTTTCATCCCCTAATGGGAACAATGGGGAAGCTTGAGTGCATTCTAGGTAATCAAGCGAATTAATTTCTAGCAGTAAGCCTAACTCATCTGAGAATTGGAATAACGTGATCAGAGATTTGAAGAGGTTGATTAGTGTGTTCACGTTGATGACTTATAACTAATCGTGATAAATGGATGGAAATGCATCAGAGGGTTCAAATAATATTAAAGGGATAATAATCCAATGATATGTGTTCTATAGCGATAAGAGCATGTGAGCACGTTGGGGTCATAGATTGCAAAGGTAATGTGTTATGAATTTTATGGATGTTTCTGATGGGAAAAATATCATAAGGGGAAAGGTTGAGTTTTTAGCAAAGACCAAGAACAATATCTAATAAGCCTTTACCATTGGTGTTGGGAATGACTGACCAATAAGGTCGATAGAATGGTCATCAAATATTTTCCATCAAGAAATTTTCTATAAGACACCGACTTTGGGAAGACAAAAGGGATGAAGGTTAAAAGATATTGTAACAATTTACTTCCAATTTCCAATATTCAATACATGTCATAGCTATAATATGAAGAATTTTTCATATAAACATTTTAAGACCTTGGATCAAATGAGAGTAATTATTCAAGGGACATTAAGGGAGTGCAGTTTAAATTTTAGAAAAAAATTGGAGGGTCACATCATCATTGTTTAGCCTTTGCATATTTTGAGAGAAAAATTTGTTGGGTACAAAATAATGTTTTAGCATTTTTGTAAGGGAATGATTCAATATTATGCATGGAATTATTTTAATGAGAAATGGTAGAAATAACATTTTGGTAGTTTTTTGTGTACAAAAATATAAAACCAAAAAAGGTTATATTATGTATTATATATTAAGTGTTGGAGTCGAGGAGTGGTCAGGATGGACCCAGAAATAGAAGTAGCCTTGAAAATAACTCAAAAATAAAAATTCATCAAATAGAAGTGAAACCAGGAGAAAATTGTAGTACTCATTTCCCTAATTCCAACAGTGTGAACACCACTCAAATCCGAGTTCGTATGCTCAAGTTATTGTTGTTCAAAGTTTTGGTCAAAATTAGCCAAATGGTAGTCACTAATGAGGAAATAATTTGGCAAAGGGATGGCACATGAAATCCGGTGGTAGGAACATGATAATTTTTCATCTACTTATTTTTCCTAATATTCCTTAAAAACCAATAGGAAAATTTAAGCTATTATGTGAAAAAACAAAATATTTCTGGGGTGGCGAGTTGCGAACCCTGCCACCACAAATGACCCAATGGTATTATATATGTAGTATATTTCAATTGGGTAGGCGGGCCACCCCTAGCAGACCCTCCAAACCCCGTTGGAGTTATGGTTATGGAAACCACTAAATGAACCATATTTTAAAGCAAACATTGTCATATTTAAAAAACAGTTAAAAATTATATGGGAGGCAAGGGGATTCGAAACCAGAATCTCCTCTGGCATAAATTAATCTGCCACCAATGAGCCATGACTCGTTTGTTGGTGGCTCCACCCCAACACTTATATTTAAACTTCACTTCTTCCATTCGAACCAAACCAGCGAAGGGCAGAGAGATGGAACCAGGAGCAACCAGAGGAGCAAAACCATGAGTGAGGGATCTACTAAGAGGCTAAAAATATTTCCTTAGAGGGCCAGAGGTGCCAGTGTCATAATTTGACAAATTTGTGGTCCTTTTTATACAATTTCATGAAACAAATCCAATGGTGATGTCGATTTTTTCATATGGGCTCTGCATTTTTCGTCCATGACCGAGATTGGAGGCATAAGGGTCAATTTTATTTGTAAATTTTATTGTAATTCATTTCTTTGTTGCCAATTAATGAAATAAGGTCTCCCCACATTGAACAGGGCCTAGAGATGTAGTCCACAATGGATGAACTTTGTAAACAAATCATTGTGTCTTTGATCTCATGGTTGCTTTCTGATTCCTGATTATTTTTCATGTGTTAAGTTACTTGGTTAATATGATATTTTACATGTAATTTTGTATGCATCCTTGAAGTTAAAATATCTCTATCAGGTTTGGTATCAGATCATATATTCTTGATGTCAGTTGCATGAGTTAATTCTAACTAGAAATAAGCTCCAAAATGGTGAACGAAAACTCAAATCCTTTTATCCCGAAATGGGGCATGCACCAAAAATGTGGAACATGGAAGATGAGGATGCACGAGAGAAAGAAGAGTCAAATTATCACAATATCTTCTTCACCATGGAAGATAAATTTGAAAATATTTTTACATAATATGAGAATACCATCAGGCATGAGAAGAAAGAGCCCGATGATCATGCATCAGTACACCATGGAGGTGGAGGAGAAGAGCCTCCTCCCTCTCCATCAACCAGTGAAATTTATTCTTCTTCCTCTTCTCATCATTCTAATAGGCACCATAAAACACATCTAAGAAGCCATTTTTTAAGCTACATGTAAATTTTTATTTGCCCACATAAAATGGATAAGGAAATACAAAGAAACTAAATAATTGGATTAAAAATATTAAGGTTTATTGCCAGATTTATCATATCAAGGAGGATGACTCAAATATATAATTAGAATCCCTTCGGCTGAGTGGAAATTCTCTCATTTGGTGGGAGAGAAGGCTGCAAAAAGGTAGAAAAAACCTGGGTAAACACCTTTCTTCTTAGTCCAATTTTGTTTCTACATTAAAAAATTAGTTTTATCCTTTGAGTTATCAACAAAAGGATTTAATGGAATGGTAATATTTGAGACAAGGCAAGGGTCAAAATTTGCAAATATTCATAGAAGAGTTTAGAATAAAATCTTTGAATTTGGGAATTCCACTTGATTCACTCGAAACTGTAACAAAGTATATTGGTGCTTTACATGGTTACACTAAGAATTCATTTTTATTATTTGAGCTTAATACTATTAATGTGGTCAGTGTGAAGGTCATTCACTTGAAATAAGGGGAAATAATGAAAAAAAAAATAATTCAAATAAATCATCTTTCAAACCTAATAATGGCAAGTTCAAAGGAAAAGGCAAGGGAAAGGAAAAGAAGGAAACCATAACCAGGAAGGAGGAAGGAGAAAATCCATCTTGCACACATTGCAAGAAGGAAGGTTGTGATGATGAACAATGTTGGAAATTACATCTAGAGTTGAAACAAAAGAGATTTGGTGGGAAGACCAATCAAAAGATGGTGGCAGTTGTAAAACAGGACCTTAGACTATATTTCGGTGACGAAACACATATCACAACAGTGGTCATACAAGGTAGCCTTTCTCTTCATGCTAATGAAAATTATAAATTACATTCAAGTACAAGTTCTTCAATTGAGTCTCCTTTTAATGAACGAAAGAGGACTGAGTTGTTCCACATTAGAGTTGTAATGAAACAAACTATAGTGGAAACCTTGTTTGATCTGGGCTCACAAGTAAATTTGATTTCAAAACCCTTGGTTAAGAAATTAGGATTAGAAACCAAGCCTCATCTGAAACCTTACCCTCTTGATTGGGTGTGTGATAAATCCAAATTTCATGTAACTAAATAGTGTGAGTCTATACTTTTTATTGTGTCCAAACTAGTAGATGAGGTTGATCTTGATGTTGTACCTTTGGATATCTGTGGCATGGTATTTGGGTTTCCATATTTGTATGAAAGGAAATCAATTTTCCTTCACCATGAAAAAGAGTATCATCTCATTAAATATGAGGTGGAATACATTGTTAGAGCTCATCATGTCAAAATCGGTGGCAGACATGTAGTGAAAGTCAGATGAAGAGGTTGGTGAATTCTAGCAAAGGATGCATGTTCATGGTTGTGAGAGAAAAAGATACAGATACATCTAATGCTTTCCAAGGTTGTGATCCCACTCATAAAAGGGAACTATATGAAATTGTTTCTAACTATTATGGTATTTTTCAAGAACCAAGTGGGTGGCCTCCAAAGTGTGAGATCCATTTGCAATAGGATGATCATTTACCTAACATTTTTATGTACATGTTTTTAGCCATTGAGATGGAGGATATGAAGAGATAGGTACATGAATTTTTGAACCAAGGGGTCATAAGACCAAGTTCTTCTCCATGAAATTCACCTGTTGTGTTGGTGCAAAGAAGGATAACACATGGAGGATGTGTCTAGACTACAAGGCACTCAACAAAATAATGGTGAAGAATCAATACCCTCTTCATCACATTGATTGTTTATTATATCAATTGAAAAATGTTGTATATTTCACAAAAATGGACTTGCATAGTGGTTATCATCGAGTCAAGATTACAGAACAAGATGTGTGGAAGACTACATTCAAAACCAAGAAGGGGTTGTTTGAATGGTTGGTGATGCCATTCAGACTATGAAATGCTCTGACCACATTCATGAGGGTGATGAATGATATTTTTAGGCCTTTTCTTGATGATTTTGTACTTATTTATCTTGATGACATTATTGTTTATAGTAAGACATGGGATGATCATGTGATTCATGTTAAAAAGGTGCTTGATTTTTTGCAAAAATAAAAATTAAATTTCAATATGTCTAAGTGTGAATTTGGTAAGACCTCTTTGGTTTACTTGGGTCACTTTGTTGGTGGTGGAAAATTGAAAAAATATCCTTCTAAAATTTATGTGATTGTAAAGTGACCTAAACCCACTAATGTTACAGAGGTTCGTAGGTTTTTGGGTGCAGTACAATACTGGAGAATGTTCATTGCAAACTTCATTGTCATTTCATCCCATTTACATGCATTTATGAGTGTCAAGTAAACCTTTCAATGGGGAGGAAAGTAACAGAAAGCCTTTGATACACTGAAAGATAAGATCAGAACTGCATAACTTTTGGCCTTACCTGACCTCCAGCAACCTTTTGAGAGAGAGATAGATTTCAACGGAGACACCATGGGAGTAGTATTGATGCAGCAAAGGAAACTTATATGTTACCATTCAGAGACATTATCCCAATATGTTTATTATCCCACATATGACAAGGAGTTTTATCCCTTGTTTCAAAGTGTGAAGAAGTAGAAGCACTATTTGATAGGCATGGAGACCATCATTGATACAGATCACCAGCCCTTGCAGTACCTCTAGTCACAGGCAAAGCTTCAATAAGCGCATCATTTCATATGCATGGTATTCCTCCAGCAGTTTCATTTGGTAATAAAATACAAGAACGACACCGTAACAAAGTGGGAGACATGATTTCTCGCCCTCCTATTTTTGCATCTATATTATTGCAAAATTATTCTTTATCTTTTGAAATTTATGCTAAACACTATGTTAATGATGATTTTTCTCAGGATATCTATGCAAAACTAACACATGGATCGTAGGTGGATAATTATCACTTGAAGGGAAAAAATTTGTACCATCTTGGAAAAACTTTGTATTCCCACCAATGAAATGATACATGCAATTAGAGAGGTACATAACTCTCTTGCGTCGGGTCATTTCGGTGTATGGAATTTTTTTTTCCAATTGTAGAGGTTGTGTTATGAGCCTAACATGAAGAATGTTCTGACCTGATATGGAAATGGATGTGTGTTTTGTTTAGTTAGCAAGCCCATAAATAGAAAATTGGGGCTCTACATGCAACTCCCCATTCTGAGTCGTCCATGGGAAAGTGTGTTAAGGGATTTCATAGGAGGTCTTCCTTTGTCTAGGAGAGCTCATGACTATTTGTATGTCCTTGTGGATCAATTTAGAAAAATGTGTGTATTAATGGCCTATAAAGAACAAGTGACTGGAGAGTAGATTGCTCATATCTTATTCCAATTTGTATGGGCCCACTTTCAAATACCCACATCCATTTTTTCTAATCAAGACTCTCACTTTATTAGAGAGTTTTGGACAAGTTTGTGGAGAATGATGGACACCAAGCTGAAGAGGAGCATGACATTTCATCTGCAGACTGATGGATAAACATAGGTTTTCAACCGTACGGTAATATACCTACTCTGAGGCTATTATGGGAAGAATCCCAAGTTTTGGGAAGATAAAATTCCTTATTTACAAAATTCATACGACCAGGAAATGAGTTCATCCACTTAGAGATCATCATTCAAGACATGTTTTGGCTATTTGCCAAAGGATACCTTAAAAATGGTCTTTGGGAGAAATGAAGATTCCAGTGGGAAAGATTTCAGGGACAAAACATGGAATTTAATTCAAAAAATACAAATGATTCACTAGGTAGTGTAGGAGTATTTGGAGAAAATTCAAGCTCGATACAGAGGTCGACATGAAAAGCACTGATTTGATCACCAATTCCAGGTTGTAGAAAATCTGTGGCTCCACATCAACAAATATTGAATGAAAGGGGAAGGAAATAAGTTGAGACCAATCTAATATGGCCCATTCACCATATTAGATAAGATTGGAGATAATTTTTTTCATCTCAATTTTTCAACATGAATGGAGATGTAATCAGTGGTGAACATTGAAAATTTGAAGATTTATGAGCCTCCTTTGATCATGGACACCGAAGAGGTTGGACACGTTCCTATACTTGATACTTTGCACCTGAATACTTAGAAAAGCTACCAGTGGAAATAATTCTTGACAGAACTACCAGGAATTCATGATGGGGAGAGGTGGAGTACCTTCATATTGGTTTCAAAAGAATGCTTCCAAGTAAGGCTTGATGGATGTCAAAGGACAAATTGAGGGAGAAATTCACTCACTTTCCAATTGACTAATAAATATTTGGTGGTAAAAAATCTCATTAGTGGGGAGGAATGATCCTAATGGATCCATAAATATAAGTGGCTTTGAAAATATATTAAAAATAAAATTCATCAAATGGAAGTGAAACTAGTACCAAGTGTAGTGCTCATCACCCTGATTCCAACGGTGGGAACGACACTCAAATCCGAGTGTGTATGCTCAAATTATAGTTGGTCAAAGTTTTGGTCAAACATGGCCAAGTGGTAGTCACTAACTAGGAAACAATTTGGCAAAGGGACGAAGCATGGAATTAGGCAATCTGAACAGGAAAATTTGTCTCCTACCTAGTTTTTCTAATATCCCTTAAAAATCGACAAGAAAATGTGAACTATTATGTTAATAATAATAATAATAATAATAATAATTTTAGGTAGTGTGATACTAACCCAGCCACCCCCAACAACCCAATAGCATTATATATATCATATATTTAAATTGGTGCAGTGGGCCACCCCCAGTGGACCCACCTAGCCCCGTTGGAGTCATGGTTACTGAAACCGGGGACTGAATCATATTTTAAAACAAAAATTTCCGTATTTAACAAACCGCTAAAAATTATATGGGAGGTGAGGGGATTTGAAACTAGAACTACATCTAGCCTAAATGACTTTTCCACCAATGAGCCATGACTCATCCATTGGTGGCTCCGCCCAATCACTTATATTCAAACTTCATTTATGCCATTCAAATCAGACCAGCAGAGGGCGGAGCGACGAAACTAGGAACGGGCAAAGGAGTGGAACCATGAGCGAGGGATCAGTTAAGATGATGAAAATATTCCTTTAGAGGGCCAGAGGTTCCAGTGTCATAATTTTAAAAATTTATAGTTATTTTTAAATAATTTCGCAGCACAAATCCAATGGTGATGTCGGTTTCTGAATCTAAGATCTGCATTTTTCATCAAGGACAGATATTGGAGGTATAAGGGTCATTTTTTTGTAAATTTGATTTTAATTCATTTCTTTATTGCCACTTAATGAAATAAGGCTTCCCTACATCTATTAGGGCTTGGAGATGTAGCCAAGACTGGGTGAACTTCATAAGCAAATCATTGTGTCTTTGATCTCATGGTTACTTTATTATTCTTTCTTCTTTTCATGTGTTAAGTTACTCGGTTAATATTCTCTTTTCCATGAAATTTTGTATGCATCCTTGAAGTTAAAATATATGGATCGAGGGGAGAGAACTTAGAGAGAGAGAGAGTATATTTTCCTTATTATTCTATCAAATTTTCTCTAGAATTAATCCACTACTTAACACTCTTGGAGAGAGAATATGAATTTTTTATTGTAACCATTTGTTGCTTTAATAATGCAATTATTATTTAGAGTATAGGATTTTTCTCCCATAAGGGTTCTCCCCAATATATCTTGTTTTTAATGGTTTTTTCTCACTTAATGTGTTTGCAACTAGTTTTTATTTCTTCTTTTTTTGCACAATTCCCTCATAGATTATTATAGGAAGCATTTTTTTCACCTCATCTTCCTTTCATTATGTTTTAGAGCTTGATCACCTCAACTCCAAGTTGTAAGGGATAATTTTTTTTTATCTAATAATTGTTTGGGTGAGAGATTATGTAAGTCGAAGTTAGTGTTGCCAGGTAATGGTGAGAAAATATAGAATAAAATTGGAGAATTTTAATGCCACTAACTTTGAGATTCAGAAGCCCATCGGGGTTTGGTCTAGTGGCAAGCGAATGTACTGCTAAGATGTTCGTGCCGTGGTGCAGGTCACGAGTTCAAGTCCCGTCTTACCCGAGGGGCTGTTGTTGCGGGCTCAATAGTTTCCTCCTAGGAGTATAGGGGTAGCCAGTGGGATTCGACCCTGTGTCACGCGAGTACGATACCACTGCAGTTGCCGATTCTCCTAGTCACAAAAAAAAAAAAAAAAAACTTTGAGATTCGGAACCTCGTGATGGAGGATCTTGTTGTAGATAGATATATATGTATTTTGGTATAAAGAACTCAACCCATTGGTATTTTATATGAAGGGTAGTGTTGGAGATAAAGGTAAGAATCCTGATTAGGCTTTGCTTTTCTAATTCAATTTTATTGAATTTTTCTGTAAAACAAAATGACGCTACTCTCTGGAAGAATTTGGGGGATTTGTATCAATATAAACCCATGGTTAACGAATTTTTCTCCAAAAAAAGGTTATTTTTCTTTAGAATGTGTGATGGTGATGCAAGATGAGCACTTGAACACATTTAATAGTATCATTACGCAGTTGGTCTTAGTGAGAGTGAAGATTGATGATGAGGATCATTGTATGAATATTTTGTGTGATTTACTTGATTCATGGGATAACCTAGTAATGGACATCGAAAGCAGTGTAAAAAAATTATTTTTTGATGATTTTGTGGCTACATTACTACCGGAGGAGTTGAGGTGAAAATATTATGAATCCATGAATGATTATTTGATCATTTGTGTAATAATAGACGATACGAGAAAAATGGTGAGGAAATAGGAGATCCAAATATCAATGGAGACAAAATTCTCATGGAATGATGAAGGCGAAGTGTTGGAACTATGGAAAAGTTGGGAACTTTAGAAGAGACCAAAGGGAAGAAAAGAAGAAGAAGAGGAAAGAAAAAAGGATCCTAATAGCAAGTCAAGAAAATATTCTCAAGTAGATGATGATGATTCCTTTGTTATAGCTTTGAAAACATGTGTATGTTAGTGTGCATGGTTTATTGACTCTAGATCTCATATGACTTCTCATTGGAACTAGTTTTCAACATATGAAAATTATGACGGTCGATTTTTATACCTTCAAAATGACTCTCCTTTTAGAATAGTTGGTCATGGTAGAGTTTTAATTAGATTCCCTGATGTTAGATTCAAGGGGATTGGTGGAGAGTTTCATGTTCCAGATTTCAGAAAAAATATATTATCAGTAAGCACACTTAATGATGCAGATGTGTAGATTGTTATATCTGACAAGGAGTGAAATATGATTCATCGATCTATGGTACTTGTTAAGGGTTTTCATGTTGGTACATTATTTTATCTTGATGCATTTATTAATGAGTGTAAATTATTTTTTATTTTTGTAATAGAGAGATCTATAGATTTTTTTTCTTCACAAGAAAAAACTCTTGAAAAGTATCTCAATTTAGAAATCAAATTACCTGCAAAGAAGACAATGTTATGGCACAATATATTCGGCCATATAGGTAAGAAGGGCTTACAATCCTTGAAAAACAAAATCATTTTTGATGGATTGAATTATTATTCTCTTCAATTTGATTTCTATGAGAATTTCATATATGGAAAATAGAACAATTTCAATTTTACTGTAGTTCTCATAAATCTTCAGAGTTGTTGGAGTCCATTCATTTTGATGTATTTTTTCCAGTTAATGTTCGTTCAATTTTTAAGACTTTGTATTATTTTTGATTCATTGATGATTATTCAAGGACGATATAGGTATATTTCCTTAGAACTAAATATGGATTTCTCATTCAAATTAAGGATCCTAGAGCTCTCTTGGAAAATAAAACTATAAGGAAGATTAATGTGTTGAGAATTGATAATGGCGACAATTTTTGTTCTACAAAAATTGATCATTTTTTTTAGATAATGGAACTGAAGGACATAATAAAATTTCACATTCCCCTCAGTATAATGGAGTTTCAAAACAAATTAATAGAACATTGATGGAAAGATTTAGGAATATGCTTAGTGGAGCTATCCATACAAGAAATTTTGGGGTAAATCATCTTGATATTGTATGTTATTTGATTAATATGTAACCCACATAAACTCTTGTGGATAATACCCCTATGGATTTTTGGATGGGCAAGAATCCCTATCTTTGACATCTTTTTGTATTATGGTTGTGATGCATATGCTCTTATGCCTAAGGAGAAGTGGTATAAGTTGGATAAGATGTCATTGAAATGTATCTTCATTAGTTATGGTGATAATATGGAATGGTACAACCTTTGGTATGCTATGGCTGTAAAATTTTTGTATGGAATAAATCTTATTTTCAGACAAGTTAATCCTTATCCCACACTAGAATAGCCAAAAGAGGATGAAAAGAATGTTGTGGTTCATCTACCTTTAAAGGCCAAGAAATTTTAACCATAAGGTAAAAATAAGTTCACAAACAACTTGATGAGGAGGATGGTTTAGAAAGTACAAAAGTATAGGAATAAACTCCACCTTAAACATTAAGGAGGACCACTTAGAAAAGAAGATAACTAGATAGGTATATCTATATTCCTTCTTACTTCATATGTATATTTTCTTTATCTACTAACATAGAGAAGCCTAGAAGTTTTAAAGAGGAAATGGTCGTGGGTAACGAAATTGATGCGCTAAAAAAAAAGTATGCATGGAACATAGTTACTAATCAAACGAGAACTATTACCTCAAAATGGGAACTCTAGCCCAAAAAGACTAAAAAAACATCAAAAAATTCCCCAAAAACAAAAAGTGTGTATTCCAGAATGCATTTAGTTTTTTCTCAAGGTCAAATTTCAACATTTTATAAAATTATGCTAAAAATGAAATTGTTTCTTGAAAAAAGGATTGAAAAAATAACCTCGAAACTAAACGAGTTGATGCTAGAATAACAAAAAAAAAAAACATTGTGTCACAATTTTGACACATTGTAACAATGGACTTAAATACAACATATTAGGACATTGAAAAATCATAAAATTCTAAAAATTTTGACACATGATGTTAAAGATAAAAAAATTCATGTTTGAAGGCCTTATCATATCGAACAATTTTCATCCATGTTGTTAAATATAAAATATCTTGACTCTAAACAACCCTAAAATTGTAATTGTTTTCAACCATAAAATTAAAGATAAAATTTCATAGCACATAAAAACCTTAATGAAAAGTTGTAAATCTCAAGTTTTTAAATATTAATTTTTCAACATACTTGAACCATGAAATTATGGAGAAATTATATGACTTAAACGATTTTTAAAAATGAACAAGTGAATGAAATATTTATTATTCGAAGAGTAATTTTAATTTTAAAGTATAAAAATATTTCTCTTTTCAAATCTTAGCCTAAGACAATTTAAATCTAATTACAACCATAACCTAAAAATCAACCATCAAAATAAAGTGTCGCCTTTCAATGAGGCATATAATTTTAAAAAAAATTATAAGTGCCTTATACGAAATGGTAACAATATATAATGTCATGGAAATATCACTGCATAATCTAAAAATTCAACATTCATTTCTATTTTAT
The DNA here is from genome assembly GCA_034641835.2 of Pinus albicaulis. Classification (NCBI taxonomy): domain Eukaryota; kingdom Viridiplantae; phylum Streptophyta; class Pinopsida; order Pinales; family Pinaceae; genus Pinus; species Pinus albicaulis. The sequence continues at coordinate 1,495,856,256 of CM076581.1, forward strand.
TTTTTTACTTTTAATCAAAATATCAACATTGTTATATTGAAAATAAATAAATTATTTTCGTAATTCATTGTTGCGCCGTGGATATTGTAAAGAGATTAATTCTTCATAATTAAAACATATAATCCAAGAAACATAGAAATTCCTCCTAAATTCATGAAAAATCATATGGAATTCAAAATATTTATTTCAAGTTACCATGCAAACATCAATTACATAAAAATGTCTTAGGCAGTTATTCAAAATCAACCATAGGTTCTAGCACACCATCAAAACCTACATCTTCAGATGAATGACTCAATGTAGATGAAGTCGATACATATTCTTCTATTTCATAAACTAGTGTTCCATCTGAGTCAACATACATGCCCATCATTTTAGAGTTCAAAAGTCTTATATATCTATGACTAAATTCAACAAAGTCCCATCTCAACAGTGTTTTTTCTGGTAGAAATTTCTTCAAAATATTTATGGTATTCAACCGAAGAGTTCCTCTCTTTGTGAAATTGAAGTCATAGACACGTATGTCAACATCCTCCAATTTTAAGACATCTGTGAGGCAACGATTTATATTTGTGTCCTTTCTTTTTCTCTTTCTGCCAATTTTTTTCAACTATTGTCTCTAGCTTGTACACACCATTGAAAGGGTGAGTACTTGTACCATACAAATGCACATTAAAATGTGTAATATATTCATTTTCATTAATGACATTTATAACCTTGGAAATCCAGAATGGATAGCCAAGTGGATCTTCATCTGCTAGCACTGCTATCATGCAACCCTCATTAACATCATGCACATAACCCTTGTAAAGGTCTTCCTTGACTTTTTTGTGCACATGATCTTCTACAACAAATATGGATTTCTCTTTCCTCTACCCGTGTAGAATTAATAATAGCTTGAGACTATTGTTGTTCAACAATGTGTGTTTCCTCATGTTCATTTGCCATATTTTGTGGCCAAAAAAATGGAGTCTTCAAAAGCGTATCCTCATTTATTGATCTTGAAATCATATCACTTTGATTACTAGAAAAATACTCCCACCAAACTGAATCAACAATATTAAAGTAATCATATGTATCTCTAATACATCTTTTAATTTCCTCCAGACATACAGAATCATTTATGTTTCTCTTAAGCCTCCATGCATTATGGAGTTCAGCAACTGACTGTAATAACAATATCTTTTATGAAAATATTGGACACTCTGGAATGAACTTAAAAGATGCTAAACCTGATGATCACCCCCATTTTCCAATAGTTGAATACTTCTTGCCCCATATAAGTGTTATCCCTTCAATTTTTTTGATACGAAATTGATGTTGGAAGCTAATGTCGTTAAGTTTTTCAATGCATTTCTCCTCACCATGTGATCCCAAAATAAACCTTCTCATGTCAACAGTTTATTCCAACACATGAAAAACAGGCTCTGTAATTTAGGATTTCTTAATACATTCAATTAATTATGGCAGGCTCCCAACGCCTTTCATCCTCAATGTTACTGAAAAATGACTGAACATTTGATCAATATGATCATGAGTATTCCCAACAAGAAGGAAACCAACCTTTATATGTTTAAAAATTCCCAATTCAACGAGCATGTTTAGATACCCAAAAAGAAATTGATTTTTTTTTTCACTACTTATGTTGTGTAATTGTACATACATAACTTCAGGAACAATACCAAACCAATGAGTAACCACATCATGGATTATAGCTATGGTCAGATTTGCTTCATTATGAATATTTGGAGTTGTGAGGAAAACCCTAGGAAACATCTTCTCATTAAAGACCATACAACCAACCAAGTGAAACTGAATGAAATTTTCCTCCTGTAATTTTTTTGGCGTGCAGAAAAAATGTGGCAGAAGTGTTTTCTTTTGGTCCATACCATCAATTATCAAACCCAAATATCTATTTGGATTATCATAACACTTCTTTCAATGTTTATACAACTTTTTCCTTTCACTTTTTTGTTGATTCTGATGCCCTTGAAGTTCTTTGACATCATAATTTGTACATAAAATAAAAGAAACTTATGAATACTTATATTTTCATAGTTGATAGCTATCCAATTTAAAAAATAATGTTTTGAACAGATACCTCTTTCTTACCCTTAACATTTATCTATTTTTTCTTTAAGAGAAGCGCATATGTTACAAACCCCCATCGATGTCTTCTTAGGAATATGAAAATTGTTGAATTTTTTTTCCATACCCTTGTAAACTATGAATATATAATAAAATTATCAACTCCTTCAGCAGCTTCTGCATAATATCTGTATAAGCTGAATATTTCTCATCTCGAGAAATTATCTGGAATATGTATTATGTCTTTATTTGGCATACACACTCCATGCTTTGAAAAAAAGTCTTTCATCCATGACATAGCAGTATTTGCTACCGGCCCAACCTCCCATTTATAACGTACTTCTGAATAATATGTGGGATCCTTTTCCAGTTTTACATGGATTCCTAACAAACGACAATTGCTAATTGAATGAAACATTTTGAAAGCCTTTATACAGAGAAATACATTCCCAATATGATAATCATAACCTGCTAGTGTAGATTGCATGCAACCCACTAAATATGAATTTTGCATGCTTTTATTCATTGACAAATATCTTTTCCTTTTCTCCAAAGAAAAGTTGAAATCCATATGTTTCAACCAATCCCTTCGACAACATTCACTTGAAATCAAATGAATGAAAAAAATTCTTTTTGTGAGATATGTTGTCCTCACCCTTGTATAAGTAGAATTTTTTGGATTGATATGAAAAGGTCTACTCCTACTCTTAGTTACAATGTTTTCTTGCAATGGATTCATCATTGCATTATCCTTTGTAGAAGCAATTTCATCACCATTAGGAGGAATATTATCCCCACTATCATCATTCTCAACATAGTTAAGAAATTCATCAGCATCATTGCTTGTAAAATATTCATTACCATCCTCACTTGAAGAAAACATTTCACAAGAATCATCTGCGCTTTTGAAACCCTAAGTCAGACAAAATTATTCACCATCTTTACCCATGCTTTCAAATTCAAGGGAGGATTCAATTCTTCATCACCATGAGTGTCTTTCAAACGCTCACTTAGAGAAAATGCATTATTCATATATGTGCCTCTAAAATTATCATTTGCAAGACACTCTTCATCATCCCCTTCCTCACTGGTGCTCTCATAATCCTTGGGATTAGGCCTAAATAGAATCTTTGAATCTATATTCACTAGAATTTCTTCATCCCACCTCTCCTCTTCCTCACTAGTTCTCTCATAATATTTAGGATTAGGTATAAGTGGATGCCTTGACTCTATATTTATTATAAATTCTTCATCCCCCCCTTCATCAGTGATGCTGTTATAATCGTTATGATTAGGATGAAGTGAAAATTTTGACTCTGGAAATTCATCCTCCTATTCATCAGTGGTGCTCGCATAATCCTTAGGATTAGGACGAAGTGGATATTTTGATGCTACAAATTCCTCATTCCCCTCTTAATCGATGGTGTTGGCACAATCCTTAAGATTAGGACGAAGTGGATATTTTGACTCTGGAAATTCTTCATTCCCCTCTTCATCAGTGGTGCTGGCATAATCCTTAGGATTAGGATGAAGTGGATATTTTGACTCTAAATTTTTTTCATCCCCCCTCTTCATCAGTGGCGCTTGCATAATCCTTAGGATTAAAACAAAGTGGATATTTTGACGCTACAAATTATTCATTCCCCTCTACAATAGCGGTGCTCGCATAATCCTTAGGATTAGGACGAAGTGGATTTTTTGACTATGGAAAATTTTCATTCCCCTCTTCATCAATGGTGCTAGCATAATCTTGGAGATTAGGACGAAGTGAATATTTTGAATCTGGAACTTTTTCATCCCCCTCTTCATCAATGGTGCTTTCATAATCCTTAGGATTAGGATGGAGAGGTTATTTTGACACTGCAAATTCTTCGTTCCCATCTTCATCAATGGTGCTTGCATAATTCTTAGGATTATGAAGAAGTGGATATTTTTACTCTGGAAATTTTTCATTCCCCTATTCATCAATAGTGATAGCATAATCCTTAGGATTAGGACGAAGTGGATATTTTGATTCTCTACATTCTTCATTCCCCTCTTCATCTGTGGTGCTCGCATAATCCTTAGGATTATGAAAAAGTAAATATTCTTCATCTCCCCCTCATCAGTGGTGCCCTCATAATCCTTAGGATTAGGACAAAGTGAAAATTTTGACTCTGGAAATTCTTCATCATTCCCTTCATCACTGGTGCTTTCATAATCCTTAGGATTTAGAGTAGGTGGAATAACTGAATCTCAATTTACATAAATTTATTTTTGTTGTGCGTCATCAATTATGTTCTCATCATCCTTAGGATTATGACCAAGTCAAATTTTTGACTCTCTATTCATGGTGAATGGACTCCTGTTATATTCATCAATCTGAATAGAGTTGTTGCGTGACGAAGATGTTGATGTTGTAGAAAGAAAAACTTATCTATCAGAAGAACCCATGGATTTCAATAAGAATATGTTGAAAGATACAAATGCCTCTCCCAATTACAATATATAGCTTAAAGACTAAAAATTTCCCTCCAAATCCCCCCCCGCCCCCCAAAAGTTTTCGCGAAAAAATTCCCCTCCAAAATTTTCATTTCAAATATTTTGTACAAAATATTTGTTTAAAATGTATTTAACAACATTTTAATAAACTGTTGGTCTTGAAATATTTTATGATATTTCTATTCAAAATATCCACAAAATATCATTTTCATGCATGCCTTCCAAACAAAAATAATTTGTTATTTTAATTATTTAACATTGACTACATATAAATATTAACTATAATATTAACTATAATAATTACATGCAAATATTAACTATTTTAACTATAATTAACTACATGTAAATATTTCACCATACTTTCTATTCAAAATATCCACAAAAGATTCCTTTCATGCATGCCTTCCAAACTAAAATAATTTTCTTATTTGAATGATTTAACATCGACTACATGTAAATATTTTAAATTTTAAATTTTAATCTCACATTATATTCGTCAAAAATATATTTCAAAATATTTTAATAAACAGTTAGTCCTAAAATATTTCACTGTACTTGCTATTCAAAATATCCACAAAATATTACTTTCTTGCATGCCTTCCAAACTAAAATAATTTTATTATTTGAATGATTTAACATTGGCTACATGCAAATATTAACTATTTTAACTATAATAAACTACATGTAAATATTTTAAATTTTAAACTTTAATCTCACATTATATTCGTCAAAAATATATTTCAAAATATTTTAATAAATTGTTAGTCTTCAAATATTTCACCGTACTTTCTATTCAAAATATCCACAAAATATTCCTTTCATGCATGCCTTCCAAACTAAAATAATTTTCTTATTTGAATGATTTAACATTGACTACATGTAAATATTAAATATAATAACTACATGAAATATTAATTATTTTAACTATAATATTAACTGTAATTAACTACATGTAAATATTTTAAATTTTAAATTTAAATCCCTCATTCGCTAAATAGTAAACCAATCACACAATATTTTCTATATAATAAGAATCATTGTTTCTATTCATCACATCACATCAAGTCTTTTGGTTTTTGTTAGAGAAATTTTCTAGAGGTGCTCCGTGGGCATTGGTAACTCTGTGGAGGTGTTTCATTCACATTGGAGGCGTTGTGTTGGCATTGGTAATTTTTTGGAGGCGTTGCGTTTGCATTGGTAACAAGAGTTTTTTCGCATTTCAAAGGTTAGTTTTCCTTCTATTCTGTCTATTTAAAGACAACTTTGGGGAAAATCTGTTTTTTTTCTGTTTTTTATGTTAAAAAACTAATTTTTTATGCTTTTAGGTTCGAAAACCATACTTTTTAAATATTTTTTTAGCGAATAAAAAGGAAAAAAAAATCAAATTTTTAGGGGTTTTAGGACAAAAATTTAGAATTTTTTTATTTTTTAGGGTTGCTCGGTTCCTCTATGAAAGAAAAATAAAAAAACAACCATACACATTAAAAAAAAATATATTTATTCTATTTAGTTTTTATTTTTAAAAATATTATTAGATATTTTACTTTTATTTATATTTAAAGGAAAATACAGATTTGTTTTATTTTATATTAAACTTGCTTGTTTTTTATTAAAAATATATTTGTAAATTAAAAAACAATTTAATTGTTAAATTATTTTAATATTTTTCTTTTGTTTTTAAAATTTTAATAAAATATATTATGTAAAAACATTTTAAATTTTTTAAAATTATTTCGGTGGTTTTAATATTTAAATTGTTTTTTTGTTTTTTATTTAAAAAAAAAATCATTTATATTTTAATTTTATTTATATTTTAATTTTATTCATTTTTTTAATTTTTTTAATTTTGATTTTGATTTGTAATTTTTTTTTTTAATATTTAAAAAAAAATATTTTAATTTCTTTTTTATTGATTTTATAATTTTTAAATTTATTTAAAACCATTTTTATTTAATATTTAAAAACAAAATTTAATTTATAGAAAAACAATTATTATTATATATGTTATTATATTTTATTTTATATTTATTTTATTGTTATATATATTATTATATTTTTTATTAAAATTTTATTTTTAAAATTTAAAATTTTATATTATTAGAATTTATATTAAACAATATTTATTTATTGTTATTATAATTTTTTTATTTAAATAAAAAATTAATGCTTTTTATTTTTTTTGTTTTATTTAAAAAAAAAAAATAGAGATTGGGTCGCCCACCGGAGGCCGAAGGTTAGCTAGCGGCGCCGTGGAGGGTTTCCCAGCCGGCCTCCAGCCTCTAGGTGGGAAAAGTTCAATTCTAGGAAGCCCTACATGGCGTCGCTTTGCCGGCCTCAGGCCCTCGGTGAGCGGTAAAACACACAATTTTTTTTTTTTTTAATTTAACTATAAATGAATTTAGTTTATAATTTAATATTGTTAGAATCTATCTTTCTGTGATCCATTATATAAAATTGTAAAGTATCTTTCGGTAATAATCACATGCAATGGAACATTGTCAACGCGTTTCAAACCAACCAATGTGGTACATCATCAGGACTAGTTTAGAAATCAGATCAGGACATTAAGTTTAAATAGAAGTAGAGATGGCTAAACTAGTCGTTAGGAAAATGACTAGTTTAACTTTTAAAAATTATTTCTTTATCTATTTTTAAATGTATATTATATTTTTTAATTAATTAATAATGGCTAGTTTCATTTTATTATGAAAATATTTGATTAATTTATTCAATTAATTAATCGATTAATTAACTTATTAAATAATTATTATATCTATATCTATATCTATATCTATATCTATATCTATATCTATATCTATATCTATATCTATATCTATATCTATATCTATATATATATATATATATAACTTTAAAAAAAAATTTACTTCTAAGTTCAAAGAAAAAATGTGGTGTGAGAAAGATCTAGCAACTAAAAGAAAATTAAGATATTATAAGGAGGTCATCAACCCCACCTTAGAAGATCAAAAGTATTTCTCTGTTTTAACTAGCTCAAAGAAGAAAATTAATATAGCCAAGATTAGAATGAACTCTCATGAGCTCCATAGTGAAACAGCTCATTGGACAGTTCCTAAAACACCATGGATGGAAAGGATCTGTCATCTCTGTGAGAATATGAACATCGAGGATGAAAATCAGTTCCTCTTAGAGTGCCCCATGTACAACCACATTAGAGCTCAATTTCATAATCTTTGTTTCAATACTGACCTTCCTAGCCTTTTAAGATGTCCAAATTATAGTGAGCTCGAGAGGCTTCTCTCCAATATTTTTGAGCATAGGAAAAAATCTTAAATCAAACTAAATAACTCTTTTCTTTAGGTCTGATAAACCAAAGATTGGTCTCAGTGGACGTTAACCATCATCATCATCACCATCATATATATATCTTATTTTATTTAGGTGATTTTATTATGGGAAATATATATATATATATATATATATATATATATATATATATATATATATATATATAATATAAATACAAATATATAAATATATAAAATAAAAATAAAAATAAATAGAAAAATAAATAAATAAAAAGCAGGAAAGAAATAAAAGGCAATCATGTATATAAAGTAGGTATCTAACACTTGTTTTATAATATATAATATAATATAAAAATTATAATTTTATTTTTTTTAAATATATAGTTAAAAAAAAATCAATTTTTCAAATATATATAATATTTAATATATAACTTTTTATAACAAATTATAATATATAATTTTAATATTGTTTTAATATAAAATTTAAATTTTAAAATTTGTTTTATATTTATAATTATAAACTAAAATATAATTTTAAAATTATAAATTTATTTTATATTTACAATTTTTACAATTTAAAAGTAGTTTATATTTTAAATTTTTAAAATAAAATTTTAAAATTTTAAAATAAAATTTTAAAATATAATATAACATTTAAGTTTTTAAATTTAAAATTTCAATTTTAAAACATATGTTTTAATTATGTTAATTATATTTAAAATTTTAAAATTTAATTTATTAATTTTAAATTTAATAAAACAAAACAATTAAAATTAAAACCAAAAAAAATTAACATTATTATTTTTTTCTTTCAACTTAAAAAAATTAATTTTAATATTTGTTAAACATTAAATATTTTTTTTTGTTTTTTTTTAATATTAAACATAAGTTAAGTTTGAAATTAATTTTTATATGATTTTTAATATTTTGTTTTTAAATGAAAAAATTATAATTTTCGGTGAAAATCACATGTAAGAAATTTAGAAAAAAATTTCTTACATGTGATTTTCACCGAAAATTCGTATACACATTTTATGGATCACAAAAGCCAAATTCCTAATAAAAAATTATAATGTTAATTTTATTGGTTTATTTTCAATTTATTTATTTTTACAAATAAAATTTGTTTTTTTAATTTATTTTATAGACATTATTTTTCGGAAAATTTTAAATTTATATTGGCAAAATTTAAAAAAAGAAAAAATGGTTAAATAAGTTATGTGTTTTCCCATTAACTAATATATATATTTCTTTTTATCTCGGAAATGTCATAAAAAAATATTTATGTGAATGTTTTCGCACCTATGGCAGCGACTCCCAAATCTAAAGTTGCAGTTGGACGAACTATGGATATTGTTGGACACAATAAGGACATTGTTACACACACTAATAAAAGTCAAGAAAGTGGCCCACGAGGTTCATTAAAGCTTATTTATGATTGGAAGAATGCAGATGAAATAATTAAGAATATTTTTTCATGGTATCTTGAAGACAGTGAAACGAAGGCTGATATACACATCTATCTAGTTTGTGGTATTATTGAGTTAAATGAATCATATGAAGTGATTGGTAGAGTATGACACATATGTCTGGTGCAGAGTACGAGAAAAAAATGTTATTCAAATATATTTAGAAGCATGGATAACATTTTTAAGTTTCCATTTAGAACTTGGGAGATATGGTATTTGATTGACGATATTTTTGAGCAGTGGGAGAAGATTTCCATAAAAAATTAGAAGGTTAAAAAGAGTGAACCCATAATATGTACCAACATTAAGACAGGTCTTGAAATAAAGCAACTTCCAGAGGATGTGATTATCACACCTTGGAGAACAATGCAAGGAGTGAAGGATGAGAAACTAGTTAAATCAGTACTATCCTATGTGAAGTCGGGTGAATAATCAATGGATGAAATGTGCATAGAATTTCAAAAGTAAGTTTCTTGTATTATTTCTTATTTTCCTTTCATTATGATTTTCTTTAAAAAAAAACATAATTTTGTTGGTAGAATTTTTTATATATGTCACTATATTAACAGTTTTAACTTTATTTATTCAGTCAGAAGATTTTAATCAAAATACAAGAAAATATGGTTAAAATGTTGAATGAAGACAGTTGGGAGGTTGTTGTGCGCCACTACCTAGAATCAAGTTCTATAGCAACACTTAAAGATTTTTATATTTCATTCAATAAGTATGTTGATTTATACATTCATTTTATTCATATTTAAAGTATTTTTATTTTATTACTTATACATATATATTTTTATGTCATTAAAGATGTTGAAGAAGGATGGAAATGGAGTACCAGATACTTTCAAAAGCTTTATTGAAAAAATTAAGTTGGAAAAGATGACAAAGAAGCGTCTTATGAATGTTAACAGGCTAATTACTTCTGCAACTCATATTTTATTACCAGAACATAAGTAAAGCAGTAATTAGCAGAAAATAATTTCTTTCATTTTGTATTATTTTATTTAACAGATTTTCATAGTTGGTTGAATAATTCCACTATATTTACTTTATGCATGAAATAACTTAATTAATTCACCTAACCTAAGATTTAAACCTACTTCAAAGGTTTAGACATTCTAAGAGTTGGTACCTTTCTTATAATTATATGTGCAACACTACAGAGTTATACTATAATTATTATAAAAGGTTATGTTAAATGCACAGATCTAACCAATTTACAACTAACTGAAATTATCACATTATTTTCTTCACCACCATTTTAACTTCAATATAATAACACAAATTCAAAATAAAATGAATTAACTTGTGCATACCAATTCTGGTAAACTATTTTCCACCCAAACTATGAGCTCTATCTCCACAGCTCCCCCCGAGCAAAGATCAATTCCTTCCAATAGTAAACAATCTCTTGTCCACCTAGAATTTTCTTATTTAAGCCTGCTTTCCCATCATCTTGTTTCCATAACTGTATCTAGATAATCAGGATGTTGTTTTCCTTTTTGGCTAGGATTTCCTTTTATTTTTTTGACAAAAGTACTTTAAAACTATGTTTTTCCTCTTTATAGTTTTATTCCACATATTCCCAGTAACTTTCCTCTTTACTGGGGTATATTTTTAGATTTTTATCTCCAATCGAATTTTCAATATTTAATTTATTTTCTCTAAGGATTTTTGGATAACTGGGAAAGTGTTGGGAACCTTATCCATCCTCATGGACTTGGATTCCTGATCTGTATTTATACTCTAGTCTTTGCACAATTAATTCCATTTCCATTTTATTAAATTTGAATAATAAAATATTTCAACAATAACTGTTTTCCATTGGATCCACTTGACCCTTTAGTACCATTCAACTATCTAATTAAAAGCAGTAAAAATAGGAATATTACATATTCCCCTTTTAAAACAAAACATCGTCCTCGGTGTTGCAAAATATAAAATACAAATTCACTTTGCAAACAGTGATGGATATTTTTCCTTCATATCTTCCTCTTGCTCCCAAGTAGCTTCTTCAGGTCGAAAGTGCCTCCACTGCACTTTCATCCTAGCTATTTTCCTATTCAGGTGCTCAATTTCTTCTCGTGCCACGTTCCAAGATGCGAAGTGGATCTGGAAGAAATTCCCCTTCTAGTCCCACCTGTATCACATTCCAATGAATGACATGAGTAGGATCATGTACATACTTTTTTAATAGTGAAACATGAAAAAAATTGTGAACCTTAATGTGACTAGGTAAAACCAACTTGTATGCTACTGGTCCCACTCGTTCTAGTACTTCAAAAGGTCCAAAGTAGCATGGTGCTAATTTAGCACAACTACCTGTGAAAAAAGTACACTTTTTGGGGTTAATCCTCAAGTAAACATGATCACTCACATTAATTCTCTATTAATTATCTTTTTATATGCTTAACTCTTTTTCCTGTCTTGTGTTGTCTTAATATTTTGTTGAATTTTCTTCACAGTCCTTTCCATTTCCGTCAATGCATCAGGTCTAAGTATTAACTTATCCTCTGGTTGACTCCAACTAACAGGCGTGTGGCCCTTCCTGCCATATAGTGCTTCAAAAGGACTCATCTTAATTGAGGCTTGGTAGCTATTATTATAGGCAAACTCTGCCAGATGCAGAAAGTCTTCCTACTTTGTAGGTTTTTCCATCACATATATTCTCAACATGTCCTCTAAAATCTGGTTTTTTCTTTCAGTTTCTCTGTTTGTTTGGGGATGGTATGCGGTATTAAAGTTAAATTTGGTACCCATTCCCCCAAACAGATTCTTCCAAAAATATGAAGTAAACTTTGCATCTCTGTCTGATATGATCATTTTAGGAATACTATGTAACTTTACAATCTCTTTCATAAAAACATTAGCTAACTGAGCTGTATCAAAAGTAGATTGTACTGGTAATAAGTGTGCAGTTTTTGTCAATGTGTATACAACTACCATTATAGAACCATTTTGGTATTTATTTCTTGGAAATCCAGTTATAAATTCTATGGAAACTATTTCCCACTTCCACTCTGGGATGGGAAAAAGATTCAGAAATCCTGCTGGATGTTGATGCTCTACTTTTACCTGTTGACATTCCAAGCATATTGCTAAATAATTAGCCACATCATTTTTCATACCTAGCCAAAACATATTCTTTCTCAAGGCTGAATCAATTTCTGATACACCATGTGTCCTGCATATGGTATTTTATGATACTCATCTAAAGTTTCACTTTTTAATGAGGTCACATTGGAAATGTATAATTTATTTTTATAAAAAATCAATCCCTTCTCGGTTTGAGTATACTGGGCTATCTCATTTAGCTGCAACTTTTCTTAAAGTTTTTCATACTTTGGGTCTTGACTCATTACTTCTTGGATCAATCCTTCAATGTCAAAGCTTTCACTACTCCCAACACTATTCAAAGTTTGAATAGCATTCCTACTTAAAGAATCTGCAATCTTATTTTTCTTTCCTTTGATATGTTTGATCTCCATGTCAAAATCACAAAGGGAGGACACCCATCTAGCTTTTCTAGCATTTAAATCAGGTTGTGTGAAAAATTATTTCGAACTCATGTGATCTGTCATCGATACAAAATTTTACCCTAACAGATAATGTCTCCACATCTTCAAAGCATGTATTACAGCAGCTAACTCTAAGTCATATACAGTGTAATTCTGTTAATGTTTCTTTAATTTTCTTGACTCATATGCTATGATTGAGTTTTCTTGCAACAACACCCCTCCTAACCCTTCACCACAACCATCTATACATACTAAAAATTCTTGATTTGGATTAGCAATCTTCAAAATAGGAGCAGTTGTTAGTTTAATTTTTAACTGTTCAAAACTATGTTGACATTTTTCTATCCACTCAAAATTCAGTCCTTTCTTCTGTAGAGAGGTAATAGTATATGCTAAGGCTGAAAATATTTCTACAAATATCCTATAGTATCCTGCAATTCCCATGAATGATCTGAGGGAGGAAACATCAGTACGCATAAACCAATCAATTATAGCTTTTATCTTTTCTGGGTCCACTGCTAATCCTTTTTCTAAAATTATATGACCCAAGTACTAAATTTTATCTTTATAAAATCCACATTTGCTAATTTTACCATACAAATTATGTTCTCTAAGTGTTTGTAAGAAAATTATGAGGTGTTCTTTATATTCTGCTTCATTCTTATAATATACCATAATGTCATCAATAAACACTAGAACAAATTTGTCTAGATATTTGCTTAGGAGATTGTTCATTAGACACATAAAGGTAGCAGGTGCATTAGTCAACCCAAAAGGTATAACTACAAAATCATAGTGTTTGTATCTATTTCTGAATGCATTTTTATTTATGTCTTCATCTTTAATTCTTAGTTGATGATAGCTTATCCTTAGATCAATTTTTGAAAATCCTGTGGCTCCTCTCACTTGATCAAATAAATCAACTATCCTAGGTAGACGATATCTATTCTTGATCATGAGTTTATTCAGTTTTCTGTAATCTATACATATTCTAAATGTACCGTATTTATTTTTAACAAACAGTACTGATGCTCCCCACGGGGACACACTTGGCCTAATATAGCCTTGGTCCAACAACTCTTGTAGCTGTATTTTTAATTCTAATAACTCTGGGGGACTCATTATGTATGTTGCTATAGAGTTAGGTGTAGCTCCTGGTATTAACTCATTTGAAAAATCAAATTCTCTTTTAGGGGGTAATTAAGGAATTTCATTTGGAAACACATCCTTAAATGCTATGATTACTCGTAGATTTTCTACAGTTTCTTTTTCAATTTGTTGTCCCAATTATTCCACATGTACATCATACACTTGACAGCCTTTTATTCTTGTCATTTTTAACTGTAGTGCTGAAATCTGTCCAACTAATATTGTTTTGGGTTTCCCTTTCACTATCACTGGTTTTCCTTCACCATCTATACAGTGTATCATTTTATCTAAACAATTAAGTATTTCTTTCTATTTTTCTAACCAGTCAATTCCCACTAACACATCATAGGAACCTAGAGGCAAAATATTCAAATTCAGTTCAGTTTCATACGTATTTAAATTTACACAAATATTCGGTAATTTATGGGTCACTTTTCTTTTTTTTCCTGTGGCTAACTAAACTAACCATGCTTGCTGAAATTTTTTCTGACTTTAATTTTCACTTTTCCACCATTTGAAGACTTATATAACTTAAATTTTCACCTGGATCTATCAAAATAGAAATATATTGTTTATAAATCATACCTTCTATTTCAACCATGGTTTATTGGTGTTCAGCTTGGTGATCTTCCAGTGCAACACTGGTTCTGGGAATGTTTCTTGCCACATCATTTACAATATTTTCCTCTCTCGGCACTTGAATGTTATGAATGGTTTGACGAGGACAGTCTCGTAATAGATGAGTTTCTCCACACTCCCAAAACTTTAGTGGTCCCCTCATTTTTATAGTTCCATCTCTCTTACTATTTCCATCTATCTATTTATATCTTGTTTGTGATTGGACTGGTTGATTTTCTCCAATTTTTTTAAACTTCTTCCTTTGATTATTTTTCCCAAAGTTCTTTAAGTGTGTTGGTTTTACTCTTTTTCCACTAGAGTCACCTTTTCCTTTTTCTTTGCTCTACCAGTTTTTCACTTGTTAGTTTCTTCCCTTGAACTGCTGATAACACAGTCTTTCCATGTGCACAGCTTCATCCATTGTCTTCAGATTATCAAATTCTATCCTCTCCTTATAGATAGTAGGCAAACAGTTTAAAAATCGTTGTACCTTAGCCTTCTCTACTCTAATATAAGGTACATAGTGAAGAAGATTGGTAAATTTGTTAACAAACTCATCTATGGTAAGTTGTCCCAATCTCAACTCCTGAGACTCCTTGGCTTTGTCATCATAGTATATTTCATTCAAATATCTCGATTTAAATTAGTTTTCAAATCTTCCCAAGTGACAGTTTTCTGATCTAGAAGATGTACGGTTTTTTTTTCTTCCCACCACAAGGTAGCCTTACCTTGTAATTGGTAAATAGACAATGTGGATTTCAAGTTACTTCCATATTCATAAACTTGAAAGTATTTTACGATGTTTAAAAGCCAAGCTTCTGCATCTTCCTCCTTCTCACCATCATAAGTGGGAGGTTTGATTTTTCGGAAATGTCCTTGCAATTCCATTTTCCTTCTGGATTGTTGTCCTGAGGTTTCACCATCCTCAGATACTTCTGAGTGGTTTTCAGCTTCCTTTCTCTTTCTACTAGAACCTTCACCTTCGTGACTGGTCATGGAGGTTACTTATCTTATTCACCTTTCTTTCTCTTCGTTGGCTAGCGAAAATATTTCATTATGGGTTCTCAGCTACACCATTTCTCTTTGCATATGATGGGTCATGGCTAGCAACAGAGCATTTGGATATGGTGGATATTATGCACCACCCAGATCTACATACAGCTCATCCCCTTCACTCATATTTCAGATGTACTTTCCTACACTAATTCACTATACACAAAATTAATATTAGTGTGCATTTGTTAAAAAAAAACAATTTACAATAGCATAATTCTTCGTTTTTTAATTCCTGGTGTGAGCACACAATTAGGCCCATTTTTTTAACATGGGCTCTAATAAAATTTGTAACAAATATACTTCCTTAAAAAAAAAATTATGTTTATGGATTAAATACTAATCGCATACAACTACATTGAGGTATTCCGTCACACTTTGACGAAAAATATCTAACAGATTTCATGTTGCTATACTCTTGTCTATTTTTAGTCGAATTTCAATTCAACAATTATCATTAATCAATTTTATTATAAGTTAATATTAGCGACATTTCTTACGCCTTATGTCACTAAACCATGATTGAGGTTTCTGTGCAGTTTCTAGCATAATAATAATATCATGATTTTAACTAATGGAATCTTCTTCTTAGTGTAATAAGAAAGGACATATTTTTGTTGGTCTTTGACTAACTTATCCTTTTTATATTTCATTCCTCTTATTTTACCAACTCCCCTCAATTGATAAATATACTTTTGGGTCAAGGTTATAGTATCAAACCTTTACTATATCTTTTCTTTTTGAATTTACCCACTTATCTACTTTCTTATCCATAAGAAATATCATTTCCAATTAACCTTCATTCAAAATTTAGTCATATTTATCTCATTTATTTAAATCCTAATTCACACTCTACATAACCATAATCCTCCTCCTACATATCTTATATTAGACACATTTGTTTCAAATTTCAACTCTTTGTATTTACATGCCCGCGTTGGAGTTGACCTTCCATGTTCTCATTCTAAAACCTACATGGACTAATATTAAACTACAAAGGTATATGCGTAAGCTTATTTCCTCTCATGGTTTTAACACGTAATACCCTACGTGACTTATCACTGATTTGGAGTTATGAATTGTGTAATTAACTCTAATTCCATGTGTTGTGGCAACCGATGTCTCATTGTTGTTATCATCTCGGGATTTTATTTCATTTATCACCAGTACTTCGATTACTAAATCCATCACATGGCTCTGCTTACCTATTGATGCAAAATTTCAATTACTTGGTTAATTTCCACTATTTATTTCATTCAACGTGGGCATTTGAGATTTAGCCATATTGGTGGTTAGGGTTATCCTTCCTCCTTTGAGTTTTAGCTCTATTCCTCCCTTTTCCTTCATTATTCATCTCCGGTTACGCAGTAGTGATTCGACTTCAAAGGGATTTCGTTTAACTTAAGTTGTAAAAGAAAGTTTATGACGTCGAGGTTGAGTTCTTCAATTTCACAATACTTCTCAGGTAATGACTAAATTTTGATTTTATAGTTCTAAACTCGCAGGTCTCTGACAGTTTGGTTTTTCGATTTGGGGTTTTTCGAATTGTAATTTATTTTATTTTACTGCTTTACTTATGCAACTCATATGCATGGTTTCTCACAGTTGCAGTGATGGGTTTCATCCCTAGAATGTTGTGTATTCCACAAAGAGCCATTTCCATTCTTGTGTCTAGCATTGACCAAACAAATGGTAATAAATCCTCCGGCATGTAAAGTCACAGACTCACTCTGTTTACGTATTCCTAAAACACTGTTATGCCTTTGAATATTAACACGTATTGGTTGAGAATTCCATTCCAGATTTTTACATTCGCTTTTAATTATGGGTTTCTCTGTCAACTTTGTAAATTGGTTTCAATTTAATTTATGAATTTATAATGCGTTGTGGTTTTAACGCAGGTGGAGGATTCACGGCGTGACGAAAATTCCCTCTCCCACACGCAGCAATTTCTAAATGTTCCTCTTCTTCTTAGCATTTCCATTTCTCTCCAGGTATGTGTCATGCCTCTATTTTTCTTCGGCATAGTTTTAAACTTCCTTTCCTAAATATAGCTATGGTTTTTCATTAATTGTCACTCTTCATTTTCTTTATTGGTTGGCTCTTCTCTATTTAGATAATCCAGTCTCCTTCATGGCATACGTTCCCTTATTACAAACCCTCAAGGTTACGTAGCAACTATTTTTACCATCCAATTTTCCTTTCTAAATTTTTACTCTAATGTCTCTGTGTTTAGTATATAATTTTGGTTAGAATTTAATTTATTTTTAGAGATAAGAATTTCCAAATTCTTCCAAGTTAATAAATCTCGGTTACCTCTATTGCAACCTCACGGGCTGCTTTCTTTTGATTTAGATTTAAAAATCACACTCCTCTTAATGTTACTGTCTCTTCAAAAAATCTCATTTCCTTGAGTCTTCACAATTTGAGTCTATTTTATTTCTACTTGTTCATTTATTCATTAAGAGTATGATATTACTATCAACTTATTTATTTGTACAAATATTCCCCAAACCTGGATTAGAATTACTAAACTGAAATAATTCTAACTTTTAATTTAATTGCAATAATTTTCACAGCACATGGTTTAATATTTTTATCCCCCAATTGTACAGGAACTTCCTAATTCCAAAATTCCTAATTTTTTATCAATATGCTGTCGAAGAAGGCTCAGGTAGGAATTTTTCATGTTCTAGTTATTACTTTCTTTGATTAATTTTTTTCTCTCATTCTCCATTTGAATGATCTTAAATCTCTTTTACCTACAAATTTATTCCTCCTTGACAGTCAGTAAGATAATTTTTACCTATACCTTTGTGACTATTTATTACTTCTATATTCACTACTATCTGAAATCTAAACAAAATTACTAATTCCTATAATTTCATTTCTTTAAAAGTACCCTTTACCATCATGTCTCATTTTATAGCTTTGTTAGCAGTTTATATGTCCTAAAATGACATAGTAACTTTGGATTTCATTGTATCGGTTGGTCCAACACTTCTTTGAGAACTTCACTTAGTATAAATTTGAACTGTTTCCACAGGGATTATATGGTTATTTTACAGGAAAAAATCCCAAAGTTGTATAAACATTTGGACAAAAATTTCCTTAAAATTATATGTATATGAATATAATTCTCCCGAATTATTTTAATTCAGTATTGTCTGATATACTCTATTTCAAGAATTGAATTTTTTTTTACTATTCCACATATGTTGTATTCTATGTGACCTTTACTCAATTATGATAGAATATTATGACTTATGTATAAATTGAAAATATTCTCATTATGCTACAGTAGAATATATGCTTTGAATGTTCTAAATTCAGGCCAATTACCAGAACATAATTTCTTTCATTTTGTATTATTTTATTTAACATATTTTCATATTTAGTTGAATAATTCCACTATTTTTACTTTCTCCATGAAATGATTTAAATAATTCACCTAACCTCATATTTAAACCTACTTCAAAGTTTTAGACATTCTGAGAGTTGGTACCTTTCTTATAATTATATGTGAAATACTAAAAAGATATACTATAATTATTATAGAAGGTTCTGTTAAATGCACAAATCTAACCAATTTACAACTAACTAAAATTATCACATTATTGAAATGCACAGAATATACTAATTGACTAATCTAGCTATTTTATACACCACCATTTTAACTTCAACATAATAAAAAAAATTCAAAATAAAATGAATTAACTTGTGCATACCAATTCTGGCAGACTATTTTCCACCCAACCTATGAGCTCTATCTCCACAGCTCCGCCCGAGAAGAGATCAATTCCTTCAAGCAGTAGATAACCTATTGTCTACCTAGAATTTGCTTATTTAAGACTATTTTCCCATAATATTGTTTCCATAACTACGTCGAGTTAATCAGGATGTTGTTTTCCTTTTTTCCTGGGTTTCCTTTTGTTTTTTCCACAAAAGTACTTTAAACTAGCTTTTTCTTCTTTCTAGTTTTATTCCACCTCTTCCTAGTAACTTTCCTCTTTAATGGGGTATCTTTTTAGATTTTTATCTCTAATATAATTTTCAATATTTAATTTATTTTCACCAAGGATTTTTGGAGAACTGGGAAAGTCTTGGTAGCCTTATCCATCCTCATAGACTTGGATTCCTGATTTCTAATTATACTCTAGTATTTGCAAAATTAATTCCATTTCCATGTTATTAAATTTAAATAATAAAATATGTCCACAATAATTTTTTTCCCTTGGGTCCACTTGACCCTTTAGGACTATTAAACTATCTAATTAAAAGCAGTAAAAATATGGATATTACAATTAACAAGCTTCAAGGGAAAAACAAACTCAAGGATGCAACTTAAATGGCAAGACTTTGAAATTTTATGTTCGATTACTGTTAAATTATTTTATTTATGTGCAATTTAATTGAAATTTTACTATGTTATGTTATAGGCAGAAGTCAGATATTGTTTCTTCCGAGGATTAGCCTATTATAAATGATTGTGATTTCATCCATGTTGAATGTTGGACAAAAGAGGATAGTTATAAGCATATTCTTATGAATCGAGTAGATGAGAAAATTCATACTCAAGTATTGGTTCATGAGGCACATGTAAGAAAACTAGCATATGGCATGGCATTAGTGCATTATTGAGGGGATATTGACGGAAGTAGTGTTTAATGACCTCAGACTTGAGCGACGAAAGGCTCTGCAGCTAGGGTTTCTGGCCATGGTGGACCAGTAATGCTGCAGGCTTGGCCTGCCTTAGGCCACGCGGATGGGTGATGGGACAGGGGTCCCTTTCCGTCAGGCTTTCGCCCACCTCACAGCCTTCTTCCGTGCATTTTTACCATGTGGAGTTACCGCGATAGGTTTTGTTTTTCCAACCTTTGTCTGTTAGCGTCTTTCTTTTCCGTTAGTTTGCTTTCCACCGGATCGGAGAAGTCACGGGTTTCTAGCTTCTGGGCGACGGGCTAGGGTTTCTGTTTTTATTTGCAGGAATGGGTCTTGAAAGCGAATTGGTTGACCTGGAGCCGGCACCTGAGGACCTGTTAACAGTTTGGGGCCATGATGTATCGGCCCAAAACCTGGAGCGTTTCTTCCCTCTGAGATTCGTGAAGCAAGAGGTAAAACCTTTCGATCTTGAGGCGACCGATTTTGCTCCTCCCGAAAGGGCAATGCCTAAAAAGGGCGAATGCGCGGGTTTTCCCTCTCCGGGGGTTCGTTCTGTAGATGAAAGTGCTGTGGAGAATGTTGCTGAAGTAACTGGGTCTTTTTTCGCAAATTCGGGGCCAGATTTCTCCGATTTCACAAGCTTTCCGCCTCTATCTGGAGGGCTTGCGGATGTGGTAGCCAATTGCGGCTTGCATGGTTCGAAAGGGCCTCGTTTAGCAAGTGACAAGACGGAGAAAAGGCCTGCCTCCGAAATAGTTCTCCCATGGGGTTTTGAAAGTGAAACCAGGGTCCCATTTCAAAGGAAAAGCTTGAATCCAAGCCCCAAAGGTGACATTGGGCCCTCGGCGACGAAGAGCTGGGCTCTACCTCTGACTGGCCCCCCGGTCGGTGTTTTGGGCGACGGAGGCGAGCACCCAAAGGAGCCGATTTTGCCGGAAAAGGGGTGGAAGGAGTGCCTGCAAAAGGAGCCAGCTTCTGGAGGTGATAGGGAGAAAGAGAAGGCACAAGACCCGGCAAGGGAAGGGACGCCCGAAGACCGCCACCACACTGATTCTGGAGAAGGCGCGGTGCTGGTCATCAAGGTGGGGGGAAAACGAAAGAAGCAGGGCCCCATAAAAAAGAAGGAGCCCCAGCCTTGCTGCATTGTTGGAGTGGACATACGAGTCGAAGAGGCTATGGCAGCCTCAGAGACAAGGGTTATAGGTAGAGTGCGAGGCCGAAATTTTTCGGCAGATTACATTCGGAGATGGGTTCTTTCGGAATGGGAACATGCACCAGGGCAGCCAGTGGAGATTAAAGTACTGGAGCGAGGATGGTTCACCATGCTTTTTGCTCATAAAGACCATGTAATCTGGGTGCTTGACAGAAATTGGAGTTTTGGTAAGCGGCCACTCTTTCTTCAGCGTTGGACGCCTTTGTTTGACGCTCAGACTGAGAAGCTGAACGAGTCTCCTGTCTGGGTAAAATTGCCAGGCTTACCCCTTCAATTTTGGTTTGATTCTGTGTTTAAATCCATTGGAGATACCCTGGGGAAGTTTTTGGACTTCGATCATTCATTTGAGCATTCAGATGATATGAGTGTGGCGAGGATTTTAGTCAGTTTAAATCCTCGGGAGGGACTTGCAGAGGCAATGACCTTATGGTACAGGGAGCTGGAGTTCGTGCAAAAACTGGACTATGAAAATTTGCCTTTTCGTTGTCATCGCTGCCACACTTATGGGTATCTGGCCAAAGAATGCCCTTTGGGCTATCGCCGTCGAAGGAATCCTCTTAAGATGGCCCGAAAGTCGGTGGTTGCTCCTGTATCAAACTCTGGATCGGATCCCTCTTTTGAACCAATGGAGGAGGAGGCAAAGGATGGGTCGGAGGAGGTGATGTCTGAAGCCCCTTCGCAGCAGTTCATTCCTGCCCGGTCCATTGAGCAATCTTTAAAGCGGACTACCCCTCACACTCCTACGACTGCTGGGCCAGCGGTGGAGCCTCACGAGCAGCTTCATGCACAGGCAGCCCCACAGGTTACCTCGACTGTTGAGTTTGTGGCGGAGCCACAGACGGGTATGCCTAATTTCTTCCCCTCTTCTTTATGTTTCTCATATATGGAAAATGTCTCTACTATTATGTTGTCTGGTTCTTCTGGGCGTCTTCAGAAAGAGTTTTCTTGTTTAAATTTGAATCCTCAATCGATTGATAGTCTTGTGGTCTCGGTCCCCTCGCCCTCTAGAGATCCCCCGCCCTCCCTGTCCGCCTCTAGTCATCCCTGCTCTTCCTTGGACCCTGCCCCTCCTCTGACTGCTCCTCCCTATAATTTGAGATCTTTGTCTTTTCGTAATGGGAAAGAGACTGCTCCTGGAGGTCTTGAGCAGGACCTAGTGCCTATAGGGCCTAGAAAATCCAGAGGTAGGAAATCTAGCATGTCTAAGGCCAAGCAGAAGGCAATCATTGATATAGTTGATGGGAAGCAAAAATCTTTGACTGGGGTGCTTAGAGCAGCAAAGCCACCCTCTGTTTCGCTGAAATGATCCTGCTTTCTTTCAATTGTAGAGGGTTAGCTAGTCAACCCAAAAAACTAGCTTTCAGGAGTTTAGTCAGTCAGTATAATCCGGACATTCTTATGTTGCAAGAAACTCTTGGTAATGGAGAATAAATCATAGCTCTCCTTTTAAAATTGCTGCCTGGTTGGCTCTTTCGGGCCATAGACGTAGATGGTCGATCCGGTGGCTTGGTCACTGGTTTTAGAGCTGGAAACTTTAAAGAAATTACCTCCTGGGGTTTTGAACACTCATTGGCGGTGGAGCTCTACTCCAAGGAATTCTGTTTTCCCTTGCTGCTCATGAACGTCTACGGGCCCTGCCAGGAAAGGGAGCGCTTTTGGTCCTCTTTCTTCCAAAAGTCTTTCCTGGCCCATCATAACTTGATCATTGGAGGCGATCTAAACTTCTCCCTTGGGGTTCTGGAATCATGGGGAGCAAATGCCAGACCGGATCCTTTAACTGATTTTTTTATCTCCCAGATTGCCTCATCCCAATTGATAGACCTCTCTCCTATCAAGGTTAGGCCTACCTGGCGCAATAAAAGAGTTGTAAATGACTGGGTTGGGAAGAAACTGGACCGCTTTCTCTTGGGAGAAGACCTATCTGAGAAAATTTCCATTTTTCGACATTGGGTGGGGGATGGGGGCCTGTCCGATCACTTCCCAATCCTACTGGAGGCAAAAGGAACTCTCAAAAAACCAGGGACCCCCTTCAAATTCAATGCTTCTTGGCTGTCCGACGATTCCTTCTTTTCCTTGGTACATTCCACTTGGAGGAAGGATGAAATAAGGGAGGAGGGGGTTTTAAGTCGAAGCAAGGCTTTTATGGATAATCTGAAGGCTTTGAAAGCTGAAACTAAAATCTGGGCTTCCCACAAGGCATCCCTCGAAGACGAAAAACTAAGGGCCATAAACTCTGAACTTGAGCTCCTGGAAGCCCCGGATGGGAGGGGATATGCCACAGTGGAATCTCGTGATAGAATTCGGGTTTTGGAGGCAGCCAGAAGGAAGTTACTGCAAGATAAGGAGGAGAGCTGGCGATTGAAAAGCAGAGCCATATGGCTTCAGGCGGGGGATGACAACACAATTTTTTTTCAAAACTATGCTAAAGGGAGGAAAAGTATAAATACCATATGGGAACTGCCTAAAGCAAATGGGGATAAGGCACAGTCCTTTGAAGAGCTGGCATCCCTCGGAGTTGATTACTTCAAAAATCTCTTTAAGGCCCCTGCAGAAGTTTCAATTGCTGAAGTCATAAGAGTTGCCCAGTTTTTCCCAAGGTACATTGAAGATGAAGGAAATGACCTTTTGATGGCTCCGGTGTCCAAGGAGGAGGTGGAAGCAAACCTCAAATCGATGCAAAAAGAGAAAAGTCCAGGCCCTGATGGCTGGACTGTGGAATTTTTCCTACATTTCTTTGAATTACTAGGTGCTGACCTGACAGCGGTGGTGGAAGAATCAAGGGTCTCAGGCTTGGTCTATCAGCCCTTTAATGCCACATTCCTGACCCTCATTCCAAAGTCGGACCAACCTTCATCCTTCAATGATTTTCGGCCCATCTCTCTCTGCACCTGTTTATACAAGGTTATTGCTAAGATAATTGCTTCCAGGCTGAAACCTTTCCTCTCTAAAAGCATATCTGAGGAACAGTTTGGTTTCTTGGATGGGCGACAAATTCATGAGGCCGTGGGAGTGGCTCAGGAAACCCTTCACAGTTTAAAAAGAAGCCGGAAAAAAGGGGCTATCATAAAAATTGATCTCTCAAAGGCTTATGATAGAATCAGCTGGATATATCTAAGGCTTCTTTTAACTCATCTGGGGTTCAGGCATGATTTTGTGAGGTGGATCATGGCGTGTGTCACCTCTACCTCGATTGCAGTTCTGATAAATGGTGCTGCCTCGGATTTTTTTAAACCGCAGAGGCGGCTTCGCTAGGGCTGCCCTCTCTCCCCCCTCCTCTTTCTGCTAGCAGCTGAAGGACTAAGCTTACTGATCAAAGAGGCGAAGAGACAGGGTGAATTGAAAGGAATAGAAGTAGGCATGAACCTATGGGTGACACATCTCCTCTTTGTTGATGACATACTTATTTTTAGTAATGGGAGCCGGGAGGACTGCTGCTGTCTAAAAAGGCTTCTTGACCTCTTCCTGAAAGCTACGGGACTGGCCATAAATGATCAGAAATCTTCTGTTACAATTGCAGGGCTCTCTCCTATTGAGGCAAATAGAGTGAAGGAGATTCTCTCTTTTGATCTAAAGTCTCTTTCGGATCTGTTCAAATACCTTGGCTTTAAGCTGAAACCTGACTCCTACAGGGTTCAAGACTGGAATTGGCTGTTGGCGAAAATTGAGGACAGAATAAATCACTGGAGTTTCAAATGGCTGTCAAGGGCAGGCAGGCTTGTGCTGATAAAATCGGTGATTTTAGCCATCCCAGTGTACTGGGCTAGCCTTATATGGGTGCCTAAATGTATCCTGTTGAAAATTAAGAAAATCTGCAGGAGATTCTTATGGGCTGGACGGAAGAAGGATTATGTTGCTCCCTGGGTTGCTTGGGAGAAAATTGCCCGCCCGAAAAAATGGGGAGGGTGGGGGATAAAAGATTTGTTCCCTTTCGCTCAGTCTTTAGCAGCAAAGCTTGCGTGGAGGCTGATGGTTTCTGATAACTTATGGACCGCAGTGACTAGGAGGAAGTACATTGACCTAGCCTCGCCCCTCGAATGGATAAGACAGCCCTCAAAATCTATAAGAAATTCCTCGGTGGTATGGAAAGCTCTGGTGGCAGCAGTCCAGATTATAGAAAAAGGATTGGCATGGAGAGTAGGAGATGGGAGTTCAATAAGGCTAGGAAGGGACCCGTGGGTGGGCTGCACGGACTCTTTCGCTCTCTCAAGAGGCCTGCTTGAACATTTAAACTCCAAAGGTTTTTTCTCACTCAGCCAAATTGCTGATAGCGCAAATTCTTCTATCTGGAAACAGGAGTGGCTCACAGCGACTGATTTGGCACTAGAAGAGAGGTGGCACGATGAGTGGGGGACCTTTCGCACAGGACTGTTGCAATCCCACATCCGTATTACAAATGAGTCAGATGAATTGCGGTGGGTGTATGCCCAATCAGGGTTCTACTCTCCCAAGATGGGATATGAATGGCTTATGTTACAAAAGGGGTGGGGGGAAACAATCTGGTGGGAAAAGTCTTTGTGGAAGCTGAAAGGGCCAGCAAAGACCAGGTTGTTCTTCTGGTGTGTTCTACAAATAAAAGTACCTACATAGGATGCACTCCAAAAAAGGGGGAAGATTGGCCCAGGCTGGTGCTCCCTATGTAAGGAGAGTGAGGAAACTCCCCAGCATCTTTTCCTTGCCTGTCCTTTCTCTAAAAGCCTCTGGAATGAAATGTTAAGACGCACAAAGGCCCCCCTCTGTTGGGGAGGGGAGGACATAGCCGAAGCCTGGAACAATTGGTGGCAGTAGGCCCCAAATGACAAAGTCAGAAGTTTGCCTCTGCTGGTGGTATGGGGAGTATGGCTTGCCAGGAACCACCAAATTTTCAAAGACTCTCTCTTCCCTATTGACAGACTAGCAGCCGAAGGAGTAGCCATCTTTGAAAGTATTCCACAGCCTTCAAATTCTAAAAGTGAAAGACCGGTGCAGGTGGAAGAAATAAAAGGGTCAATTCCGTGGGATTATTTCGACGGAGCCTCAGACTTAAACAACATTTGTGGAGCAGGTTTGGTGATTAATTATCCCACAGGACTTAAGCTCAAAGCCTCCATTGGAATGGGTACTGGGTCAAATAACTATGATGAGCTCAAAACTCTACATTTACTGCTGTGCTGGTTACTGCAGCGCAATGTGAGGGAGGTGCAGATATTTGGGGATTCTCTGAATACAATCAAGTGGGCTAATGGATCACATCATTGCAGAAATTTTCTTTTACTTCCTTTGCTGTCTGAAATTATTCGTCTTAAAAGTATTTTTTCCGATCTAACTTTATCTCACATCTACAGGGAAAGAAATGCAGAAGCAGACAGCCTTTCTAAAAAAGGCATTGAGCAGGTTTTGGGCCAATGGTCAGTAGAGGAAGTAGCTGAAGGGAGATCAAGGAGACTCCCTCCCCCTGTATTTGATTAGTCCGTGAGCTTCCAACAGCTCGTTTTCTTTTTACTGTTAATTTAATGTTCATACTTTCCAGTTTAAAATCCTTTTTGTATATGTTTTGAAAAAAAAAAACAAAAAAGCAACTTGTGAAAAACCAATAGAAGGTGAAACTGTAAAATCTTCAGTGCTGTTTTCCCTTTGTTGGAGGCCTGAGATGATGTTTTTTTGGTTTAAAATCAACACTTACAGCCAGCACAGTTTTTACTAGCTGGTTTGTGGACATTTTGTGGAGGTGAGCAAACCTGTTTCGGTGTTTTTCCTAAATGGAAGCCGGGGTTTGCTTATTCCAGATTTGGTTTTTTTGTTGTTCTTAGTCTTCTTTGGACAGAGCTGTTGGGTGGTTCTTGTTTTGGAAAAAACAAACAATCACACAGCAGTGTAGTTTTATTTCCCTGGAAAAGGGAAAGGAATGCAAGTCATATGCTATGTAACCCTCTTTTTAATAGAAGGTTCGATTTTTTCTGTGGAAAAAAAAAAAAGAAAACTAGCATATGAGGATAAATATTCAAAAGGAGATATAGTTAAAATTTATCAAAAATTGCAAGCATTGATTAACTATCTTATAGATCTATGTTCAAATGAAGGAGATTGGGTTTTGGATTTATTCTCAGGTGCAGGTAAGTTTTATTATAGAAATTTGATTTTAAATATTTTATTTTTTACTTTTTATGTGTTTATACTAATTTTCTTATTTATTTCTTTTTTTCTTGACGATTAGGTACAACACTAGAATGTTGCCTACAAAAAGGAAGAAATTGCATTTCCATTGAGAAAGACCCAGTGCAATGAAAATTTATTCAACAAAGAATTAACGCTCTCCAATTCCTTCCATATGAGAAGCAAGAAGTTGGTTTGAGGAAAGGGGATTTTAATGAATCATGTGTGGAAAAAAAAGCAAAGGAACCTCAACCATCATTATATGGAATGATTGGAAAAGGAAATTTTAGAAGATTTGTAGACATGAAAGATCCATTAGAAGATGACAATGACCAAAATGAAGCATAAAATGTTGCGGAAGAAGACATTAATGATGTTGTAGAAGATGTTGAACATGGATTAGTTGGTATTTTGGTGATATTTAAGTTATGCTTGCAAATAAAGCTCAGATTTGAGATCTATTAATCAATTTTACGTCTAATGTTTAGACTTTGATATTTTATGAGAAGAACCCTTATTTTTTGCAAAAAAAATAGTGATTACTATTATTTTTTGATATAAAATTCAATAAAAATGCCATTTTCTTAAGTTTTTTTGTTCAAATTTTCCCAAAAAAATATTTTATTTGACATGTTTTTTTTTCAACAAAAAGTCTCTAAAAGTGTATTTTTTGCATTCTATTTATATTGAAAATGTGTATTTTTTTGTCATGTGGTTCAAAATATTGGTTTATTAGTGACAATTATTTGATATGCATTGAAATATTAATTAAAAATACATAAACATATAGAAAATATATACTTTATAATATTGATCCTTTTTTAATTTTTTTATCTATGTGAAAAAATGAAGATTTCATTACAATTTTTTATCTTAAAAAAATATTTTTTTTTTCTTTTAAAAACACAAGTACATAAATGCACTTAAAAATAAACATCTCAGAGAAGAAGAAGACATTAGAAATTGTATAGTGTCAAAGTCAATCCTCTAAAAAAATGGGTGATGATACACCACCACTATTAAAAATCGACATAAAAAGAATCACATAACAAAAGATAAATAAAAATAAATAAATAAATAAATAAATAATAAAAAAATAAAAAACAAAAAAAAACAAAAAAAAACAAAAAAACAAAGTGCCAAAAGCATGCTCCAAAAAAAAGGGTGATTCTTCATCACCACTTTTCAAATTTGGGTGTTTTTCTTGCTACCTCAAAAAATTAGGTACCAGTTCAGTTATCTATTTGATCAGTAACTATGTTATGGTACTTGGTTCCATTCTTGATGGACATAAACCCATTGGTTATGAATGGGTTTCAAGCATAAGACTGGTTTAGATGGTATTGTGGATAAGTATAAATCAAGGTTGGTTGCAAAAAGATACTCCTAGGTTGAGAGAATAGATTGTGGTAGAATCATTTCTCTAGTTGTTAATTTAACATCTATTAGGTTTCTATTATTATATTTAGTAGCTTTTTCTTTAGAGATAGAATATATGGGTGTCAAATCTACATTCCTTCATATTGAGTTGAAGGAGGAGATATATATGATATAGCTATAGCACTATGTTTAAAGAGGCAGAGAGTCATTATTTTCAAAATTAAAAAACTTTCAATAGGGTCTCAAATAGTCTCCTAGAATGTGGTACAAATGTCTTATTATTTTTGTGTTGAGATTAGAATTTTTGAGATGAAAATCATATCACTGTGTGTGTTACAAATAAAAAAGTGACCACTTCCTTATTATAACTTCATATATTGATGATATTCTATTCTTTGGTAATAATGGGGATGTGATTTGTGATTTGAAGTCTCAATTTTTGGCACAATTTGAAATGAAAGAGTTGGGGGTTGTAAAATGTATCTTTGGAATGGAGATTAGGAGAGAAAGAGAAAATAAAATATTTTGGTTGAGCCAAATTATGTATGTAAACTTTGTGCTACAAATTTTTTGAACGAAGGATTGCAAAATAATAATGTTGCAGGAGCATCATGGTTCCGAAAATTTCTACATTTAATATAATCTAGGGGTCTTATGTTTTTCAAAAAAGTTGGTTTCCTAAGTATTTAATTAATTTAATTTTCAATGTTTTGATTGATTTATGTGAGACATTTAGAATAGGATTTAATAAAATATTGAGAGGCATATTGTTAAATGTTCTCTAATGTAGGAGAACATGAGTGATTGATGAGTGATTGGTATGGAGTGAGATATTTTGAAATATTGTAAATCTTAGATTAGAAATTAGTTCATGATTTATGGAGGATCCTTAGGATTTAGTTGAATGTTGATATCCTCAAGGGATAAAGAAGATATTTTAGGAATAAATTGAGGAATTAGATGATTCTTAGAAATTAGTTGAGAAGATCAAGGATTTGAACCAAAATTGGTTAGAGAACGTTTTGTATATATTTGTAAAGCCTCAAAGGCACAAAAGGAAGAGAAAACAAGAGAGATATTATTAAAGAGGAAACTTAATTGTAAGCCTACGGGCATAGAGAGAGAGGAAAAGAAAAATGGCCATGTAAAGGCATATCATGAAAAATCTAGATTGTAAACAGGTTTTTTATTTGTATCTGTACATTTACTTAATCAATGAGGGAATCAAATTCATTGTGACTGTGTGTCATTCATTTTACATGTTGAGTGATCTGTAATTGATAAATTATGGTTTTTGTGTGATAAAACATGGTGAATGAATTATAATTGAATGTATAAGTTTTTCTGAGTGATAAAGGACTTAATGGCTGGGTAGAATCTATGTGATTCCTTTCTGGAGCTAGTGGATGTGTGTACAGGTCGAGTACGAAACAAATCATGAATTTTGGATTCAGAGAAGTAATGCAGAATGGTGGTCTGTATTCTGGATTGAAATAGTTCATAAGGCATGTATCAAGTGTGATAATCCCAAGTTAGAGTGAATAACAAACAGGAGAAAGCTCAGGTGGAGTAGCATGTAGGAAACAGAGATGTAGAGCGACGACAGTAGAAAGAAGAGAAATCGACTAAGGAAGAAAAAACTTAGAAGATTTCCAAAGAAGGGATCGGACGACAATGATCGACTCACACAATTGAATTTTTAATATTAAATGGAAAATATCACATTACAAGGTAAAAAATTTAAGTTGTGATGTGGTAATTTGAGAATGTTGCGAAGTGGACACGTGTTGGATGGAGATTGAAATCGCACATTGCAAACCGGTAATTATAGTATTTATGTGTGAAGGACTTCATAAGTGAAACAAATAATTTGCGATTTGGTAAGGATTGAAATTTGTGATGTGATAAAGGGAAGATCCACGTGTCGGACCAACACTCTAGCGCATATCGCACATCAGCTAGTTTGGATTTTACCATTAATACATCGCATGGTAAAGTATTTTGGTTGCGAGGCGATGAGGATGGGAGATGGCGTGTGAGATAGTACAGCGGGACGGTTGGATATTGAATAACCAATGGTGAATAATACATGACAGTTCCAGAGAGATTTTTCATCGATGTGAGGATTGTTTAGTTGTTGAGTTTATTTTTTCTGGGTTGCGATCTGCTAAGTTATATAATTTACGAAGTGCGATTGCTTCCGATTGGTCACCATATTGTGGGACCCTAGAACCACATTTTTTTGGGTTTGTATAACCATGTATGTGATAAGGTAATGTGAAGGGGTGGTCGATGCATAAAGATACATGTTTATTATATTGAGTTATAAACCCAAGAGCCACTTATAATTAATCTTCTGCGTGCATTTGATTTTAAAGATGAGCGTTTAAAGTTAATGTGAGGAACATAGAGGCTAATTCCACTAACCTTGTATATTTGGTTATTTGTGACCTTATGGTTGCATCATTTGGTATCATAGCCCGGAGTAAATTAAAATTGTTATAAATGAAGATTGCAGAGTTAAACTATGCAAAAGACGTTTGGTAGCAGAATAGAATAAGATTCAGCATGATTACGGATTAGAGGAGAAGAAGTTAGATTATAAATATGAAAAGGTGGAGACAAGTGCAGAAAGAAAAGTCAAACAGCAAAATCTGACAAAGTAATGGTTGTTTTCTTAAGGAGAATGGAGATTCACTCGAATGTGAAGAGTGGATGGAGACTTCTTATGAAATCATGCAGGTATTATTTTATTGTGATTTTATTTTTGCAAGATAAAATACAGATTGAAGATTGATAATTGCAGCTAATGAAGTATATCATCAAAATAAGATCACAACCTT
This sequence comes from Pinus albicaulis, assembly GCA_034641835.2. Classification (NCBI taxonomy): domain Eukaryota; kingdom Viridiplantae; phylum Streptophyta; class Pinopsida; order Pinales; family Pinaceae; genus Pinus; species Pinus albicaulis. The sequence continues at coordinate 1,495,888,146 of CM076581.1, forward strand.
AACAAGCAGTGATGAAAGAAGTTGGTAAGGATTTCTGAGTGAAAGAAGAGTGTGGCCAGAACCTAGTATCTCATTTGTGATTGAAATACAATAGGACAGTTGTGTTCACAAAAGTGAAGATGAGTTGAAGCCTAAAAGAAGCAGAGGAATGCTCAAGGAATGTTCTAGAGAGGGGATAAGTGACCAAGTATAGAGGAAATATTCGTGAGGTAAATATAGCAGGGAAGACTTGCTATTGTAGAGTATTAAGTACAGCTCATAGTGAGTGACGAGCTCATGAAGATGAAGAAGAAGATGACTACTAATACTCATAGGAGAGTTTCGAGAAGAAACCACAAAGTGAAGAAAGAATATGCCAAAGAAAATGGCATATGGAGACAGATGAGTGATGAAGAATATGAGAGAGAGAAATCTGAGATAAATTTCTAAATTGCATTATTGTGGATATGTTGTAGAGAAATAAGGTTGACCATAGGTATGGTTGGACTATGAGAAAGAAAGTGAAATGGCATAGGTTGCAAGAGAAGAGAAAGCAGCGGGTGAATACGCAGTTAATAGAGGAGCTTAGGAAGCTTGAGAAGAAAATGAATGTTCAATTGAGGTTAGAGAAGCTCAAAGGAGTTTAGCTACAACAAAATATTTTTTTTGGAAAAGAACAAGTTCCTTGTGAAATTGAAGATGGAGCAATGATGTCTGAAACATTAGTTGAGGCTACTGAGCCTCATGATTTTGAAATTAACAATTTTTGTACATTGCAGGTGTAATACATGGTGATGGACAATATTTGGGTATTTTCAAAGAAGAGGAAGCAGAGAGACAAAATCTGAATTATGGTTTAAAGAAGAAGAATGAGAGAGTCAGGTCTCATAAGGAAGCTTATACACAGTTGAAGGAAGATAGGAATGCACAAACACAACTAGTGGAAGTTGTTAATGCAGTATAAAAAGAGAAGTTGACTGTCAAGGGTGGCCAAAAAGAAGAACAATTGTTGGAAATTGTTATCAGAAAGGTCAGGGATGGCTTTATACCTTTTAAGTGTAAGGAAGAGATTAGAGTGCTAGAAGAATTATTAAGAGAACCTAAAACTGAAGAAGAAATTACAGCCAAGGAAGAAGGGATGTTTATAACATCTAAGGAGACTAAGAAGAGTTTAAATTTCCAATTTAATGATGTGTTTACAGGTGATGAAGAAGATACAAATGAGGTTGCAATAAAGGAGATGGAGAACATATTTTCTTTTGAAGGTAAGAGCGAAGTTCAAAGGGAGTATGAGGATGAACAAGTTTTTTTCTTCAAAGACAATAAGGATTAAGGAGAATGGAATTGTAATCAGCAGTTGGAAGAAAATGTCAACAAAGGAAAATAATATCTCATGCAATGTAAGATTGTTTGGGTAAGTGAAAGTGCTAATTATATGATGGAAAAGCAGGGAATAAGACATTCAAATGTCTTATTCATATTTTAAAGACATGGAGAAGAAAAGGAAGACATAAAAAGTTTTGAAACTCTTACACAAAGGAAAGGATAGCAGTAGAAAATTAATTTCGATAGAGAAATAGAAATTTTCATGAAGCTTATGAGGAAGAAACATAAAGAAAGGAGTTGCATAAAGAGAATAAAAACAGATGGTAGTATGAAAGGTTGGACTGAAAAAAACATTGAAGGAAAATTCAATGGAGTGTTACAAACGAAGCTGTGGAAACCAGGAAAAGAAAGAAAAGGTAACAGAATACATGAACACGAGTCAAAAGGAGCAAGGAAATCACTTAGGAATAAAGTATGGGATCCAAGAGGAAAAATATTGGATGCATATGATCTGGAGATCATGAATTTTTTTTAATTTCGGAGTCTGATGTAGGAGCGTCATGGTTCTGAAAGTTTCTACATTCAATAGAATCTATGGGGTCGTATGTTTTTCAAAAGATTTGGTTTCCTAAGTATTTAATTAATGTAATTTTCAATATTTTGAGTGATTTATGTGAGACATTTAGAATAGGATTTAATAAAATATTGAGAGGAATATTTGTAAATGTTCTTGAATGTAGGAGAACATGAGTGATTGATGAGTGATTGGTATGGAGTGAGATATTTTGAAATATTGTAAATCTTAGAGTAGAAAGTAGTTCATGATTTATGGAGGATCCTTAGGATTTAGTTGAATGTTCAGATCCTCAAGGGACAAAGAAGAGATTTTAGGAATAAATTGAGGACTTGGTGGATTCTTAGGAATTAGTTGATAAGATTGAGGATCTAAACCAGAAATGGTTACAAAACCTTTTTTATATATTTGTAAAGCCTCAAAGGCATAAAAGGAAGAGAAAAAAAGAGAAATATTCTTAGAGAGGAAACTTAATTGTAATCCTACGGTCTTAAAGAGAGAGGAAGATAAAAAGGGCCATGTAAAGGAATATCAGGCCAAAGCTAGATTATAAACTAGTTTTTTATTTTTATCTGTACATTTATTTAATTAATGAGGAAATCAAATTAATTGTGACAGTGTATCATTCCTTTTACGTGTTGAGTGATCCATAAATCAGAATTTATGGTTTTTGTGTGATAAACCATGGTGAATGAATTCTAATAGAATGCATAATCCTTTCTGAGAGATAAAGGACTTAATGTCTAGGTAGAATCTATGTGATTCTAGTCTGGAGCTAGTGGATGTGTGTACAGGCCGAGTAAGAGAAAAATCATGAATTCTGGAATCAAAGAAGTAATGGAAAATGGTGGTCTATATTCTAGATTCAAATAGTGTGTAAGGCATGCAAAAAGCCCGATAACCCCATGTCAGTGTTGTGTAACCAGCTCCAAAAATAGAAGAAAAAAGATATCAACGCCTTATAAATAAGCCACTTCGAGGGGGCAACCTCCAATACATTACATAAATGAACAATTCTTGGATGATACAAATGACAAAACGTCCTTTCTATATATAGGAGTCCATGGGGCCACAATGTAATCCTAGCCGACCTAACAATAATAATGTAAGGGCACAATAATAACAATATGGGGGTTACATGGGTACAACAATAACTATAAGGGGGGTTAGACTAACATAATAAGGGACTACACTATTAATATAGGGTCTTAACATGCCCCTCTCCTTCAAACAAGTGTTGTCCTCAATGCTTGATTATTTCTTGATACTTCTGTATAAAATTCTCATCCTCCCATGTGGAATATTCTACAGGAAAGTTCTTCCACTTGCTGAGATAATTTGAAATTGATTGTACTTGTCTAGTTCTTGTTTCTGTGACTGCTTCAGAACTTATTTTGATGTGATGTTGATCTTCCGGTTGTTTCATTTGATTTTGCACCAAAGTTAGGTTATCCTTTGAGAGTTGGAGAACTTGTTGTTGATGCTCATTGTGGTATTCCACTACTTTATCATCCATAATAGATTTTATTTGATCCTTCAAACCATCCAAATTAGCCTCCATTTTTTCTTTTAAACCATATATGTCATCTTCGGTTGCTCTTCGTAAGATCGAAATTTGTTGCACTTGGTACCGTAATTTTTATATCTCATATTGCAATTCTTCCTCCTCATGCGTCATAGTATAGCTTTCTGAGGGCTTAATGGGTGTTGAATTATTTTTAGGGGCCATTTTAGAATCCAATATTGATACCTATTCTACAACATTCCCTTGGAATCAATTCAACTTGATTCTTCAAACAAGACATGCAATTCAGAAAAAAAATACACACCTTTTACTTGCTTTGAGGAGCTCAATATTTAAATTGAATTATCTCTGTAATTGAAAATATTCAATATCTTAAATTCAGCCTTGTAGTAGCCCTCTGAAGCTTCTTTCAAATGCCACAGGTCTGATCTAATTTGGATTCCCCAAGACAAAGTTGTGTCCAATCTCCCACAATGACCTAATTCTGGACTGGTTCAGTAGAGCTAACTTGTAGGACTTGCCACGTGTCACTGTTTCATCCTTTGTCTCTGAAATTGATAGCCAAGAAACTAAATTCTGTTTGATTGTGACCACTTTTTATGGCACTCAAATCCAATTCCCAAAGAGAGAGTTATTGAACTTTTCCCACGATCACCTCTTTGAGATGAAATTCAGGAGCCTGAAAGAGCACTACCTTCCACAGATCATATCTCCAGAAATATTGTGAACCAGGCTCTGAAATTTCTTGACAAATTTCCTCAGGATTTCAGCTTCACACCATATGAATTTCAGATTCTAAACCTTCGTATAAAAAAACTTTATAGCGAAAATGCCACGATGACCTGTTTAGGAGCTTGAAAAAAAACCTACCTTCCACAGATGATATCTCCGAAAATATTGCGAACCAAGCTCTGAAATTTTTAGACAATCTTCCTCAGGATTTCAGCTTCGCACCCTAAAAATTTCAGCTTCTGAAACTTTGTAGAAAAAAATTTATAATGAAAATTCCACGATGACCTGTTTGGAGCAGCGAAACCCTAGAATCCAAAGCTCTGATACCAAATGTTGTGTAACCAGCTCCAAAAATAGAAGAAAAAAGATATCAACGCCTTAGAAATAAGCCACTTCGAGGGGGAAATCTCCAATACATTACATAAATGAACAATTCTTGGATGATACAAATGACAAAACCTCCTTTCTATATATAGGAGTCCATGGGGCCACAATGTAATCCTAGCCGACCTAACAATAATAATGTAAGGGCACAATAATAACAATATGGGGGTTACAGGGGTAAAAAAATAACTATAAGGCAGGTTAGACTAACATAATAAGGGACTACACTATTAATATAGGGGCTTAACAGTCGGAGTGAATAAGAAACAAGAGAAAGCTCAAGAGGAGTAGCGTGGAGGAAACAGAGTTGCAGAGCAACGACAATAGAAAGAAGAGAAATCAAATAAGGAAGAAAACACTTATAATATTTCCAAATAAGGGATCAGATGGCGAGGATCGAATCGCAAAATTGAAGTTTTAATATTAAACAACAGAGATCACACCGCAAAGTAAACAATTTAAGTTGCGATGCGGTAAGTTGAGAAAGTTGCGAAGTGGACGAGTGTCAAGTGGAGAATGAAAGCGCACATCTCAAATCTGCGGTTATAGTATTTACGTGTTAAAGAATTCACAAGTGAAACAAAATAACTTGCGATGTAGTAAGGATTGAAAGTTGTGATGTGATAAAGGGAAGAGCCATGTGGCGGCCCAACGCTCTAGTGCATACCATACATTGATGGGTTTAGAGTTTAGCTTTAAGAAATCGCAAGGTAAAGTATTTTTCCTGCAATGAGATGAGGACAGGAGATGGCGTGTGAGACAGTACAATGGGAATTTTGGATCTGGTATAGACAAACGGTGGAGATTACATCGCAGTTCTAGAGAGATTTCGCATCGGCATGAGGATTGTTTAGTTGTTAAGGCTATTTTTTCTGGGTTGCGATCTGCTAAGTTATATAATTTGCGAAGTGCAATTTCTTCTAATTGGTCCTCGTATTGTGGGACCCTAGAACTACAGTTTCGTGGGTTTGTATAACCATGTATGCAATAAGGTAATGTGAAGGGGCAGCCGATCCATAAAGGTACAACTTTATTATACTGAGTTATAAACCCAAGAGCCACTTATAATTAAGCTTCCGCGTGCATTTTATTTTAAATATGTAAGTTTAAGGTTAATGTGAGGAATAAGGTTATTTGCGACCTTATGGTTGCATCAAATAACTACTCCAACTTTTGTGGGAATTAACCCTTCACTTGAGCAATGTTGTAAAACACTTGTAGAGATGGAGGATATGGTATATGTTCTTTGTGCTAGTGCAACTGGTAGTCTTATGGATGTTGTGGTATGTTCTAGACAAAATTTTGCCAAAGTAATGGGAGTCTTGAGTCGTTTCATTACTAAGCATGTACACGAACATTGGGATGTACTAAAGAGGGTCTTTAAATATTTGTGAGGTACCTTTGAGTATTCTATTTTATATCATAATTATTTTTTATGAGATCATTTCTTAGTTAATATATAGGGTTATGTGGGCTTTTATTGAGCAGGAAATTTAGAGAGAAGGATATCTACTAGCAGTTATTTGTTTTGTCCATTTGGTGGGGAAATAAGATGGATGAGTAATTGACAAGATATGGTCGCTTTGTCTCCTGTAGTGGCATAATATATGCTAGCTACTCATGCTTTCAAGAGGACTATATGGCTTAGGAAACTTTCATTAGAAGTTATATATCACAATTCAATGTGATAGTAATAGCACCATTTTTATAGCAAAAAAAACCAATCTTTCATGGAGAGATAAATATAGATATCCAATTCTATTTTGTTGGAGAAATGGTAGTGCATGTAAAATTTGACACCTTACAAAATTTTTCAAATGCATTAACAAAATTAGTGAACAAAAAAATGTTTAGGTTGTGTTATGATTCAATGGACCTTTTAGGCACTAGCATCTACTTTGCTGTAAAATCCCTCTTTAGGGCAGCCTCCCTGTTGAGGGTCTGGTGGGCCCTACCACGTTGCTAAGGTATGTGTAATTGGGGGATTGCGCAAGGGTCACCCTCCCGAGATTCTTCGGTGGGCTGTTGAGCTCACCCTTAACACCCTGGGGTCCCGCCCTCACTAACAATCCAGGATTTTGGTGTAGCGGTTGGGCTACTTGGTATCAGAGCTAAGGTCTCGAGGTCGAGACCTGCAGAGTGTGGTGGGCTGTAATATCCCTGTTTAGGGCAACCTCCCTGTTGAGGGTCTCGTGGGCCCTACCACGTTGCCTAGGTCTGCGTAATTAGGGGACTGCGCGGGGGTCCCCATGCCGAGATGCTCCGGTGGGCTATTGAGATAACCCTTAACACCCCGAGGTCCCACCCTCACTAATAGTCTGGGCTTTTGGTGTAGCAGTTTGGCTACTTTGTAATCTTCCAAATTTTTCTTCAATAAATTGGAACATTAAATTTTGTCTAAACTTATTTAGGAGATGAATAATTGGGTGAGGAGGGCCAAAGTTAATAAAAACATAATAAAATCCCTCTAGTATTAAAAGGGATCAGCCATGGAACCAGATTTCACACCCTCATGTGTGAAAGGAGATATTTTCAAAGAGGTTTGACCAAGTCAACCAGCACAGGGTATGAGTTGGAAAGCACTACATAGGAGGGAAACTTCTAAAGGAAGGGAAGCTTCTAGAGAAAGGGCCCATGAGGAGTCTCCAATTGCTATATAAATGGAGGGGAGGAGAGCTATTTCCATTCATGCATATTATTATGATATTGAGTTGGTCATTTCAACTTCTTGAGCACGATGGTCGTTTAACTAGTCTGTAGCACTGTTTAGTGCACCGAGTGTCTCCATTCGGAGATCTCACCCTCAGCCCAGGGGGACTTTGAGTGCCTGCTCGGGTGAGGTTTTCCCATCATTATTTTGGCTTGAGACTGAAGCATCATCCTCCAGGACAACATTATTGCTACAGCAGCATAATACTGTGTTGTAGGGTGTTGCCGTGGAGACTCCATAACACCTCTTCCATTACTTGTTTTTCGGAGGGGGAGTCTTTCTTGCCTTTGGAGGATCATTTTGGAAACTTGAGAGCTTATTTGTAGATCTTGGCATCAGGCCAACACATATTCTTTCCCCTACTGCGTATTTTTCTCCAATAGCTGTGTTATTTTCATAGTGCATTTGCTGCAGGTTTTTGCAGATTGATTGGAGGGTGGGATCTCAAGTGTAAGGATCAACCTTCCATTTAGGATATCCATTGGAGGAGGTCTACTTCAGTTTTTTCATCATCTTCAGCCTTCTCTATTGATTTCCATATTTGAGTTGCAGCAGCTGCCCAACAACTCCGGCATTTTTTCCATTTTGTATGTTTTAGCCAATCCTTTGGAGGATTGATGTATTTTTGCTTATAAGGGTTAGAGCTTTGCTCCCCTCATTTATCTGAGATAATATTGTCATATTCAGTCATTTCTAATGCATATTTTCAATATAATGTGTTATTTTCTGTAGTCCTACTTTTGGTCATTCTCTTGTCTTGCAGCACCTCAATCTTGAGGGATTTTCTATGTAAAATTGTTGTTTATCCTTGCTTAATTCATATGCCATGTTCCTAAACTCATACTATGATTTTTAATACTATTTTACATCTTATAAATTTATAAAATACACTTCCCTTGCTTCACTAAATTTCTTCATATTCAAAGTCATGGGAAATCAGGGTTTTTCTTGACTAGTCTGGGAGGAGGAATTGTTTAACTTAGTAAAACGCCTTTGTATTTTTTGAAATTTGGCATGAATATCCCTATTTACCTAATATAACATACTCCAGAACTTTGACCCTTCATTTTACGCATATTTTCTTATACACTCATTTTAGGGCCAAAATCCTCACTTTTCCCCACCTTTTTGCCCATAAAAGTTGAGTAAAGGTTTTTGCAGTATTTGGAGTGGGTTTCTAATTTTTTTTAAACACTTTATATGATAGCTGAAGCACATATTCCTGAATAATGAGTTTTTCAGGCATGATTTGCTGAGAAATCCATTTTTGGGATATTACAGTGGTATTAGAGCTGTTGAGTGGGATTATTCAAGCAGCTCTATAGACAGAGTCTAGAAAGGGAAAGGTAGCCTCTATATATCATCCTCTTTCAGAGACATAATATCCGTTAAATGCCCTCCCAATCCATCTCTGGTTGGAGTTTGCCGTGTTTTAGAGATATCCCCGAAACGAGATATTATAGTGGTATCAGAGCATATTTCTAGCTCAGCCTGTGGATCTAGTTATCTATGACATCGGAAGAGAAACCGTGGGGACATTTTTCTATGAAAAAATAGGGTAGCCAGAATCTTACCCACTAGTGGCCGTAGAGGTGACAAATATGGGGATCTCACAACAGTGTGACTAGAATTCACCAACCTTTAGTAGACCAACCAGGATCACAATGCCTACATTCTTACCTCCAGTGCCGATTGAGAAAGGAAGGCAGCATGATCATATACCCTTTGGAGACTATTTCCGTAAATGGCAGTCCATGGGGGAAGACTTCAGAGCAGCTTTGCCTTTCAAAGATTACTGTCAGCTCAGGTAGGATGAAAGTGAATGGAACAATGGGGGATCTAGCATGCAAAGTTCAAAGTTGCAGCATACCACTGGGAGGTCACCTTTTCCCATGTATTAGGGATCCACTGACCCCTGTGAGTCTAAGCCCAAGAAGATCAAAACATTGAAAAATATGAGTTTATTCTCATCTAATTTCAAATCCCGAGAAGATGCATCCACCTTTGAGGAGGTCAAGAAGATTGAAGAAAAAGAAGAGGAAGTACCATGCACTTCCTATTCACATAAAAAATAAGATATTGAGCATGGAAGATACTTCGATCATCATATCCTCAGCGATTACCTTGTCGAGTATGGATCTCAACCTAGAGCCTTCGGGGAGACTCTAGATTTTCCTCATTTCATCCAGCTGAAGGAAGAGAAAAGGCCATGCAGCAGAAAATAAATCAAAGGCAATAGATTTTTGTTGTCTACCTTTGATGGGTCATCTAGAGCAAGAAATTGGGTGAGAAAGTTGGAGACATTTTTCCTACTACATCCTGTAGCAGGGAAAGGATTATTGAAATCTCAGCGCTGCATTTGGAGGGTGAAGCCTATGATTGGTGGTGCAGCCACTTGAGCCATGCAAGGGTGAAGAATTTTGCAGAGTTCACTCAAATATTTATCCAAAAATTTGATGGAGAAAGAACAAAGAAATAAGAGATCACATCACCTCTTGAGGAGGCTTGTGATAACGCTGTCCCACTCATGGAGGAGCAACCACATGCATCAACAGTTGGGGTAGCCAACACTTTTGAGGAAGGGACTCTTGTGGCCCTACAAGAAGTACCAAATGCACATCAAGGTATGAAAAGATTTCCACATAACATTGTTGTAGAAAATTCTTTTGATCAATGTGGAGATTTACTTTTGCATGACCAAGAGTCAAATCTCATTGCTACTATAGAGTAGCTTGGTTGCACTGCGCTGCGCAACATGGAAACACTCAAGAAGGAATCAAACGATCATTCTCATGAGCCATTGTTAGATTTTACATCACATTGAAGGTTGGGGTTTGAAGCCTTGAAGATTGATGGTAGACATCTTGGAGTAAGAAACCTTTTCTCCCTTCAAGATGACACTTTCTGAATGAGCTCTTCTCAGCTCAAAGAGGAACTTCTACTTTCAGATCCAAGACCTCATTGGTTTTGGAAGACTATGGATGAAAGGCAGGTCTCAAGGAGAGATCTCATCAGAGATGCACTTCGACACACCATGGAATGCAATGCTTTTCTTCCCTTCTCACAAGAGTAGATAGAAGATGGAGGACATCTTAGGATGGATAACATCTCTCATGCTTGTGTTGGACATCCCTTGAGCCATACACATCATGATGGGAGGTTTTTTCCTACCACCTATTTGATTCTTGATAGGGTCTCATTGATACTTGAGAAGCTTACATTTCAAAATCCCATAAAGTGCAAATACATGAATTTGATTTGGGAGGATGGTAGCCCCTCATGGGAGGAGTACCAAGATGAGAAGAAGAAGGAGGCATCCATAGATGATTGAGTGGATGTGGTTGATGAGCAAGAAGCTAGGAGGCTACCTGCAGATCTATGATACTGGGTAGCAGGAGGCTTGGCTGCGCTGGTTACTCTTGAAAGATTTTGGCCATCACTTGGCAAACACTCTTCTTAAGAGTAAGAGGATGGATACTAGCATCATTGAGCAGCATAGAGTATGGACGCATGATTTTGATGTGTCTTCATCACATGAGTGGTATGATGGAAGTATGACAAGGTAGAAAAATACTTTGTTTCTTTGCTTGGGAGAGCAAGGGAAGATTTGCTCTCACACTTTGTATGATGTTGCAAGAGGAGGGGATGGCACTATCTCCTTGGTATTTGATGATGATTGGGAAGCACTTCCATCTTGGGTAGTATTCCATATTTGTTGCAGCATTATTGAAGGAATATTTGACAAGGAGCATGTCAAAGAACAGAGTTTTGTATTGATCGGGGCTTATTTGCAAAATCTCACAGCGCTATCACTTAGGAGTAGAGACTTATGGATGAAGTGTGCCCAGCGGAAATATGGTGGATCCATAACCCATAGCTTCTAGGATCACTTCATATTTGTTGCACTTAATGAACAAATAGGAGGTAATGATGATAGAGACATCTGTCACTATGGCATATTCTTCTTGACTTGGGTTTCCAACCATAAGGAGGATTATCTTCTTGTAGAACATGGTTCATTCTTCTTCATAGCAGGCCAAAACACTATGGAGGACTCGTGTATGGACCCATGTACTATCTTACTTCTAGCATATGGTGAGGGGTTTGTTTATACATTCATTTATTTGCACACTCTTACCATTCTTATGTAGTGCATTGCTTCACAAGAGGGCAAGCTTGTCAAATTGCTCCATGAATGGTATTGGGCCAATCTACATGATGGAGGCAGACATCTCTTTTGTGGCCTTGGGAAAATGTTGTATCACCACATGCATGTTCAGTTGCTGCACTATAGCATGTATCATATAAATACATGCATGACTAACCATGTAAAAAGAAAAATTTTGCCATGTATTTTTATCAAGCAACAACTTGTAAAAATGCGCTGTCACTACTGGGAAAGTTGTTGGTACCTTCTTGCATCAGTTATAACCTTCAAAATTTTCTTTATTTTGCTGCTAATCATGTCTTCATTTGCTAATATAGATCAGATTTGTATGGGAGACTTGATTTTGAGAGAGACACATGAGCTAGATGTGTCTGTGAGAGGGAAAATTTCTCACAATTTCTGCACTACATGTTCTAAAGGGAGCATGAGAGGAGATATGGCCACCACAGCCAAATGTTTGTTCTCTTTTGAGGTGGGCCATAAGATTGATATTCATATGTTGTACAGCCATGGGCAAGTGCTTGATCATGTATTATTGTTGTTACATTCAGCCATTTACTATCCTTTAGTAGATGTGATGAATCATAGACATTGCTTGCCATGTAATTTTCTAAAGTTGCAGTGGATGAGACTGTGTTGTATCCTTATGACAAATTGTTTGCATCATGTATCATCATGTAAATCCTTCAGCAAACCTCTCATTAGGATGTTCCATGATGACCATGTCCTATTCTTCATGGATGGATTTCTTTGGGCTAGCTTGTTCTTCATTGTTGGAGGAGCCTTCTTTGGAGGATTGTTCTTCACTTTACCATTGGAGGGAAATAATTTTGCATCCTAGGATCAGCATACCCTCTACACTTGTCATGAGTGGAGAGAAGGATACCATGGGGTAAGCTATGATGCTTGCCAAGTTCAAATTTTCAGCCAACCTTCATTACCGGAGCTTGAGGTGGAAGGAGATTTTCAGGAGTTGCGTTGTTGGGAGGTGGCTTATTTTGTTTGGATGATTGCTTGGGGATGGAGGATCCAAATGAGGGAGATTTTCCTCATTATATTCCAGACTCTATGCCTTGAGTGGAGATTCTTCAGTTCTATCCTTGCAATTGCTTGGGGACAAGCAACATTTGGGAGGGGAGGATTGTAATGTTTCAAAATTTTCTTCAATAAATTGGAACATTAAATTTTGTCTAAACTTATTTAGGAGATGAATAATTGGGTAATGAGGCCCAAAGATAATAAAAAAATAATAAAATCCCTCTATTATGAGAAGGGATCAGCCATGGAACCAGATTTCACACCCTCATTTGTGAAAGGAGATATTTGCAAAGAGGTTTGACCAAGTCAACCAACACAGGGTATGAGTTGGAAAGCACTACATAGGAGGGAAACTTCTAGAGGAAGGGAAGCTTCTAGAGAAAGGGCCCATGAGGAGTCTCCAATTGCTATATAAATGGAGGGGAGAAGAGTTATTTCCATTCATGCATATGTTTATGATATTGAGTTGGTCATTTCGACTTCTTGAGCACAATGGTTGTTTAACTAGTCTGCAGCACTGTTTAATGCACCGAGTGTCTCTGTTCGGAGATCTCACCCTCAGCCCCAGGGGACTTCGAGTGCCTGCTCGGGTGAGGTTGTCCCATCACTATTTTGGCTCGAGACCGAATCATCATCCTCCAGGACAACGTTATTGCTGCAGCAGCATAATATTGTGTTGTAGGGTGTTGCCGTGGAGACTCCACAACACCTCTTCCATTTCTTGTTTTTCAGAGGGGGAGTCTTTCTTGCCTTTGGAGGATCAGTTTTGAAGCTTGAGAGCTTATTTTTAGAACTTGGCATCATTCCAACACATATTCTTTCCCCTACTACGCAGTTTTCTCCAATAGCTGCGTTATTTTCATAGTGCATTTGCTGCAGGGTTTTGCAGACTAATTGGAGGGTGGGATCTCAAGTGTAAGGATCAGCCTTCCACTTAGGAGATCCATTGGAGGAGGTCTAATTCATTTTTTTCATAATCTTCAGCCTTCTCTATTGAGTTCCAGATTTGAGTTGCAGCAGCTGCCCAGCAACTCCGACATTTTTTCCATTTTGTATGTTTTAGCCAATCCTTTGGAGGATTGATGTATTTTTGCTTATAAGGGTTAGAGCTTTGCTCCCCTTATTTATTTGAGCTAATATTGTCATATTCAGTCATTTCTAATGCATAGTTGCAGTAGACTACTTTATTTTCTGCAGTCCTACTTTTGGTCATTCTCTTGTCTTGCAGCACCTCAATCTTGAGGGATTTTCTATGTAAAATTGTTGTTTAACCTTTCTTAATGACTATTCCATGTTACTAAACTCATAATTTGATTATTCATACTATTTTACATATTATACCTTTATAAAATACGCTTCCCTTGCTTCAGTAAATTTCTACATACTCAAAGTCATGGGAAATCAAGGTTTTTCTTGACTAGTCGGAAAGGAGGAACTGTTTAACTTAGTAAAACACCTTTTATTTTTCTGAAATTTGACATGAATATCCCTCTTGACCTAATATAACATATTATAGAACCTTGACCCTTCATTGTACGCATATTTTCTTATACATTCATTTTAGGTCCAAAATCCTCACTTTTCCCCACCTTTTTGCCCATAAAAGCTGAGTAAAGGTTTTTGTAGTATTTGGAGTGGGTTTCTGAGTATTTTTAAACACTTTTTATTATATCTAAAGCACATATTCCTGAATAATACGTTTTTTAGGCATGATTTGCTGAGAAATCCATTTTTTGGATATTATAGTGGTATTAGAGCTTTTGAGTGGGATTCTTAAAGCTGCTCTATAGAAAGAGTCTGGAAAGGGCCAGGTATCCTCTAGATCTCATCCTCTTTCAGAGGTGGAATATCCGGTAAATGCCCTCCCAGTCCATCTCTGGTTGGAGTTTGTCGTGTTTTAGAGATATCCCTGAAACGAGTTATTACATTTGTAGTGTGACATGTTATCCCCTTTACCCTTGCAAGGTACATGAAAAGTGGGAGAATTCTGGGAAAGGTGTCATACACCTTAAAATGTTGTGGAAAACTTTTGCAACATTGTTGATATTGTTACACTATTGTGAAGAAATTATGCATTGTTTGTGAGAATGTTACATTGTGGCAAAATAATGATATAGAACTATTGATATTGTCACACTCCTTTGGATAAATTCTATAGTATTTTTGATAACGTTACATTGCTATAGAGATATTTTTTAGCCGTAGGGAAATTCTACAACACTGAGCAGTACTATCGCAAGACCAATTGTGAAGCGAATATTCCAAGACTTTTGTAAAGAATATTTCAAATAATATTTTAGGTATTACACAGGGAATATTTTATCAACTAGCTATTTTGCAAAAAATATTTCAGTTGTTGTGTAGAGAATATTTCATTTATTATGAAGGAATATTCTAGTAGTTGTATAAAGAATATTTTAGAGAATATTTCAACTATTTTGTAGAAATTGTTGAGCAATTTATATTTCAACAATTCTACAGGAAATGTTTGAGCAAGTGTAAGGGAATAATTTAGTATTATGTAGAGAATCATTCCAGCAATGAGCATTCTCAGAACCTTGATATTTTTCTCTATGTATAAATATAAAACCAAAAAAACAATATTTTGTATTGTATATTATTTGCTGCAATGGAGGAAATTGAGAGTATGAGGGAGAGAATATTACCTTTATTGTTATGTTGTTGAATATTTTGTAGAATTAAAACAATGTTGAACAAAATTAAAGAGAGAACCTAAATTTTTATCTTCATTTATTGAATAATAAAAATCTACTTGAGAGTGCGGGGACTTTCTCTGGGAAAATTTTATTTATTTTTTATTTTTTTGTTTTGTTTATTTTATGTGTTTGTAATATTTTTATTTGAATCTTTTGCACATTTTTCTTATATAAATTATAGTGAAATGTGTATTGATAATTTAATAATAAAATTTAATCATTAGTTTAATATGTTTTAATCATAAAAAAATTATTTATATAAAATCTTCAATAAAATAATATAATAGTATAACAAGACGAAACATAGCATTCCACTTTGAACATCATCCTCAACAAGAATTATTCCATCAAAATAGTTTTACAATTTAAACAAATTTTAAATATTGTTAGTTATTAATTTTATTTGAATAATTATAGTTATTAATTTAATTTAAAATATTATATTATTATGAATATATGTAATTATATTTAAACTACCACTATAATTTTTAGATGTCTATATATATCTATTTATAAAGTATAAGTGATTCAGAGAGATTTCTATTTGAAACCTTTGCACATAACACTTTATTTTCATGACCATTATTAATTAAACAATTAAACTATCTAGAAACTATTTAAATAATATAATTTAATAAAATAATTTTTAATTTTTTACTAAAATTTTAATGTTTAAATTATTTTTATATAGAAATTATTTCACTCAAAAAAATTCTAAAACACTAAAACTATATATATTCAACAATTTAATATTACAATTTTCTTTGTTTTTAATAATATTTAAAAAAAAAAGTCAAATAGTTGTACTATTCCTATTTAAACGATGATTTTAAGGTCATAGATTCTTAAAAAAACCATGGGTTGTATCCATATGATATTAAAACCACTTCATATCCAAATTACATGTAGCTTTTCATTAGGCATAGCTAAATAGGTAGATTTGTATCCCAATTTAAAATTACAATTTTCTTTGTTTTTAATAAGATTTAAAAAAAAAAGTCAAATAGTTGTACTATTCCTATTTAAAAGATGATTTTAAGGTCATACATTTTTCAAAGAAAAATATGGGTTGTATCCATATGATATTAAAACCACTTTTTTATCTCCAAATTACATGTGGCTCTTCATTAGGTATAGCTAAATAAGTAGATTTGTATCCCAAACCTTCTTGCACATAACACTTCATTTTCATGGTTATTACTAACTAATTAAGGTATAGTGAAAGTTATTTAAATGATATACATTAATTAAATGACTTTTACCTTTTTTACTAGAATTTTAGTGTTGAAATTATTTTTTATATAAAATAAATTTCACTCACAAAAATTTAATTATTTAAAATAAAAATAAAAGTTAAAAATTATGTTCTAAATAGAAAATTAATGCTAGCTATAATTAATATATACAAGTAAAAAAAAAGTGTGAATAATTTGATTATTGATAAAATATTTTAATACAAATTCATATTAATAAAAAAACATTTTAATTTTTGTTTCTAGATATACATGCTATTTAAGATATTTTAATGTTAATTATGTATATATTATATCTCATTTTAAAAATATATGTGTATGTATATTATATATTATTATATAAGAACAAGTTTTGAAAATTGAAACTTTTATTTAATTCTATATATATTCTATTTAGAATTAAAAAACATTTAAAAAAATTAACTCATGTTACATTTATAATAAAATAAAATAAAAACACTATACTATTTCCTATTTAAACAAAACCAAAAAAAAACCATTCTAATTCCTATTAAGAACATGTGATCATAGGTTGCATCCGTATAATATTAAAACTACTACTCCATCTCCAGATGTATTGAACTTACGAACTATGTCTTTATTTTTTCTTTGGCGTCTGATTCTCAAGGCTTTGTGAATTGAATTCGAAGTTACTTTCTCGTGTGGAAATTGTTGAGATAATGCCTCAATTATTATGCTTACTTAGTTTGGATTGAGTTGTTGAGGAAGTTGAGAGATTCTCTCAATTTCTCTCTCTAATATTAGAAGTAGTTCAACTATATATTTGATGTATCTGATTATTGCAATACAGAAATAATTATTTGTGTGTGAATCCTGTGCGTTTCTGCTCTCTCACAATTTCTAATATGGTATCAGAGGAAGGTTGGGCTTAATCCCTGACGAGAGTGCCCAGAAAGATGTGAGAGTTTGCGTAATGGGTTGTCTGTACATAGGTGTGAAAGTGAAATGTCTATTTTTTATTTTTATATTTTGTTTTGTTGCTACTGACGGGATGAATAGGAGTCTGTTGTCTGAGTGATCTGTTGTGATCTGCACAGAAGAAAGAATGTTGCCTGAGTACAGTGTTTGATTGTTGCAGAGGTGTATACCTCTAAATAGGAGCCGACCATTTTCTGCAACACGCAGTTATTTTTATTTTTTTATTTGAAACTCTACTGGTATAAATGGAGGGTTGCCTTCAGGGGCCGTCAGCTGAGGTTGAAATACTGTAAATGGCTCTCATATTAACGGAGAAATCACCGTGGGCGTGAACTATGGGCAGGCGGCGAACAAAAGCCGCGTGAGGATCCTGAACGCATGATTGCTGGAAAACGAATCTTATTAGTCTTGTTTGTTATTGTATTTTTCAACCCTAACAGACCTATCTCCAATGCATGCTTGCTTCTTGATCTAGTTAATTGACCAGAGAAGCATCGTGATTATGTCACAGCTCCCCACGTAGTAATCTAGTTTCACAAGTATTTGAATTTCATGGAAGCTGTCATGTTCCTTCAATCGCTGGCAACCGGAGGATGCGGGATCAAACCTGATTTCCACAAGAGACCAGGTTTGGTTGAAGCAAAGCAAAATCTCAGTCAGTGTCGTGTCCCTGCAGAGAATTTATGACACAGGATAAGTTGCTTTGAGTTTATAAAGAAGGCCCGTTGTGTTCATCTGCATTATCTTTTACATATTTATATATTTCATCTAAAACAGATTTTTCTAGAGAAGTTTGTTTCTTATTGTATGGCAATTTTCTTCTCTGTCTATACCTTTGACCACCCAAACCAGCTGATGAATATAACCATCCCCACTATTCTTTTTGTAAATCCAATAGCCTTATGCAACAGTTTGGCATCTACTTCTCAATTCCATGGGAATGGATAAGAACACTATGCAGAGCGATATCAACGACTTTCTCTCAAAAAATATTTTTGGAATTAATAATTATCGATTCTTTGGGCAGCATCGAAAAGGGCTAAAAGATTGGACCGGGTCATATTTTCAAGGTTGAGAAGAAAATGAATCGCGTTTGGCACCAGTGACCGCAGATCCTTCATGAATATGGCAGTGATTTTCTATTCGAGCTTCCCATTTGACAGTGGTGGAAAGCTGAGGAGGAAATTGCCGAGCCGAGGGACAATGGAGCTATTCATGGGAAGAAAATTGAATTATTTCTTCTCAACTGCGTATTTAAAGATAGCTGTGATGGATCTTAGGGTTTATTGTGTGGAATATATCATCATAGTGTGAGATTTAAGCTTATATTTGTTGTTGTGAGATTTGTTTAGTGCAGAACCAATTATTGAACAAGTTAGCATTATTTAAATTAGTCGTTCTCTATGTTCTACAGGGACGAGAGAACAATTGGCTAATTTGATTCTGTGAATTTGTTATCTGCTGATATTATTGTGCTACGGGCCAAGAGCATCAGTTACATGTTACAGTATGAGATTCGTTTGTGTGAAGCAAGTCAAGTTGTTAGATTAGTTCTTGAACACGTTCAGTATGCAGACCATTTGCCTAGCCACTGATGGATAGCCGAAAGCGAAACATCCGACAGATGGTGATTGGTCCATAGGATGGTTCATCACTTGTCAGCTCTTATCGTGGAAGCCCCGACGAGTGGAGTTGTCAATACTGTTGATCTTGCAAAGTTCATTATTGCTGGTCAGAAACAAATGTATTTTAAATCGGTTGAATAGTAGCTCGAAAATGGTGGAGAAAAGAGTGTTTTCTATGAGATCTCAGAGTGGGTACAAATGTTAATGAAGAGCGTTTTCTATGAGATCTGAGAGTGGGTACAAATGTTAATGAAGACCAGGGCAGACAAATGTTTGTATTAAATTAGTGTGTTCTCCATTTTTGTATTGTAGGCATTAAAGGGGGTGTTGAGATAATGCCTCAATTATTATGCTTACTTAGTTTGGATTGAGTTGTTGAGGAAGTTGAGAGATTCTCTCAATTTCTCTCTCTAAGATTAGAAATAGTTCAACTATATATTTGATGTATCTGATTATTGCAATACAGAAATAATTATTTGTGTGTGAATCTTGTGCGTTTCTGCTCTCTCACCATTTCTAATAGAAATATCATTGAACTTCCTGTAAAGTGAATTGAATTCGAACTCTCAAACTCATTTTTTGCAAATTATTTAACAACGAGCGTCATTTCCAACGTAACCCAGCTAATGTACATGTGTCAAAATATACAACCTACTTTAATGTAAATGCTGATGCCCTTTATTTCTTCCAACGAGAATATAATATATTTCAATAATCCATACACATGTCTGTGTTGGAATATTCAATGATTTCTGTATATTTTTTAGGATTTAAATCTTGATGGAAATGTACAGGCCAAACTACTTCAGTCTACGCCGAATTGTAACTTTTGTCGTGAAGCACACTTCAGAATCGGAATTATGTGGTAAAATACCTGCATGTTTTCGTGTTTTCCTTTTTCCTTTACATACAAGTTTAGCCACGAAGGCTGAGGGATTTTACAGAATTGCTTCACACGCACGCTCAACGACCTGGATATTCTGGAAATCGGATTTTAAATCAACTAAGTACAAAAGTGATAGAATCTGATTTTAAATCAACTAAATACCAGAGCTAATTTGATCTGCCATCCAAAATAAAATATAGACCTAATTTGACTACCATAACTCATCCATTTTTTATTTTATCATCCCGTTCAGACTTTTAAGGGGAGCTACTCGATTTTTTTTGTTTTAATAATGTGGTCATATAGTTGAATAGAGATTAAAAGGCGACAAGTGCATGCATTCGACATTAAATATATGTCTGCAACATACTCAATCAGCTCAGCCGGATAACCATCCAAATTCCAATCATGAGTATTCTCCGTATTCAAAGTACTTAACGTCAAGGTCCAACAATGCATTGTACGATAAAACGAATTTTATTATATTAATTTGCCACCCAATCACTAATATTCTCAGTAATCACAGTGCTCATGCCGGTTAAACCCTACGGAGCAAAGTTTTCACACTTGTGTTGCAAGCAAATGGCAACTGGAACTACCCGTCTCTCCTTCTAAAACTTTTTCATGTACCCAAAAATATTCTGCATTACCTTTTCGTATCCCGATGTTTCAGAACGATATAAGTTTTGCTAAATAACAAGTTCTCTAAAGTCGTTTGCGAGAGAAGACAATCCTATTTGTTAACTAGATCTGATTACCATCCAGCTATTATTGTTGAAAGTTTTTTTTCACGGAAAAAATAAATAAAATTGGCAATATTATTAATCTCGTGTAAATTCCAATGGTTAGAATAATGGAGATGGTTTTGTTATTGGCTTTTGCATTAATTATATTTTAATAATTATAAATTATGATTTTTTTATGTATCAAAACTTTTCGTGAAAATTACACTGGAGAAATTTGTGTTGACGCATTTCGAACCGGCCAGTGTAGTTCTTCATCAGGACAAGATGAGAAATCTGATCCAGGAGTCAACTTAAATAGATAATGAAGTTCCAATTAGTAGTTGGGCTTGTTTGACTAAAAATATATAAAAATAAATGAATAAATAAAATAAAATAAAATAAAACCAAATAAAAATAAAAATAAAAAATATAATATAATATAAACTAAAGATAAAACTATAAAAAAAAAATATTAGAAAAAAAAATTAAATAAATAAAATTAAATTTAAAAAATAAATAAATAATAAATAAACAAATAATACATATATATATTACTTGTATGCAATTCAATATATTATTTGAAACTACACTAATTAATTCATTTATTTTTATTTTTTAATTTAAATAGATAATTAATTAATTGATTAAATATAAATAAATGAATAAATAAAAATGAAATTAAAAATATATAATAAACATAATAATGATAAATAAATAATAAGTAATTATATAATTTAGAATAACTGAATAAATATTGTGGATGGTAAAGAGATCTTCAGACAGATCCTGAAGACGTTGAAAGAGAAGCTGAAATTCTAGATTTTATCCAGGACCCTAGCAACACCCGTGGTCGACTTACCCTATTTAATCAGACCATTCATACATACTGGCTAGTGAAATGTCTTCTTGCAAAAGCTATGCAAAGTTTTCAGCCTGCTCAGGCCAAAGCAGGTCAACTAAAGATCGAACCTCATCTCAAAGCTCTGTTGGAGGATATTCAAAGCCAGCTGCAACATATTAAAATTACACAATATCAAGCAACCGACCGCATTCAAAGAATGGATGACAGGGTAGGCCGCATGGAGAAGCTGCTCCAGCAGATGCAGCAAGTAGACATGCCTGAGTCTACTGTGAAGGACCCAGCTCCCGTTTCCTCATCAGATGGCTAGACTTTATAGTATTTTTTTTCTATGCATTTTTTGATAATATATGAACTTATTTTATGTCATAAACTTGATCATATTGCAGTAGTAGGACAGATAGTTAATGTGGCATATAGAAGGATGAGACAATTTCAATTTTGGCAAGCTTTCCATGCACTCAGATGGCCAACAGACCTGGTTTCCTACGGGCAGGTTGAGGCCACAATAAGAATTTTATATATTGTAGCTTGTCCTATAATTATAAATAGAAAATAGAAAGGTCCCACCTAATTTACAAAAAAAAAAAGAATAACTGAATAAATAAATAAAATAACTATAATCAGAAAAGTAAAACAAGACGAGAGGAGAGGAAAAGACGAACCTAGGACAAACATAAGGGAAAAACCCAAAAACTAAGAAGGAAGGACAGGGATCTAGCACCTACTCACACTCCACCCATCATCTCTGTTAAGTTTGATTGGCCTCTTTTCAATCTCAAGGGCCTCCCTAAAATTTCGATGGTGGAAATAGTCCACCCTCGCAATGACCTCAACATCTTCAATGCAAATATGATGCTTTGTATTTTCAGCATACTCTGCTAAGGCAGAAGAGCGAGATCTATTATGTTTTAGATCAGCGACATGTTCATGAATTCTTTGACTAATGGATCTACAAGTTTCACCAATATAAGGTATCCCACAAGAGCACGGAATCAAGTAAACACCCTTACCCTCCTTTGGGCATATCGGGTCCTTAACCGATCTGAGTGAACTCCGAATCGTGCGGAAAGACTTGAAGGTTGAAAAAACACGACTCATCATTCAAGTCATTGTTGTTAGTCCCCTACCATAATTTCTAACAATTAATTTTGTCTTAAAGTGCCCAGTTCTAATTTAAACTTTGTTTCAGTGGCTTTGATATTATAGTTACTTGTCATAAATGCAACCTAATTAATTTAATTGCTTCATATAAAATGGTTTGTGTGCACCAATGGTTCGAAGCATGTTTAAATATCTATAAATATCAGAAGACTTGCACTCTGCTTTTATTTTAACAGAAACGTGTTGAATATAAAAACATCTACGGAGTAGGATTGTACTAGGATTGTACAATTTTATATGTGAGTTACCCTTCAAGCTATATGAAATATTAAAAATAAGTGAGTCAAGGGAAACTAATTTATTTTCATTTGAAATCTTCTCTTATCACTACATCTAAACTCGTTGGTTGCACAGGACTATGTGTGAATGGAAGTATGCTTCTTTCATGTGTTCGTTACCTGCATAATAAAGTCGTAACTCAAAGAGTGGCATTATTAACAAAGTAATACTCAAAAAGTGGCATTATTAGATTTGAATTTTTTTTTTACTTATTCTTTTCTTAACATTTTAAAAAAATCACATAGCTCTTTGAGAAAACAAGCATACAGGTTAGGCTTTTAAAACATTGAATAGCTTATATATTCTTTTAGAGAAAAACAAAATTCGGCAAGAACTTTCCCCGGTCTCGAACATGAAAATATTGTTTTAGCTTAATGGTTATGTTTTCCTTATTGTTCTTTTCATGTAAGATAAATGCAAAACAACAACGTAATTGGAAAAGCATAAAATTTTTGTAATCTTAAATTTAAAAAAAAAAAAAAACTCGAAAATTGTATTTATATATAAATATTATTTATATATAAATATTATTCATAAAGTAATTTATTATATTAAAAAAGTTATAATTTTTTTATTTTCATATGAAATTGTTTTTTATTATTTAGCTGATAAATATATTATTTCATTTTAATTTATATATTTTATTATTTTTATTGATTTAATAGGTGTAAATCTTGAAAAAAGTACCTTGTTGATTGCTCTAAGAAGCATAAAAAACAATTGTCAATTCTTTATGCATTTGGTCTCCCATAATATTCAAATCAACCCATGTAATTTTCAAAATGAATTTGATGCTTATATACATGAACATGATGAATTAGATAGTGTAGAGCTTATTGAAAGAGAAAGTCCATCAAAGAAACATAAAAGAATATTCAAATGTAAATGGAATACATGATTTCCACGAGCTTATGTTGTAAAATATTATAATGGCATTGAAAAGATAAAATGTTCTTAGTGTGTTGAATTTAAAAGAGACACTCCATTTGCAAAAGAGGGAAGTATGAGCATTCAATTTAGTGGTCTAAGTGGCCATGCAAAATCAGAAGCTCATGAAATCTCTTTATAAATTTTGGAGGGAGAAAACAAACAAAGTAATATTCTAATCACTAAACATGTAGAACTAATGGTAGAAGGAGAGAATTATATTAGAGAATGAAAACATGTATTTTTTTTCTATACATGATTGATCTTTAGAAGTGTATAAGTCAATATGTGACTTGAATAGCTATAAATACACTCCATTCATGCCTCTAACAAATAAATATTTTTCATACACAAATACATAATTAGGAAAACAGTTTCTTCAAGATGCTAAAGAGGTGTATTGGAACAAAGTAAAAGAGGATAGTTTACATATCCCATTTTTCTCAATTTTAATTGATAAAAGAATTGATTAAACAATGTAACACCATTTGATTGTTTGCAATACATATTTGGCAAATGGAGGAAGAGACCAATGGGTAACAAATTTTATATGTTTTCTTCCAATAAAGGATGGAACAACTCAGTGTATGTATAATTCAATGAGAATACTTTTAGCATAAACAAATAGATCTTTGATTAAGTTAGTTGGTTTTGGCTCGGATGATCAATCTACCATGAGGGATATTCATAAAGGTTTATCTTCTAAGCTTCATGGAGATGATCCTCATTTATTAGATATCCATTGCATAGCTCATAGGGAAACATTAGCAACCAATTTTGTTGCATCTCATTTTACAAAGTTGCAAGGTATTTACAAATTTGCAAATGAAGTTTATTCATGGCTTGGGAAATCAACTAAAATAACTGGAGTATTGAAAGAGTTAATCGAAACATTTCAAATCAGCAATTTATAATTCATGTAAATTAATAAAATTAAGTGGCTTTCAAGAGGTAAGGTCATGGAAAGAGTTGCTAAAGTTGTGGCTGCTTTGTTAAAAGATTGGGAGTTATGGAAGAAAAAATGTATAAGTTGGAAACAATTTTTCATCCATTTACTTCTAGATGTGCTTATTGAATTAAATAAGTTGAATCAAAATTTCTAAGAAGATTATGTTGTTATTACATCTATTGACACCACTTTATATGTTTCTATTAGCATGCTTAACAAACATTTTTTGGGAAGCATTTTTGAGGTGGGTGCAGTGAAGATGTCCTATTTTCTAGTTAAAGAAAAAGGAGGAACTCTTGAATATGAAGATAGCACAAGTATGGTACGTTTACATTGGTTGAGGTTCAAACTTTTCCAAATATGAAAATTTTGGGGACTGATTGTATTTTTTTGGGAAAATGTGTTATTGTAAAGGTGATTGAATCTTTAGATATGAGATTCATAGATTTAAATGTATTTAATGTTACTTATTTTTTCAGTCCTCTACATTATTATGAAGAAGTGAATAATGAAGACTCTCAAAAAAAAAATGGTTGAAATTTTTATGTGAAAATTGTAGTGTTGAGAAATCACCTTTTGTGGATATTACTAGATTTCTCGGTGAAATGGATGAATTTATTTGTTGTATTTAGAAATCATGCCCTAAAAGGAAAAGTATGGAGCATGGGATCTATGTGGAGATCAATCTGCATGGTTTGAAGTTTTTCCATATTTGACACAATTATGGCAATCTATTCTAGTTATCTCAGCAAGCACAATTGTGTGTGAAAGAGACTTCTCAACATTAAAATGATAAAAGATGATGATAGATCAAGACCTTCATTGGCGACACTATATATATTGATGTGTATATCTCTTAGTGCACCTCATGCTCTAAATGACTTAGATTGGAATTTTGTTTATGATGTATGGAAAAAAATGAAAAATATAAATCATTTTCCATTGGAAAAATAAATTTATATTTTCAATGATCTAAATCCAAATACTTTTCAAGATCAACTAATGAATAGAAGAAACATATGTTCACATTTATTTAATGGAATTTGAGAAAAATATTTGCTTATTTACCAAGTTCTATTGAGATTTTATAGTGTTTTAATGTAGCTAGTCTTTAAATTCTTAATATTTTAAAGATTTAGAAGGGCACTATTTCATTTTGGATTTTTTTACGAAGGGTTTATTTAACATACATTTTTAAATAAAATTAAATTTTTTTTTATATAATCTTTAATATTTGAAGAGTTAAATGAATAAATACCCTTACAAATGAAATTAAAACCAACCCTTCAAATTTGAAAGTTCTTAATATCAGATAAATATCAATTCCTCAATCTAAATTACGAGTGTTAAATTTCATTATAAAAATATTATATCATATATATTACATATTTGTTTTATATTAATTATATATATCATTTAATTTGATCTTGGAAGACATGAAATTTATGTCTTCCAATTATATGCATAAATAAATTTAATTAAAAAAATATAAATATTATAGAAAAAAAAATTATTCATACATATATATAATAAATATTTTACATTTATATTAATTATTCATATATATATATGTGTGTGTGGGGGGAGGGGGGGGGCGGGGGGGGGTTGTGAATATGTATAAAATAAGAAAGCACCCACGTCTGGAGATTCGTTAATATTTTTGTTACACAGGAATTGCTTTTGAGAGGTGGGAAACTCAATTCCAATGGTTTCGGCATTCCCGGGAGCCTTGGAACTATGAGAATGTTATCTTTTCAGCGGGAGATGAAACCAGAGTTGGGGAAATTCTGAGAGCTTTAAAGACTATTTCTTTTTGGAATTGGCACAAAAAAACTATAGTTCCTTCCAAACTGGCCAAATTTTCATATTGTTTTGCATGTTGATTTGTCTATGTAATTTTTGGGTGTCTATGAAACTTCAAAATTAACTATAGTATGGTAGGGAATTATGTGTATATGTAGTATTTAGGGTCCATTTTCCCTTAAATGG
Organism: Pinus albicaulis; assembly: GCA_034641835.2. Lineage (NCBI taxonomy): Eukaryota > Viridiplantae > Streptophyta > Pinopsida > Pinales > Pinaceae > Pinus > Pinus albicaulis. The sequence goes on from CM076581.1 coordinate 1,495,914,894, forward strand.
GTTATTTGAACATGGTTTTTCTCCCACAAAGATTAAATTATTCTTATGTATGAACTGCAAGCATTCAGTCCTCATTTACTTCAAATAGAATCACAATGATTTCAAATACATTGGGAAATTGAGGATTTCTTTTTATCATACTAATGCAATGTGTTACTTCAAATAGAATCACAATGATTTCAAATACATTGGGAAACTGAATATCTATTTTTAACATAGTTATGTAGTGTGTGAAACGAGGACAAACACATCTAAACTAAGTCTAATATCCATTTTTAGGTATTGATAAACTCTACTTATTCATCTCTAACCTTAACTTAAGAAGAGGTACATACCATACCAAGGTTTAGATAGGAATAGCATAAAAAATTGTCTATATTCAATGCATTGTTAGGTACACAACCCCACACACAGAAAGAGTTGATAGATTAGCCATCCTGTCCTTACTAGCCCTAGAATACACCTTCTTGAAATTATCATCTTGTTGTGGTGTTTATATGATGTTATTATAATTGCAGAAAATGCTATTATAATATTTTTATTTTTTATTTTTTTATTATATAATATTACTGGTTAGAAATTTCCAATAAATTTTAGGAAAACATCTAGCCATTACAAACACCCATACCCAATTACCCAAAGTTACCACATTCCAAAAATTCATGCAACATATGTTAATATAAATAGAAACTTATAATTGATTACTCATTTTATAGCATAGCATTTCATGAATATGAAGATGGCAAAAAATTACTCAAAATTGATTATGAAATTATGATTAATATAAGATTATAAATTATAAGCATAGAAGCCATTATTTTTTTGAATCATGTACAAATGAAAAAGAGTATTAATTTATATATGTATTTTAATACAAATATAATATAATTTTAATATATAAATATTTATTTAAATAAAATAAATAAAATATTTTTTAATTTAAATTTGTATTTTGTATTTTTTTCTAATAAATATCTCTCCCTATCAAACCTTTCCATGTTAAAAAATCTTGTTGATAAGTCCATTTTTACCTCTTTGTTGTATTTATGACTTTAAATTTCAACCCAAGAAAGAGTAGATTTTTTTAATCAAAAGCTTTGTGATATAGGAATTTTTGAATTGGTAAATTTTGTGATTTAGGTATATATAAAGGATATAATAATATTTAATTTTATTGAAATGATGGTTTTTCTTAATAGTTATAACTGAATGAAGAATTTTAATTATTATTATATAATTTTAAGATTGTCACTAAGTGGGCACACATTAAATTGGTATAGGAAAGGGATTTCATCACATACTCTATTTCAATCCCTAAATTTATTATTAAATTGGTATAGGAAAGGGATTTCACCACATACTCTATTTCAATCTCTAAATTTATTAAAACATACATACTGTATTAGTACCTCTAGTTTTCAAAGTATGATATTTTAAGAAAAACACATGCTCTTAACCATTAAACTCACTCAAAATTTAAATATAAATATAAATTTAATTTATAAAATTTATTAAAACATTGAAATTATATAAATTTAATAATTTAAAATTATAATTATCTTATCTCTAATCATATTGGAAACAAACAAATAAAAATCAGATTATTATCTTATTATCTAAACAATGTTTTAACATCTTCAATTCTTTAAAATATATATATATATATATATATATATATATATATATTACGATTTGAAACAATATAGAAAAATTGTTATATTATTATGTAAAAAATGTACTCCAACACATGGTGAATTAATTTTACGTAAGGTAAATCTAATTTTTTTATTCAAGAATTCGTTGGCAACGAGTTCTTGATAACCATCTATGGAATTCTCTATTTACGAGAGGCATGCTCTAGAGTCTCAAGGAAAAAAAAAATGTGGTTGAATTGGCCCAGACCACTTCTTCTCCAGAGATTAACAACGCGAATTGTTTGAGTAGCATACTTGGTTTCTGATGGAGTTCAGGAGATGGCTCCTTGGGGACTTATAGTGAAGACCACTTTGCAGACTGGTTTGTGACAGGCTTTGTCATCTAGTAGTTGCGGACTTATGGTTTCATGCTTTGTATCTGTTTCTGCTAGTGGTTTATGGATACCTAATGTTCTAAGTGTCCACATTTGTGACGAATGAAAGCGAGCTCCTATTGTTATGGAAGCGAGCTCCTGTTGTTTGTGACAGACCTGGTCTAATTGGGGGCTTGTTTTGGCCTATTCTCGGAGTTTTTCTGGAAGCCTGGCTAATCTTAGGTAAAAGCTTCTCGCCCTATTTATGGTTTTGCAGTCCAAATCAGGTTGAATGATATTGTGTTTGTTGAAAGAAAAACTCTTGAAATTTCATGTATATAGATAACTTATGCTAGTTTCTTAATAAAAAAAATACTTCAGCTTATATATATAAATATTGTTATATTAACCTTTTAAAAATATAAGCAACTTATATTTTATACAAGAAACTTATATATATATATATATATATTGCGTATGCATATTATTTAAGAAAAGATAGGATGATTGTTTTCTTTTAAAAGGGATTTCGTGTCGGTGTCTTAAATGATAAAGAAATCCAAGTTCTTTTCTTCAAAATGAATATAGATTAAATAGGGTAACTCTTGAAATATTTTCATGTGTAGTGAAGAAGAAAAGAGAAGTTTCTCACATTAATATTCTATACATTAACCATGTCGTAAATAGTAATTATTTAATAAATCCATGGATAGTTTACCATGGTATTGGTAAATATTAATTAATTAATAAATCTATGGATAGTTTACCATGGTATTGGTAAATATTAATGAATTAATAAATCCATGGATAGTTTACCATGGTGTTGGTAGAGATTAATTATTTCATAAATCCATGGGTAGATTACGAGGGTGTTTGTAAATATTAGTTAATTCAGAATTCCATGAATAGATTACCATGGTGTTAGTAAAGATTGGTTATTTAATAACTCCATGGATTAAGGAACTACTCAGCTATATTTCTTTATATGAACAAACTATGTTTCTTTAGAGGAACAAACTGTGTGATTACTTTTTATCATGATTATGATGTTAATTCCTTTTGGAAGAAGATCATGTATAGGCATGCAACGTATTTAATAACTTTCATTGGAAAGACTATAAATATTTGTATGTGGGAAAGATAGCATGTTGTGCTAAACAACATTGAAAATAATTGTTAGTATAATCTTTGAAAAATAAGACATGTATTGTATTCTTAATTTCATAGTGTTACAGAAAAGAAAGCATATGTTTACATGCTCACTAGCTTTGAGATTTCCTTTGGGAAGACTCACGAAGGAAGCTATGTGCTTCGTTGGAGACTCTTTTGGAATCTATATGAAATTTGCATGCATGGGAGCAACATTTTATATGTTAGATTGGACTCCATGTACTAAAATTAATAGCTCAAGGGTTAGCTTTTTTTATTAAATTATGTAAATTTCATGCACGAATATCGTAACTGATGTATCAGTTTATTTTAAAGAAAAACTTGGGAGATGTAGCTATTGTCATGCAGGAATGTGTTCTTATGCGACGGAAACATTATTTAATGTGATGACTTATAACTAGCACATATGAGGTATGTGTTGTTAAAGGGAGAATATCAAGGTACTTTACTTGCATGTCATGAATATGCATGAGTAGATGGAGAAGCCTTTATAGTGTAGATATATGAAATGGTTGATTAATACTTTATGAATCTTGACATCAATGTATGTTGAAAGCATCATTAGCAGGGAATGACGGTGACCTGTACAAAGGAAATATTATGTTTAACTTGGTGGCAGGTAAATTATTATGGTTCATGCAGATAAGTGTGAGTTGGAAGATGATCCAATGTACAATGGTCCATTGTAGGGCATCCTGCCACCAAGATATGAAGATACGAAGATTAGTGGGTAAATGTTATAATATTTATTGTAATGGCTCTAAGCTATATATTTGTATATTTCCTTGTAATATTTATAAACGATAATTAAGGGATGGTCTCCCTTATAATCCATTGAGTGAGGGCTGATCACCCTCACCATCATTTAATAATAAAATTAAACGTTGCTTTTTTTCACCCTATGGGGTTTCCAGGGTATGTTGGTGTTCAATGATGTGATTTATTATTGTGTCAAGTTTATGATGTTGATTCCTTTCTTCTTATGATGTTCATAATGGCAAGTATGTGACAACTACATGAATAATGAAATGAGTGGAAGGTTACATCATACAGTATTATGTTAATGTACTGTAATGGAGGTTGTTAATGGTTAAGGAGCTTACTATTCTTATTCTAAAAGCTACACTATGAATTGGTAAACATTCTATGTAATGATGAGTAAGGAATATTTAATAGTGAATGGATAGTTACCCATGAGTAACTTGCATAAAAAAATTTAAACTCCTTAAATTTCCATGTGAAGTTAACAGCATATGTTACAAGTGGTATCAGAGCTAAAGGTTGCAACACTGGTGCCTTTGGGATTTATTAAGCGAAAAGAAATTGAGGTATGTTATAAACTGACTCTAAAGAGATCCGAGATGAAATGCGCATCAGTGAAGGAAGGCATCGCATCTCTAATCCAAGTTGAACAAAGAGTTTCAAGAGATAAGTATTATTATTTTTCTTTTCTTGAAACAATAGTTATTGCATTTATGGAAAATAGAATGTGTGCAAAGTAAATAGCAATGAAGTTAGAGTTTCTTTAAAAAGGATATATCTTTTCCATGTACGTAAGAATTCCATTATTATGTTGAAGTTTTCATGAAAGGATATGGGAATTTGGTTTCTTGAAAATGAAACATGTGCATGTTTTTCTTGAAAATTTAAACTAATATACATTTGATTTTTTCTGGGAGAGAAAAATTCTATATTTTGAAATAATTCTTGCATGTGAATCTTACAACTAAAAGAGACAAATATAGAGTAGAACGTGGTTTTACTTAATATGCGAGATTGTGCTAGTTCTTTTGGAAAGTAATAAAGCATTGCTAATATGATAATCTTTTAGAAAGATATACCATGGTAAAAGAAAAACTTATTGTGTTGGTTTTTTCTGAAAAGAATCCATGTCATCTCTTCTAGAAAACATAATTATTATGTTAAAGATTTCTATTATGTTAATCTTTTTACATACAAATAGTATTTCATGATGATAGAATTCTAAGAAGGGAATATGCGTTGCCTACAGTAAAGGAAGAGCTATCTCGCTTGCATGCACAAAGAGGGAGAGTTATTTTTCTTGCATGCACAAAGAATAGCCATTGTGTTATAGAGGTATATTCAAGGCATGGTCTGTGCATGTGCATGTTGATTTCCTTTAAAAAGGAATTGTTATATATGTAAAAAAATGGCATTGCATGAGATTAGCTTCTATTCAAAAGAATTCTTAAAAACGTGCATGCTATTACAATATACTTTTTCTGCATAAGAATATGCCTATGAGTTTAATATGTGTATTATGCTTTATTTCTTTAGGAAAAAAAAGTATAAAAAGCATGAAAGAAAGATGGTTACCTTTCATTTGAGTTTGAAAAGAAGTAATTGTTTTCGCATGCAATAAAAATTCTAAATTTACCATTCACTACTTTAAAAAGATGAATGTGTATAGTGATGGTGTGTGAAACTAATGCATGAATGCAAAAGATGAGGAAAGTTCTTATATAAGATGATAGAGTGTTAAAATTAAATTGAATAAAGCCTCTTAATGGGTCAAGTTGTGAGACTTAACTATAATGACTAGCTGACTGACTAGTTTTTGCATGAGTCATCATGAATGCATTAAGATTATTAGTGGCATGGAATGACTAGTTTTAGAGTGACTTGTGTCATGGATGCATTAAAATTATTAATTGCATTTATTAGTTATGAATGAATAACTAATGAAATTTATATGAACGAATCGATTTTGACTAATTGGAAATGTTTGCACGCATACCCTAATCGTTATTGACACATACGCATTAATGAATATTTGTATATACTTTTATGCATGATGGCATTGTATGCATGAAAACATTTTATCCAGGAACTTAAAATGATTGCGTAAGATAATATGTGCTTGAGAAATGCATATTTACGATTAGCATTGTTTCTTATAGTAAGCATGGGTAGCTTAATGGAGACAGAAAATCTGTGAAAATAAAACATCGCAAACATTGCAATGTGAATTACAACAGTAAATGTTAAAGTATCGTGTTTTAATGTGCATGATTTTGTTATTTCAGAAATAATAATGTACAACACATGTATGTTACTTCCTATGGGGGAGGTTGTGACAACTTCATTAAAGTTAACTAGTATTAACTAGCTAAAGACAATTTGTTTAATTTTCTTTTATCTGGTAAGAAAAAAAAAACTTAAATCATCACTGTTGATAAAGAAAATTATTTAATTTGCTGAAATTAATTAATGAAAAGAAAATATTTTTAAGCTGATGGTAAAAATATTTCCAAGAATAGGAGGTGGTTGGGGACAGTTGGAAAGACAGTTACCTACTCCTTTGAGGATAAAGCTGAATCCCAGAGGAGGAGTAGGGGTTCTGTAAAAAAAAAGTGGTAAAGGGGAGTATTTTCTAGAGCTAGTGGGAGACCATTTGAAAATGACTCACAACAACCCTTGTAAAGCCAAAACTTTCTGAGTTTCACTGTATTGGCCATCTTGAGGTCATCGCAGAAAGAGCAAATCTATTCCACTGTTAACCCATGGCACCGTCCAGATTCTGGAGCTAGGGGCAAGTGGAGGAAGTAATAGCCTTCGTTGATGGTTGGTAGGACCACAGCTTGAAGGACTAAATTTCCAGATAAGTATAAAGACTTTTTACTGCGCTATGCTATTTTGAATTAATATGGAAATATTGACTATTTGGATGTGAAAATGACTCGATTTGGTTGTGGAAACCAACTCCTATGGGTTAGGAGGATAATTTTGTTTACCATTGTGGTTCTCATAACGGAACAAGTTAGGTAAAAGTTGTGTTATATTAAAATGAATTTTTATATGATTGTGTAAATATCTTATGTAGATATTAAGAGAAAAGGAGCTTAGCGCTCTGAAAATGAATTATTGAATGTATAAGTTGATTTATTTTATTACTAATTTGTTTGAATGTCTTAGCAGAGGCTAGGATATGCCTATGGTGCATTGATTAACCATTGGGACGATTAGAGAGTTAGGTGCTCTCTGAGTACTTTTTGAAGTACTGTGTGGATGTCTTTAGTAGAAGCTAAGACGGTGTGCATGTGATGCATTGATTAGAGAGTTGGTGCTCTCTGAGTACTTGGGGAAGTACTTTGATTAAAAAATCTCTTGATATTGCAAGATTGTTTGATAGTTGCAAGTATTTTCATTTGATTGAAACTATGTGACTAATGTGATTGAATTTTTAGTCATACATTACAGGTTCTTTCCATGGAGTGTTGATGGGTTGTTCAACCATTCTCTGGGAGATTGTGTGAAAGTCATCATTACATCCAATAGTAAATGGTAAGTAATGGTAAGTTCGTATAGAGATATTTCTATATTTTTATGAATTGAATAAAGGATAAGTAGTTAGAAATGGAAAGGAAAATTTCTTTGTGCTATACATGCTTATGAATATGGATATAAACATTATTGTTTCAATTAATGGCATTTAAGGAAAAAAAAGTGTTTGATTGTGAACGGGAAGGACCCCCTTTGGGTTCTTTATATTAATATATCATGATTATAATCTTAAGTTTCAGTGAGAGAAGCACACCGAACACGGTGTTCTCTTAAGGGGGGGAGTATGTAACACACGTACTCCAACTCACGATGAATTAATTTTACGTAAGGTAAATCTAACTGTTTTATTCAAGAATTCATTGGAAACGAATTCTTGATAACCATCTATGGAATTCTCTATTTACAGGAGGCATGCTCTCGAGTCTCAAGGAAAAAAAAAAAAAGGTGGTTGAACTGGCCCAGACCACTTCCTCTCCAGAGATTAACAACGTGGATTGTTTGAGTAGAATACTTGGTTTCCGATGGAGTTCAGGAGATGGATCCTTGGGGATTTATAGTGAAGACCACTTTGCAGACTGGTTTGTGACGAGCTTTGTCGTCTAGTAGTTGCGGACTTATGGTTTCATGGTTTGTACATGTTTCTTCTACTGGTTTATGGATACCTAATGTTCTAAGTGTCCACATTTATGACAAATGGAAGCGAGCTCCTGTTGTTTGTGACAGACCTGTTCTAATTAGGGGCTTGTTTTCGCCTATTCTCAGAGTTTTTCTAGAAGCCTGGCTAATCTTAGGTAAAAAATTCTCGCCCTCTTTATGGTTTTGCAATCCAGATCAGGTTGAATGATCTTGTGTTTGTTGGAAGAAAAACTCGTGAAATTTCATGCATATAGATAACTTATGCTAGTTTCTTAGTAAAGAAAATACTTCAGCTTATATATATAAAGATTGTTATATTAACCTTTTAAAAGGATAAGAAACTTAGCTTATATATATATATATATATATATTGTATGCGTCTTATTTAAGAAAAGATAGGATGTTTGTTTTCTTTTAAAAGGGATTTTGTATCGATGTCTTAAATGATAAAGAAATCCAAGTTATTTTCTTGAAAATGAATATAGATTGAAGAGGGTAACTCTTGAAATATTTTCATGTGTAGTGAAGAAGAAAAGATAAGTTTCTCACATTAATATTCTATACATTAATCATGTTGTAAGTAGTAATTATTTAATAAATCCATGGATAGTTTACCATGGTATTGGTAAAGATTAATGAATTAATAAATCCATGGATAGTTTACTATGGTCTTCGTACATATTAATGAATTAATAAATCCATGGATAGTTTACCATGGTGTTGGTAGAGATTAATTATTTCATAAATCCGTGGGTAGATTACAAGGGTGTTTGTAAATATTAGTTAATTCATAAATCCTGAATAGATTACCATGGTGTTAGTAAAGATTGGTTATTTAATAAATCCATGGATTAAGAAACTACTCAGTTATATTTCTTTAGATGAACAAACTATGTTTCTTTAGAGGAAGAAACTGTGATTACTTTTTATCATGATTATGATGTCAATTCCTTTTGGAAGAAGATCATGCATAGGCATGCAACGTATGTAATAACTTTCATTGGAAAGACTATAAATATTTGTATGTGGGAAAGATAGCATGTGTGCTAAAATACATTGGAAATAATTGTTAGTATAATCTTTGAAAAAGAAGACATGTATTGTATTCTTAATTGCATAGTGTTAAAGAAAATAAAACATATGTTTATATGCTTAGTAGTGTTGAGATTTCCTTTGGGAAGACTCGTGAAGGAAGCTATGTGCTTCATTGGAGACTCTTTTGTAATCTATATGAAATTTGCATGCATGGGAGCAACATTCTATATGTTAGATTGCACTTCATGTACTAAAAGTAATAGCTCAAGGGTTAGCTTTTTTTATTAAATTATGTAAATTCCATGCACGAATATCGTAATTGATGTATCAGTTTATTTTGAAGAAAAACTTGGGAGATGTAGCTATTTTCATGCAGGAATGTGTGCTTATGCAACGGAAACATTAGTTAATGTGATGACTTATAACTAGCACATATGAGGTATGTGTTTTTAAAGGGAGAATATCAAGGTACTTTACTTGCATGTCATGAATATACATGAGTAGATGGAAAAGCCTTTATAGTATAGATATATGAAATGGTTGATTTATACTTTATGAATCTTGACATAAATGTATGTTGAAGGCATCATTAGCAGGGAATGATGGTGACCTGTACAAAGGAAATATTATGCTTAACTTGGTGGCAGGTAAATGATTATCGTTCATGCAGATAAGTGCGAGCTGCAAGATGATCCAATGTAAAATGTTCCATTGTAGGGCATCCATGCCACCAAGATACGAAGATATGAAGATTAGTGGGTAAATGTTATCATTTTTATTGTAATGTATTTAAGCTAGATATTTGTATATTTCCTTGTAAGATTTATAAACGATGGTTAAGGGATGGTCTTCCTTATAAGCCATTGAGTGAGGGCTGATCACCCTCACGAGCGTTTAATAACAAAATTAATCGTTTCTTGTTTTCACCGTACGGGGTTTCAAGGGTATATTGGTGTTCAATGATGTGATTGATTATTGTGTCAAGTTTATGATGTTAATTCATTTCTTGTTATGATGCTCATAATGGAAAGTATGTGATGACTACATGAATAATGAAATGAGTGGAAGGTTACATCATACAGTATTATGTTAATGTACTATAATGGAGGTCGTTAATGGTTAAGGAGCTTACTATTCTTATTCTAAAAGCTACACTATGTTAGGTCCCTATATTACTAGTATAGTCCCTTATTTTTGTTAGTGTAACCCCCTTATTGTTATTATTGTACCCTTGTAACCCCCATTTTGTTATTATTGTGCCCTTAAATTATTATTGTTAGGTCGGCTAGGATTACATTGTGGCCCACTAGGATTACATTATGGCCCCAGGGACTCCTATATATAGAAAGGAGGTTTTGTAAATTGTATCATCCAAGAATTGTTCATTCATGTAATGTATTGGAGGTTGCCCCCTCGAAGTGGCTCATTTCTAAGGCGTGAATTGTACCCTCACCTTCCTAATAGGTAACTGAAAGCTTTTGAGGGTCCAAAAGCTTCCCATTTGGGAGGCATGATCAGGTGATCAAGTTCTTTGTGGAAAAATGCTCAAAAAATTAGTTTCTCAGAATTGGTCCAAACCAGAACGACAGGAAAGAGCTTGGAAAAACGATCCTGTAAACGCAAACAGCACTGAAAACCAATGTTGTATGAGAAATTTATTCAGCTTTGAAGTTTGCTAATTTAGTAAAAAAATGGCCAATTTGAATTTATAAAAATATTTTATTAAAAAGAGAATATTCCACAGAATATTCTGGGAATATTCCATAGAATATTTCGAAGTCATCCAATCGGAGGGTGCCATGTGGCCAGCCCGGAGGCCGCCACATGGCCCCAAGGTCGAATGAAATATGGTTCAATAAAATTTTGTTGGCGCAGCAGGGATCGACCCCGGGTCGGGGTGAAGCCAACCGGGCGGCCCGATCGTTGGGTCACAAGGTAGTTCTTATTATTCATGGGCTGAAGTTTATATTTAAACTTTAAAATTGATATGGGTGGGGCCCGAAAGGGGGCTAGAACCTAAGGGCCAGCCCCCTCCATAATATGACTCAGAGCTTGGAACCGGGAGCTAAACTCCATCGGCGCGCAACGTTGGGGTATGGTCACATGGCCCAACCCGAAGGTGCAGAGGACATTCATATATTTTGGTTCAAACTTTAATAAAACCCACACATAACGCAAATTTGTTCAACGACTTCCGAACGGTGCGGTCCCATGGACTTTATCTTTAGCACCCTAACTTGGCGGGAGATATGGCGGATTCCACCTATTCTCGTGGCTGCCCTAAATTTTTGGGCTTATTTGGAGTCTCTCCACTTTTGGTGGAGCTTTCTAGTCATAACTTTGGTTAGGGAAGTCCTTTTGGAACGAAGTTTTTTTTGTTTTGGGGGTATTGGAGCATTCTGAAGCTGTTGGAATAGGTTTCAGAGCCATCAGGGCACCCTGTCAGTGATTTTATCATCGGATTTTCTTGTGGATCCACTATGGCTATGGGAATGATCAGTTGTATTGGGCTATGTTCATCTGTTTGAGGTGAATGAATAGTCATTTTTTACTGTTTCCAGCACTCTGATTATGAATTTGCAGCTATTTCAACCTTTTGAGGCTTTCTTCATGGTGTAATACTAATTTTGAGCATTAATAAAAGAGGTAAAAACCCATTTGGAGGCTTTTGGACCCAGCTGAGGTAGCCCAAGAGAGGGGTGAACTGCTTAAACAGATGCTTGTTATTATGTTGTGAATTCTTGCTGCTTATTTCCAGAGTTTACTACATTAAATAGTAAATTTAAATAAGTCCACTTATCACAATGAGACTTATACAGTTATCAAAACACATTTGTTCCATTCCAAACCACATTACTTCCATTGCAGAATACCTTAACTTGCATGTTCACACATAAAATTGGTTAATGAATACTTTGCAAACATAAAACAAATACTTTCATTGCCAGATCGTTTTAGTGTTTACTTCATATTTCTTTAGGCAGAGCCAGTAAGAGGGCCAGAAGCTTCTGGTTTCATCCTTTCTAGTAAAGGTGAAATAACCAGTAAAATCCCCTATAGTCTATCTCTGTATAAGAAATATTTTGTTCACACATTTCAGATCACAACCTCCAACTCGCATGAGTGTATGGAATGAAAACACTCATGCGCCATGGTGATGACATTGTGTATGAGCCGTTTAGGAATAAATCCATACTATTCCAGAGAGATACGTGTTGAAAGATGATCGATGATACGTCGAGAAATCACCTTGGAGATAGTTTTGTAAACCACATTACACAAAGAAATGGGCTTGAATTCCCCAAAAGTCTTAGGGCTCGAGGATTTCAAGATAAGAATGATGAAGGTCGAGTTAATATCCCTCAGAATGGAGCCCAAGATGCATGATTCCTCCACGAACTTCAAAAGGTCATTTTCCATAAGATCATAATAGTGAATAAACAGCTCCGCAGGCCAACCATCTAGGCCTGGGCTTTTGTCACTGGTGAGGGATTTGAGAGTGTCCAGGATTTTCGTTAGTGTGAAAAGTGAAGAGTATTCATTTTTAGCAAGTGATTTTAAATATCTCTTTAGTGCTTTGACTCTTTAGGTTTTGTGGCTTTTGGAGGAATTCATTGGAATACTCAAAATGAGTGTTTGCCTTCTTCCGTTTTGTGTCTTTTTGCATTTTGTTCATACAAAGAAAAATAATTTTGCATTCATTTAGTTTTCATTTCAAATTTTTCATTTCATCGAAAGTGCATTCGATAAGTTGCATTGAGAAGTAATTTTGACATTTATCATTGAACTTAGATTACATTGTTTAATGATTGAAAGCTAAAAGTGCATTGAGTGCATTCTCATTCATCGAAAGAAAAGGAAATTGGGCATAGATTACAATTGCATGGTTTTCAAAAAGAGTTTTTCATATATTACATTGCATAGTTCACATATTTGAATGTTTTGTTTTGGATTGGGATAGTGAGAGTGATCTAGTTAGGAAAAGCTTTGTTTGTTGCATTATTTTTTGTTGCATCACTATTTGAAACTATTCGCTAAAGTAGATAGTGTTCATCGAATTGAAAGAATTATTTTCTCATGTTAGTTGCATCATAGGTATTCAGGTGACAATCGTTTGAAGCCTTTAAATAGAAACTTTAATCAATATCAACTTAAAACGTGTTGGGGTTCCCATGTTTTGGCTAGATTGGCAAGACCAAAAGATGAGACAACATCAGAACCACTTTGGGGCCCTAGGATCTAGCCCTCCAAGACCCGGAGAGGGATCTCTCCAATAAAACGAAAAATGATATGTCTTTGAAAGCTCAAGATGAGGTATTAGGCTAGTTATGAAGCACAAAGGGGGGTTTAAAATTATTTGGTTGGTTGGTTGCTAGGTTGGTCATGAGATCATAGACTGAGAAGGTAATGGAAAGAAAGGAGCAAAATAGCAGGACTTTTCAGCAAAGAGGATAGGTCAAGAAAGTGCCATCCATTGGGCTATGGAGTCATGAAAGGTAATTACATGCAAAAACTAGCCAAGGCTTCCAGAGGGCAAGTCATCTACACTAAAGGATATTTTTAGATAGATGGTGGATGGAACATTAAGGATTGAAAGTGAGAGAAGGAAAGACACCCAATTTCTGTCTATAGATCAAGTCAGAGGTCATTTAACTCCAGACCTGCTTGGACATACTCAAAGGCAGCTTCCAATGGAGGGACAAAGGGGTAGCTTATAGATCGGACCAGAGGTCATTTAACTCCAGGTCAGCTTTAGCATGCTCCAAGGGAAAACCGAGATAATTTTAACAGAGCGAGGGTCTATAGATCAGAGAAGGACTTTGAACCTTCAATTCTTTGACACCAGGAAGAGATCTTAGAAAGGCCAGCTGGTCGGACAAGGACCCTAGTGGATAGGGCTAACTCTAATCCCCAGTTTCCCAAATCTTCCAGCTTAAACCCAACAAGAAAAACTAAAGATAGATTTAATTAATTCAGACATCAGCTAGCAGGCAATGAATTCCACTACACTGGTTAAATTAACTGAAATCAACCCTCAGATAGCACATACAGTAGAAAACATTGAAGGAAAAGAGAGCAGAGACATAGGGTACCAAACAAGGGTAAATCCTAGGCCATATTTCTGATGCAAGCCAACAACAATGAACAGCATGAAAATGTAAATAAAAGATACAAAGAGAGAAACATCACCCGTAGTAATAGACCAGGATCCAAAGAAATGTGCTTGATTAATTGATGCAAAACTAGTCACATACACTGAGCTCAATGGCTGAATACAATCCAAACTTATCCTCCCAGCCTACTACATTACAAACTACTCTGCTACTCTCTCCCAGAACTGTTCTAACAGTCAAAACCGAATCCCTCTAACTACAACAGCAACAACCGAACAACAACCTTTACAATATGTTCTCAGGTATTCTTATAGGAGAAAAGAATAACAGGAGTAGATGTAAACTTAAATGCAGCATTAAGACTTTGAAGCAGCAGGAGGGTCGAGGCCTCGTTCTATTTTAAATGTCTAAGCATTGAACTTCTGCACTCTTTGGATGAAAGAGTGGTCTTTGTCAGGCTGCAATTTACTCCAGGTATGTCTTTGGTGTACTTGCTGCAACACTCTGAACGAAAACAAATCAATGACTCAGGTCTGCCATACCGTGTAACACATGCTTCTGATGGTGTAGGACTGCTGTCAGGGTGGAAATCTTCTTTGGAACACGAAATAGCATGTAGACAGTATGGGCACTGCGTCCTTTCTCGAGAGGAATGTTCTACTGATGTCAAACCCTGCTAATGGTTTTCTGTGCATTGGACCGTCTGAGCGATCCACGAGGTCTTCGATTCGGGTACCTTTGCCCTTTAAACACTGGATTAAGGCTCAAGATCTGCAATGACAGGCCCTAAACACTCTGTTTTCCCATTGATATTCTTTGCCACTTCCACGTTTGCCTCTAACTGTGAAATATGTGTTTTAATAGCTCTGGAGAAGTTTGACAGAGTTTTAACCCTGTCCCTTTGATAATAGTCGTGTCAAAACACTTTCCCAGGCCTTTTTTCATTAATTTCACCTTTTCACATGGTCTTTTCCTGTGTTCTCTATTACTGTGACAGAGACTGTGAATTATGGTGGTTTATTGCCTCCCGAAACCCTGCAAAACACGAAAAATCGTCAAAAAATCATGCACGGGGAGGGTGAATGCAGCGGGGATGATGAGAATGGCCATGCAGACTGGTAAAATGGCAGAGAAGTGCAGGATTACGATGGAAAATGGTCGTGGAAAAATTTGGCGGAATGCAGTCGAAGGTGGCGAGAATGAAATTTTAACGTAAAACATTAAAATCTGACCTTGAACGCATATATATACATGGACGGGTGAGAAATACAATGAAACACGTGGAATGGGTGACGTGGCGGGAGATGGTCAACGGTGGACGTGCGAATAAATCTGGACCGTCCGATCTCAAGAGGAGATCGACGGCGGAAAACATATCGGAGGGCGACAGATGGTGGGCCAGGGGTACGGATGCCTTGGGTTATCCCCCGTGCAACTTCGTGGAGCGATCACCATTGGATGGGCAGATCTGGATTGGACGGTGCATGTGCATATTGTGCCAGGTTTTCTGCCGAACGATAACGCACGATGGGGGGAGGTTTTCAAACAGTGCCGGTGCCATGCGTCAGGCGGTGAGTGGAATCGCTGCGAAATAAAAAATACCGCCAGCCCTTAGAAGGCGGTGAGATAGAAACCGCTGGTTTCTGCACAGTACTCGGGCGCAGTTGCGGGGACCACCGGGCGGGTGAATTACGGACCGTCGATCTGCGGGTCAGATCGACGGTGGACAGACGATCGGAGGAGTGAATGGGGTTGAATGGTGGATGCTGTGGGGACGCGACGACTGTCCTATCTATACAGATCGAAGGTTTAAAAATCTCCCGATATAAATTTTCGATAAGCGCCTTTCGGGTTAGCGCCAGGTTTTAGTGCTTGGGTCGCGTGGGGGGGGAATTAAGGGGTCTGGCCTGAAGGGGGCTAAACCCCATATATGTTAAAATGTGGGTTTTTCAACCTTTTCAATGTGATTTGAGGCCAGGAAAAGGGTAACGGTAGAGGGAAAAAGGGGGTTTAAACCAAACAAAGTGTATTTGGAAGGTTTAAAGGGGATTTTAGGATGGTTTAGGAGGACTAGGGAAGGGATTTGGGGGTAAAAAAAAGGGGAACTTTGACAAAGGGAAAAAGGGTTGAAATGGGACATTTTGCAGGGATACAAGGGGAAAATAAAGGCCTTTTGGAGCATAATTTTTTACAATTCAGAGAGGCTTTATAATGGGAATCAGCAGAGGGGATTTTATCAAAGGACAAAGGCACAAGGAGGCTTCAAGGATGATGTGTTTTCAGAGGAAATGCACTCCTTGAAGGCTCAAAAACATTTTAGCCCCCCTGTTTTCTTGTCAAAAATTTATAGGGGGCTAATAGTGGCTCCACATGGGGATGGCTTCTTCTTGAAGGAGTCAAGAATTCAGAAATGATCTTTGGTGTAGGCCAGATGCCTGGTACTTGACTCATTCTTTTCTTTCTTAGATCAATTGCCACAAACCATGAAGACATCAAATCAACAGAAAAATTCTCAAACAATCTACCTACCCATCCTACAATCCTATCATTTTCTTCCAGGGTGCATTTGGACTGGTAGACCCTTTACATCATTTATTTTTATAAACAAAAAATAAACCTATTCTATTTCTACCCTTATTACTCCATGACACCAGATTAGACAGTTGGCCTCATATTTTCTCTACCTAAACTACTATCTGCTAGGATTAGACTGTCTAGCAGATTTCTTCTCTACATTCTAAGACAAAAATTGAAAACAACCAGGATTAGACTGTCTGGCTTGCTGGACTTTGCAGAAATTAAAAACAACTAACTACATGCTCACAGGCTGAGCTTTATTGAGCTTTTCCTACCTACCCTACTCTACTTCAAATATTTACAAGTCTAGCTCACAAACATTGTCTTCCAATGTAACCAGTCCATCAAATGATCCCATGACTGGTCTTTCTTGCTCAAATCCTTGAGCAGGCTGGATAGGCAGGGCAGCTCCCACCCTTTTTGTTCCATAATAGCAGCTTTGAAAAATTTTCTTTCTGTTTGCAACATGCTGCTCAAAAAGACCCTTGATCCTTCTTCAAATGAGTGCAGGAAATGAACATAAGGATCATGAAATGATACCTGGTTATGAATATCTGGCAGGCAGGCTTCAACCAGGATTTCTTCTTCTTCCATTGGATCAAGAATAAGACTCTCTTGAGAAAGAGAATCTCCCTCATCTTCTTCATTTTCTGAACTGGAGGACTCATCATATATGGCAGTGCTGTCCTCTTGGAGTTCTGATATATTCTGATCTGGTGGGCTGAGCTCTGTGAAAATATCTATGTATTCTTGAGAAGGGGTATGTTCCATTTCTTCCTCCTTTTCAGGAGAAGGCCCCTTAATTTCAATCTGCTCAGGAATTTCTTCTTTGCTTACCTACTCATCTTCTGAAAAGGAAGGCTGTTGGTTTCCAGTCTCACTAATGATCTGTGGTAAAGCAGAATGAAGATTCAAGGAATCTTCATCTGCTATTATACTATCGTAGCTCTCCCCATCAGTATCATAAATAGCTTACATTGGCTTATTACTTTCTGGAAGTAAAGGGAATTGATCCTCCTCCCATAAATCTACTAATGATGACCCTATAAGATCATCTTCTTTTTGGAAAACATCATCATCAGATAGATCAGAAATAGGAAAATCATGAATATAAGTAATATTTCCAACTGAGCATACTGGATTATCAGCAGGTTCTTCTTCACTTTGATATGTAGAGGAGCTTTCTGGATCTGTAAAATCAAACTCATAAGATGAATGGGCAAGAGTGTGTGTTCCATAGAATATTTCTAAGGTGGACTATTGATTTAATATTTGATCAATCTCTTCTTCTGTCAAAGGAGAAGATTTTTTTGTGTTCCTTTTTGCAGAAGTGCAACAGCTCTCTATTTCTTGTACTAGTTGATTTAGAGGCAGGATGTCTTCATGAACCTCTTCTAGAATATCTTCAATTGTGTTTGCTGGGAAAACTTGAGGATCTTCTGATGTTTCTTGATCTCTCTCTGATTCAAGCAAATCCTCATGAACTTGATGATACTCGGTTAGAATACAAGGCTCATGAGTGGTTTCTTCTTCCACATCAGATTCTGCATCTTCTATGTGGTCTCTTGTTTCCTCAAAGCAGCATTCCCTATTAGCTTTTGCTATTAGGTCTTGATATTCTCTGGTCAGCGTAACACAAGACATAGGTAAGAAATCAGGCAGTTCCTGATCACTTTCCTCCTCATCTTCCATAGGTTTTAAAGAATCATACATGTCTTGCTCATTATCTAGGTCTTGAGTTTGTTCTTGTTCTGTAAGAGGCATGGGATGTTCTAAACACTACAAGAAAAAAACACATTGGTGAGGGGTGAAAATGGTCACCATAAGCTCATTGGTGAGGGTCAAAAGAGCCTTCGTCACCAAAAACTGAACGTCACCAAAGGTGGCGTCGCCGAAAGTATAGGTGTTGTGGTGACATTCAAGGTCCGTCACCAATAATTATTTATAGTGACGAATAGTGACCGTCACCATTTCATATGAGCAATGGTGACGGACAATAGCTTCCGTCACCAAAAAACTGAACGTCACCAAAGGTGGCGTCGCCGAAAGTATAGGTGTTGTGGTGACATTCAAGGTCCGTCACCAATAATGATTTATAGTGATGGATAGTGACCGTCACCATTTCATATGAGCAATGGTGACGGACAATAGCCTCCGTCACCAAAAAACTGAACGTCACCAAAGGTGGCGTCGCCGAAAGTATGTGTTATGGTGACATTCAAGGTCCGTCACGAATATTGATTATAATGACGGATAGTGACCGTCACCATTTCATATGAACAACAATGATTTTTTGTGATGGACCTTTCATGGCCGTCACTATTAGTGCATATATATGGCGACATTCATTGACCGTCACCATAAACGCATTGGTGACATCAAGGTCCGTCACGAATAATGACTATAATGACAAACAGTGACCCTCACCATTTCATATAAACAACAACGATTTATGGTGACGGACCTTTAATGGTTGTCACTATTGATGCGTATATATGGTGGCGTTCGTTGACCGTCACCATTTCATATTTTGGTGAGGGTCGAAAAATGTCACCATAAGCTCATTGGTGATGGTAAAAAGAGCATCCGTCACCAAAAATTGATCTTCGTCATTCCCTATATATGAATATCAGGGCACGATGGAATCGAACCACCAACCTCCTGCTTGTAAAGCAGGTGCTCTTCCATTGAGCTAGCACCCTTTAAAGAATTAGACTTTAAACTAGCAATTGCCCCTAAAGTTGCAAAGATACACCAAAGGAATAAGAACCAGGAAAACCGAAAGAACTTAGTGTCCTTGCTCCTATTTTTATTCTACGACACTCTACAAAGTATGATCTTGATCTATGACATATTTGTGCCGAGTGGTTCTAATTTAATAGTAAATGTTATATTAGATAAAATAAATGAATAACTGAGAGGCCTTACGGGCTAATTTTTAATCCTTACACCAAAATCTCTTAATATTCAAGTCTAAGGAACAACTCATACCTTGTATTTTATTTAAACTAGGGGTCTCATGTTCTTGAGAAATTTTTAATTTTATGTGAATATTAGTGAGATTTTTGAGTGATTAAATTATATTTTAAATTAATTATTGTGAGGATTTGTAAATGTTCCCAAAATAATTTGGAGAACATGAGAGAATTAGACTTGAGATATCTAAGAATTAATAATAAAGCCTAAGATAGATTTATTTTCAAGATTTTAGGGATAAATCTAGATTGTAGGATTTGTTGAGATAATTAAGGGCTTGTTGAGTGATTAAGGGGATTTGAACCTAAATTGGTTCAATTCAATTTGTATAAATTTATGAGCCTTAAAGGCCAATGAGAGGAGGAAAATAGAGAAAAATAGATAGTGAGGTTTGGACAGCAAGTTTGCAAGCCTGTGGGCTTTTGTAAAGGGCCATTGATTTGAATATCTGGCCATGAACAGAAATTTCTTTGTAAATGTTTGTTTTTATATACATATGGGGATTTTGACTTTTGAGCCTTATTAGTGTTGTTGAATTTGATTTGTGACTATGTCTGATTTAAGAAGCATATAAGAAGAGAATTGATTTTTTTTAATTAACATCGATTCATGCTTTGGAGTGAATTAAATCTGCATTTGTGAAGAAAACGCAGATCGATCATCCTGGAGGAGGACTGGATCGAATATCAATCAAGTTGGGATTGATATGTCGGCTTGGGAAGTTGATTTCAAGGTTGGCGCAGTTCAATTTAAACGCAAATGAACTTATTTAAAGATCGACGCAGAGGAAGAGCATTGAGTTGTAGCATACACGAGGAGCTACAGCGTTAAAGGCAGAATGCTAATGGAATTGATTTATTATAGTTGCAGTTGAGGTGGTTTGAGTTCTGTCTATTTGAATCGATAGAACAGTAGTCGATCAATACCGGAGGTGCGTAAGGAAGGATTGAAGCGAAATTGGTATTGGCACATTGGCTTGGACAGTGATGTGAGTTCGACTTATTAAGAGGACATACCGTGGAAGGGTGTTTTGAAGGATCGAAAAGGCGGTTGAATGAGTTTGAAAGACTTCAACAGCGTTAGCTCCAACAAGATTGAACGGTATATTTGAATCTTACATTGATTGGATAGGTTTAAAGTGTATAGTCATCTATGAAATACGTTTGTAAATGAGATCGAATTATGGTTCGAATCCATGTTTTATAATGAAATTGATGAGGGGATCGATCTCTCTTGTCTTATTGCAGAAAAGGCATAGATCAAACAGGGCATTTAGGCTACGTATAAGTACAGTTACACTAATTGAGAGAGTCTGAGTGAGGTACGAGGATGTCGATTAGAGGAATTGCTTTTAGAAGTAAATGCGATCTGACATTTGGGTTTTAAGGGTGGAATCCTGAAGTGAACAAACGTTGAGGTCCTGTGTTATTGGTTGGATGAGAGGTAAGTTAATTTTCCTGGGCCAGATTGTTGTTATTTGAATTCTGGTTGAATATAAATTGGGAGCGCTGGCATTAAAACAACGATGTTGCTGAAACACAATCTTCAGCATAGAGAGTAATTCGATTTGTTTGTTAATGTTGCTGAAACACAATCTTCAGCATAGAGAGCAAGTTCGAATCTTATTTATATTGTGATGAATAAAACCGAGATGCAGTGGTATTACTTTGCCAATGGGCGCATTTCTTTTATTGAATTTGGATTTTAAATTCCGGTATAAAAAGCCATGGGTGAGTGTGTTGGTTTTGCTCGCAAATATAAAACTTAGAAGTTTAAAGGGCGCATGTGTATTAGAGTTGGAACCTCGAAATTTAACCCAAATCCATATGGTAAAAAGATAGTGGCCATCCTATTAAGTTGAAGAGAAACATTTACATAAATGAATGTTAGTAAAGAGTCATATAATGAGAGTATGATTGGGTTCTAAATGCCATTTGAGGTGTGGGGTTAAATGCATGGAAAATTGATTATTGAGTTTATGGTTTTTGAACCATATGTTAAGGAGGAGCTTCCGCAATGTTAGTGTATGTAATTGCTCGGAATTGAAGTTTTATTTGGGTAGTTATTAAAGATGCATTTTTATATGCACGAGAAGGGGAGAGATTCTGAGTTTTGCAGGGGTTACCTACATCATCAAGTGGTATCAAAGTTGGAATAGCTCTGTGTGAGGATTCAAGTTTTTTTAAGTTGAATTAATTGCATGTGATGAATGAATATCATATTTTGAAACTAATGAAGATTGCAGCACAGAGATGCAAGTGCAGTTGAAGAAGTGAAGCAAGATCAACAGGATCTTGAAGGTGAGTTGTCAGATGATATTTGACTCTGGTTTGAAAGTTGTTTGCAGAGTTCAGGTTGCAAGCAGGTTGAAGAAGTCTCAGCAGAAAGAAGCAAATCACAACTGGAGTACAGTGATGAAGGAGTCCAGTAAAGGATTCTAAGGGAGAGTGGCAGAACCTGAAGATTCAACAGAGGTTGAATAAAGTTGCAGATGAGTGAAGCTTGAAGGAGCAGAAGAGAATGCTCGAAAGGTTCCAGCAGAGGACCGGTGATTACCAAAAGACCAGATTCGAAGGAAGGGATTGGTGAGGTAAGTTGCAGTAGGAGGGCTTGCTGTTGTAGAGGCTTGGTGCAACTCATGGGTGAGAAACTCATGGCGAAGATGACTACTGAAAGTCATAAAGGAGAGAGCAGAGGTTCAGAAAGAGGCCACAGTACAAAGATGGAGAAAGAAGATGCCAAGGCAAATGGCATAAGACAACAGTTAGCTGATGCAGAATATGACAAAGAGTTAGCTGAGATCAAGGAACAGTTTGATAAACTGAAGATGAGGATAGAGGAAAGCCAGAGAGTGGGTTGGCTCATGAGGAAGAGAGTGAAGTGGCAGAGACTACAAGTAAAGAGGGATCAACAGATAAACATGCAGTTAACAGAAGAGCTGAGGGAGCTCGAGCAGATGATGAGTATACAACTGAGACGTGAAGAACTCAGAGCAGCTTAGTTGAAAATGGAGGTTTCCATTGATGAAACTGAAGAGGAGATCATTGATTATTTCTTGAACTATTGAGCAGATCTAGATCAACTGGATAATGTAAAATCGTGTATTTTTATAGCTGACATTTGTGATGTGATTACAGGTTTTACTGAGGAGGATGCGCAATATTGCGAAGCTGTCACGAGCATGGAAAATAATCTTTCAGGAGATAAGTACTTTGAAGAAGAAAGCAGTGATGCCTTTGTACTTGAAGCTGTTGCAGTACAAGAGGAAGTTCTTGTGGATGCAGAAGAAGTGAATCAGTTTGAAGCACTGATAAGTGAAGTAGTAGTTGAGACTGTTGAACTTTGTGATTTTCAAACTGAAAGCTTGTGTGTGAATGCAAGGACTGTAAGTGATGGTGAAATGCTTCAGCAATGCCACAAAGAAATTGCATTGTTGGAATACTTGTTGGTAAATTCAGAGTATGACAGAGAGATTGCAGCAGAAGACAGAGTTCATTTCAGTATCATGGAGATAGATGATGTGAAAGGAAGACTAGTTGATAGTCTTGGGAATTCTACAGAGAATTCTTTGAAAAGTTTGGATCAGCATACTGATGTGCTGACAGAGATGGAAAATTTAGAACAACATACTGACGTGCTGGCAGAGGGAAGTAAGGCACTGAGGCCTTATGATTTTTGTTTTAACAAGTGTTTTGTGAATGCAGGTGCTGAAGAACATTTGACTCAGTTGAGAAGTCAAATGAAGGAGAAAGACGCTAATTCTGTGGAAATTTCAAATCCAGGGGATGAGGAATTTATGTTGCTGGAAAGGATGATGAATAATCGAAATTCAGTGCAGGAAGAATCTCAATTTCAGAATTGGGAATTGCAAATGCATAGAGATGAAGACAGCAGAAAGGAGTACACAATGTACCAGTCCAGTAAGTTGCTGATAGGAGAAAGAAGAGAAGAAGTTTTCTATTTCAGAAAACAAGAGGGCATGGATGATTGGGCGGCGGTAAGAATGGAAACAAGCATAGAAGTAAGAACTGAGCAAGTAAGAAATGAGCAAGTAAGAGCTCAGCAGGCAACGAGAAATCAACAATCTGAAGATTTATTGGACCGAGAAATTGAATTAATTAGAAGCATCATGTTGAAAGTGTCTCAGAGGAAGACATCAGCAAGGAAAAGAAGCAGCAGCAGCAGCAAGATGAAGACAGAGACAGATTGTGAAAGTGCAGCGAGTGGAGCAAGGTAGCATAAGATATGGAGACCTGGAGAAAAGCAGCATACGACAACAGATATAGATGATAAGTTGCAGAACAAAGTGTGGGATCCAGGCAGACAAAGATTTGGAACGCATTATCAGGAGATCATGATCATTTTTCAACCTTGGGAGTCTGATGTAGGAGCATTAGACCCGGGAAAATAATTTGTATTTTATTTAAACTAGGGTTCTCATGTTTTTGAGAAATTATTAATTTTATGTGAATATTAGTGAGATTTTTGAGTGATTAAATTATATTTTAAATTAATTATTGTGAGGATTTGTAAATGTTCCCAAAATAATTTGGAGAACATGAGAGAATTAGACTTGAGATATCTAAGAATTAATAATAAAGCCTAAGATAGATTTAGTTTCAAGATTTTAGGGATAAATCTATATTGTAGGATTTGTTGAGATAATTAAGGGCTTGTTGAGTGATTAAGGGGATTTGAACCTAAATTGGTTCAATTCAATTTGTATAAATTTATGAGCCTCAAAGGCAAATGGGAGGAGGAAAATAGAGAAAAATAGATAGTGAGGTTTGGACAGCAAGTTTGCAAGCCTGTGGGCTTTTGTAAAAGGGCCATTGATTTGAATATCTGGCCATGAATAGAAAGTTCTTTGTAAATGTTTGTTTTTATATACATATGGGGATTTTGACTTTTGAGCCTTATGAGTGTTGTTGAATTTGATTTGTGAATATGTCTGATTTAATAAGCATATAAGAAGAGAATTGATTTTTTTTAATTAACATCGATTCATGCTTTGGAGTGAATTAAATCTGCATTTGTGAAGAAAA
Source organism: Pinus albicaulis (assembly GCA_034641835.2). Classification (NCBI taxonomy): domain Eukaryota; kingdom Viridiplantae; phylum Streptophyta; class Pinopsida; order Pinales; family Pinaceae; genus Pinus; species Pinus albicaulis. Next base: position 1,495,939,760 of record CM076581.1, read on the forward strand.
CACAGATCGATCATCCTGGAGGAGGACTGGATCGAATATCAATCAAGTTGGGATTGATATGTCGGCTTGGGAAGTCGATTTCAAGGTTGGCGTAGTTAAATTGAAACGCAAAGGAACTTATTTAAAGATCGACGCAGAGGAAGAGCGTTGAGTTGTAGCATACATGAGGAGCTACAGCGTTAAAGGTAGAATGTTAATGGAATCGATTTATTATAGTTGCAGTTGAGGTGGTTTGAGTTCTGTCTATTTGAATCGATAGAACAGTAATCGATCAATACCTGAGGTGCATAGTGAAGTTTTAAAAGTCGACCTGTGTGTTAATAGAAATGCCGGAGGTGCGTAAGGAAGGATTGAAGTGGAATTGGTATTGGCACATTGGCTTGGACAACGATGTGAGTTCGACTTATTAAGAGGACATACCGTGGAAGAGAGTTTTGAAGGATCGAAAAGGCGGTTGAATGTGTTTGAAAGACTTCAACAGCGTTGAAGATTGGGTGGTATACAATCAAATGGAATTCGATTGGACAGGTTTGAAATTGTATAGTTTTTCTAACAAATTCTGTTTGTAAATGCCAGATCGAATTTTGAACCAAATCCCATGTTTTGTAATGAAATTGATGGGGATCTATCTCTACTGTCTTAGCGCTGGAAAATTTGTATGAATTGAATGCTGGGAATTTAAGACTGTGTATAGAAATTGCAATTCCACAGTAATTGCAGAGGTGCGAATTGAGGGCGCTGAGAATCATCTGATCAGGAATTACCTTTGCAGAAGTAAAATTCGATGCAGCATTCGGGTTTTAAGGGTGGAATCCTGAAGTGAAAAAACGTTGAGGTTCTGCGTTATTGGTTGGATGAGAGGTAATTTAATTTTCCTGGGCCATATTGTTGTTATTTGAATTCTAGTTGAATATAAATTAGGAGCGCTGGCATTAAAATAGTGATGTTCCTGAAACACAATCTTCAGCATAGAGAGAAAGTTCCAATATTATTTATATTGTGATGACTAAAAGCAATATGCAGTGGTATTATTTTGCCAATGTGTGCATTTATTTTATTGAACTTGGATTTTAAATTCCGGTATAAAAAGCCATGAGTGAGTGCGTTGGGTTTGCTCGCAAATATCAAACTTGGGTGAGTGTGTTGGGTTTGCTCACAAATATCAAACCTAAAAGTTTCAAAGGGCGCATGTGTGTTAGAGTTGGAACCTTGAAATTTAACCCAAATCCATAGGGTAAAAAGAGAGTGGCCATCCTATTAAGTTGAAGAGAAACATTTACATAAATGAATGTTAGTAAAGAGTCATATAGTGAGAGTATGATTGGGTTCTAAATGCCGTTTGAGGTGTGGGGTTAAATGCATGGAAAATTGATTATTGAGTTTATGGTTTTTG